>VMOF01000035.1:7400855-7552796 GCA_011764245.1 Trialeurodes vaporariorum | reverse complement strand
ACATTTTGATTCAATAGTACAGCGACCCCAAAAATTATGAAAATTGGATTTGAATTAAAAATACGCACGATCATTAAAATAAAGGCTTTAGGCATAGGTCATTCGATACCTGGGGGGGGGGGGGGGGTGATCACGGAGGATCGGATCGTTGTGGTATCGTTATCGTTATCGTTTACATGAAACCCTTATGGGTGGCTCAACTGATCTAATCGTTTTGAGCTCCTCGTAACGATTGAAACGGACGAAAGGATGGATGAGTTGGGGGCTATCGTCTACTCGATCGCAAGGTATGTGGAGAACAGGTATGGAAACACTCTGAGCTTGGCTTTGTTTGGGTTTGTGAAAAAAGCGACTCCGCCGCCATTTTTCTGACCGCGCGATTCAAATTTAGATTTCACATTTTGAAAAAGAAAGTGAACAACGTAATTGATGATGTTAATCCATTCTATAGTCAAAAATTAAACATTTAAAGAAAAAAATTCCCTTTTCATTGTTCAAATAAATAAAGTATTACTTCAGATAAATTTCCCCCTTTCAAACCTGAACAAACAACAATGCAAGATATACAGGGTTAAATAGGAGAAAAGATGGCGGCGAAGTCGCTTTGCCCAAGTGGCCACGCCCCCTGAGTCGAGTGTTGTCCATATCTGTTCTCCATATACCGACTCGATCGTTTGAAGTGGGAACAGGTGAGGAGGGGATCACCTGCGTGATCGAGTTGCGCAGAAGCAAGCCCATTTGATTTAATGCAAACGATAACGATAACGATAACGAAACGATCCGATCCTCCGTGATCACCCCCAGCCCCTCTTAGAAGTTAGAATCTTTTTTTGCCTCTAGTGGGTGAATTGTGAAACGCTTATAACATAGCCTCGTTTTTTTACCATCATAATAATATTTCAAAAGGGTATGTTTGAATCGTGTGTCTTTTTCCTCGTAATTCCTACTCAATCTGAGCGGAGTTGCATCTCAGCGTATCCATGCAACCCTCTTTTTTTTGACGCACACATGTGCTTACCATTCTAGCTCTCGGCTTGACCTTCAAGCCGAGGAGCCTTTTTTTCATCTTTTTTAGCTTTCTCTTTTTCGTCGTTTTTTTTCAGTTTTTAAAAAATGTAAAAACAGTCGTCGTAGTCTCACCCTCGCTAACGCACGCACGACGAGATATGCTCTCCCCAAAATTTTATTTTCTGTTCACTTGCACCTATCATATAATACAGTTCTTATTTTACGTAATCTCTTACATTTGTATAAATTTTTATTATTCAACATCACTACCTATTGCCCCTTTAAATTTACTGCAAAAGGAGCGTCACCATGACGCAACAATATGGTATATTTTTATTCTAATATCTCATTATTCAAGAATAGTACACGCATTTACGAAATTGTCAACAAAATAAAATTAAATATCAAAGATGAAAGGTAATGTCAGAAACATTTTTGAGTAAAAGGTAGAGATCTATATAAAGTTTAACTAAAATGGACAACAATAAGTTCAAAATTAAAATAATATGAGCGCATGCAAGTTAAGGATGCTTTTCAAACTTGAGTCAGGGCTCATCACTTCAATCGAATCTGCAAGGATTTATATGTGCTAAGTCTATTAACAGAGTAATTCAGACATGAGAGATCTTGGAGAAAGTTATAATTAACTTAATTTTGTCGATCATGAAGGCCACATCCCATGCACAACCTAGCTCTCTTTGTGACACATTGTAACACTCATTCACTCTGATTTGAACAATCAGCCTTTGAGATTCAGTATCATTTATCCTGAAATCCCGAGATCAGAGTTTTAATTGAATCCGGTTCGCGTTTTCAAAGGACATCTCGTCCATTAAAAGAGGAGATAAGACTTGGGATGAGGACTATGAGCGTTCTTCCGCATTTTTGAAAATACTTCCCGTTAAAATCACATTATGACGCACTTACACGAGAGACGCGTATACCGGATAACCTCCATTCACGTATACAGCAACAAAGCCGGATTTCTGTTATAAAAACAATCTCTCTGCCCACCAATGCGCTCTGTGATCCAAGATTCAACGAGGAGTATGCGCCTCGATCACCGCTCACCGAAACGAAAGAAAGATATTTATGGACATGAAAATTTATGTTTTTGTCTTGGAAAACATGTTAGTGTTGACTTTTTTGACTTTTTCTATGTTACTTGACTCTAGTAAAGGTCCAATATGAATGATTTTACACATTGTTAGAGGGAGGTTAGAAGTGTAGGCGGCCCAAAACCATAATCTTTGCCAAATTTTCAATTTTCATTCCTTCAAATAAATACCGCATTTGCTCCTGACTTTATTTTTTTTGTGTTTAAAGTTTTCCTCATTGAAAAGTGAACACTAAATTTTCATTTTTATTCTTTTTCATCGAGTAATATCAGGAACAATTTTGAAAATTCCAAAGATTATCGGTCTAGGTCCGCCTACACTCTGAAACACCTCAAACCCATCTAAGAACCGGGGTAATTAAAAAGAATGGCATTTTAGGCGCACCGTTGGCACAACGTGCGCCTATTGAAATCGCCCTGATACTCAATAGAGTATACTACGCCCCTTGTGATCAAATGGCGAAATGAGCTTTTTTGATGTCGTGAAATTTAGGTTGTGTCCTGTGTTTTTTTTATGCTAATTTCATTTGAAAAGTTAATGTTCTCCCACCCCGACTAAATTTCTGATTTGGGTTTGGGAGTAATTTCATGTTCATTGATTGACGTTTTTTTAAAGTTATTCTATGTCAAAAATTTCCAACCTCACTTTTTGATTATTTAAAATTTTTCCGGTATATTTTCTAGGTGATCAAGAGAACCAATCATTTGCCGTTCTGAATTTTTGTTTTTTTGCATGTAGGTAAATGCAATTATTAAAATTTAAATTTATAGCGTGTGGTCAAACGCAAAACGGAAAGCCCCTACAGCAAGAACTCTGAACTTTCCCTTTATCTCAATACTCAGAATTCTCTTTTAATTACCAAAATTACTGCGCATCGAAGAGGATCTCTTATTATTCAGCCCTGATGTCGTTGTTTCCATAGTGGTCCCTGCCCTAACCTCCTCCAATTTCCTATCAAATTTCAGCTATTTGTTTACGCTCAAATTTCTAGTACTCCAGGAACTTCCTGATTTCTTATGCTCCCTTATGCTACATCTGTTGTACTACCTATTTTGATTCAAGCTGTCACTCTCCTTATAGTCTCAAAGTATTTGAGACACTCAAACTGGTTCCTTAATCATATATTTTGGTAGTCCGCTAACCTTTGACAGTCACCTATTTTGTCGGAGATCATCATCAGTCATGCCTAAAAGTCTAGCGCTTAGACTTTTGTACAAAATTGAGATTGCGCCTCACAATTTGGTGACAGTTAAGTTAGCGTCATATGATGAAATATGAATCATCGCTCCATTTCTTTCTGAAATTTGTGTTACCGAGTCAATTTCTTCTAAAAATTATGTCAGCGTACGTGCTGTTTTTTACTGAAACTTGAGTGAGCGCACAGTTTTGAGCAAAAACATTTTCAAACGCTATAAGAAAAAAAAAAAACAAAACGGCATTGGAAAAATGAGGAAATTGAGTTAGTGCTTATACTTTTGCTGAAAATTAAAGTCGTGCACCAAAATTTTGGTTTAAAAATTAAGTTATGGCGCTTTTTCTTTGCTGCAAAATGACTCAACGCGCCATTGTTTCTGAAAATTGTGTGATCTCATCAAATTCTTCAAAAAATTATGTCAGCGCATGGGTTTTTTACTGATACTGAGGTGAGAGCGTAATTTGACCCAAAAAATATTTTTAACGCTAGTAATCAGAGACTGATTAGGTGCGTTGAGGTTGGATCAGTCATGCCTAAAAGTTACATCCGACGGAGATGGTGTGATTGTATTTTTACTTTCTCACTCAAATGAAATTAAAAAAATTGAGAAAGTTTTGCGATGGCGCAGAGATTTTCAAGGTATTTTTTTGCGATAGTTGGCCTCTCAGGACAAAGTCAATCATGATTTAGTCAAAGTAATTGCCTCTTATCATGTCTAATACCATCCATAAGAACACCCTTTCCCATCATATTTTCTTTTCTTAACCCTTTCTGACTTAGAGAGATTTATGTAAAAAAAATCTGTGGCGTCTGTCCGTCAGCCCGGCTGTTCGTCACTCCGTACCTAGGATAAGTTTTGAACCATTGATCCTTATGCATCCAGATTTTGCACAGTTGTTGCTTTTTAGATTCCCCAGAGGTACTTTTTTTGTTTTTTAAAATTTTTGATTTTTAGGGTAGTTAGGGGGGAAAAATTATTTTCATTAAAATAAATGGTAAAATGGCAAAAAATGAATAAAATGGAATAATTCAAGTTGGCTGAATCAATTTTGATGAAAGTTAGAAAAAAAATATCTATTTTCAGCCTACTATAGAATGAACCACTTATAGTTCCTATATTTATTCCTTAAGACTGTTTAAAAAATCAAAATAAGCGCGCCGAGCCGAAAAATAGAATTATCGTGAGAAATCAATCTTAAAATTTGGAGTCAATCAATAATGGCTCCATGAATTTTGATAAAACTTTGTACACACAATCTACTATCAATAAACTTAAATATTTTCCTCTCCGTGTCACCAAAAAAAACCGATAAAACCATTTCTAGGGTAATATAGGTGCGATTGAGAAAAAAATTTTGGGAATATGAGAAAAAAAAAAAATATAGTCCTATTTTTTGGGATAGTTCGGGTTTTGGTTCAATCAATTTTGATGAAAGTTAGCGAAAAAAATCTACATTCAGCCTATAAAAATAAACCACTTATAGTTACAATATTAAACCCCTCAAAACCGTTTAAAAAATAAAAATATGTGCGCTCGAGCCAAAAAATGGAATTATCGTGAAAAATTTAAAGTAATCTTAAAACTTGGAGTCAATCAATAATGGCTGGATGAATTTTCATGAAACTTTTTACACACAATCTACTATCAAAGTACTAACATATTATCCTCTCTTGATCACCATACAAACCGATTAGACCTTTTCAAGAGGTAATATAGGTGCGATTGAAAAAAAAATATGGGTATATAAGCAAATAAAAACATAATCTTATTATTTCGGATAATTCAGGTTTGGTCCAATGGATTTTGACAAAATCTGGCAAAAAAAATCTACAATTGGTTTACAAAAGAAATTAGCCCTTACAGTTACAATATACAACCCTTAAGAGAGTTTAAAAAATCAAAAAGGGTGTTTGACCAAAAAAAAAAAAATGAAAGTGAAAAATTTAATTTTAAACTTGGAGTCAATCATTAATGGGATTGATTTTGAAAAAAATGTTCACAAACATAATGTGTTAAAAAATACACTAAACACTGCACTGTGTGCACAAAAACATTTTTCTGGTACAGTCCTCATAAAAACCTTACGACCGTTTCGAGGGGAAATATAGGTACGATCGAGCAAAAATCTTTTGAAACTAATTGTAAGCAAAAATTAAGACAAAAATAAATTTGCAATAAGTAATTCAAGTATGACTCAATTAAGTTCGATGAAAATTGCATCAAAACGTTTGCAACCAGCCTAGGCAGAAATTTCTTTTCAATGTTTTACTACAATATTCAACTTTTAAGTCTAAAGCTGTTTAAAAGCAAAGTAGGTTTCATTACACCGAAAAAAAATATTTAAGGAAAATTTAAATTTTTTAAAAAAAAAGTCAATCAAAAATGGCTGAATGAATTTTGTTGAAATTTTGTTTGCACAATCTACGACTTTACATCTTTGGGGGGGGTTAATCTATTAAACAAAAAAAAATTTTTTCGAAGATCCACAGTTTTAAAGAAGAAACCAAACATAGTACTCAATGGAGAAAATGCAAGAATCAGTACATTTTGACCTCCTATAAAAAATAAGGGAAAAAAAAAACTCCCAAAATAGAACAGAGAGCAAATATAATGGATGCAGCTCAAAGAATAAAAACTTATTGGAATCTTGAATTACCTACTCTAAACCTGTTATAAGCAACATCAGATTAAGGCTTTCAATTAGCCTTCAAATAACAAAAAGGGAACTATTCCTACAGCTTCTCTACAAAATTGCAAACTCTTTGGATTAAAGGCAGAAATATTATGTCCGGAGGTGAAAAATTTTAAATTTGAGGGGGGTTTGGGGATCTCCCCCCGAATTCTAAAGGGGGTCTGGAGGTACCCCCCGCATTTTTAAAAGGGGGGTTGGGGTCTCCTCTAGTATTTTAAAGGGGGGCTGGGGGTCTCCCCCAGAATTCTTTAGGGGGTTAGGGGGGCTCCTCCAGAATTCTTAAGTGGGGGGGGGGGGTCTGGGGGTCTCCCTCAGATAAAATGATGTGAGAAAGTGTTCGTAGGGTATTCTCTACAGTTTATTTTTTTTATTTCGAGATTTGATTAACGTATTTCGGCCATTGTGCGCGGATCAAATGCTTTGTCACCCGTCGTGGGACGTCATGGGGACATTTAGGAAAGATGTTTTTGACTCACTGTAACTTCTTCATCTTTTCTTACGTTTTGCCATGGCGTCCTTTTTTTACAGGCATCACACTTCACGTTCAAATTTTTTACCGGGCAACCAAAGAACGGTGCCCGCTAATGGAATATGGCAACATTGTTTTTCTCTACTCTAACACATCATGAAAAAAAATCGATTCTTGGTGGTCCGATTTCTTCTTACTACCGATCACTTTTTCATGTCCCTATTTTGCGGGGCATACTATATCGTTGACTACCTTTTACTCAAGGGGGTTCAAAAATTTTTTTATGAGTTTTTATTGTTTATTTCGTGCGTTTATGATGTGCAGTAGGAAATTCGAAGGATTTGTTCTATGATTGTCCGTAGTGGTCCCACCGCCCCCCCACCACACGACGCACACAGGTTCAGACCCGAACTTTTGCTAGATATGGTGGAAAATCTGAGGGGATGGTTTAAGATTGTCCGTAGTGGTCCTAACCCCCCCCCCCCCAATCGCCACACACCGGTTCGGACCCAAAATTTTGCCGGACAATTTTTTTTTTGATGATTTTTGAGAATCCAAGGGATTGTTCTAAGATTTTCCGAAGTGGTTCTACCCCCCCCCACTCGCCGCGCACAGGTTCGGACCTTAACTTTTGCTGGACAATTTTTTTTAGATTTTGGAAAATTCGAAGGGTTTGAGATTGTGTAGGCCCCCCCCCCCCCCCCCCCGCCGCTTACAGGTTCGAACTTGGACTTTTGCTGTACAAATTTTTTTTAGATGGTGGAAAATTCGGAGGTATTGTTCTAAGATTGTCCGTAGTGGTTCCCCCCCCCCCCCCCCCCCCCCGCAAACACGTTCGGACCCAAAATTTTGCTGGACAAATTTTTTTAGTTGTTAGAAAATTCGAAGGGATTGTCCTAAGATTGTCCGCAATGGGTTTTCCCCCCCCCCCCCCCCACTCGCCGCACACAGGTTCGGACCCCAACTTTTGCTGGACAATTTTTTTTGAGGTGGTGGAATATTCGAAGGGTTTGTCCCATAAAGATCGTATGTAGTGGTCCTAACCCCCACCCACTCGCCGCATCCAGGTTCGGACCCGGTTTTTTTCTGGGCGCATTATTTTTGAGATGGTGGAAATGGAATTTGACTCATGGGACCAAATTTGCTCAAGGTGCGCCTTCTCTGACACTGTAGTGTCAGAACTATCTGCTTGTTTCCGTTTATACTTATAATAAAGGTAGTTAAATGTTCGGACTCGAGGGATTTGGAATTGCCTATATGACGAATTTAAGGCGCCCGACTAAGTCTTATCTTGTAAGTGTTTTCATCGATAATCTCGTTCATCCGGAATGAAGACTGAAAGAATTTCGGGCCAGAAAGAATAAGTCTCCCTATCTTGTATTTCAGCATTCAAAAATGATAAAGCGATTTGGAAGAATGCATTAGATGGAAAATTTTCTCACAATTTTAACGCCGGTTTTACAATGGGGCTGTTGCACACTTTTACTATACGCGATTTAATAGTCGATTCTGGTGTAAAAACCCCCAAAACTAACGATGGCAGCACTAAAAACTTCCGAAATCCACTACTAAACGCAATAAACGCTTTTATTTGCGAGGGCGTAATGGTGGCCGAGGGCAGTAACAATGGGAGATTCCTATCTTAATTTCGTCACTCTCTCTATGCTGGCAAGGATGATTCACAGAGTAATTAGTAATCAGAGTGATGATCCTCATCCGATGAATGGTACTCTGACACCCAGTGACACTGGTGTCACATGAAAGTCTTCTCTTATTGATCACTTCTTGATAGAGTTACAGTATTGTTAGATGGGAATCTCCCATTGTTACTACCCTCAGCTACCATTACTCCCTCGCAAACAAAAGCGTTTAATGAGGTTAGGAGTGGATTTGGGAAGTTTTCAGTGGTGCCATCGTAGTTTTTGAAGGTTTTTACACCAGAATAGACTATTAAATCGCTTATAGCAAAAGTGTGCAACAGCCCCATTGAAATCAGAAAAAAATTTACGGAATGACGGCAATTTTCCCACGGCCACATCATGTCACCGATCAGTCCAAAAATGTTACAGCTGATTAGGGAGTGATGACTAGTGCGTGTTTTTAATTATGGTGTTGCCATTGATAAGGTCATTGAAGGACGAATTACACTCATATAAGATATGGAAACTTGGTTTTGGTCTGACCCTCTTATACGTCTATTTATACTGCTCAGAGTTATGATTTTTACTCTCAACTCTATGTCCAGGAAATTATATGATTTGACCCGCCGTGCGTTGGGTCGGTGGAACAATGCGCTATCTTTGCTGTCGACAGAATAAAATCTCGCTTTAATATCCCCCCTTTTAACTGCAAGTCCGTGAGAGTAATAACCGTTGTCATTACACCGCCCATAAACACGGCTTTTTTTTGTGATGACTGTTGTAGAGCTTCGCTAAAAATGATACTGCTCTTTTTTGAGTGAATGGTTTTTTTTCTTTCTCTCTCCATCTTTTTGTATCTCTATATTAAACTGTGGGAAGAGGTGCTGAAAAGAATGGATCTTGTTCTACAAACGTTGTCATTCAGTGGTGATCGAAGCGTGTAATCTAGCAACGTTGCATCTGGCTCATCAAAACACATGAAAAATATCGAACTATCTAGGAATCGCCGATGACCATCGGATATTCGACCTTTCCGATGGGTTCAAATGGACAAAATGCCTTGTTGCCAAATATCATGCTTCGCCACTGTTGTCATTATTTTGATACATATCAGAAAGAATGTACCCGATTTTTATGTACAAAATTAAAAGAATATCTCTGGCGAAACCGGCATTCCGAAAAATTGAGCCGTTTCAGAAAAGACTGATGAAAGTCCATTCTGATTTTGGTAAAATCGCAAACATTTGGTACATCGTAATGGAGGATAAATTATTTTGTCAAATCACTTGAAAATCAAATCGAAAGCATCGAAAACTCTCAAAATCCACTCACTATAATAACTTAATAGTCTATGCGTTTAACAAAATTGGAAGATGGCGATCAAATAAGCGGGTCGCAAATGGGGGAGTCCCATATAATCGCAACTTTCTATGCTGAGAAAAGTGACTCGACATGGACAAATCTAAAATCAGATAAGAGATGGAACTCCCCCATTGAGACCCACTCACATATCTTTGAATTTTGCAAAACACATTTATTGAGGTTGAGGGTGATGCTGATATGCGGGATGTGCCCTTCTTGAAATTATCACTGCATACGTTTCAGTAGCGCAACAAGAGTTTCTTCATCTCGCTCTTTTCCCCATTAAGAACCGTATGTTTGACAAGGATGGACATGGGGATAAAACCCCCTCTTTCTGTCCTTTTCCTACTTATACATTCAAATGGGAAATGAGAGAGATGGAAGAGATCCTGGTTGCGTCAGTGATACGTTTCCTCGGGTCGTCAATAAACTTTGATAAGATCTCTGGCAATACGGTGCTCTGTAATAAACAGTTATACCTTTGTTTCAGTTGTTAACGCCGGACTAAGTGCATACTTTAAAAATGCTGTGGTCTTAAAAACACAAAAAATAGACACGTAAACTTTTAATGTTCAATGTTCTCTAAGGTAGTGTTAAACTACATAGTGAATTGAATGAACGCAGTGGCGGCGTACCGGAGGCCCCCGCTGCCCCCGTGGCGCGGGGGGCTCTCGAGACCATGAGGCCCTCAATTAGGGCCTCATGATTACATCTGATTTGTGTATTTGACAAAATATAACATTTGAAAGAAGCAAGATAAAGATGGAGGAGGAAATAAATTAAGTGTAATATTAAAGTAAAAAGAGCTGCTTTGTTCTTCCGTTAAATGTGGTAAATTGGCTATGCATTTGCCGTGGTATTAAATGGATATTATAAGGCTGTCAGAAACAGGAATTCAGCTCTTTTCTTTCCTGGGAAAGAAACGGAATTTTGCAGCTAAAACTGCGTGAAAAAACGTCTCGAGAGCACTCAATTTCCAAAAAATTTCAGGGGAGGATCCCCGAGCCCCCTCTAGATGGGGAGGGGGTGTTTTAATAGACCCTCCATTCACTGTGTAAAAATGTAGGGGGCCCCTGACTGACGGTTCGCGGGGGGCCCAAAGTTTCCGGTACGCCACTGATGATCAAGCTTATCTACTATGGAATAGTTTCTTTGTTTCACTTTTCGTCTCAAAATTGGTTGTTTATATTTTTAAGCAGCCGACTCTCAATCTAGCCATAGGCGGACCGTATTAGGGGCTAGGGAGTAGGGAGGGCTATAGCCCCCACTTTTTTGGGCGGAGGGGCTAAAAATCGGGAAAATCTCATGACTTGAGAAGCAAAAAAAAGGGGGCCTCACTTTTTAGCCCCCCCCCCCCCACTTGTTTTGGTTACGGTCCGCCTATGTCTATCGCATAAGGCATATTGCGCGAGTTCTTATTTTCTTCACCTCTCCTATTTACCTCGTGAAGTCACAAAACCATTCACGCCCTATTCCAAGCGAAACATAAAGAGGAGGCACGAGGGGGTCAGAGCGAAACGAGCCTGACACAATGATAAATTTGATATCGAGTGACACCCCGCGAAAAAAAAAAAAAAAAAAAAAAAAAAAATATGAATAGAAATAGAATCGATCGCAAATGAAGTGTGACTGAGTCAGGGTGGGCTTACAACGCAACCCGCAGTACTGACGGTACGGAGGATACACACGCACATCGCCGCACTATGGTCTGAGATCGTCAAAAATGGGGCTCTTGCAAACTTTTGCTACGTGGGTTTGAAGAGATGATTCTTGCATAACAACCTGTAAAAATGACGATGAGTACACTAAACAATCACAAAATTCACCGTCAAAATCGGGCTTAATGGCGGAGAGACGCAGGTATCATGGGAGATTCCTATCTAAATTGAGACATATCTCTTTTTTTTCGTAGAGACAGTGACATGATAGACAGGAATCTCCCATGATACCTGCGTTGAATTGCCATTACGATCTTGCCGTTATCGCAGTGATGTGAGTTTATTACTGAATTTTAGACTTCCTCGGAGTGATTTTCGTGATTTCCGCTGGTCTTTACATCAGATTGGACCATTTATTTGCTCATAGCAAAAGTTGGCAAGAGCCCCATTGGCCAGGAATCAGAAATAAATTTCTTACATTTTTATAAACTTTCAAGACCGCTCTCAATCACAGAGTACACTTTTAGTGAAGTAATTCAAACCTATAAATGTATTTTGAAAGTTTTAAAACAAGCTTAAGGTGATTAGTCTTTCAGTGTTTAGTGCCGATCTCTGCCACCAGAGCACTACGGTTCGATTAATGTCAAATTACAGGCCAAAGGTAATTTACAGTTGGTGGAGAGTCAGTTATACTAGTTAATCATCTGAAGAACGTCTCTGCAAAATATCTCGTCAATAACTTCAAAAATGAGGCTTAAAGTACCAAAAAATGAAATATCGCATTTCGATACAAGAATCAATTTGCGATATTCCATTATTTGGTACTTTCGGCCTTATTTTTGAAAATATTGACGAGGTATTTTGCAGAGATGTTCTTCAGATGATTATCTAGTAACTGACTTTCCGTTTTATTAAATATGAATTACATTCGGCCTGTAATTTGACATTAATCAAACGGTAGCGCTCTGGTGGCAGAAATCGGCACAAATGCTGAAGAATCACGTTAATAAAGTAATTTAAACCCAGAAATTTCACTTAAAAGTTTAAATTAAGCGTATACAACGTCAAAAACAATGACTTTTTTCCTCTAATTTTTGTCCACTTTTTTTCGATCTTTGGCCATTGTGCGCAGCACCCATCGTGCGTCTTACATGTTCGTTTGCCGCAAAGGCGGTTGATCTTGAATCCAGCCTTTCACCAACACTGTCACTGTGTTACAAAGAAAGGGAGAATAATCAGGCGGTGGTGACGGGAAAGTAAACGGATGGTATAAAAGCGTTGCCAGATTTTAGTGAAATATCAGTATAGATTTCCCAGTAACGATCAATGTAAAATCTACCGATATTTACCTAAAATCTGTCAACGCTGAATGGTATTAAAACGAGCACCAACCTATATTTCTATGTATATATATTATGTATAATTTTTTTTCCTTTTTTTTTTTAACGAGTCGAAGCGGAAGTTGCCTCTTCAGATAAGAGCTTCTGAGTCAACTTTTGCACCCGAGAGGGAGGGATGAGAAATTTTCATTTTATAGGGAAGTGAAGAATTTAGGAGGAGAGAAAAAGTTTTGTTATAAAGCGCTATTGTTCAATATTCTTTGCCTTAGACTCCTCTGTTAATGCGAGCGAGTTATAAATGTAAATACTTACTTGAAAGAAACTTTACTATGGGAGAGAGGTGCGAGCGATTAAAAATAGAATGTGCCTTTTATTTTATGACTTTAAATATTAATAAGTGTTTTATTTTGAATTGGATCGATTAGCTGAGAGATTTTGATCATCCTTTCGTAATCGGTATTGAGTCAATTATCGGAATTATTAGCGACAATCATTCATAAGAGCGTCTAATTCATAAACCCGGTTGGCAGGAGGGTTTTGGGAACCATGTTTTTTCGCCAATTGAGCCTTTACAAAAGTATCGCTTTATTAGGGATTCATTGAATCTCCAAAAGATCGATTATTTTCGTAGGTTTAAATGGAGAGCATTCGTTGTTGCCACATTGTACGAACTTATACATTGTTGACATTGAAACTCCAACAAAAGTGGCCCATGAAGATCTATTACCGATATTCCGTGGGTCATTAAATCCCGCGTAACTCAATGAAATTTTATGGAATTTCGTGAGGCCTTCGTTGAATTTTGTGGGCCGTTCAAGTAAAGTTTCATGAAGACTTTCCTGGAAGTTTTGTGAATTTACATCATGGACTGTTCATGGAATTTTATTTCATACGTATCACAATTTCATATAAAGTTTCGTAGAAGTTAATGAGACAAGCAGAATTTTAGTCTCAGACCTTCACAGAATGTATACGAAAAGTCAAATTCGAGGTGTTCATTGCTTGCTCACTTATATAAGAACACGATTGTTTTCTCGGGTTTAAATATGACGTAATTGAATGCTGATAAAACACTGTTATTATCTGAGAGATTGCTGAAAGATAGGGAGGATTTCCTCAAATTAAGCATGGAAAAGCAAAAATAGGACAAGGGTTATTGAAAAAAGAGGGAGTCACCTCGGGCAAAAGATATGATGAAATATGAAGTGCTTCCAAAAAAGAGCTCCTCAAACGGAGTTGTTGAAAAACTTAGGTAAACCGCATTAACAAGAAGGAAATTGTGACAGACTCAACCAATTTTTTGAGGATGATACCACTTGAGCTGCTTCACTGTTTGCGATCAATCAAACACATGTTTTGGAACGGATCAAAAAATGTTTTCTTTCTCTGTTGTATAATGACAATAAATGTCCGGGATTTAACAACTCACTGATACGTCCTTCATTTTTACTGGTTAATGGGTACATGGACTTTATGTCCACCTCGTTTGCGTTCATTTTTGTAAATTTCATAGTTTTTATGTCTAATTTAAAGCGTATGTCCATGACTTATAAGTCTATAATAAAACAAGTCCACATTTTTAAATTCAACTCTTTAAAATGGTGATAAAGGAGTTAGTTGGATAACTGAAAAGTTCAAGTATTTACAAAAAAAAAAAAAAAAAAAAAATTTGAGGGGTTAAGTCAAAGGTATTTTTGAGGCGTCGTATGGTCACACCTCCTAAGTGATGGTCACACCTCCTTCACCCCTCCACTAAGAGGTGAAGAGCAGTTTTGCCATTTATGACAAAAATTAGCCAAATTTTCTATTTAACTCAGTGTATAATTTGGATAATTTCTGCTAATAACGACAATGCTGCTCTTCACCCCTTAGTAACCGAACCCGACAGAGTATGCTATAGTTTTTGTCCTCTAGTATGTTTCACATTGTTTCCGTCTCCACTCTGAATAAATGCCACGATCGATAAAAAGTGAAAACACTTATGAGATGTAATTCAGGAGCCTTCAATTCGTCGTATAGGCAATTCCAACTCCTCTGAGTACGAAGAGTTAACTACCTCCCCTTTACATATTATAAACGAAAGAGTAACGTTCTTTTGAACTAACCTCGCCTTCAATTCGTCGCATAGGCAATTCCAACTCCCCTGAGTACGAACAGTTATAACCTACCTTCCCTAAAAATAAAAACGAAAAAGTTGCGTTCTTCTGAACTAACTTGGCCCTTTAGATTTAACGCTCTGCAGCCAGACTGGGTTAGAGACCCTTGATGACAATTTTGTTTGGGAGTACCAACACGAGCTCAACGAGTTCTGATTTGGCTGTTGATTTAACACGCGGGCAGATCTAATCGACGACCGACGCCATCTAGCGGCAACTCCTGGAGACCTGAGGTCAGAGAAATCGATTTTATATCTTACCAATATTAATTTTTTGACGACTCTGGAGCTTTATGAAACGACGTGTTGGTACTCTTTAACCAAATTTCCATCAAGGGACCCTAGATTGGGTTTTTTGGGTTTTTGGGGGTTTTTTTGTTGATTCGTTTTGTTCACTAGCGGCTCGTGCAATTCGGCAACAATTATTACCCACCATTTGAGTCTGGGTAATAAATTCAAAACGGGCCAAATGGTGTCCCAACGAGATGACGTTTTCAAAAAAGATCAAATAAGTTCGTTGTGTCGATTTTTAAGTCAAAGGAACTTAGTTTCATGAGGAGCAGTAGTAATAATTGTTTTTCAAGTTATTTAAATACTTCTTTTAATTGTTTTATAGTTCAAAATGTCCGTCGGTTACGCGTCCCCCACACGAGGTTTTGGTATTTAACCTAAGTTTTTGACCATAATTTGAAGCTAAAATGAATTTTGAAGATAATGAAAATGCTCCAAAAACTTCCTAGAACACGTGTAAACCATCGTTTTTTACGAAATTATTTTTCTTCGTGCCATAAATCCTGATAAATGGTTGTCCCCCAGTTCCAAAATGTCTGTCGGTTACGCATGGATTTTACTGTTTTACAACATCTTAAAAGTTTATTTAAAAGTGAAACTGGGTAACTTACGATTTCTTCAACCACGCTTTAACGTTCTAAACAGGAATTATCAACATCTGTGCAAATGGATTTTATTTGGAAGTGATTTTTACCAGCAAATCCAATCTCGTGATTTGCCTATGATCCTAGTCAGAGGCACTTAAAATAGACGAAAAAAGTAGGTAACACTGTAAAGTTCCGCCCGATAATTTTTAATTCAATTCAACTTCTGTAATTTGCTTTAAAAACTAACATCACAGATTATTGTAACAAGTAATCTTGTTTTTATTAAGTTGTTTTCAAATAGTCGGTTACGTAACCGACAGCGTAACCGACAATCTTCCATTTGTTCATCATGCGTTTCTAGCTGTTTCCGCGCGTCACCTGAGAAATGTCAACAATTCAGTGGAACCCTTCGGTAAAAAGTCTTTTCTAGTAGTACTGCACGGAAAAAAAGATTAGAGAAAATAACCATACGGATACCCGATTTTGGCACCTGCTAGATGTTATGGTAAACTTGACCAGAAGTATGGTACATTTACCGATACTTAGAGTAAATTCGACATGCAATCAGGTAACATCACCTGGTACCTAGTCAAAACATAGTATACTTCTGGTTAAAATTACCATAACATCTAGCAGGTGCCAAAATCAGGTATCCGTATGGTTATTTTCACCGTAGTTTTTTTTCCGTGTGAAGGTAAAAAATTACTCGTTGAGTTTAAATTTTAACTTGAAATTTTCACGGAGCATGCATGCTCAATTGGCCCGGTTTGAAATTATATGACCCGTCTATGTACAGCAATCGATTGTTGTTGAAGCAGCACTGCCCTATCGAATCGACTGTTTTACATAGAATCAAATGGAGGTAAAAAATTGCTGCTAAATTACACGAGTTGCCACTGGTTTTGATGCTTCGTGTTAGCATCTTTAACGGAACTCAACAATCCATCAATGACTTAATCGGTGGAAGCGAAGGTTACACATGTCAGTTGAGTTGAGGTTCCCAACTTTATTTTCGGGGGATTTTACACCAAAATAAATCTACCGCAAACTTTTGCTAGAGCGTTATATGGGTGATTCTTACGTAAAATCACTTGAAAATAACGGTGAGAGCAACAGAAAGTTCCAAAATTTACTCACAAATTCAGTAAGTGGTTTCATAACAAAATTACGAAATAGCGGTCGAACCAGCGGATGCTAATGGAGGAGTCTCATCTATACTTTTAGTTTTCTGTGCTGAGAAAAGTGAGTCGTCGCGTCGTAGAGAAAGTTGTGATTTAATCGGACTCCCCCGCTGTATCACCTGATCAGTCGACCGACATACTGTGATTTTGTTAAACACTTTGATTGAGTTTGGGAGTGGGTTTTGCAACTATCTGCAATGCTCTCAGCGGGGTTATTTTCACGTGGTTTTACATCAGTAAAGACCCTTTCTACAGACGCAGTAGTAAAAGTTTGCGACAAACCAATTGACTGACCCTCTCTATATAGCTGCATGTAGAAAAACGCTGTAACAGACTCATGAGCGGAAACCTCTTTTTAACGAACAGTTTCGTTGGTCAAGAGGCCAAGAATGGATCTGTTGCAAACATTTGTTACGCATACAACGATGAAGAGTATTTCGTCATAGGTAAAATCGCCAATAAATTCCATTGGTGGCATCAGAAATTCATGAAATGCGTTAATAAACTCACAAGAGACGTTTGATGAAATCCAAGATGGTGGTAAAATATCGAGCAACCTGTATGCATGCACCACGAACATCCAAGGATTGCCAACGTTGACAACCTCACAGCTTCAGAGGTTATGTGTTTATTTACGTTGTGATTGGGTGTGATCGATTTTGTGAGGTTGCGGCTATCTTTGGATGTTCGTGTCGCATGCATACAAATTGCTCGATATTCATCCGCCAACTTGGATTTCATTAAATGCCTCTTGTGAGTTTATTATTGCACTTTATGACTTTCTGATGCCACCAATGGACTTTCTTTTCAGGCGATTTTACATTAGATTAAACACTCTTAATCGTTGAAGCAAAAGTTTGCAACCGGCCCATTCTGTGTCCAGATAGCCTTTCTAAACCACGTGTACTTTCGTTTAAAACCAATTTCAACTGTATTAATTTAAATTTTTTATTTTAAGTTAAAAAAAAAAAAAAAAAATGAGCCAAACAAACCAGAATCAAATTTTCGATGCTGTCACTTTTTGAGATAGGACTTATAAATAACCAATGAGCTATAACTTTAGAGTGGCAGCGGGCTGGTCCACCTTGTGCCACATAGGGTAGAAGGAATCCCGGGAAAAATCGGAATTTGGACGGCAGATTCCAAGGTTTGAGGTTAAATTTTGTAGGTCGTTCGGAATTTGGCGGGAATTTGGACGGCAGATTCCAAAGTTTGAGGTTAAATTTTGAAGGCCGTTTCCGGCGATGCCCGAGTTTGTTTACGAAACGACCGGAAACAACCTACAAAACTTAACCTCAAAATCGATTTTTACGGCAAGATGGCGGCGCCCTAGGCGACAACAATGAACCAGCGGAACGTTCCTTGATGTGCCACTCTAAGGTTATAGCTCATTGCTTATAACATGTATTAGCCTCTCCATTGCTATACCTCGTTGACTAGAGTTTAAGACCAGTGGCGAGGCGTGCAATTTGGCAACGTTTCTCTTCCCCCCTTTTAAACACGTTTGAAAGGTCGAAACGTCTAGTCATCGCCATCCGATTTTTCAATAACTTTAAATGGAGAAAGGACATCGTTGTCAAATTCCACGCCTCGCTACTGTTTAAGACGGTCGAACTTTTCGGAGTAATATATACGGCAACCTTCGCGGTCTCTTATCGTGAGTCTTCATCGACTGTCGCGTCGCATCTCACCACGTCCTTCTTGTGTGTTTTTCCTTACCAACCTCACCCTCTTCCTCATCTTTCCGCCCTCCTATCCCTCCCCCTCCTCCTCCCATCTGCTCATCTTGCTTACTCTCTTCTCTCATCCCTTGCGGAGTGGTAATTATATTCATTAGATTCCATCTCTACTCATCGCTATAACCTCCACCATCTCTTGCCGGTTAGTTAATTCTCATTTTTATTCCTATAAAATTCCTCTTTTTCTCTCGTTCTCAGACCCATTTATGATACGCGCTATGCTGCCAGATCTGAAGGACCAAAACGTTTGGTTTTGAAGTGAAAGACTTATATATGCCCAGTTAGTCGTTAACGACCCACTTGTTGTGATATTTCATGACTAAATTTCAGTCAATTTGGACCAATATTATTCAAAAACTATAGTTTGAGGAATTACTAGCTCGAAAAATTCAGCTGCACCATTTTTTTTTTTTTTTTCATTTCTTCGTGTTTTCAGTTCTCAGATTGTGTTTCTTGGAAAAACACCAAAAAATTTCAAATAATTCTGGGCACATATGGGTTAAATTCTTCTGAGCAAATGGGCTCATGCAAGTTTTTTTGCGATTTTAGGGTCAATTCAGAGGTAAATATATTTGTAAGTACCAGCAATAAAATGATGATGGTACACTAAAACCTTACGCAATCCACGAGCCTAATGGCGGCGTCGGGCACTAAAAATGGGGATCTAGCAAATATTGTCACTCATCAAGAGACGGCCGATAAAATGTTTCTTTCGTCCTTTTATTTTTCCTTCTTATTTTTTCGTCCATGACATAATCACGGTCTTCCAAAGGTCGTCTATTTAAGTTCGTTCCTCTTACCAAACCAGCAGATTACTGCACGAATTATTGCATTATTGTCGTATAGATCACGGTGGCGTTCTTTTATTTAATATTCTGAACTTGCCTGAACTTACCTCCTTAAAGGATTCAATCACTTTCTCAAAAAAACGGTTATTTTATATCCTGCGAAAAAGTTTGATAGCCAGCATGGTTTGTCCGGAATTTCTCCTCTTCATGCTGAAGGAGTGAAAATAATGAGTGATGATAATAATAATGTGTCGATCCGTCAAATAATGTATGTGTCTGTTCATTTTGATCGGTCAGAGCTTTTGTTACATCAGTGGTTTTAAAATACTCCTAAATTCTTACGCTGGAAACGCAGCGTATTACGCTGTTAATACGCTGGAATTCGTAAACTGCATGAATGGACATTGGACAGTGGACAGGACTTATTTAACGGAAAGTGAATTCAACGGAGCGGCTGAATGTGTACGTATGCTCACGCGGCCGTAACTTTATATTTTAAGTGCGGAAATGAAGCTACGTAAATGCACAACTTTTTCAACGGTTAAAGTGCGTGCCGGAGCGCTGGAGCTTTGAAGAGAACTATAGTGGAAAGTGAATTGATAATTTTACTCGGCTAGTCGCGGCGAGTAAACTGTTTTCCCACGAGAGAGAGAGAGAAAGAGAGAGAGAGAGAGAGAGAGAGAGAGAGAGAGAGAGAGAGAGAGAGAGAGAGAGAGAGAGAGAGAGATAGGGAGAGAGAGAGAGAGAAGAGAGAGAGAGAGAGAGAGAGAGAGAGAGAGAGAGAGAGAGAGAATAGCGTAAATGGAAAGTTGAGAATGAGGTTTAGCTTTGAAAAAACAAACAAAGCCAAGCCGCATCTGGGGGGTGATCACGGAGGATCGTTTCGTTTCGTTTTCGTTATCGTTATCGTTTACGTGTAACCTTATGGGTGGCTCAACTGATCGAATCGTTTTGAGCCTCTCGTAACGATTGAAACGGTCGAAAGGAAGCGATGAGTTGGAGGCTGTCGTTTACTCGATCGTTTGAAGTAGGAAGAGGTGAGGAGGGGATCACCTGCGCAATCGAGTTGCGCAGAAGCAAGCCCATTTGATTTAATGCAAACGATAACGATAACGATACCGAAACGAAACGATCCTACGTGATCACCCCCCTGCTCCTGTTAATATCCAGTTTATATACTTGCTTGTGTTTTTTTCCCCCCGCTTATCTAAAGTTGAACAATTCGTCCGAGTCTGGTATATCGCAAAAGCACGTTTGCCAGTTCTCTCGAGATAATCATTCAAATCGCATTTAAATTCAAAATAAAATTGATAACGCTCAACGGCGCAACCAGGATATCTTCTCTCTCTCTCTCTCTCTCTCTCTCTCTCTCTCTCTCTCTCTCTCTCTCTCTCTCTCTCTCTCTCCTTGCTCCCTCATTTTTCATTTGAATGTATACATAGAAAAAAGAAAAGGATTGAAAGATACGGTTTTATTTCTTTGTCTATTCTTATCGAGTATAGATGTTTACCAATATGGAGAAAAAATGTAGAAAGAGAGGGTTTTTTTACCTTGTTCGTGGTGTTAATCAATACAGAGAAGAGATAGAGAGAGAGGGTTTTATTTCCTTGTCCATCCTCGTCTAGCATTCTTATTTCAATGAAGGAATGAGAGAGGTAGAGAATATCTCGTTGCAATATTAATAATTTTAACTCTATTAAGTCGTCCTTACGTCGAACCAACGTCGCGATTATTTACATCGAACATTATTTACATTTGTTTATTGTAATAAACAACTATCTATCTTCAACTTAATGGTGGTAGATGTTTTCGCTGACGCTGATAATTTTCGTAGAAAGTGCATCCAGAAATGATTGAAGTCATACCAAATTAATGAATATTTTTGTTAAAAGTGTTTCTTCTAGCTTCAGATTAAAGATTTCCTTCGTAGAAAAAAGACTGTGGTTGAATTATTTATACCATCCGCATAGCTGATTTTGGCGTCTGCTGGAAAGTATGGTGAATGCAACGTACTTTTTGGTGAAGTAAGTTAACCTGTTGGTACATTTTACCAAAATCGAGTAAAATTTACCAATGTTTATGGCAGACTCTAAAATCAGCTAAGCTAAATTATACCTGTCTGTTTTTTTCGGCGTAACCCTAACGGCACACTCAATCCAGGTTTAGTTTCAATCCAGCTACTCGAAGGATTGAAAAACCGACGATTGCCAATCTGATTTTAATCCGATTTCAAGACTGGTTTACAAGCGGCACGGGGATGAGCAGCTCCGATATCCGGATTGGAATCGGCTTGAACAAGGATAAACACGGACTCCTCAAACCTATGAGTACCCGTTTTCAATCAGTATCAAACCTAGATTGACAGTCGGATAATCACCAGGTGTACAAGCTTCGTGAAAGACGGATCGGAAACGAATGTAAATCCGATTCAAACTGCATACTGGACCCTGCCACAAATTGGATCCGAACCGGTTTCAAGCCAGTTCTCTGAACATGGTTCAAGATGGATTTTAGAAACTCATAAAAAAGGACTTCAAAACGGTTTCAAACTTGCTACAAGAAGCTTCATCAACCTAGTTTCAAGTGAGCTTTCAGCCGATTTCTTAATCGTCCAGTCGGTTGGCTAGTTTAGTGCTTCGTCTTGAAACTCGATTGAAACCGAATTAATCGAAGGACTTGCGATCGATAGGAATCTGTTTCCAACAAGGATCAAACCTAGCTAATCAATCGGATAGACGTCAGGTTCAAAAGCTCCATAAAAGACAAATCAGGGACGGGTTAAAAATCGACTCGTTCCGCATACTACATCCTAATAGAAATGGAATCCGATCCAACGTCATGCCAGCCTTGTGAACCGAATTCAAGTAGGATTCAACCCGTTGTAAAGACGGTTTGAGTTTGGGTCGGATCACGTTCGTCAATTTTTTTTGCGGACATGTAAGCCATTTCAAGCCGTCTACAATTCGCATTCAATCCGGTTTATATAACTGTTTTGAAACCGGATTTGAAAGTAGAGTTGTTGATCCGTTTAAACCCGTGTTTAACCCAATTGATAAAATAAGTTTGAATATGGTTTTAAATTAGTTTGAAGTAGGGTTTATAACCCTCCATGAAATCAGTTTGAATCAAGAGGAAATCTAGCTATCCAATTTTTGGTGCGGACATGTAAGCCATTTCAAATCGTCTACAATTCGCATTCAATCTAGATTGAATAACCTGGTTTGAAACCGGATAGGGAAGCGGAGTTAACTTAGTTCACGGCATCCGCCGAGAGAGTGCTCCACCATATTTTTGCGAAACGTTACTCGCGTTTACTTGGCCCCGAGCTGCGAACGACCTCTCCACTGAAACTTGGTACAGTTGGGACATCTCCATCAGTACTTCTTTGTATTGGATTTACCCTAGGCCCACGTAGAGTGCCTGAAAATTGGGTTAGTGAGTCTAACCTAAACATTAACTCAAGCTTGAGTCTATAACTTTCTATCAGTTTGAAGTTGGTCTAGAACAGTTCATTAAGAACTTGGCTGCCATCTGGATTCAATCTGGTTATTCAAGTTTAGATACGATCTTGTGAGTCATTCAAGTCGCTTAGCTGCACTTTGCATTCAATCCGGCTTGAGTAACCAGTTATAAAACCGGATGGGGACGAAGCCGACGAAGCTTAGTTCTTGATCCGAAATATACCCATGTTGAACCCAACTGATGAAACAAGGTTGAAAACAGCTTTAAATCAGCTGAAAGTAGGGTATATAATCCTCTTCAAAATCAGTTTGATGGGTTAAATCCGGCTGTTCTATTTTTAGTGCGGACATGTAAGCCATTTCAAGCCGTCAATAATTCGCATTTAGTCTGGGTTGAATAATCTAGTTTGAATCCGGTTAGGAATTTGGGGTTTAAAACTGGCGTAACCCTGATTGAACCCCATTAATGATTCAAGTTGAAAAGCGTCTTTAAATCAGCTTGAAAAGGGTTCACATAATCAACGGCTAAGATTGCTTAAATTCGAATCAAATCTAGTTAGTCAATTTTTTTTGCGGACATGTAAGCCATTTCAAACTATCTATAATTCGCATTCAACCCTGCTTTGATAATCTCGTTTGAATCCGGTTCGGAATCGGTGGTTTAAAATTGGGAATAACCCTGATTGAATCCCATTTTTGAAACAAGTTGAAAAACGTTTTTGAACCAGTTTGAATAGGGGTCTATGATGCGTGGCGAAGATAGCTAGAATCCTAGTCAAATCTAGTTAGTCAATTTTTTTTGCGGACATGTAAGCCATTTCAAACTGTCTATAATCCGGCTTAAATCCAGCTTGTGTTAATCGGGTTTGAAACCGGATTGCAAAACTGGATTGAAATCGGTTGACTGGTTTGCCAAACCGAATTGAATCCGGTTTCAACCTCGAAATGTGCCGTTAGGGAACTTAACTGCGGTGGCACACAGTGGCGGCTCGTGCGATTTGGCATCAACCATGCAATTTTTCCATTTAAACTTAGGCAAAAGAATCGATTCCTGAGGAGGCTGACAGCCTCCGGGATAATCGATTCTTTTACATAGGTTAAATGAGAAGTGGACACTGTTGCCAAATTTCACGAGCCGCCACTGGTGGCACGAGCAAAATATATACTCCCACAACAACGATTTCTTCGAAATTTTAAGAATTTTTCGCCAAGAAACTACGGCCGATTCACAAAAAGTGAAAAGCACGCGATGTCTATTATTTAGCAAAAAAAAAAAAAACTTCACTGCCTGCAACTTTGATCTGCATCAGAGGCGGTGTCATGTCACCGCAAAGGTCTGCCCTTGTTAAAGGATGTTTCGTGAGATGATTCGCTATCCAAGCAAGTGCGACACGGAAAAAGGGAAAAGCAAAGATGAAAGGGGATTTTGATGTTTGTTGCCTCTCTCACTGTAAGCGAAGCCGAGAGAGAGAGAGAGGGAGAAAAAGGAGAGAGAGAGAGAGAGAGAGAGAGAGAGAGAGAGAGAGAGAGAGAGAGAGAGTGAAAGAGAAAGAGAGAGAGTGAGAGAAAGAAGAGAGAGGGAGAGGGAGAGAGAGAGACAATCAGACAGACAGACAGAGGGAGAGAGGGAGAGGGGGAGAGAGAGACAGACAGACAGACAGACAGAGGGAGAGAGAGAGGGAGAGAGGGAGGGATAGAGAGAGAGTGAGAGGGGGGAGAGAGAGAGAGAGGGAGGGAGAGAGGGAAAGATAGAGAGAGAGAGAGAGAGAGAGAGAGAGAGAGAGAGGGAGAGAGAGAGAGAGGGAGAGAGAGACACAGTCAGACAGACAGACAGAGGGAGAGAGGGAGAGGGGGAGAGAGAGACAGACAGACAGAGGGAGAGAGAGAGGGAGGGAGAGAGAGAGGGGGAGAGAGAGAGAGAGGGATGGAGAGAGGGAGAGAGGGAGAGATAGAGAGAGATGGAGATGGAGATGGAGAGAGAGGGAGAGATAGAGAGAGAGAGAGAGAGAGAGAGAGAGAGAGAGAGAGAGAGAGAGAGAGAGAGAGAGAGAGAGAGAGAGGGGGGGGGGGGAGAAAGAAGAGAGAGAGAGAGATGTGGGATAGGGAGAGAGAGAGGAAGAGGAAGAGAGAAATAAGAGAGAGAGAGAGAGGGAGAGAAAGAATAGAGAGAGAGAAAGAGAGAGAGAGAGAGAGAGAGAGGAGAGAGAGAGAGAGAGAGAGAGAGAGAGGAGAGAGAGAGAGATGGCGCGATGGCGCGATGGCGCGAGAAGGAGGTACGTTGAGCGAGGTGGACCGGAAGAGGGAATAAAATATCGTTTCATCAGTGTAATACGTGTATGAGGTAAATATACCGACTCATTTTTCTCTCCGAAACGGGCAACGGGGCAAATCACTGACTTCATATTATTCCCAACGGATACCGCGGTTGATAGAGCGTAGGAGCGCCGACTATCAACATACTGATTTAATGATGTGACATCAGAAACGGAGTGTCGATACGATACAGTAAAGGCATGGCCTGAGCCGAAGACTTCTAATATACTATCTAGACTGGATGTAACGCGAATATCTAAAATATGCTGCGAAAGTAACGATGGGACCATTAGAAAGTCTAAAACTCACTCCTCGCAGAGAAAACTTAACTTGAAATTTCGGGTGAGTGACCACCCTTGCATGTATGCACCAACCTCGGATTCGGACCCCAAACAAAAGAACATAACCTACGAATTCGAACAATGAGATTAATGAATTTGCTTTTAGAAAGTAAATTTGAAGGAATTAAAGATCTATTTATACATATTTTGTCACTAGGAGCACGGTATAACTACGGAAAAGTTCTACGTTGCGTAATAAACGAGGAAGACGTCACTTGATTTCATGTCCTGTTCTTTTGTTTGGGGTCCGAATCTAAGGTTGGCGCACACATGCAAGGGTGCGGTCACCCGAAATTTCAAGTTAATTTTTCTCTGCGAGGAGTAAGTTTTAGACTCTTTAAATGGTCTCAACGATATTTTCGCAGCATTTTACATCGGAATTGATAGGCCATTTGTCTACAGCAAAACCTTGCATGCAAGAGCTCCATTGCTGTGTCGCGCGTATCACATATACCACGCAGGCGCGTAAGTTCCCCGTCCTGCGTCATGCGTCTCTAATCGCAGTCATTCGAGAAGTGACAAATCAAGATCAACATGAAATTGATTGAAAAGGCCGGTACGAGGAATTTTTATTAATTTAAAATCCGTGTATACTGCGTAAGTCAGCCTCCACCCTTTGCAACGCTTCGTTTACTCATCAGACAATATTAGAGCAAGAGACCAAGAGTTGGTTGCAATTGATGAAATTCAACGCCTCGTCGCACCGTGGTGACAATCGAAGCATACTTTGAACATCGTTTCGAGAACAACAATGGGGCTCTTGCAAACTTTTGCTACACGGTTTGAAGAATGGGTCTGTTGCATACTTTTCCTACAACAATATAGAACCTTGACTCTTACGTAAAATTCGGCGAAAATAACGATGCGCACATTAAAAACGTTCAAAATCCACTCATTAACTCAGGAAATCACTTCAATTTCAAACAGCCCGCGCTACACAAGACACTATTTGCACCGGTATACTACTGCATAGACGGAACCACCGTGCATAAGTGAACAACATCGTAACTACAAAATGATGGAATTCTCTTCTAAATACATGAACTATTGGCTGCATTTGCTGTCTGGTCTTTTCGGTTTATCAAAGATTACAAAATAATATAAGAAATGTACGCATCTAATAGAAACATTCAAATAATGTTTGTAAGTTCTATAAACGAGATGGTTCCATCTATGTAGTTATAAGTTGGTGATATAGTGTCTAGTGTAGCGCGGGTTGTTTGAAATGAAAGGCATTTCCTCAGTTAATGCGTGGATTTTGAAAGTTTTTAATGTGCGCATCGTTATTTTCGCCGAATTTTACGTTAGAAACAATGAGGTACATTGATGTAGCAAAAGTACGCAACAGACCCATTGATTCTTGCGTAAAAACCTGTAATTTTGAGGATAAGTACACTAAAAAATCACGAAATTTACTCTCAGAATTGAGCTTAATGGCGGCTCGACGCAGGTATCATGGGAGATTCCTATCTAAATTGAGACATACCACTGTGTTTCCAAGGAGAAAGTGGCATATTAGATAGGAATCTATTAGACCACCACTACACCCGCGCAAATAAAAGCGTTTATTGAATTTAGGAGTGGATTTCGGAAGTCTTTAGTGCTGCCATCGTTATTTTTGGAGGTTTTTACACCAGAATCGACTAATAAATCGCTTTACAGCAAAAGTGTGCAACAGCCCCATTGGACAGGAATCCCCCATGATACCTGCGTTGAACCGCCATTACGATCTTGCCGTTATAGCAGACATGTGAGTTTATTATTGAATTTTAAACTTTCTCAGTGTGATTTTCGCGATTTGTGCTGGTTTTTACTTCAGGGTGGACTATTCATTTGCTCACAGCAAAAGTTTGAAAGAGCCCCATTAAGATTCTAAACATGAATGGAGCTGTTGCAAACTTTTGCTACGGCTTATTAATAGTTGATAATGGGGTACCCAGTAAAAATAACGATTAGCGCACTAAAAATCACGAAATCCACGCCTAAACTCACAAAATGCTTTTAAACGCGAGACCGTAATGGCGGCCGGGGCCGCGGTTATCATTGAAGGTTCCCTACCTTCAATCAGCGCCATCTACACGAGGTGTTCTCGCAACACCACACAAGAAGAAGAAGAAGAAGCATATAATTGCCATAAGAAAGCCGCGGCCTCGGCCGCCATTACGGTCTCGCATTTAAAAGCATTTTGTGAGTTTAGGAGTGGATTTCGTGATTCTTTAGTGCGCTAATCATTATTTTCACAGGGTATTACCCCATAATCAACTATTAATAAGCCTGTAGAAAATGTTTGCAACAGCTCCATTGTTTAAATAGTAGCTGAAAAATAAGTTCAACAATTAGTTTCACGGCATTTAAGTGTTTTAAAATACAAATACGCGTGGATATTGAAAATTCTAAGTTAGATTAGATTAGGTAAGTAGGTTAGATTATAGGTTTGATTTGGCAGTTTAACCGAATATCTATTATTAATAGCAGGTCGATCCAGTAGGCGGTTCATACCAACGTTTGCGTTGCGAGTGCATTCACCGTCGTATCCCGCATAACAGCTGTTGATTCCGCCGGTAAATCACAAAACAGGATAGGGGTGCCTATGCGTAGCAGTGATGCCCAGCAATCCGGGATAGACTCCCAGCAACTCGGGAGGAGTGCAACGGAATGCGTTTGCTCCGCCTCCTTGCTACTGGACTGACCTGGTATTAATACAACTTGGTTTAGTCCTTGTGTGAAGGTCTTTTACACATTCCGATAAATCTTAAGGGGGGGGGGGGTTGGTGTTAATTTTCATTCCCAACTTAAGACCATTGCTGATGGCTTATTTTTTAATATTTTTTTTAAGTGTCACGATTTTGGAGAGACACACGCGTAAAGTTGTAAAAAATCGTGAGCGTAGTGACGTCACTACGCGGAATTCTCATTTAAAACAATGTATTTTGGGTCAAAATCTTATCTCCGGAACAATAGGACTTAGAAACCAAAGGTATGTTTGAGCTCAGCTCATCAAGTACTTTAATTTTCTTTACAAAAAACACAACATTTTAGACCCTTACAACTGCCCCATTCTCTGTTTGGCGTGAACATTTCCAAGTACCAAGGTTAAATATTCCAACAAAAACTATGTATCATCCGTTTTTTTGAGATGATTACATTTTGAAATATACTTACATAATAGAGTAAATATAGGCGGACCGTGACCAAAAAAAGTAAGGGGGGGGGCTAGAAAGTGATGACTTTTTTTTTTTTAATTTTTTGCACTTCTCAAGTCTCAAGTGATGACTTTTTCCCGAGTGTTGGCCCCTCCGCCCAAAAAAAAGTGGGGGGACTATAGCCTAGGGTGGGTCGAAAAAGGGCTATTTTCGAAATCGGATGGGGGCTACCTTGGAAAATGATCCACCCCACGAGGGAAGACGGCACCAAAAATCCCAGCTCAAAATTTTGTCTCCCTATGTCTCCGCACAGAGGTTAAAAATCCGACTTTTTGGAAAAAATCGGGTTTTTTGACGATTTTCGGCATCTCAAACCTGCACAATGCCGTTTTTCTTCCAAGGCTAGTGATTTTATGTTACTAGAACGTACTAACTATAACTCACTTCAATTTCGACCCGATTGGTCGATGTTTTGAGTCTCCGCAACAATATTTTGTACAGAAACTCACTGAACTTGCAAAATAACCCAATTTTTTGAAAATTGCAATTTATAAACCAAAAAACGAGCTGATTTTCGTGTCGGCTACTGCTCAATCGAATACAACAGGTGTAGTTTAAACACTGTTTCAATCACTCCCCGGAATTTTGACATTTGAAGTCTCCGCAGTTGCTATGAAGCAATTAAAACGCGCAAAAATTCAAAAAATTTTCGCGATTAATACACCAAGAGCTTAGGTTTCCGTAAAACGGCTGCTCTTGTTCCAATTTGTCATTTTTCTCATTATCTGACTAACTCTATCCTTCTTTCTATCTCCTACCCCCCCTCCCCACCCCCTCCACCACCTTCACTCTCATCTCATCCGCGTCCCGTAGCTTTATACTCTCATTTTCATAACGGTGGCAGTGTTATAATTGGCACACTTTAAGGAACCCGGTTATTTCAAGACATGTAGCAAACTTGCGACAAATTTGCAGAGCTGGTGGTTTCATAGCAGACAGATGCCACCGATGCAAGTCTGATCGACTTTGACTAATGTTAGAGGGAAATGGGGAGGGGGGAGGCGTAAAACGCAAAATATATAAATGACCCAAAAAATTCAAATTGTTGTTTCGCAACAAAACATTCGAACATGCTGTTGCATCGCTGTAAGCAGCATTTCCATTTCGATGAGAAGAAATGAAATGAAGTTGGGGCCAATATGCTGATCATTTGGAGAAATGCATTCTAGCTTTATTCAAATAATGAAACTATAGACCTAAGGCCTTTCGGCTATTGGTGTCATCGTCAGAGGTAAATAAATAGAAGAATCGAGAAAACTCTAACCATGCGATTCAAGCAAATAAATAACAATCATGAAAAACAAAGAAAACGTCATTCTGAAGAGCAATTCTCAAAGTTAGTAGTAGAGAAATATTCAATAAGGTCAAGTCAAAATAGAAGATACCAAATACATAAGAGTAAGTAAGAGTAAGAGTAGTTTGCTTGAATCGCATGGTTAGAGTTTTCTCGATTCTTCTATTTATTTACCTCTGACGATGACACCAATGGCCGAAAGGCCTTAGGTCTATAGTTTCATTATTTGAATGAAGCTAGAATGCATTTCTCCAAATGATCAGCATATTGGCCCCAACTTCATTTCATTTCTTCTCATCGAAATGGAAATGCTGCTTACTGCGATGCAACAACGTGTTCGAATGTTTTGTTGCGAACCAACAATTTGAATTTTTTGGGTCATTTATATATTTTGCGTTTTATGCCTCCCTCCTCCCCATTTCCCTCTAACATTAGTCAAAGTCGATCAGACTTGCATAGGTGGCATCTGTCTGCTATGAAACCACCAGCTCTGCAAATTTGTCGCAAGTTTGCTACATGTCTTGAAATAACCGGGTTCCTTACAGTGTGCCAACACTGCCACCGTTATGAAAATGAGAGCATAAAGCTACGGGACGCGGATGAGATGAGAGTGAAGGTGGTGGAGGGGGTGGGGAGGGGGGGTAGGAGATAGAAAGAAGGATAGAGTTAGTCAGAGTAATGAGAAAAATGACAAATTGGAACAAGAGCAGCCGTTTTACGGAAACCTAATCTTTTGGTGTATTAATCGCGAAAATTTTTTGAATTTTTGCGCGTTTTAATTGCTTCATAGCAACTGCGGAGACTTCAAATGTCAAAATTCCGGGGAGCGATTGAAACAGTGTTTAAACTACACCTGTTGTATTCGATTGAGCAGTAGCCGACACGAAAATCACCTCGTTTTTTGGTTCATCAATTGCAATTTTCAAAAAATTGGGTTATTTTGCAAGTTTAGTGAGTTCCTGTGCAAAATATTGTTGCGGAGACTCAAAACATCGACCAATCGGGTCGAAATTGAAGTGAGTTATAGTTAGTACGTTCTAGTAACATAAAATCACTAGCCTTGGAAGAAAAACTGCATTGTGCAGGTTTGAGATGCCGAAAATCGTCAAAAAACCCGATTTTTTCCAAAAAATCGGATTTTTAACCTCTGTGCGGCGACATAGGGAGTCAAAATTTGAGCTGGGATTTTTGGTGCCGTCTTCCCTCGTGGGGTGGATCATTTTCCAAGGTAGCCCCCATCCGATTTCGAAAATAACCCTTTTTCGACCCACCCTACATAGCCCCCCTAGCCTCTGATACAGTCCGCCTACTAGAATAAAATAATACTAAAAAAAATTACATTTTCTGAAACTACATAAAGTGAGCTGTAAGATCACAAGGACATCCCCCCCCGTCGAAATTGGTTGAATATAGATTGATGCCCGCGAGAGGGGGGGGATGTTAATTTTTATTCTATCGACTTCCTTGTTTATAAATATGGGAAATCGTGATGAAAATTTCCGATTTGTTGTGAAACCCTTCTAAATACCCTCATAGAGGATAACAAGGAAACTCAAAGTGATTCATTGAAGCTACCGGATCGGTAACTTTTCATGATCGGTAAAACATAATTTCCGATCCAGTGTACGTCGCCGGTCACGTCTCGATCCCCGCGCCGTTGGATTACGTTTCAGCGTTTCAGCGTTTTAGCTTCAAGTATGGCTGAGTAAAATTACTTGGAGCACGCACGATCCACGGAATGACATTTTGGTTTATTAATTTTGAATTTCCGCGCTGTCTCGCGTTGAAATTGGATATCTCGCGCGAGAGGCAACTCAACGCAATGGAGAAAGGGAACAACCACAACAAGCAACAAGTCGCTCTTTTTATGTAATGAGCGCGAGTGAAGGGAAGGTAAGGGAAGGACGAAAGCAGAGTGTAGGGGGGGGGGGGGGCGATACGATTCGTAAAGGTTGCGAAAGGCGGCGTACGGGGGCGAGGGCAGTTTGAAAGGGGGAGACGAGAAGGGGCCTCCTTTCTATACCGCGAGTGGAACCGTGATTGAAGAGTGGACTTCCTTCTCTGATTGGCTGCTTGACCGCATTTGAAGGAGCACCGTACCGTAGCGTCATTATTTTCTCGCTCAAAATGCACCCATGTACTATTTCTTACTTTCTCATGGCGGTTTGACCAGTTGACAAAATTTATAGGGTTTTGGAGTAGTTCGACCTTTCTTGTTTGTCCGTCCAAAGCCTTTTTTGGTCTGAAATCATCTAAAAGTGGCCAAAAATCAAAAAGGAAATTTCTCTTCAGTTATATCATTTATAAACTTCCAAGATCACATTTAATCACGAAGAGCACTTTTAACAAATAATTTTAACCTTAAAATGTCTCTGGAAAGTTTAAAGTTCAGCTTAAAAGGTCAACAAATATATTTTATTATAAACTTTTTTGGACTAATATGTGGCCGCTTTTTTTCCAACTCAGACCTCAGTCCTCAGACCTTCCAATTTAGTTTATATGGCCAACAATGGGTCTGTTGCAATTTTTTGCAAATGCATTATGAGTGGTTCATTTTAATGTGAAATCGCGTGAAAATTTCATTGAAAGCATCAAACAGTTAAAAAATTCTCTCCCAAACTGAATGAATACGTTTGACAAAATTAAAAGGAGACAGTTGAATGAGCAGGTCACAATGGGGGACTGGTGGAGTCTCATCTCTTCGCATTTTTCTATCCTAAGAAAAGTGAGTCATCATAGAGGAAGCTGTGATTAGATAGGACTCCCCTCCAGGGCTGCCGTTATACGTACAATCAATGCTGTTTTTCTATTCACCGATGATTCCACCGGTTGAAAAAAGATTACACAGTTCAGTTTAGTGTCTGACTGTAATGCACGAAAATACTATGATCTATAATATTTCCTTAATCGATGGAAACTCCGTTGATTAATTAAAATATCCGCAAGTTTTTTAAAGTCATCGACGACTCCACCGGTTGAGAAAAGATTACAGATACGATTATTTTAGTTTATTGCAGTCATGCACTGAACTGAACTGTGTCATCTTTTCTCAACCGGTGGAATCATCGGTGAATTGAAATATAGCATTGATTCTACGCAAAACAGCAGCCCTGCTGTTGGTGCTATAAGCGATTTAAATGTCGAATCTGGTGTAATAACCTCCTAAAATAACGATAGCAGCACAAAAAACCTCCAAAATCCACTCCTAAATTCAACAAACGCTTTTACTTTTTTTTGTTTTGTTTTTTTTTTTTTTCCTTTCCTGGTGAGTAGTTACTCAAAAACACTGCGACCTAAAGATCTATTGTGACCAGGAAACGCTTTTACTTGCGCGAGCGTATTGTTGTTGCGTAGGTCAGTAAGAACGGGAGATTCCTATCTATTAATACTGTAACTCCACCAAGAAGTGACTGATTATAGATGACTTTCCTTTGACACCGGTGCCACCAAGTGTCACGGCACCATTAATCGGATGTAGATAACAACTCTGGTGTCTAATTATTCTGTGAATCTTCCTTGTCAGCGTAGAGAGACTGACGGAATTAAGAAAGGAATCTCCTATTATTATTAGCCGTACGGCGTACGCAACCATTACACTTGCGCAAATAAAAACGTTTTTTAAGTAGTGAATTTCGAAAGTTTTTAGTGCTGCCATCTCTACTTTTGGAGGTTTTTAAACCAGAATTAATTATTAAAGCGCGCATAGCAAAAAATGTGCAACAACGTCACTTTTCCCATTTAAAATACATTGGAGAAGTGACGCTCTTTCATTAACTCTTTATGGGCCGAGCGCGAGCATATTCGTTTTTCTCCTTCAGTCTATTTCACATTGTTTATTAGCGTTCATTCTGGATAAACGCGAGTATCGATGGAAACACAATACAGTCATCCCTCGCCTTTCGCGAGGTAGTCCACTGCCAATAGATCAAATGTCGGCTTTATCCCAAAAAAAATATGTGAAAGCTGAATTTTGGTGTACACGTTCCTTATGGGGTGTACTTTCACCAAAAAAAAGTCAACACCGAAATGTTCGCGGGTTTGCCAAATTTACCCAAAAATGTGGCCTAAAAATCGGTTTTTTCAAAATTTCTCGAAAACCAGCGGGTTTTCGAAAAAAAATACCTTAGTAATGGCTTGTAGAACATAAAATTTCCAACAAAAAGATTCTATACAATTTTTTGATAAACCCCTTCGTATTCCCCGAAAACGCCATTTTCAATTTGCGTGATTTTAAAAAAAATCAAAAATCACAAAAAAATCACTGCAAAATCGGATATTTGGCAACGCTGGTCCCAGAAATTATTTTCGGAAAGAGCCACATAAGTACTTTACCACTAATATGCCTCATTATCATTGATTAGAACTATATTCGACTTCTTAATGAGCCGTGAGCCCCTCCTAGACACACATTCGCCGCATCGCTTGAGCAATAAAAATAAATGGTTTCTGTTTGTTTTTTTTTGGTTGACTGCTACAACTCAATGACGTAATTCTTGAATAGATTATCAAAGTTACGTTAGTGTATCGGAAGCACGTGATGAAACGGAGGAGGAAAAGTGGGGGGGGGGGAGGGCAACATTAGTTACAAGTAGATAGTTCTAAAGAATATTAGTTAACGATGATACACATAAAATACTCTAATTTTTCCCCTCAATATGCTTGTTGCTATGTTTCCTCCCCTCTTGATCATCATATTTAAGCTTACAACTCCCCCTCCCGCTTTCTGTTGAGTCGAATGTCACGTGAACGATCTCTTTGATGCAAAAAAAAAAAAAAAACAGCGAAGCACTATACGCAAAGTTTGTGCCAGAGTTCGTTTCAATTTGGTACTTACGAACTGGCGATGGCGGTGCGTGCAATCTGGCAAAAATGAATTTAGTCCATTTAAAGTCATGAAAAGGATCAAAATATGAGGATGCACAGTGCACTCCCTGGAATCGATATTTTTCATGGGTTTAAATGAACGAAATGCAACGTTGCCAGATTCTACTCGCCACCAGTGGTTTAGCTTACGTATAATACACCGACATTTTGTAATATTTGTTTTATTTGTAATCTTTGCAACTGTTTGCTTATTCGATGTATATTTGCGATCGCTAAAAGCAGTAAAAGTAAGCAGTAAAAGTACTGCTTAAAGATTACGTACCTTTGGCTCGTATTTTGTTGAAACGAGCCATCTCGAGAGAAGTAGGTACCAATCTACTTTTTTTTTTTTTTTTTTTTTTTTTTTTTTTTTTTTATATTTTCTTCATTTTTTTCCTTGTTTTCTTTATTTTTTTCCTGTGACCAGGAAAAACCATTTTGAAAAAAAGTATGAATTTATTATTTACAAGTCAGATTGAAGGTTTTACAAATACTTTGATTTTTCAAATTTTGAGATTAGTTGTTATGTACAATTTTAGGAACTGATCAGTTTTTAAAATAGACGTCTTCGTTTAGAACCAAGTCCTTTTGATGTGCTCGGTTGCGGGTCTGCGATTTGATTGGTCACGTCTGCCTCTGAAGGAGGCTCATCATCACACCAATCATCCATAAGCTCATTAATATCTTCTAATCCTGAAAGTGGATCATCGATATTTTCATCTTCATAAGCATCTTGCATGTCAAATGCAGGCCCGTTTGTGCATGAGGTGCCAAGACAATTTAGGCAGGTGCTGGTGCATCTTAAGCCAGTTCTTCGGCAGCCGCAAGCGTTACTGCAACCTTTGGTGCAGCGGCAAAATATTGATTGTAAGACTTTTTGGGGCGCAGGTCCGGTAGTAGAATAAATAGGCGCTACATTTGGATGTATGTGCCAACCCCAGTTTTCGGGCGGAAGTTCATAGCCTTGCCAAAGTTGAATTTGGTGAAAAACGCGATATCTGTGCAATTTTGCTGCATCATCCGTGGGCGGTAGAGAGAAAAGCTGTTTCTTCTTGGCAGTAATAACGTTTTTCCGAAATGTTGAAAACCGATACTCGTTGAGGGAACTGACGCTTTTGGTGCACTGTATAGGTCCAAGAAAAATTTTACACCGGCTTCAACGATAGAATTTTGTGTTGAATCTCGAGATTTGAAAATTTCCGCTGCTACGGCAAGATCTGGCCGTTTTTCAATAAGTAGCGTACAAAAACTAATTTTTCCTTTGCCGTATACAGCAGATGTGCAGTCGCATCCTGAAAATGCATGCACGACCAAGATATTTTTTTAATGATAGGTTTATGATCGAGGCTTTGCGACGAAAAAATTTTAGTTGGTGCTTTGCCTCTCCCGGGTTTCATGAACAAAATTTTACTGTTTTCCGGAGAAAGTGCTATTAAAAGTACGAGCAGGTCGATGTCCTCCCCTACAACATACATGGTTTACCGCTTTCAAAATCAGACCTCAAAAATATCAAGTGTTTACACATCTCTGGTCAAAACGTTGCCAAATATCCGAATTTCTGGCCATTTTGTTGTGATTTTTTATATTCTTTAGAACTATCTACTTGTAACTAATGTTGCCCCCCCACTTTTCCTCCTCCGTTTCATCACGTGCTTCCGATACACTAACGTAACTTTGATAATCTATTCAAGAATTACGTCATTGAGTTGTAGCAGTCAACCAAAAAAAAACAAACAGAAAAGCAAAATACTATGTCGAATAAGCCATTTATTTTTTGTTGCTCAAGGGATGCGGCGAATGTGTGTCTAGGAGGGGCTCACGGCTCATTAAGAAGTCGAATATAGTTCTAATCAATGATAATGAGGCATATTAGTGGTAAAGTACTTATGTGGCTCTTTCCGAAAATAATTTCTGGGACCAGCGTTGCCAAATATCCGATTTTGCAGTGATTTTTTTGTGATTTTTGATTTTTTTTAAAATCACGCAAATTGAAAATGGCGTTTTCGGGGAATACGAAGGGGTTTATCAAAAAATTGTATAGAATCTTTTTTGTTGGAAATTTTATGTTCTACAAGCCATTACTAAGGTATTTTTTCGAAAACCCGCTGGTTTTCGAGAAATTTTGAAAAAACCGATTTTTAGGCCACATTTTTGGGTAAATTTGGCAAACCCGCGAACATTTCGGTGTTGACTTTTTTTTGGTGAAAGTACACCCCATAAGGAACGTGTACACCAAAATTCAGCTTTCACATATTTTTTTTGAGTTCAAAACCTATCGGCAACGGACTAAGGGTACCGTTCCAAGGAAACCTCGCGAAAGGCGAGACACAAAGCTTCCAGTACAAGGTTAAGCCGGGCGCCTTCAATTCGCCGTATAGGCAATTCCAGCTCTCCCGAGTACGAACGGTTAACTACTTTCCCTACATAAACGGAAGAGTGGCTTTCTTTTGAACTGACCTGACCCTTAGAGGATTAATTATAGGTAAGATGTAAGATTTAGTTGTGCGCCTTCAATTCTTGGTATAGGCAATTCCAACTCCCTCGAGTACGAACAGTTAACTACCTTCCCTACATAAACGGAAGAGTGGCTTTCTTTTCGACTAATCTGGCCCCGAGAGGATTAATTGAGGCGATGAGTGCAACAACGACACTTTTTAGAGCATGAGTGTCATGCTCTATTGAAATCGTTTCTACAAGGTCAATAATGCTTTTCTTATAGGAACGGCATGGTTCGGGGGTCCGCTCGGGGGATCGCTTGGTTTCAGTATCGAGAACGGGTCCTCGAGGACCGATTGACCCATGTGATTCCGCCAATCCGGTGTCCTCCCAATTTGTCGCTTTTTCTTTGTGGCGGGAGTTTTTGGCCAAGATTGAGGTTAAGCATTTTTGGGAATGTAATTACGTTACTAATTTGGATCAGACTTCAACGAAATCTTCTGTATGAGATATTGGGGTTTTATATCAGAGGATTGTGTCCATGTTTCGTGTATTCTGCGATTTAAAATGCATTTAGATTATTTCAAATTTCCAATCCTGTTATTGTTGATGTTTCGGTCCGCTAAAAGAGTTCGTTTGGGGAACGCGATCGGCGTTGCGTTTTAAGGTGAATCCTCAGCGACCTATAGTAAGATTCTCATCCGCTAGATAACGTCACTGTTCCGCGGTCCAGAAACCATGCTTTTTCCGCCTTTAATCGTTAATTGCGAGAGCTAGAGTTAACTTTTCGAAAATTTAAGAACGTTGCGTTCTAGATCAAATCCTAAGGAAAATTTTAAGACCATTCCGAGCCATGGACGAAGATATAACTAAGGACTGCCGACTCCCTATCTCCGCCCGTGTTAAAACCTGTTAGCGGGTTTTCGAGCGCGACCGCAGCGCTCCAAGCAGCAATAATGGTCAACTAAAAGCGAACCGCTGCAGCGGTGGCCGCTCTGGCTCCCTTTCTCCCATGCCTTCTCGCAAATGTATACCGTGTAGGTAATTTGAATCACGATTGAACGAAGGGAACAAATGATCAGCGAATTAAAAGGAAGCAAAATCCGCTAAAAAGCAAACGTCTGGAGTATTTCTTGAAAGATTCCTGAATTGTCGAAAATGATTAATCAAGGACTGAAATACTATACATCACAGTTAACCTCAAAACGGAATCAAACAAGAAAGAGTACATAGACATTTGTTTTATTAGTAGAGATCAGGCGACTCTTTTAATTTGCTGATGATTTCTGTTACCTTGTCCAAAGTTGATTCCGAATTTCCCTTGCTTTCGATCTTCCATTGAGATACTGAGTTATCTGATCCTCTTGGGTCGCCGACAACAGTTGACAGCCATGCCATAACAGATCAACTCCAACAACGGTTTTAGCAGTAGCACAGCATGTGAGCATGGACACATCGCCAGGATCGCTCACTTGAAAGAGTAGTTCAGCTGACCGCTGCTTGGAGCGCTGGGGTCGAGAGCAAAACAGGACTAACAACAGTCGGCAGTCCTTAGTTATATCTTCGTCCATGGTTTTGCGACGACCTCCCGTCCCCTTTGCCCTCCCCACGAACTACTGCACCTATGCCTACAACAGTTGCTTGCCGCGTTGTGCAGATTGCATGAATGATGTGTGTCCATCTACGTCATCCCAATTTCACAGCCATCACGGATGCCACGCCCGCCACGGGTCTTCTACCTGGTTTTATGCGACATCGGTCATCGTGGCCCAGTGTTACATGGTAATCAGCGGCGGATTCGGGAAAGGCACGCCCTCCCCCCAACTCACGGTAGCCTTTGCCTTTTTTCAACAGAAAAAATCCCATAAATTCCTCTCTGCAAATTTGAAAATTCATAGGCGTGAAGCCCCCCCCCCCTAAAAAAATTTTTCTGGATCCGCCATTGGTAGTAATTTTTGCGGCACACTACGCCGGATTCCCGTGCGCTTTCCCACACTTACCTTTCTCCCTTATCTGTCAATGGGCGCTCCCCGAGGGGCGGCGCGGCGCCCCCCCCCTAATTCAGAAAAATCAAAACTTTACAATAAAAAAGAATCGGAACATTCGAAGATCAAATAATAACGAAAGGAGTAAGAGTTAACAAACTTTATTCTTAGTTTACTTTAAAATTTTTAATAGGGGGCGTAATTTAGGGGGGGCAGGGCGGGAAGTAGCCCCCCCCCAAGCAGTGGTCCCCAACCACCCCTTGCCACTATACAGCTCGCCCCCCAGTTTCAGGATTCCTCTCCCCCCAGATCCAGACCTCCCCCTGATTTTTACCCCACCCCCTCCTGATTCAGACGACATCATCCTTCCCACCCGTCATCTCCCTCGCCGAAAGAAGTTTTAAAATCTACTAGTATGAACGTGTCTACATTGGCAACTACCGTTGGCAACGAGAATTTTGCGAACTTCCTTGAAAATTCAGAATCCTCTGGTCGATAATTACATGATTAGAGAATGTATAGGCAAGAGTTTGGTTTTGTTAATTTAAATAGGTTAACTCTTAGAATTCATCAGGACAATGAAAATAAAGAAGGAATAGTTGTACTTAGCGTTTTACTATTTCTATCATCTGATGCTGTCACTTTATTCATAATATCAAACACTTCAAAAATAGAATTACTTTTGATACAACTACATGCTACAATCACTTACAATTTCTACCATTTGGAAGGATAATTGATTTATTTTCTATTTTGGGCGGAAGTGGGGGGGGGGGGGTTCTCTAGACTTGCCCGTCTCTAAGTGAAGTCCCCTAGACCTTCCATTGACATTCAAAAAGTTGCCCCTCCGGGGAATTGTTTTGCGGGTGCCCATGTCTTTGTCCATGGTCTCTGAACCAGAAATTGAACGTTCTTCCGGTCTGTGGTTGCCTTCTTTTCTCATAAGTTTAGACACGGCCACCCTGTAAACCCCACAACAAGTTAAAAGTCCGCAATCCGCACCCTCGACCCGCAGCCACTATCAAAAGTAAATTGCCGGTTGACTTGCAGGTACTCTCCTCCTCCTCCCCCAACTTAGATTAGACACAAATATAAAATTAAAAAAAAAGTGAAAAATAGAATGTATGCCCCAGCAAAGGGCCCCCTCCACAGTTTTCCAAGAGAGGGAGCGACCCCCTTGCCAGCGTAACTCCGAAAAAATAATTCCAACTGGGGTCCAAGTAACTCAAGTAAGGTCTCAAAATGAAATCAGATGGATCCAAAATTTTAACGGCGAGTACCGGTAAGCTTACTCTTTTGATCGGTCCAAACCGGATTGCGATACATCGATTTACTCTCGAGATATCGATTTTTCAAAGGCGCGCGGTATAGGGTCAGAAATCTAAGATTCTCTAAAATCCGCGAATTTCGACTCTCATGGACCTAGCATGCGCCGTGAGAAGTCATATGTGAGTTTTTTGAGTTCACATGAAGTTCATTAAGGGCCCTGACAAATGTCGGACCGATAAAGTCTATATCGGGGGGGGGGGGGGCGTGGCCCCAACTCCAGCGTAAGTCTCACGTACAATGTCTAACTGCGGCCGCGGAGGTCCCATAAGATCCGTTTAAAAACTTGGATGGATCTGAATTTTTTTCAAGAATTTTCTAAAAGCTGAAGCTACCGCCCAATCCAAACCGCAGTGCGCAATCCATCGATTCGTTCTCGAGATATCGATTTTTCAAAGGCGCGCGGTCTTGTCAGATCGACCTTAGAGGGGCGCTGGAGGCTGGAAAAAGGCGAATTTCGTCTCTCACGAACCAGTCGTGTGCCGTATTATATCGGTTCCGCTTCTTTTCGGGTCCCAATGATGTCCCGAGAGGGCCCAATGCAGTTTCGAGCCAAAAAATATCATCTTAGGGGGGGAGGGAACTACTCCCCGTTTCAGCGTAACTTGGACAAGAAATGTCTAACTGCGGCCGCGAGAGGTCCTGTAAGGTCATTAAATAAACTCGGATGGATCTGAAATTTTCGAGGTTGTCAGTCACAAGCAAGCGCTTTCGATCGGTGCAAACCGAATTGCAATACATCGATTCACTATCGAGATATCGATTTTTCAAAGGCGCACGGTCTTGTCAGATCGAACATTGAAATAAGCTGTGGATACTCTGTATCCGCGAATTTCGTTCTCATGGACCGTTTAAGCTCCCTTAAAAATCGAATGAGCTTTTTTCAAGTTCATATTACGTTCCTTAAGGGCCTTGATGAGTGTCGGATGACATTTGATCAATATTAACATTCATTTTTTAATCTGAGACAAAAAGAGCTGAAACCATAAAGACGAAGAATTTCCATCGTGATGACTTTGGTTCAAGCGAGGAAAATTCTATAGAAGTCCCAAATAACTAGACTAGACTTTCCGGCTTGCTAGGATTGGTATTAAGAATTTCCTTCCTGATGACTTTGGTTCAGGCGAGAGAAATCTAAAAAAATCCCAAATAACTAAACTAGACTTTGCGGCTTGCTAGGATTGGTATTGCGTCATCCGATTTTAAAGGAACTATCACTATCGAAATCGATTTTCAAAACCACAGTATTCACCTCGCCTCGTGAACAACTGTTTCAACACGCTATAAGTAAATTTTCATTCCCACTTTGACCTATCAAGTTATTTTTACAGCGATCACTGTTATACAAACACAAATGCAGCGTTGCGATTGAATTTGTCGCAGTTTTGTACTATCAATATGGAACTGCACACTTACAATGATTTACGGCCGACACTCATGCTCTCTTTGCTAACACTGTTCCAGTGTTGCAAGTTCCTACTTGTTTATATTTCAAATACATTGACGGAGTGTTGCTGTTGCACTATAGAAACGCCACTTTCCTCTCGTATTCTTTTCATTATTCTGTAACAGTTTTATTATGATGCCTGAAATTTGAAAGCCATGGCGGATGTAATCGTGATGGTTTTAAATGAAATTAATTACATTCAGTGCAATTACTATGGCACAGCGTCGCCGTCGTCGCCGTTGTCGCCCGTCGCTCAATTTATCATACGAAGAAAGAATTACTTATACAGTAGCCAGAGATAATGAGAGAGCTGATGCGTCGTGTCGCGTCGCTCGCCTCGGTCAATGCAATATACAGGGTGTCCCATAAACTCGGAAACAACGATTAAACGTGTCTCAAAACTGAGTGGAATTAAAGTACTTTAGAGTCGGTATTTTGGTAAGAATATGAATCGGTGCGCTGCGTTCTAGGTTTCTAAGGTTTCTGATTCTACGGTAATAGGACTTTCAGTTGACGTTGAAAAATGTGACAAAAACTATCCATTAAGGTGTTTTCAGGCGAAACTTTTCCAGCGGGCCTATCATTTACTTCATCGTGAAACCGATCGTTAAGACTGTGTATGAGTGATTCTTAAAACCCGAATATTGTTAAACTTAGCCGTTGCTATGGTAACCATCGTTAAGAGTCTCATTATTTAAAGGTTATTCATGAGTAACCTTTAAGAACCGGGAACTCTAACTATGGTTACCATAGCAACGGCTAAGTTTTAAAATTTTCGACCAATAGAATCACTCATACACAGTCTTAACGATCGATTTAGCGAGAAAGTAAATGATCGGCCCGCAGATTTCAATCCGATGGATAGCGCCACTAGTCACCTTTGGGAAAATTCGTGTTTTTGGCGCATTTTAAATTGAAACCACAGAAAAAACGCAAAATACAATAACGTCAGCATCTGCAAAAAAATGTTATCGATATTTTGACCCCAAAAACGAGCGAAATTCGTTTAAAATTAAAGTCGTAAATTATGAAATTAATTTCACCATTTGCTTAGTGAGTGCGAGTAAGGGCGAGTGATAGTAAGTCTGTCTGTCTCTTTCGCACTCATTGAGGCTTATGGGAATTTTCGTATTTCATAATTTCAGGATTTATATTTGAGTATCTCAGAAAGAAATTTTCATCACTCTCTTTTATCATTGAAACACATATGTTATAGACAAGAGGATAAAATCCTCTCTTTCTATATTTTTCTACTTAGACATTCAGAGGGGAAACGAGAGAGATGAAAAATATCCTGGCAGCGTCACTATCTATGTGGAGAGACTATAGTATCGTCTTGGGGGAGGAGGAGGGGGCTCTATTCCTCCAGCACATCTTAAAATTTTAGGTCACACGGAAAATCCAAGAGACCAAAAAAAAAAGATGTAGTTTTAAAAGTGATAGATTAAGAACTTTTGTTTTTCAAGGAAGAATGCGTTTTCCCCCAAACTTTCCTAAATCGTAAGTGTATAGGGGGACGTTAAGTGTCATTAAGGACCTCAAAGGTCACAGGTTCAGGGATCACATGCTTGAGAAGCAAAGCAAAAAAAAAAAAAATATCATCAAATTTTGGCCCCCTGACAAGACCTCACTTTTCGCAAAATGTGTGCCTAATGACATGTGAAGTACGGCATGTTAGCCTGTGTCCCTCTTTATAGTCGCTAGTGGCACTTAAGCGAAGCTTTATGGTCACGCTGTACTTTGATCGGTCATTTTTACATCAAGGTCAAAAAAAAGAGAGGGGGAGAAATAAAAAGAAATGTGGGTCGCAGATTGGCGGGGACCGAGATTGGTGTTGATAAATACGAGGGCAGTAGCGTACACAGGAATTTGTCTTCCTCTCTCTTTTCCCATTTGAACACGTGAGTAGGGAAAGGATAGAAACAGGGGCTAGAACGTGTTTTCAGCCCCTATCTCTTTCCTTTTCTAGTACATACACTCAAACGGGAAAAGAGCGAGAGAGACTAATTCCTGTGTACGCCATTGTACGAGGGTAATAGGGACAAGGGGACGAAGTCAGGGATGGACGATGAAAAGAGGAAAGAGGGGCGGGAAGGGGAGGGAGGAGGAGGAAACAGATGGGAGGGGAAACAGTGGGGGGGGTGGAGAAGACGCAGATTTGAAGCAGCTGAGTAATTCCGAAAGTGGACGTCAAACACATGCTTCTGACGATCAGTTCGAAAAGTACCCGAGCCCGCACCGTAGGACGCATCGCGGACGCCTTTTCGCGGATATGGAGGAGTTCCCGACGGGAAAGGGGGAGGAGGTAGGGGGGGGGGTTATGGTGAGAGGGGGGAGGGACGGATGGATGGACGGTGGAAGCGGGCGGTTTGGCGGGGACATTGGACGAAGGAGGGCTGGCTGGACGCAGGATGAAGACAAATCAATTATTTGTCCGCTGTCCGTTCGCGGGTACATTTTTCAAAAAAAAAAAAAAAAAAAAAAAAAAAAAAAAAAAAACCCCTTTTTTCCTCGCTTGGCCGCTAAACGCGTGGTGTTGAGGGAGTCGAGCCGGAGAGAGCGATCTGAGGAAATTGACACTGCGCGCTCAGTTGCCAAGCTTAATTGGCTGATTCAGTTGAATGTCAAAATTAGGTTTGTGTCCGATAAACGTTTCGATGTATCAATGGCCTCGGTGGAAAAAAAACGTGCCTTATTTTCATCATGGCCGTCTGTTGTGTACTTTTCCTAAATCGATATAGAACCTTGATTGTTATGTAAAATAAATTCGGCAAAAAAAACAAAAAAAAACAAAAACAAAAAAGAATGCGCGCATTTAAAACTTTCAAAATCCACTCATTAACTCGTGAAATCACTTTAATGTCAAACAGCGTGCGCTAGACTGTAGACATTATTTGGTTGCCACGTTTAATCGACTGATTTAGTTTAATTTCGAAATTAGATTTGTCTTCGATAGACTGATTCAGTTTAATTTCGAAATTTGATTTGTCTCCGATGAATGTTTCGACGTATCAATGGCCTCGGTGGAAAAAAAGTGTCTTATTTTTATAATGGGTTTTGTTGTTTACTTTTCCCACAGCAATATAGAACCTTAATTCTTTCGTTAAAGTTGGTAAAAATAACGCGAAACGCTCATTAAAAATGTTCCAAGACCACTCATTATAACTCAGGAAATCACTTCAAACGTCAAACACCCCGCGCTACACAATACACTATCTGCATCGTCATACTACTTTACATGGACAAAACCACCGTATATGCATGTAACACTGAAAAAAAAAGATTACCAGAAGGCGGAATTAAGGAAGGCCTTTAACCCTTTCACTGCCAGGATAAGATGACAAATCAATGTTCGCTTGGTCAAATTACGCGAGTATAGCTAAATATTCCTACACCACAATGTTGATTTTGCATACACAATAAATTGAAGGTGCCTTAATTGAGAAACACTATTTATCAAATGTTAATAATTTTGGAGTCGTAATTAGTGGGAATACAAGACTGAAATTGAAGCCGTTTCCGGAAGAAGGGCCCATAATACATCAGATGTGCTCTTCCGACAAATTAACCCTTATTGTCTCATTAAAATTTACTCGAATGAGCACACCTGTCATTTTATGAGTCCTTTCTACGGTGATGGCCTCAATTAACTGTGGAAACGAAAATACTCGGATGTGATACTGAAATGATTTTGTCTCTCTAAATTGAACTTCAAGGTTTATAAAATTTCAAAAATTGAGAATTTAGAAAACCCATTTTTTGGAGGTCGTGGCCGTATTTTTATAGCATCCGATAATAAACAAAGAATGCTTTGAGGAATTAACTCGCTCTTTTGCAGGAATGCGGTGGAATTATTAAGTGTTTTTTGAGTTGCTTTTTCCACCTGATCGAACTCTACTGCATTGCATGTCGGTCGAAGTTGCGTTACAGGAATGTAGTCACTGTTGCCAGATTTTCCAATAAATTACCAACATTAAAACAATTACTAACTAAATGGCCAAAAAACATCACAGACAAACTAAGGATTAAAATAGGAACTAGACCAACAGTAACTTTTACCAACCACAACAATAATTATCGTTGGTCTAGTTCCCATCTTAATCCTTAGTTTGTCTGTAAATTACCAACATTTATATTTAGCTGGTTAATTTTCCGAAAAATACCAACACTAGGAGCAAGATATTTGGCATCTTTGTGGTGTCATATCGGGTCCGACATGAGCAGCGTAGCAGTTTAAGTATTAAATTTGGAAATCGGTTTCACTCGCAACAACACCATAACTTATCTTCACTTTAGCAGGGAACAAGCGGTCAGTTCCAGTTGAAAGTCAAATCCGAAAGTGCTTCACCGACAGTCCGCGACAAGGTTAAACACATCAACGACAGAGACTTAAAGTATAGCTTTTTTTAGGAAGGTCACGTGTCAATTGTGGCTCGTGAACAATCAATTAGCTTTTTTTTTTCGCGTTTGAGACGGTTGCTGTTACAAATAGTAAAAACAACATTGAACCCACTCGAAAGAGTGTTTCAAACCTCAAGAAAAAAATACCAACGAACCAAGCGAAATCAACTCTATTGAACCGTTTAGCTGTTGTTAACAAAAACCAATTAAAAAGTCCCTCATAAAAAAATAGCTGGAATCTACTTCGCCATTCCTCTATGGCCGCGGAAAGCATTTTTTTCTTTGACATCTTTATGTATTTAAATGAGAGGAATTATGTTTTTGCACTCATTACCTAATTAATGTAACAACAACGAGACTTCTCAAACGTATTTTAAATGGGAGCAGCGGCTTTGTTGCACCCATCACCGCAATACTGCAACACCGCGACTCGTTCTTTATGTACCATGACCTTCAAAAGAAAGCCCTCTTATCGAAACGGTCCTTGAATTTGCCGTCCATTATTTAGCAAAGAGTTCTGGATTTTTTTTAGGCATACTTTCAAGTGGCAAAGCTGTTAGACTCTGAAATACCTGGAAACTGCAAAAATATTCAAAACTGGTCGAGGAATGAAAGAATGAAAATTTCTTCCATGGTACTTTCTTTTGAAAGTCATAGTACTTTAAATGGGAGTAGTGGCGTTGTTGCACTCATCAGCTCAATAATTCAACACCGACACATTCCTTATGTACCATGACCTTCAAAAAAAAAAGTCCTCTTAGCGAAACGGTCCTTGATTTTGCTGTACCTTATTTTTTAAAGAGTTTTAGAGCTTTACGGCATACTTTCAAGTGGCAAAGCTGTTAGACTCTGAATCCCTGGAAACTGCAAAAATATTCAAAACTGGTCGAGGAATGGAAGAATGGACATTTCTTCCATGGTACTTTCTATTGAAAGTCGCATAGTACTTTAAATGGGAGCAGTGGCGTTGTTGCACTCATCACCTCAATAATTCCAACACCGACACATTCCTTATGTACCATGACCTTCAAAAGAAAGTCCTCTTATCGAAACGGTCCTTGATTTTGCTGTCCATTTGTTTCATAGAGTTTCAGAGTTTTTAGAGGCATACTTTTAAGTGGCAATTCTGTTAGACTCTGAAATAAATATTCAAAACTGGTCGAAGAATGAAAATGAAAAAAAAAGAATGAAAATTTCTTCCATGGAACTTTATATTGAAAGTCATAGTACTCTAAATGAGAGAAGTCGCGTTGTTACGCTCATCACGTAAATGAATGCAACAACGATACTTCTCAAATGTATTTTGATAGAAAGAGGTGTCTTTGTTGCAATTAACGCTTCAATTAATGCAACAATTAATGACACCACTCCCATTTAAAATACGTTAAACAAGTGTCGTTCTTCCATTATTTCTATAGAATTTTTACAATGTTTGACAACACCGCGACCACATGGTATATTCTTTTGAGGTCACTCAATAATGAAGCATCAATAAATTGCAATTTTTAAATCTCCCTATATTTTTCTTTCTAGTTTTTCATACGCCCAAACTATAGCAAACATGTTCAAATTGCTCAAAGTCCAATATACTTATTACATGCGTGCATCCTTATTTACTGTTAAGCTAAGCTCCAACGATTGATTTGTTGATAAAGGAGGTAGATGACGTCGTCTCTTTAGTTCTTGGTACTAGAGAAACAAATCTAGTTTCAATTTTCCAATGCAGCGTTGCCTGACCTAAAATAAAGAAAAAGCCAGTTCAATATAAATTGATGAGTTAGTTATTCCAGTGAGAAATTGGTCTGTTGTAACGTGTTACTTCGACATTTAGCTTGGGTTTAAATGCAAAATGCAGCGTTTCCAAATGACGCGCGTTTTGACACTGCCGATGGATAGTTGGTGGGGGGGGGGGGGGAGAAAGTGAAGCGAGTGTGAATAAAAATAGCTACAAGTTTCTGAAACTACATTTTTCTTAAAAATTGGCAGCGCTGCACTCTTTCAACAAAACCTTTCCAGCGAGCCCAAGCGGCCGCATCAAGAGGATTTCGACGGTGGCGCGGGCGAGCGGCGAGGTACGGTACTACCCGATATCCCCACGGGGCTCAGAGAACAAACATCCTGATGATTAAAATCTCTTGTCTTAAAATAAAAGGCTCCCTCATAATCTAGGACAGTTGCCCGGTGGTTCCGAAACTCTCGGAGGCTGGTTAGTGGTAATACCTTTCTGATGGTGTTGAATGATGCCGACCAGAGGCAACGCATGCAATTTGGCAACATTGCAGTTCGTCCATTTAAAACCATGAAAAAGATCGAGCTATCGGGTGTTCGGTGAACACCTTCGTATTCGACCTTTTACGGGGGTTTGAATGGACACATTACAACTTTGAAAAATTGCACTCTACGCCTCTGATGCCGACGCTGCGCTGGTGACCAACGATGCTAAAAGTCCTATCTCAAAGTGTGACAGCACGTGCGATCTGAATCTGGTTCGTTTGCCTCTAATTTTTTAACCTTTGATCAAAAATTGTAATTAATCCGGTGGAAATTTGTTTAAAATGAAAGTACTTACAAGTGTTTTAGAGTGGCTAATAGACTATTCAAGTGAGAAAATTTAGTTTGTTTCCATAATGTATCAGTTTCTTTATCGTAGAAATCCTTCCCAAAGAAATACATGTACTGATTTTTGTTTCCAAAAAGCCACTTTAAAACACTTGCTTTTTCGTTTAAAACCAATTTCAATTGTAATTGTCAGTGTTTTTTTTTTTTTTTTTTTTTTTTTTTTTTTTTTTTTTTTTTTAAAATTTAAAGGTTAAAAAAAATCCAAGTAAGAGATTTCCATTTTGGCTATACCTTCGTGAAGTTTCAATATCACTCCCCAAAAATCCTCTCTATCGCTTTAGCTCGTTGCTGGTGACTGGCGATTCTTTTCGACGACACCGACAACGACTCTACTCACGGCAGTTTCAGGAACCTCCGAGCTTTACACTCTAATGCAATAAACGATGAATAATCAGATATTGAAATGGGGGGGGGGGAATATTCGAGATCAAGCAAAATTGATATTTATAAATAGCGATATTGCGACACAATTGATCTGTTGCGCTTTTTTGCGACAGATGCAGGAATAATCGATTCTACAGTAAAATATGTCACGGGAAAACCACTGGAAAACTCAGCAAATTTCCTCGCTTTAGTAACAATATAAGTTGAGGGTCTCTTCGACGTTACTCAGGTCTTTGCCAGTGTTTCCAATTTGATCTCCTTAATATCCAAAACTTTTCAATGGTCGTAATGGCATACAAATGTACTACTTCTGAACACTGGCGGATCCAGTGGATTGTCTTTCTCTCTCTGTTGCCATTTGATCGCGTGTGTTTGAAAAGGATAGAAGAGGGGGCGAAAGTCACGTGACTGCCCCTTATCTCTCCCTTTCTAACACGCGCCATCAAATGGGTATAGAGAGAGAAAGACAGTCCGCTGGATCCGCTAGTGCTTCCGAATACTGTTCACCGGGTGTTCTATATAGTACTACGCAATAGTTTACAAATAGTTTCCTGCCAAAAGCGAGACTTTTTAAATGTCTCGAAATTGTCGAAACTTTGATATCGTTTTATTCCACGCGGTATATCTAAGGTTAAAAAATATGAGTCAAACAAACCAGATTCAGATCACACATGCTGTCACACTTTGAGATAGAACTTAAAATATGTACTATCGACGAATCAAAGGTCGTCGCGAGATTTTCACGAGATAGTATAAGTTTCGCCTTCAAGGTTTCAGTTCGGCCACTTTTCATACTCCGCACACTTTGCAAGCGAGAAGCCGATGAAGCCAGTGCTGATGAGGCGCTAAATCCGTTGCAGATCAGTCCCACACTCACTTTCATAACTGAAAATAAGAGAAAATCTCGCGACAATCTTTAATTCGTTGGTAGTACTAGCCATCATCCTCTCTATCACTGTATGTATACTTCGTTGAGCGAGCGAGCAAGAAAAGTTTCAGAAATGAATTACCTTCAAAGATTATATTTTCTCAACAAATACCATGAAACAGTTCCAGCATCAAAAAATCACAACAACAAACGGATTGGACTCTTCAGTAATTGGCGCTTTCCTTCATTGGCCGTTTTATCTTCCCCTGAAACAAAGTGATTATAGTGAACAGCTCCTTTAATTACTTGGTTAGGCAAAATGAATGCCTTTGGAGTACAAAGAGTTACCTATTTGAAACTTGAAACCAGCTTCAAATGCGTCACTGAGTGGACGGTCGGTTTGTGAATGTGAGTGTTCAATTCGTTTGAAAAATGAGTTGAAATATTCGTTTGTAATAAAATTATTCAATCGATTGCATGATTGCTTGTTTTTTCCATTTACCGAGCAAAAAGTGTCATTGTATATCCTTGTAAACTCGTGCAAAAACTGTAATTAAAATCTAGCTGTGGAAATTGGATAAACGGTGGTGCGCTCGGGCGATAAATTGTCTTTGAAAAAAGGGATTACCTTTGCGATGCATTATGTATAAATCGCGAGAAACATTTCGCCGACGATTACAATTATTCCAACGAAACTGTTTGCAAGTAAGTGTATCATGCATTTGGCTCTGTTGCCGCACTGCTCTTAAAAAGAAGTATTTTTCTGATGAAAATTGAAATTTAAAAGTAGTTGATAAAAATATATTTCGAGATCCAGTCTAATTCCTACTGAGCTAATTGAGATGCAAATTGAAGGCCTTTACTTTTACTAGGTTAAACCAGGTGAACGTGGATTATATCAAAATAAAACCGAATGTATTGATTTCATTGATTGCGCATTTGAACATGACAGTTAGTCATTTTGTCGGTTTTTTTTACTGCTAATCGTAGCTCAGTACAGCATTTCGAAACCTCGTGCATCACCGTTTCATTTCGGGAAAAAAAGCAAAAGCAAAAAGCAAAAGCAAAACGCAAAAGTGTCAACTGAAAATTCTCAGGATTTTTCCCCATAATTTTGCGTGCAACATAGAAAATCTCACGGATAAAGAAAATTTACTGGTTAGTCCTCACTTTCGCTGAGGAAGAAACCTGTGATGGAAGCTTATTAAACGTCTAATTGCGTTACGTCTCTTTGTAACAACACCAACGATATTTGGTGACGTTAAATCTAGAGATCGCTGCCTATTAAAGAGTCTCACCACTTGAAGATATGAATTTCTAAGAAAGCGTCCACTCTGATTGGTTAGATTCGCCGAGGGGGCGTTGCCTCCTAGGTGGGTGCGTTCCAACGGTCTTCTTATGGAGTACAGCACAGAACGCCTTCTTGACCTCCGTGACAGCCTAAAATCCAGCAGCCAATCAGAATGTATTCCCCTTGTGGCGTGACTATTTCATACATAGGGACTCTCGTTAAATCTATCGACAAAGCGTGCAATCTGGAAACATTTTATTTTGTCAATTTTACTACATTGAAAACACAGAACTGATTGGGGGGGGGGGGTGGAAAACAATTAACCCTCTGAAATTCGACCATTTTCACAGGTTCAAATTTACAAAATACAAAGTTGCCTAATCGCACCACCGGGAAAAAAAAGTTCTGAATGGGGCTCTTGCAAACTTTTGCTGTAAGGGATTGAAGAGTTGGTTCTTGCTTATGAACCTGTAAAAATGACAATGAGAGCACTAAAAAATCACGAAATTCACTCCCAGAATCGGGTTTAGTGACGGATAGACGCGGGTATGATGGGAGATTCCTATCTAAATTGAGACATATCTCTGTGTTACCGTAGAGAAAGTGACAAAATAGACAGGAATCTCCCATGATACCTGCGTTGAGCCGCCAGTACAAACTTACTGTTATAGCAGGTATGTGAGGCGTGTGTTTATTACTGAATTCTAGACTTTCTCGGTGTGAGTTTTGTGATTTTCGTTGGTTTTTACATCGCATTGGACTATTCCGACTATTCATTTGCTCACAGATAAAGTTTGCAAGAGCCCCATTTAACCGTTTGAATACTTATAATAACATGGAAAAAAAAACTTTGTGAAAGAGTGCGTTTTCAGTGCTCGCTTCGCCACTGCTTAAATCGCCCGTTTGTGGGTTATTGTATTTTAGATACCTGGCAACCGTCAATCCATCCCGCGGTGAACGCAAAGGGACACATTCGCTAATTAAACCATTCGCGAGCGATAATTCGAAATTACCCTACAAACTCGCATCGTAATGACGGTCACCACCGCTCGCGCTCCTCCGAAGGTTAAATTGCTCGATCGAACCCCCATCACCATGCTCACTCTGAACTCCCCCCCCGTTCCTGTTACTCCCACGCTCCCCCCTCCTCCCTCTCCCTCTCCCCCCTCCCCCTCCCCCTTAACACCCTCTCTATCTCACCTATACGACACGCTTCCCTTGGTACCCTGTCCGCCTTTAAGCGAGATGACATTGCAGGTAATAATGATCAGAATTATTTAATTAAAATGTGCATAGCTCGAGAGTTCTAAAACCCATCGATGTACCACCGTGAATGTAGGTTGGACTGTTTTCGCGGTGATGGTGGACCGATTGATTATTACTCGTGACGCTGTGTATGTATATCAACTAAACGATGTAAGCAGAAAATTATTTATTTATACTCTGGCAGTGGCGGCTCGTACAATTTGGCAACATTGCTTTTCCTCCTATTTAAATGAATATAAAATAATCGATTCTCTAGGAGGCTGTCAGCCTCCAGCCTCCCCAAGATTCAATTGTTTTACCGATTTATTATAGGATGGAGCTGATCGAGATAGAGAAATCCAATGCAATCGGCGGCAACGGCCGCCATCACGGTCTCGCACAATTTGGCAACAGTGTTTTTCCTCCAATTTAAATGAATATAAAATAATCGATTCTATAGGAGGCTGTCAGCCTCCAGCCTCCCCAAGATTCAATTGTTTTACCGATTTATTATGCTGTGGGCAAATAAATAGTCCAATCTGATGTGAAAACCATCGAAAATCACACTAAGAAAGTCTAAAATTCAGTAATAAAGGGTCATTCCATTTTAAATCAACCAAAATTAATGAAATATGTTGCTGCCTAGTCATGGATTTTGGTAATATTTTGTGGGGTGATTGTAACTATTTTTAGTAGCTTAAAACGTATTTTTTCATATTTTTTTAGCTTACGGCCCCTGAGATATAGGCAACCGGAAATTCAAAAATTACGATTTTAGGCTTATCTTTGAACGCGTGCCACAGCCTTAATTCTCAACGGAAAGATACGGTTGAGGTCTCATTTTGATGCATTTTGTGTCCTCTTTTCATTGCTTTAGGTCGTTTTTCATTAATTGAAGGTGTAGCAGGTTGCATACCTATTTGAACTTTGGTGACCCTATTGCAATTTTTCCGATCTTTGATAATTTTTTTTAATAGGATAGCGTTGGTAGAAAAAATTCATACTTTCCAAGCTTTAAGTACACTACTAAGAGTACCTGCTCAAAAAAATTGGATCTCCTGAGCAATTTTTTCTGGTTGAAAAAATTGCTTAAAGTCGGCTGAAATTAAGAAAGACTCTACTTTGAGGTTAAAAAAAGTCGATGTGGGGATTCATGAAAAAATCTTAAAAAATAACTAAAATCACCGCTTTTATGTCTACTTTCAATATCTGAAGTCGAAAGTTTGTGTATTTGATCGCTACAGTCGATTTTTTTTTTTTCAAAATTGGTAAAAATACAATTTGCTCGAACACACGCGATTGAAGCGAATAGAAGAGCCAATTCTTTGAGGTTTAAAAATCTCGCAAAATCTCTAAAATGATCGCTTTTAAGTCCTTTTTCAACGCCTGAAGTCGAACATTTGATTACTGAAGCGCTTCAGTTGAAAAACAAGTTCGTAAAATCGGTAAAAACACAATTAGAACGGCCACAATCTGAGCTCAGTTCAGGGCATAGGGGCGTCGCGTGAAATTTTACCAATTTTACAAGCTTGTATTTCAACTGAAGCGCTTCAGTAATCAAATGTTCGACTTCAGGCGTTGAAAAAGGACTTAAAAGCGATCATTTTAGAGATTTTGCGAGATTTTTAAACCTCAAAGAATTGGCTCTTCTATTCGCTTCAATCGCGTGTGTTCGAGCAAATTGTATTTTTACCAATTTTGAAAAAAAAAAAAATCGACTGTAGCGATCAAATACACAAACTTTCGACTTCAGATATTGAAAGTAGACATAAAAGCGGTGATTTTAGTTATTTTTTAAGATTTTTTCATGAATCCCCACATCGACTTTTTTTAACCTCAAAGTAGAGTCTTTCTTAATTTCAGCCGACTTTAAGCAATTTTTTCAACCAGAAAAAATTGCTCAGGAGATCCAATTTTTTTGAGCAGGTACTCTTAGTAGTGTACTTAAAGCTTGGAAAGTATGAATTTTTTCTACCAACGCTATCCTATTAAAAAAAATTATCAAAGATCGGAAAAATTGCAATAGGGTCACCAAAGTTCAAATAGGTATGCAACCTGCTACACCTTCAATTAATGAAAAACGACCTAAAGCAATGAAAAGAGGACACAAAATGCATCAAAATGAGACCTCAACCGTATCTTTCCGTTGAGAATTAAGGCTGTGGCACGCGTTCAAAGATAAGCCTAAAATCGCAATTTTTGAATTTCCGGTTGCCTATATCTCAGGGGCCGTAAGCTAAAAAAATATGAAAAAATACGTTTTAAGCTACTAAAAATAGTTACAATCACCCCACAAAATATTACCAAAATCCATGACTAGGCAGCACAGGCTCTGGTTGATTTAAAATGGAATGACCCAAACTCACATAACTGCTAAAACGTCAAGTTCGTAATGGCGATTCAACGCAGGTTTCATGGGAGATTCCTGTCTAATTTGTCACTTTCTCTAAGGAAACACGGAGATATGTCTCAATTTAGACAGGAATCTCCCATGATACCTGCGTCTTTCCGCCATTGAGCCCGATTCCGAGTGTGAACTTCGTGATTTTTTAGTGTACTCATCGTCATTTTTACAGGTTTTTATACAAAAATCAACTCTTCAATCCCTTGTAGCAAAAGTTTGCAAGAGCCCTATTGTTAAAATTGTTGTGATTGCTGCGATTGTTACAAATGTTAATGTGAATTCGTGATTAATTGTATACATTTGACCAGTACCATTGCCGTAAGGCTCAAATGTATAAAAATGAAAATAAATAAATAATAAATAGATAGATAGATAAATAAATAAACAAATAAATAATAACGCTGATAGATAAAGAAAATGAAGACAGGATATGTAATAGATAGCGGTCCCACGTACAGGCAATGTTCAGAAAAAAAAATTGAAGAAAAAATCAGAGTCTACACTGATAATGGGTCTGTTGCAAACTTTTGCTACAACGATAAAGAGTGTTTCATCGTTTGTACAATCACCCGAAATGTCCATTGGTGGCATCAGAAAGTCATGAAATGCGATAATAAACTCACAATAGGTGTTTAATGAAATCCAAGATGGGGGTAAAATATCGAGCAATCATGATGCATGCACCTTTAACAACCAAGGATTGCCAACGTTGGAATCTAGGAAGTTTCGGCGCGGAAATTTCGGCGCCGGAAATCTCGGCGCAAAAATTTCGGCGCGGGGAAATTTCGGCGCGGGGAGATCTCGGCGCACGGAAATCTCGGCGCCTGATTCTTTTTTAAAGCGGTAAAGGTAAGTAACGTCGAGTGTAGTTAGTACTTGGATCGATTACGGGGAGACCGTTTTTTTTTTCAAGCTGTAAAGTTAAGTAACGTTGAGCGTAGTTAGTACTTGGATCGATTATGGGAGGACCGTTATTTTTCTTCAGAAAATTCATAATGTTTTAAACTTTTCCTTCAAAATGAGGAATCTTCTTCGAGGAATTGCTCACAACTTGCAATATTAAATTGGCTCTAATTTATTCGACAAGGGCAGTATACACCCGCAATACCTATTTATATGCCACATATTTATCTATTCATTCATTCTCTTTCAGCACATTTTTCAAAAATTGACAAAGGGCCATCTACATCTCTCACAAAAACTTTTTAAACGCGCCCAAGAGTGTTCTTTAGGGGGGGGGGGCCCCCTAAAAAAAACTCTTGGCCACTCCTAAGCCTGGATAAGTGTGAAGGAAAAGTTGAAAATATTATGATTTTACTGAAGAAAAAAAAACGGTCTCCCCATAATCGATCCAAATACTAACTACGCTGGACGTTACTTAACTTTACAGCTTGAAAAAAACGGTCTCCCCATAATCAATCCAAGTACTAACTACACTCGACGTTACTTAACTTTACCATTTGAAAAAAAATCAGGCGCCGAGATTTCCGTGCGCCGAGATCTCCCCGCGCCGAAATTTCCCCGCGCCGAAATTTTTGCGCCGAGATTTCCGGCGCCGAAATTTTCGCGCCGAAACTTCCGGACACCCCAACGTTGACAATCTCACAGCTTCAGAGGTTATGTGTTTATTTACGTTGTGATTGGGTGTGATCGATATTGTGAGGTTGGCTATTCTTGGATGTTAGTGGTGCATTTATAGGTTGCTCGATATTTTACCGCCATCTTGGATTTCATTAAACGTCTCTCGTGAGTTTCATACTGCATTTTATGACTTTCTGAAGCCACCAATGGACTTTTCACGCGATTTCACATGAGATTGAACATTCTATAGCGTTGTAGCAAAAGTTTGCAACAGACCCATTAGGAGATGAGATGAAAAGGATACACCATCTTAAAAGTATAGTTCATGTCCCCATAATAGTCTCAGCAACAGGCGCGATCCCTAAAGAATTATACTCGACAGCTTTAAACTCGATTGGTTTAAAGAAAAACACATACCTAGAATTACAGAAAGCAGTGTTATTAGGTACGAGTAGGCTAGTGAGGAAATTCATGGGTCAGCCTGAATTACCTCGCTCTGTACTTTAACCCTTAAGGTTAAATCGCCTGTTGTTTCCTCCTTTTCCTCTTTCTTCCTTTCAACCTAACTTCACCTTTGCCCCAGAAAGGCGGGAAGTGGGTAACCCGGCCTGGAGTACTCTCGTTGAAGGCTCCAGTCTGAGATGCATTGAGCTATATACCGTAAAATAAATAAATAAATAAATAAATAAAAATTAAATGAATAAATAAATGAATACATAAATAAATAAAAATTAAATGAATGAATAAATAAATAAATAAATAAATAAATAAATAAATAAATAAGAACGTAAAACGCTGAGTGGTGGAGACGATTCATGCCGCGATTTTTGATAAGTTTTATTTACTAGTTTTTGGAGCAACTTATTTTCAATCTCAGATCATAGTGCACCCCCCCCCCCCAGGCTGAATTTTACCCCAGGACCGATATAAGTACTTAACTTATCTGCAGAAACAAAAACAAAAAAACAAAACAAAAAAACGAAAAAACTTGCAACGTGGATCATCATTCCCTTAAGTGCGCTTTGTTTTCCTAGAAATATGAGAACAAAAAGAGAATGAGTGTTTTATATTACCTAATCTTCTCGAAAGCAAGTACATATATATGTATTTATCCGTTCAACCCGTCACCGTCGCCCGAGTCGTTGTTCCGTTTTCCGAAATTGAATAATTTCGCAAGAAGAAGAAGCGAGTCAACTGGAAATGGAAACGCTGCTGTCCCTTGCGGGTATTTCGAGCGATGTGTCAGGTGTCAGCCGGAGCGCGCGCTCTCGCTCCAGTTGTAAATTCTCAATTTTCGCCGATGGAGGGAGGGGGAAACCGGGGCTGGGAGCCCTATTGGAGCCGAGCTGGATCCCTGGGACGAGACAGGAGGACTAGGGACACTCTCGAGAATGGCAAAGGTTTTTCTCGGTCGGTAATTGCGATATCACATTCTTGGAGTGAAAGCAGACCGATTCTCCCCCTGTCATTACAAGACCTATATCCTCTGCATACCATACCCAAATGACAATGAGGCTGTTGCACAATTTTGCCGTAAGCGATTGAATAGTTGAATCTGGCGTGAAAACCTTCAGAAATAACGATGGCAGCACTAAAAACTTCCGAAATCCACTCCTACACTCAATAAATGCTTTTATTTGGCAAAGGTTCTTCTCGGTCGGTAATTGCGATATCACATTCTTGGAGTGAAAGCAGACCGATCTCCCCCTGTCATTACAAGACCTATATCCTCTGCATACCATACCCAAATGACAATGAGGCTGTTGCACAATTTTGCTATAAGCTATTTAATAGTCGAATCAGGTGTAAAAAACCTTCAAAAATAACGCTGGCAGCACTAAAAACTTCCGAAATCCACTCCTAAACTCAATAAATGATTTTATTTGCGAGGGCCTAATGGTGGCTGAGGGCAGAAATAATGAGAGATTCCCATTTAACAATACTGTAACTCCATCAAGAAGTGACCAATAAGAGCCGACTTTCATTTGACACCGGTGTCACTAGGTGTCGCGGTACCATTCATCGGATGTGGATCATTACTCTATGATGACTAATTACTCTGTGAATTATCCTTGTCAGCATAGAGAGCGTGATGAAATTAAGATAGGAATCTCCCATTATTACTGCCCTCAGCCACCATTACCCCCTCGTAAAAAATGCGTTTTTTGAGTCTAGGAATGGATTTTGGAAGTTTTTATAGTGCTGCCATCGTTAGTTTCAGAGGTTTTTACACCAGGATCGACTATTAAATCGCTTTTAGCAAAAGTGTGCAACAGCCCCATTAAGCGGAGATCTAAGGAAAGAATAAGTTCAATAGTCAACAGACAACAAGAGCAGTGGCGGATCCAAGAGGGCCGGGGGAATCCCCCCTTAGAAGCCTCAAACGTTGCCTTTCTTAAACAGCCAATAGCCCCAAATTGCTTCCTGCGACGCAGTGTATGGTCTGAGATCGAAAAAAAAGGTCTAAAATCTGTCAAAAGAAGTCATCAAAAATATATATTTTAATCTATTAAGCTCAACTTAAAACATCCCAGTGACATTTCTCGGTTGAAAGTACTTGATTTATATTGTTTTCTATGATTATCATTGATCTTAAAAGTTATTAAATGATGAATTAATGAGAAATTTTCTTTCTGACTTTTGGCCACTTTTTGTTGCAACGATTCAAATCTCAAATTCCATAGGCGCCCCCCCCCCTCGGAAAAATTTTCTGGAGCCGCCAATGGATTTACCTTTTAAACTGCCAATATAGATAAATAAATAGCTCGATGGGTGTTACTCTGTAATTTCGTGTCTTTTTGTCAAAAAAGGATATAGTCAACCGTCAGGTAAGCATCAGGCACCAAAATAATGAAAAACAACGTGATCGTTATCTTGAGCATGAGGCTGCCGAAGGCCATCAACCAACAAGACTTGACGGGACTTGGACGAGTAGCATGAGAAAAATAACAGAGAACAAACGCCAACAAAACAGCTTATCTTCAGCCCTTGCTACAGGTTACGTAAAATACTAATTAGCCCCTTCACTCAGTTTTGACTAATCATTAAAAATATTCCTCTTTTTCCCCGCTCAATTTTTTATCCGATATTTCCTCGTCGTCCTTTCCGCGTAATTTTATCACTGTTGCCTGATGTGTGGTTTAAGACTATGTATGCCATAAGAACAAATCCCATAAGAACAAATCTAAAGTATACGCATTTTAACCTGAAGTCCGGCATCACAGAATTCTGTCCTCTGAGAAAAGATCCTCTGTTTTCACCGGATACTTCTCCAGTTTCGCCTCATTTCTCTTACCCAACGTTGCCAGACCGTACTGTCGGCGAAATAAATAATGTCACGCGCGGTTCGACTCCATTGGTTGTGTCTAAAGTGGGTCACCCCTTTACAATCAGCAGGCAGATTCTGCTCTTTTGCACGAGACGAGACGAGATAGTGGAAATCGATTAATGGAGACCAGTAGCGTTGCGTTAGCTGCGGTATATCTTTACTCCTCCATTTAAACACATGAAAACAATCGATTTTCTGAAGGTTCTTTGTGCACCCCCTCTTAATCGATTGTTTTTGTGGATTCAAATGGAACGCGACGCTACTGATGGAGACTGATTGAGAGACCGTTATTATTGAAGCTGGGGGAAAAAACCCATTTCTCTACACAAAAAAAGGCCTCAAAAATAAAGTGCCGTTTGGCCTCTTTTTTTAAATTTCATACTTGCAGATTTTTGAAAAAAAAAAATAAAACAAAACAAAATCTCATTAGTAGATATACAAACTGACCCCTGCCCCCGCCTCATTACCAAAGCATGAACACAATTTTCTTTTCAAGCATTTCACATTGAAAAGGATAGAAAATTCAACGATGTATCTAATCTAAACAATCTAGCAACGTTGCTCCCACCTCGAGTATAATTAAAAAAAAACCGTCACTGCCTCGGAAGTTCCTTCATTAGTCAACGATGGAGGGGATCAGAGGTGTATTCTGTGTACACTATTATACAGCATTATTTTCCTTCTTAATGTTTACTGCCATTTATTTTTGTCCTTCCGAGTTATACTTTATGAGCGGTTGATGATGAGAGAGACGTTTCGAAAGAGAGATTTTGAAATTTTACTTGATAGAATGAAAAAGCTGAAAGGGGGAGGAAAAAAAACAAGAGAAAGGAGAGAGGATAGAAGAGGAAAGAGCCATTTGGAAATGTTGAGTGTGCAAATTAGTCTGGGGTAGAGAATCAGTATACAGATCTACTCTCATTGTCAGATAGTCGTTATAGGTCAGTTGCACTGTCAGCAGAATCGATTTTTGACGCTTGAATCTTATAGATTATGCCGAGAAAATAACAATGAGTTTTGTTCCATCGAAATCCGTTCAGAAATAAGCGAGATATATCCATATGAAAATGACGACATTATTGCGTCATTTCGTCGTCAAGTTTGGACCGACTTGCATGTTTGCACTATAGCTACGCCGACCTGTACAGTGCTGCCAACCACTTTGCTCACGAAAGCTCGCCGCCGTATTCCATTTCATTGTTTATGTTCGTAGTTGTTGGCTGTGTTCGTGGCTATAGTTTTATCAGGGTGTGTTTTATTATTGTTTATCATTTATTCACCGTAAATTGACGGATTTTAAAGTTAAATAGTTTAAAATTTCTTTGGCAATTGTTGTTCTTTTTAGAATGACTCAGTCTTGCATCACTGCGCGCTCGGTGGAAAGATACACGGGTGACGGACAATGGCGGAAAACGGCAAAATGACGCAATAATGTCGTCATTTTCAAATGGATATATCTCGCTTATTTCTGAACGGATTTCGATGGAACAAAACTCATTATGTTATTTTCTCGGCATAATCCTATAAGAATCAAGCATCAAAAGTCGATTCTGTTGACAGTGCAGCTGACCTATAGTGACCTTGTAGTATCAGCGACAAAGAATACGTAGCAGAGGGTTCGTTGGTATGCAATGCTATTATACAAAGTCATTGACGACTCCTGATGGCCCGAAAAATGTCGGTCCGAAAAAGCACATGATATAAAGATGCATGGTGAGGCCGAACTATCTACTAGCATGCTCGAATTCTCACCATCCACCAATGTAGTTGCCCGTAAAAGGACCAACATTTTCCGGCCCCTGATTAATGAGAAAATACTACGTTTCAAAGTATTTTCATGCAGTACAGTCATGCATTGAACGAAACTGCGTAATCTTTTTTATTCAACCGGTAGACGGTACAAAGCGAAAAATTCTATTTAATATACCTCGACTCTAAACGACAGCTCTGATATTTTTCGTCATTGTCCTGTGAAGGGTTTTTATGTGACATACTGGACGCTTCTAAAGTAGATCTGATATCAATGACACGCCTCCTTAATTTCTATTATTTCACGTAAGATATGATACCTTGTCAGGTCCTTGAGTATTGTTATGAGGTGTTCTTGACAGGGGTTTCGTTTCTTGAATGCGCAACGCTTATCTCACACCGTAGCGTCTATTTATGTGGTATTATTTACCGATATGATACAAGCAACAAGGTAAAACACTAGAGAGGCTGATACATGTTTATAACCTACCCCAAAGTGATGCAGCATGGACGATCTGATTTTGGTCTCTTTGACTCATATTTTTAATCTTAAATCAAGAATTGTAATTAATCCAGTGAAAATAGGTTTTAAATGAAAGTGCAAGTGTTTTAGAGTGGATATAACTGGACACAGAATTCCAATACAACTATTCAGGTGAGAAAATGTTGCTCGTTTCCATCATGTATCAGTTTTTTAATCATAAAAATCCTTCCAAAAGAATCATTTGTATCAGTTTCAGTGGCGTAGCGTGCAATTTGCCAACGTTGTATTTATTCCATTTAAACCCTTGTAAAAGGTCGAATGCGAAGATGTTCACCGAACACCCAATAGTTCGATGTTTTGCATGGGTAATAAATGAAGAAACTGCATTTTTACAAAATTGTACCCTACGCCAATGATCGGTTTATGTGTCTAGATACTAAACAGGCACATTAAAACACTTGCACTTTCGTTTAAAACCTATTTCAACTTTTTTTTTTTTTTTTTTTTAAATTTAAAGGTTAAAAATTACTGTGGCAAACAAACCGAGTCTATGTGAAAAAACGTCCATAAGAAATTTGTCATCATGGTTTCCTCACTGCTGCGTTAAAAGCATGCCCCACACACTCTCTCAGTGGATCTGTTGCAAAATGTTGCTACAGGTATATAGAGTGTTAAATCTTAAGTAAAATCACCGAAAAGTCCATTGATGGTGGTATCAGAAAGTCATAAAATGCAGTATTCAACTCACAAAAGGCGTTTAACTGAAACCCAAGATGGCGGTAAAATATCGAGCAGCCTGTGTGCATATGCACGCACCGTGAACATCCATGATGGCCAACGTTAACAACCTCACAGCATCGGAGGTTATGAGTTTGTTTGCGTTGTGATTGGTTGTGATCGATGTTGTGAGGTTGGCCATCTTGGATGTTCATGGTGCTTGCATGCATACAGATTGCTCGATATTTTACCGCCATCTTGGATTTCAGTTAAATGCCTCTGACGAGTTTGTTATTGTATTTTATGACTTTCTGCTGCCACCAACGGACTTTTCACGCGATTTCACATGAGGTTGATCACTCTTTAGCGCTGTAGCAAAAGTTTTCAACAGACTCATCGGTATATAGCTCGTTAGATACTAGTAATTTTGGAGACTTTTGAGTTATTTTTTGCCTAAATTCTTCAAACTCTTTATATGCTTGAGCCGGGCTTTTAAATCGTTTTAGAAGTGTTTATACACCATAGCCGTAGGCAGGCTATTGCCTTTCTCTCTCTTAGCCCATTTGAACGCATGAGTTAGAAAAGGACGGATATAGGGGCTGTCACGTGACTTCCTCCCCTGTTTCTGTTGCTTTCTAACTCATGCGTTCAAATGGGCTGAGAGAGAGAGAGAGAGAGAGAGAGAGAGAGAGAGAGAGAGAGAGAGAGAGAGAGAGAGAGAGAGAGAGAGAGAGAGAGAGAGGGGGGGAGAGAGAGAGAGAGAGGGAGAGAGAGAGAGAGAGAGAGGGAGAGAGAGAGAGAGAGAGAGAGAGAGAGAGAGAGGGAGAGAGAGAGAGATAGACAGACAGAGAGAAAGAGACAGACAGAGAGAGACAGAGAGAGAGAGAGACAGAGAGAGAGAGAGAGAGAGAGAGAGAGAGAGAGAGGAGAGAGAGAGAGAGAGAGAGAGAGAGAGAGAGAGAGAGAGAGAGAGAGAGACGATATCCTGGCTACAGCTATGGTGTATACTCTATCGCATACCCTTACTGTCAAATTCAGTCTCCCAGTTTTATTGTTAGTCGCATCAATTCTTCTTCTTTTTTGTTACAGGTAAGAGCGACGGAAACGAAGATCCCCCTCCATAACCAATGGAGCAAGGTGAGTCCCTTCAGAATATCTCATTTTTTCCCTGTTTTTTTTTTTTTTTTTTTTTTTTTTTTTTTTTTTTTTTTTTTCCTACTGCGAATGATAAACTCCTTGTCGAACTTCTTTACAGCCCATATATTTAGCAGAAACGGCTCGTGCACGTCAATGTATTGTTGTTTTATTTCATTTCAGCCTGCGTGACCTTGGCCCAAAATAATGTTCGGAGCAGATGGGCTTTGGGCTGCACCTAAAAATGGTGGATCTAACCTCACATTTTTTTAATGGAGCGTTAAAATGTTGGGAGTGCTCGCAAAGCTACGTTACTTGCGGCCATAGTCTAGAGTCTACCTGACTCCTTGTAGGGTTCAGGTGCTGCAATTTGTTGGTTTTCCTCTCGTGATATTTTTTTACATACTTATCTATTTGAGTCAAAACGACGAATGAACTAAGAAGCATTCCTCATACTTATACAAAAAAAACTGTGGCCTTTCTACCAGAATATGGTTATCTTACCAGAATTTTTTTCTAAATCAAGAAGTATGGTGCTAATAAATACCCGGATTTTGGTAACAGTATACCAGAAATTAATGTCCTTGGTTGACACATCGCATCTTCGTGATTCTGTTGTATAAACCCCCCCTCCCCAGTGTATAGATTATAAATGGATAGGAGACCCTTTAGAAAGAGTTTCAACTAGACATTGAATCCATTCACGGTGGAAATGGAGCGCAAAATTTTCGGGTACTTGTCCCATTCCTTTAATCATATCAATTCAATAACTCAAAATTGAAAAAAAAAGTGGGTGATCGATTACGTATAAGCGCACATTTTCCTTCACAATCCTACTTATGTTTTCTTAAGAGCCTTTAATTTGGACCAAGGAAACCCTCTTTTAACCCTTTGAATCCTGACGGTACAGATTTTTACCACCAAATTACCATGGTTTCAAATGTATTTTTAATAAAATCACTATGCACATCACACTAAATGAGAAAAGTTCATTCTGTTCATTGGGATTGATAAAGAATTTGTGAGAAGGGTTTGTAAAATAGAACCGGGTTTAAAGGGTTATAGATTTGGGAACTATATAGACATTCTTGAGGTGTATCATGATTAAAATTAACAAGTTCATCGACAAGCAATTCTTTTATCCGTAAAATACCGATGGACCCTCTCGTTTATTGTTCACTGAAAAAAATAATTCCTAAATTCTATTGATATTACCAGAAGCACAATGATATGAGAACCACAAAATGCGGCTAGTACTTTTACCAGAAAGTTATAGTGTTAATATCAGATGGTTATTTTAATTGGCAAATTTAACTCTCACAATCCCTACTTATGTTTTCCCCAAGAGCTCTTAATTGAGACCAATGAAACACTCTTTTAACCCTTTGAATCCTGACGGTACAGATTTGTACCACCAAATTACCATGGTTTTAAATGTATTTTAATAAAATCGCTATGCACAACAATATAAATGAGATAAGTTCATTCAGTTTATCAGGATTGATAAAGAATTTGTAATTGTGCCGGATCCAGTGGCGTCGCGTGCCATCCGGCAACAATGCGACTCCTCCATTTAAACTCCTTAAATATATCGAATTTTCCTTGTGCACTGTGCACCCCCTGAATTCGACCTTTTACATGAGTTTAAATGGGCAGAATGCAGTGTTGACAAATTGCACGCGACGCCACTGGCCGGATCCAAACAATGATCTATAACTTTAGAGTGGCACATCAAGGAACGTTCCGCTGGTTCATTGTTGTCACCTAGGGCGCCGCCATCTTGCCGTAAAAATCGATTTCGAGGTTAAGTTTTGTAGGTTGTTTCCGGTCGTTTCGTAAACAAACTCGGGCATCGCCGGAAACGGCCTTCAAAATTTAACCTTAAACCTTGGAATCTGCCGTCCAAATTCCCGCCAAATTCCGATCGACCTACAAAATTTAACCTCAAACCTTGGAATCTGTCGTCCAAATTCCGCTTTTTCCCGGGATTCCTTCTACCCTGTGTGGCACAAGGTGGACCAGCCCGCTGCCACTTTAAAGTTATAGCTCATTGGATCCAAAGGGTTAAGGTGTAGAACTCATCATTTTACCGTCTGCGGAGAGCATCTTTGCGAAGCGTATATCTCGGCTCGTTTAAAATCGATCAGATATATAGACAAGAGACATCGGAAAGTTTCAAATTGAGACATTGACTGCAACAAAAACACTTATCCGGTGTATTTTAAATGAGAGATGTGTCGTTTTTGTACCCAACGTCTCAATTGAGATGAGCATCGAAGCGAGGTAGGATTTTCGCGAATGATTTACTTCGTGAGGAGATGGACATAGACGGCGAGACCAGGAGGCGACGAGATAGAGGAGAGGTACCAGAGAGGAGAGAAGGGGAGGGTGGAGGGGTGAAGGGTGGGGAGAGGGGGAGGAGGAGGGGAGGGGGGAGGGGGAAGGGGGAATAGAGGGGTGAAGGGACATCGAAAATAACTCGTAATTTGTCGCCCTCTTGTCTTGGAATATTTACTGCCCGCCATTATTACAGAGCACCGTACCGTTTGCCGCGGAATAGGACTGAACCGGGAGACAAAAGTTCCGAAGATACTTTCGTCGTTCACGCTCGCGACGATATTTTGGCGCTTTTATTGGTTTTTCTTGCTGGGGAAATGTGTCCTGTTGCGTTCTTTTGATCAGTGGCGTAGCACGTGCAATTTGGCAACGTTGCAGTTCGTCTATTTTTAAAACCCATGAAAAAGATCGAAGTATTGGGTGTTCGGTGAACACCTTTGCATTCGACCTTTTACATGGGTTTAAATGTACAACATCCAACGTTGCCAAATAAAATAATAATAATAATAATAATAATTTTTATTTCATCAAAAAAAACTGAACAAAAGGGAAAAAGGAATAGAAAAAAATAACATGAGGGGGTTTACCCTAAAAGAAAAAATCTTGTGGCGGGTTCACCCAAAAATTATTAAAAAATTAAGAAAAAAAAATATAATAAAAATAAAAGTAAGATAAAAAATGTTAATAAACATTTAGACGTAAAATTTATGCAAAAAAATAAATAAATAAATAATAAAATAAATAATAAATAAATAATAAAAAAATAATAAATAAATAAATAAAAAAAAATAAATAAAAAATAAATAATAATAAATAAAAAAATAAATAAAAAAATAAATAAAAAAAAGAATAAAAAATAATAGAAAAAGGGGAAAATTGAAACGATGCGATGAAAAGTTGTATGAATGGGGGAAAAAATGAGTGAGTTAAAGAATAAAGGGAAAAAAAGAACGAATGAATCAATCAAAGAGTGAAAGAATGAATGAATGAGTGAATATGGATGCATGAATGAATTTAAAAATGAATGAGTGAATATGAAAAGAATGAATGAATGAAAGTCAAAAGGTCAAATGTCTCGCTATACGGACTGCTTTTTTATACAGCAATAAGACACATTAAACTACGTAAAAGTCGTCGAAAATAAAGATGAGCACATTACAAACTTTCAAAGTTCTCTTATTGACTCAGGAAACCGCTACCATTTTAAACATCCCGCGCTACATTAAACACTTTCCTCACCGCCGACAGACAACCACTCACTTTTTTTTAAATTTTAAAAAAAATTGCAACGAATCCACTTGAAGTTGGTTTCAAACGAAAGTGTAAGTGTTTTTTAAAAGTGGCTATCTAGAAAAGAAATCGATATAACTGTTTTTCTGGAAAGGGAAATTCCACGATAAGAAACTTCCACGTAACAGAAACTAGAAAAATTTTCTCACCTGGTTTGTTGTATCAAATTCTGTGTCCAGATAGCCGCTAAAAAACACCTGCTCCTTCTTTTAAAAACCCAAATTTGGATTAATTATAATTTTTGTTTTAAAGGGTTTTAAAAAAAAGTGAGGCCAAAAGAACCAGACTCAGACCGCCCTCTTGCGTCACACTTTGAAATAACACGTAGGGCCCCCCTCTATTGTCATATTTCGTTGGCGGACATTTTTATACTGTCTCTGGTATAACTCCTCCATGAGATTATTTCTCTCCTGATTATTTAGAAACCTAACCTGTAGCGGCTGTTGCCCTGTCTTAACTTCCTCTTCAATTTAGTTTTTTTGAAGTGAGCTTGGCCCAAGAGAGACGTATTTTCACTCATCTTAAGAACAAGATCATACTTAAGAGCAACCAGATTAATAATGATGCTCCGCCGCACATGTGAGCGAGTCAATGAAGTAGGCCGGACATGGTACGTGAACTAAAGGCTGCCGTTTTGCGTATAATCAATGCTTTTTTTCTATTCACCGATGTTTCCACCGGTTGAGAAAAGATTACACAGTCCAGTTCAGTGTATGACTGCAATGCACAAAAATACTATGATCTGTAATCTTTCCTTAATCAGTGGAAACTCCGTTGAATAATTAAAATATCCGAAATTTTTTTAAAGTCATCGACGACTCCACCGTTAGAAAAGATTACAGATGCGATTTTTTTAGATTCTTACAGTCATGCAATGAACTGAACTGTATAATCTTTTCTAAACCGGGGGAATCATCGGTGAATAGAAATATAGCTTTGATTATGCGAAAACCCGGGCAGCCCTGCGTAAGCTTTAGACGCTTGTATCTTCTTTAATACGGAACGTAAACGTTCGAACGTGGTGTCTTTGGCTTTCTTGTAAAATTTTGTAAAAGAATCATACTGTCTGGTCTGTTTCATACTTTTGCTACAGCAAATAGAACCTTGATTCTTATGTAAAATTCGGCGAAAAAAACGATGCGCACGGTAAAAACGTTCAAAATCCACTCATTAACTCAGGAAATCACTTCTTTTTCAACATCCCGCGCTACACTAGACACTATTTGCACCGGTATACTACTACATAGACGGAACCCCGTGCATAAGTAAACAACATCGTAATTAAAAAATTAGGGAATTTCTTTTTTAATGCGTGAAATAAAGCTGCATTTGCTGTCTGGTCTTTTGGGTTTATAAAAGATTACAAAATAATAAAAAATGTACGCATCAAACAAAAAATTCCCAAATTTGTTTGTAAGTTCTGTTCATGTTTACATAAACGAGATGGTTCCATCTATGTAGTTATAAGTCGGTGATATAGTGTCTAGTGTAGCGCGGTTTTTTGAAATGGAAGTTATTTTCTGAGTTAGTGAGTGGATTTTGAAAGTTTTTAATGGGCGCATCGTTATTTTCGCCGAATTTTACGTTAGAAACAATGAGTTATATTGATGTAGCAAAAGTACGCAACAGACCCATTACTCATTAAAATGCATTTTCTGCCCTTTTAAAACTTAAAAAAATTGCATTTTTTATCATAAACATGTCCGACCCCTTCCCCCCTCCACTGTGCGCCGGGCCGGGCGTCAAAATACACGGCAAGCTACGCCAGTGCCTGGTGTCTATGAAAATGTCGTCGACTTTCGTACATCGTTGCCAGAGTTGACCGTAAAATTCTAAAATTTTCCCTCAAACCCAAAATGTTGAGGAAAAAAAATTACAAATTTCGTTCCATAGTTTGGCAACACTGCCGCAACCTACCCCAGTCTTAATCTGCTTATTCATCTCCTGCTTTTGCTTCCAGAGGGACTTACCCTGTAGTGCGAAAGCTCTCAAATGCAACACCATGAGCTTGGCACGGTGGGTTCAAATTTCGAAGCCGTGTTGACATTTTATGAGGTAAAAAATTTTTAAAAAAAAAAAACAATCGAAAAGTATTTATTTACGCCAATGTATCAATATTAGCCTGGGCTTTCGAATAAAACCCGGCTCAAGGTAACATATACATTTGATTCAGCACTATAAGAACAAATAGGATAGAGGGTTCAAGCAGTGGTGGCTCATGAAATGCGATATACCGAATTCTACTCCATTTAAAACTATAGAATACTATCGGGTTTTTCGGGGGGTTTAGTTGCACTCCCTGACAATCGATACTTTTCTATAGTTTTAAATGGAGTAGACATATCGATACATCCCATTTAACGAGCCGCCACAAGATTCAAAGGAACGGACCTGATGCCTGTCGGTGAACTGAACGAGGGGTTGGTATCTGATTTATACCCCAGCAAAAAGTACACTAGAAAAGAGATAGGGGAAAAGTGCGTTGAATGGGTCCATTCGCGTTCAGAAGTATCCATACAAATGTACCTATAGCTATACAGATCAGTGGCGTAACGTGCGATTTGGCAACGTTGCAGTTCGTTCATTTAAACCCATGTAAGGGGTCGAATGCAAAGGTGTTAACCGAACACTTAATAGTTCGATGTTTTTCATGGGTTTAAATGGACGAACTGAAACGATGCCAAATTGCACTTATGCCACTGATACAGATCGTAGATCTACGCTCCTTAATTTGCTCCTGTAAGATATATAATCTCACATTTTGGTGCAAAGAAGCTGTACAAATATCGTAAATCAAAACTCAGGATTTTTTAGAAATAACCGTGAAAATTGGCTTGAATGTTGGCAGAATCAGTACATTGATTGTCACCAAGTCCCAACATTTAATTTAGAAAAATGATAACTGTACATAAAAAAAGAGAAAAAAAAAAAAAAAATGGTCTGCAGGGAAGTTTCAGCCACTGTCACTGCCCCCCCCCCGTTTGGGGCTCGCAAAGGTCGAGAAAAAAGTATTAAAGGCGAAATTAAAAATAACATAAAATTATAGAGCAAAAGTCTTGTAACCAATATTGTATAGCGTCTAATAACCCAAAAGTACCCTATGCGTTGGAGACTTCGCGGTGAAGCAATAAAAATCGTAATAGAAGATGATTGCGCGGTCCACTGGAAAAAACCGACGACTTCGGTGAAAGGAAATCGGAAGCAAAAGACCTTTTATCACTCAAGCGACTTTTATTTCGATCGCACAGCCTCGAACTCCTCGCGGAGCCCGCGGGCATACTTATAATTACTCGCCTCTCGCAACCTTTCAAAGAAATTGAAACCTTCTCTCTCACCTCTCTCTCTCTCTCTCTCTCTCTCTCTCTCTCTCTCTCTCTCTCTCTCTCTCCCCTATGTCTCTCCCCTCTCTACTCTCCTCTCCCTCTCTCTCTCCTCTCTCTCTCCACTCCTCTCTCTCCTCCTCTCGCCCCCTCCTCTCTCTCTCAACTCTCTCTCCTCCCTCTCTCTCTCGCTCGCTCTCATCTCTCCATTCTCTCTCTCTCAACTCTCTCTCTCTCTCTCTCCTTTCTCTCTCCTCTCTCTCTCTCTCTCTCCCCCCTCTCCTCTCCTCTTTCTCCCCTCTCTCTCTCGTCTTCCTCTCTCCTTCCCCCCTTCTCTCTCACTCGTTCCTCACCTCTTCGCTCGCATTGATTTCATCTGATCAATCACCTTTTTTTTTTTTTTTTTTTTTTTTCTCTCTCTATCTCTCTTTCCCCTCCTTCATATTATTCAATTTCCAATTATTTTATTGTTTGCTTTTCGTCTCTCTCATTACAGTCGCTTGGCCAATATTTTTCACTCTTCCTATCTACAATCAACCTTATTTTTTTATTATATTTATTTATCGACAGTGTTGCCAACAAATACTTTTTAATGGGAAGAAGAAAACGGAATAGACAGCTTTATAGGGCGAAGTCAATGGTTGTCAACAATGCACTCATCGGTTGCAATCAGTTGTGACAAAACTCGCGTAGCGTTCCAAACTATCTCACTTACTCTCCCGTGACCCCCATGTATACCCATCTCTTTCTAGTTTCGAAATTCGTATACAGGGCCTTGTTTCGTGCTATCGTTCTTCTCAAAATTGCCACCAACTTTTTTTTTTTTTTTTTTTTTTTTTTTTTTTTTTTATTGTGTATTCATTTATAGACAGTATTAACAGCAAAGACGTTTCAATGGGAAGGATTGTAAAAACTTTTGAAGTTTCCGATCATCTCAATGTCCTTTTTTCTAATAAATTTGGGCAAATTTTTGGGACAAACACTTTTTTTCTTTTTTCACATCATTTCTGTTAATTTCAAACTTTCTTAACATATACTCACTAAATTTGATTATTTTTACGCCTTAACGACATATTGTGTCCGGCTGTTATGAACGTAAAACCAGGTTTTTTTTATCATAAGATACCTCTTTCTCATCCCTCTCGCGAAACTTTTCATGTGTTTTGACCCGCTGATTTCAAATTCGGCCTTACTATTTTAAACTCATATTTTTTCTAGAATTTCGAATTTCTTGCTAAGAAGACGTAATTTCGAATTTACGTAAAATCTAGGCTAGTTTAATGAAAACGGATAGCATTTTTGAAATCAGCGTCTCAAATTACTGTGATAGAGTGAAATTGTAGGCGTAGAATTATTCTAAAACACTAATGAGTAAAATGAGTAAAATTAACATTGATGGATGGTGAATGTCGCGGACACATTATGTCGTTTGTGATGCTTACTTAAATTTGATCACCGTTTTCTTATTTTTACTGTGAGTCAACGTTTCGGGAAAGGCCAAAGGACGAGGGGGGGGGGGGCAAATAACACTATTGGCTTTTGTTTGAACCCTGTATTTTCTTATCGATTGATTTACGGAATCGGTTTACTCGTGCACTTTTCCACCAACTGACAATACATGTGCGATAAAATACATTTCAAAATAATATATTACTCTTTTTATCCTCGCCGACTTCAGATGGAATAAATGATTACTATAGATTTGCCGATTCTGTTGAAGGCGAGGAATGCTTCCTTCCTCGCATCGGCGCACAGGTGAGCAATTCAATCGGACAAGGACTTTATTTCCAAAAATGAAAATGTAAATGTTTTTACGGTCGAAAAACAAACTATGCAAGAGTTGATTCTTGTCGGAAATGTTACACTTAAACCAATGAAACCCTTTGAAAACTTTGAAATTGCGTGTTGACAAAGATGTACGTATTTAAAGTCGCCACGGCTTGTCCTGTCTCATAATCTTTGACTCCCGCCCCTTTGTGAGGCGATGAATTCCGAGTGGATTGTTACATCGCAATCTGCCTCAATTTTATTCATAGTTATCTCGGAGCGGTTCTGGAGTATTATTATTCATTGGAAGACATTCTATTTTCTTACCAGGATAAAAAAAAAAATCATCCGTGAAATCCCTTTTCTTTTAATTTCAATAAGCGATTCTTCGTTATTTTAATTGAAGACGAATTTCCGCTTATAGTTTCGTTTCTATAGACGGTTTTAGTGCGAAGTCAACGGTTAGCCAACAACCGCACAACAATGCTCTCATCGGTCGCAATCGGTTGTGATAAAACTCGCGTAGCGTTCCAAACTATCTCACTCACTCTCCCGTTACCCTCGCATGTATACCCATCTCTTTCTAGTTTCGAGATTCGTATACAGGGCCGTGTTTTACAAAATATTTTCATCAAAATCGCGTCATTACTAGAACACCCGCGGACTCTTGCTCCTCCCTAGAAAGCCCAGCGTCCCAAAATTGGGATAGATGCCGAAAAGTGCAGACTTTTGTTATACAAGCTATCGATTAAAGTGATATTTGGGCTTGTAAACATTATGCCGAGAGAATTTGACGAAATTTTCTCTTCGGCACTTGCATTTTTTTTTTACCCATACAGGCAAATGAAGGAGCATTTAATAGTCTTTTGCCATAAATTTTCGACCATTTTCATAAATTCGCTGCACCCTTGAAATTGCATGGTCTACATTTAGGAAACTATGTGTACAAAATGCTCAACTCAACAAGCCCATCTGGGAAAAAAATAAATCAAGCCCCAAAATTTGGTCGAAAATTGACTTTTAGGCCCCTGAAGAATTTTAAATTTTCCGAAAATGTCTGTAGCGGTAATTTCCACGGAAGCTCTTCTTACATCCAGATGTGGACAATAAATCATTACTGGAGTCTTCTCGGAGGCCTTTAAACCCTTGAAAGCCTATGTATTGTCGCATCTAAACCCAAAATATTGATCATTTATGATGATCAACTGATTTCGGGGAAGGAATTGTGCAAAATGTGCTTTCACTCAAAAGTTTCCTCGTAAGTTGAGATGGACACTCGGGTCATTAAGGACCTCGATGAAAGGGGGGAATCATTAGAACCCCCCCCCCCTTTCTTCACTAGCAACAGTTGAAATTACGATAAATTATTATTATTTATGACTACATATGTATAAGAGCAGAGATACAGATGAACACTTAACACTTTGTTGTCAATATGGTAGTGGCGCAGCGATGCGTGCAATGTGGCTATTGCACACTTTTGCTGTAAGCGATTTAATAGTCAATTATGGCGTAAAAACCTCAAAAAATAACGATGGCGGCATTGAAAACTTCCAAAATCCACTCCTAAACTCAATAAACGCAGTTATTTGCGGGAGCGTAATGGTGGCCGAAGGCACTAACAATGGGAGATTCCCATCTAACAATTCTGAAACTCCATCAAGAAGTGTCCAATAAGAGACTACTTTCATATGACACCGGTGTCACTTGGTGTTGCGGTACCATTCATCGGATGTTGATCATCACTCTGATGACTAATTACTCTGTGAATCATCCTTGTCAGCATAGAAAGAGTGACGAAATTAAGATAGGAATATTCCATTGTTAGTGCCTTCGGCCACCAATACGCTCGCGCAAATAACTGCGTTTATTGAGTTTAGGAGTGGATTTTGGAAGTTTTTAATGCCGCCATCGTTATTTTTTGAGGTTTTTACGCCATAATCGACTATTAAATCGCTTATAGCAAAAGTGTGCGATAGCCCCATTTGGCCACATTATGATGTGTCCATTTGAATCCATGTAAAAGGTCGAATGCAAAATTTGTTCACCGAACACCCAATTGTTCGATCTTTTTCATGGGTTTAAAAGGACGAACTGCAACATTATTGCTGAATAGCACGCAGCCGCTGCGCTGCACCAGTGTATAGTCAAGTCAACGCTCAAATTTCAGTGGGCAGAAATGAAAGTAGGCGGATTATATAATTGAAAAGGGGCTGAAAAACTAAAAACATCGATCGGGCAGAAAAGATTATGCAGTCAATCAAACTTTATTTCAAGAAGCGCGTCTTATTTCTGCTGCTCGCTGAAAAGGAAACCGAAAGCATTTTCTTCCCATCTTTGAGTTTTTCCTTTTCTTGACAAGATCATTGGGGGGGGGGGAGGGGAACTCCTCCAAACGCTTACAAAATTACGCCCACTCATGAAAATACAATCCATGCAAAAATTAATGAGAAGAAAATAGATTCTAAAAATATGCGAAGAGGTATTTTCCGTGAGGAAAACTGCGACTGTAAACACTTCGTGCGAAAAAATGATTATAAAGCGCTAGATTGCGAAATTTACTTCCCCTGACTTAATTTCTGATCCCTTTGAAGAGGCGAAGCCGTATCTTGTCTACTCATAGGACGGTAATAGATTGGGTTAAGTTGCCAATAAGTTTTGCCTTTAAATTGCGCTTGGACAGCAATATAATCAAAGCAACCAGAGCATTTTTTTTTTTTTTTTTTTTTTTTGTTTTTTTTTTTTGTTAAAATGATAAGTTACTTCTCAATTGACCAACACTTTGTAAAATTAATTAAATTCTTGCAAATGCCATCGTTTTGTTACGCCCGCTTCTAATAGAAGTTTTCACTATTTATAGGAATCGTATTTGTTCTTTGAATAAACTTGTTGTACTGAAAAAAGAGGTACAATCAAAACAACGAGAGCTAATTTTCTTGTTAAAATAATATAAGTTACTTCTAAATTAATTGACCAACAATAAATAGCAAATGGGGCTCTTGCCAACTTTTGCTACACGGAATTGAAGAGTTGATTTTTGCATAGAAACCTGAAAAAATGACGATGAGTACACTACAAAATCACGAAAAATTACTCTCAGAATCGAGCTTAATGGCGGTTTGACGCAGGTATCATGGGAGATTCCTATCTAAATTGAGACACACCTCTGTGTTTCCAAAGAGAAAGTGGCATATTAGATAGGAATCTCCCATGATACCTGCGCGTCGAACTGTAATTACGATCTTGTCATTTATGTAGTTATGTAGGTTTCTTACTGAATTTTAAACTTTCTCAGTGTGATTTTCGTGATTTTTTGCTGGTTTTTACATCGGAGTGGACTATTCATTTCCTCACAGCAAAAGTTTGCAAGAGCCGCATTGAAGTTGCGTGCAAACGACATCGCACCTCATTAATCCTATAGGCATAATCAGATATTAATTGTGACGTAGGATTCAAAACCGCAAAAAGGTCGCATTAAAGTTTGATTTAATAGCCTGAATTTCCGTTCTAAAAAATTCGGTCTGTCCGGAAAATACATTGACTCTGAGTTTGTTTGGAATCAGAGAGTCCTCGGACGGAATTCGATACGATCGCCGTAATGGGTCTGTTGCAAACTTTTGCTACAACGATTAAGAGTGTTTAATCTAATGTAAAATCGCCTGGAAAGTCCATTGGTGGCATCAGAAAGTCATAAAATGCAATAATAAACTCACATGAGGCGTTTAATGAAATCCAATATGACGGAGAAATATCGAGCAATTTGTATGCATGCACCACGAACATACAACGATTCCCAACTTTTAAAACCTCACTGGAGGTAAAGGTTCTGTGTTTGTTTACGTTGTGATTGGTTGTGATCGATATTGTGAGGTTGGCTATCCTTGGATGTTCGTGGTGCATGCATACAAATTGCTCAATATTTCTCCGCCATATTGGATTTCATTGAAAGCCTCTTGTGAGTTTATTATTGCATTTTATGACCTTCTGATGCCACCAATGCACTTTTCAGGTGATTTTACATCAGGTTAAACTCTCTTAATCGGTGTAACAAAAGTTTGCGCAACAGATCCATTCGCTCTACTGAAACAGTCTATGCAAGACCACTCGCAGTGGCGTAGCTTGCAATTTGGCAACGTTGCAGTTCGTGCATTTAAACCCATGACAAAAGATCGAAGTATTGGGTGTTCGGTGAACACCTTCGCATTCGACCTTTACCAAGGGTTTTAATGGCCAAAATACAACGTTGCCAAATGCACGCTACGCTACCGGACCATTGTGCCAATTTTGTTATTATTGTTAAATAAATTGAGAGGACGAAACTTCCTGGCGACGCGACGCAATAGAATACACTTTGCATGGAATCACCCTATATTTACTTTCATACGACATTACTCCTGTCTCATGTTTCCTTCGTGTGTCGGTTCCGTAAATCCTGGGGTCAAACATCGGGCAATAAACTGCCTTACCGTGGCGAGTGTCTCAACAATGGCTTGGTTTCCATCCAATTATGCTAATGAAAATGTATGAAAATGTTCAATGGACTAGAGAAACTCAACACCTCTGATCTATCTGTCTATCCCTTTAACCATATTTGTGTTTGTGTGTTTGTGTGTGTGTTTGTATGTAGTTAGCTCATAGATGATGCTCTGTTCTTTGTCTCATGCAAATATCATCAGCAATGGGGCAGTTGCAAGGGTCCGAAATGTTGTGTTTTTTTATGAAGAAAATGAAAGTACTTGCGATGAGCTAAGAACAAAGATGCCTGTGGTTTCTAATTCAGTCCCGTTGTTCTGGAGATGGAATTTTGGCCCAAAATACATTGTTTTAAATGGGAATCCCACGTAGTGACATTACTATACGCAGACGATTTTTTACAACTTATACATGTGTATCTCCAAAACCAGGACACTTATGAAAAAACCAAAGGCACCATTGTTCGCTGCTCATCAGAAACTATCATTTTCTTTACAAAAAATACAACATTTCAGACCCTTGCAATAATACAGTGACTGGATAAACCACAGTGCGGCCATTTGCCCTCCACCCCTCAAGAGCGCACCCACTTTAGCACGGGCAGCATGGGGAGTATGATTGTTCTTGGGTTTCAGAATGAAGATTTCTCTACCCCCTGTCTGAAAAAAGTCATTAATGCTATGTAGAAACTATTTTTAGGGCGCGGGGTTGCGATGTTTTTTGCGAGTAACTCAGGAACACACTTCCGCCCTAGGGCGCCCGTGTTAAGTTGGGTGCGCAACCGCGGGGGGTCAGTTACGGGGAATCGTTGATTTTTCTCAATTTTGTGAACCAATTTGTTTCAAATTTGACAGAAGACCTTCAGTCGTGTTAACTTGCGTATTAGAACCCTAAAAAACCGTAAAAATACTTCTAAATGCTCAAATTCGGGATCTAAGGAATCCGACCAATCAGGAAGACGACCGAAATGGCTGCACTGTGGTTTATCCAGTCACTGTACCTTGCAACTCTCCCATTTTGGATTGAGAGCAAATACTTTACCTCTCCCCCCCCTCTATTTTTCTATCAATTTTTCATCTTATTATAGTTTCTGTCTAAGCATTTTTTTTATTTTTATTCCTGCCATTTAGGCGAATCCAGGAAGCTTTTCTTTTTCTTTCTCTTCGAACTTTTCAACGAAAGAGGATGATAGGAAGAGGGGTCAGGACAAGGTTATCGATTAAACAGGTACGCTCATCTGACTTCGCGCCACAAATTCAGTGGCGCGCAGTTCAAAATCACTGCAGGCAAGTTGGCCGACAAAAGCAGAAAATGTATACTCTTTTCAGAAAACATTGGGCTGCCCTCGGCAGGAAAGCAGCAAACAACTCGATCTTTTCTGTAAAGAGTATACGTTTTCTGCTTTTGTCGACCATCTTGAGTGCAGTGATTTTAAACTGCGCGCCACTGAATTTGTGGCGCGAAGTCAAATGAGCATACCTTTTTTAATCCATAACTTTGGAGTCAGGATGTGAATTTATCCAATACCTTGGTCCTTCTCTACATTACGTGCATTTGTTACGGCCCGATCGTGAATTTGGGCGAAACTGACTGCGCCGTTCGCGGAACAATTTTTTTTTTTAATATAAATTTAGGTGTCATAAAAATAAATGATTCTGCAGAAAGGTCAATTTTAAGTTTTTGAATGAATGGAGGGTGGCATTCAAGTAGATTCTTATAAAACTCACCTTCATTTTGGTTTGGTAATGATAAATAAGCGATGTCTGAACTATACACAAAAAGAGACTATAAGTCGTCTCACTAGAACAAAAAGGGTGCATTATTAGTACAGAACTATAGCTCATGAATTATGGTTACCATTTGACTATACCTTTTCTTTCGCTATAGAAGGATATTGTTTGATACATTTTCTCTCCAAACTTCTTCTTTTCGCAAACGGGGCAGTCATTTTTGCCCATTACGCAGAATGGGCTATTACACGATCGGGGCGTAACACATTCAAATAGGATGAGAAAGAGAGATATAGAGAGAGAGAGAGAGAGAGAGAGAGAGAGAGAGAGAAGGAGAGAGAGAGAAAGTGAGAGTGATAGAAATAAGGTAGAAAGTCAGTGAGAAAGAAAGAGAGGGAGAGGGAGATAGAGAAAGAGAAAGAGAGAGAGAGAGAGAGAGAGAGGGGGAGAGAGAGAGGGAGGGAGAGAGAAAGTGAAAAGGAGAATGAATAAGAAAAGGAGAGAGAAAGAGAGATAGAGACAGAAGTGGAGAGTGGAGGAGAGGGAGAGAGAGAGAGAATGAGAGAAAGAGAGAGTGATAGAAATAAGCGAGAAAGTGAGTCAGAAAGAAAGAGAGGGAGAGAGAGAGGGAGAGAGAGAGAGGGAGAGAGAGAGAAAGTGAAAAGGAGAATGAATAAGAAAAGGAGAGAGCAAGAGAGATAGAGACAGTAGGGGAGAGTGGAGGAGAGGGAGAGAGAGAGAATGAGAGAAAGAGAGAGTGATAGAAATAAGGGAGAAAGTAAGTGAGAAAGAAAGAGAGGGAGAGAGAGAGAGAGGGAGAGAGAAAGAAAGTGAAAAGGAGAATGAATAAGAAAAGGAGAGAGCAAGAGAGATAGAGACAGTAGGGGAGAGTGGAGGAGAGGGAGAGAGAGAGAATGAGAGAAAGAGAGAGAATGGAAGAAATAAGGGAGGAGAGAGAGAGAGGGAGAGAGGGAGAGAGAGAGAGAGGAGAGAGAGAGAGAGAGAGAAAGTGAAAAGGAGAAGAAACCCAGGAATACTTCCAGGAGGTGAAAAATAGAAGGAGAGGGAGAGAGAGACGAATAGAGAGAGAGAGAGAGTGTGTGTGAGAGAAAGAGTGGGAAAGAGAGATAAATTCCCTGGTCCTCTTTGATATACCAGCACGTTTATTTATAAGAGCGCGCGGGGAAAGAGGAAGAGGTGTTTCTGAATCGTGTAATACTCGGTGTTTAAAAGCTGCCGCACTACTTTGGCACACTCTCTCGAATCTTTATGAATCGACCCTCCCGGCTCGCTCTTCTGCTCTCAACCTGATTGGGGCAGCTGGCGTGAAGGGGTGAGAGGAGGAAGAAATTGGGGGAAGAAGAGGGGAGGAGACCGCAAAGAAAAGGCTTCGCAAGTGAAGTATTCCTTATCTTCTGTTTACCGGTTTATGTGATGTCGAATCGAGAAAACAATGCCAAAGAACCCTCACCGCGTTTTCAATTTTTAGGGTCAAGTTGAGTTGACTCTGACGCCCTTTGCCAGTTAATCTGACCTTGTAAAGGAGAGAATCAAATCCCCTTTCACCCCCTGCAACCCCGCTCCAAGCCGGTAGTAGTACGTTGATGACGCGACGCACCATCTCTCTCTCTCTCTCTCTCTCTCTCTCTCTCTCTCTCTCTCTCTCTCTCTCCCCTTCTCCTCTCTCTCTCTCTCCCTCTCTCTATCTCTCTCTATCTCCTCTCCCTCTCCTCTCTCTCACCCTTCCCCTCTTCTTCTCTCACTCATTCTCTATCTCTCTACCTCCCCTTCTTTCTCTCTCTCCATTCTCATCGCACTTTCACTTTCACTCACTCTCTCTCTCTCTCTCCCTTTCTCCCTCGCTCTATCGCTCCCTCTCTCTGTTCCTCTCTCTTTTTCTGTCTCTCTTTTTCTCTGCCTCTCTGCCTCTCTCAATAACTCTCCCACCCACTCTTCCTCTCTCTCGCTCTCTTTCTATCTCTCTCACACTTCCACTCTTCTTCTCTCACTCACACTCCCTCTCGCTTTATCTCTCTCACTCAATCTCTCTTTCCTTCTATTTTCCATTCTCACTTTCTTTTTTTTCTCTCTCTCTCTATCTCTCTCTCTTTCGCTCTCTCTTTTTTTCCATCGTTCTATATCTCTCTCCCTCTCTCTATTCATCTGTCTTTTTCTCTCCCTTTATCGCTGCGCCTCTCCACAATACTCCGCATCTCTCAATCTCTCTCCCTACCGTTATGTCTCTCGCTCTTATTCCATCTCTCTTTCTCTCTCCTCCTATCTTCCTTTCTCTCTCTCTCTCTCTCTCTCTCTCCTACTCTCACTTGCGCTTAATTTCGAGGCTAATTATCTGGGTTGCCTAATGAGGTGGAATTGGGATCGTAGGTTTTGAACCCTTAAATTATTCAACGTTTCGGCAGAATGATGATCCTTCCACTCCTCCAAGCGTCAAGGGTCATTTCGTTATTTACACATTTCCACTCTACTGTGGTCTTTATAGTTCTTGTTATTGTTGGTGGCGGTTCTTACTTTCTTTTTGTTCTCCTGTTTTTTTTTCTCTCTCTTTTTTTCTTTCTTTCTTTCTTCCTTTCTTCCCCCCCCCCCATAATCTCTTGAAATTCCTAGCGAGCCTAGTCATTCAAATGAGCCCCACATTCGTTAGAAAGAAGTAAAATGTTCGAATTATTATTTTAGAAATGAGTGAATGATCGTTAAGGAAAAAAGGTTGTTTAGCGATTTTTACTGTGGCAACAACCAAGTTTTACGATGTAGCCTCTTGCTAACGTTTGCTGTATGCGATTGGATTGGTAATTCTTGCATAAAAACCAGCGAAAATGGGGCAGTAGCGAGGGTCTGAAACGGTGTGTTCTTTATGAAAAAAATGACAGTACCTGATGAGTTGAGAACAAAGATACCTTTGGTTTCTAATAAAGTCCAATTGTTCCGGAGATGAGATTTTGGCTGAAAATATGCATTGTTGTAAATGGGAATTCCGCCTAGTGACGTCACTATGCACACGATTTTTTTACAATTTTACTCGTGTCCATCTCCAAAACCGAGGCACTTTTGAAAAAACCAAAGGCACCAAAGTTCTCCGCTCATCAAGTACTATCATTTTCTTTATGAAAAACCCACAGTTTCAGACCCTTGAAAAACACACCGTTTCAGGCCACCAAGCCCCGTTACGATGAGCTCACACAGAGAAAATCCTCTAATTAGATAGGAATGGCAAGTACCCGCGTAGCTACGCTATCACGTCATATAAACTTTAAAGTCATCAAATTTAGCAACCGCGAATTCATCCAATTTGAACTCATGAGAAACAATCGATTCTTAAGGGGGCCAAGACCCTTTCACTGATTGATCGATTGTTTCTCATGCATTAGAATAGGATGTATACACAGATGTATATAATACTCAGTTGCTAGATTGCTGGATCCGCTTTTCGACTTCATTGTGTGTGTCCGCCGCAGTGAATTTCAAAATGTTTGAATGTGCTCAACATAGTGGTTGCTGTAAGTATGTCTCTCAAGATTTAACCAAATGCTTTTGAGTTGGGCAAACTCATCAGCTGAGGTAAAAAAGCCAATTAAAAAAAGAAAATAAGAAATCGTATTAAAAAAATATGAAAGCTCACCTCAAGCAAGTTAGCTCACCTGATGAGTCCTAACAAGGATGAAACCGGTTGTGATAATGCTCTCGAATAGCTATCCTCGCTCATGCTTTCTGTTGCGCTGCCTGAGTTCAACTCTCGCTCCCTTTAGTTTTTTACTATGACTTTCATATTTTTTAATATTATTTCTTATTCTCTTTTTTAATTGGATTTTTTACCTCAGCTGATGAGTTTGCCCAACTCAAAAGCATTTGTTTATCCCTTCACTGCATGGGATTTTTTCTTCAACCATAACTGGATTTTTCGATTCACTAGGTGGTCACATAAATGGGAAAAATAGCAAAAAAAAAAATAATTAGACAGTTTTTCAGTGAATATTCTCATTTTTCCATTGCTGTCTCGTTTTTTACAAGTGCTATAACACCATAAGAAATGGCGGGAAAAGAAAAAACCTTTTGTTTTTCAAAATGTTCAAAAAAATAAGAATTTTTTACTTTAATTGGATTTTTCAAAGAGCAAATGCCAGAAGGTTAGTAAAAATAATGAAATTGGGGTTGAATTGGATACGGGGGCAAATTTTCCCCCTACCATGATTTTTTTTTTTTTTTTTTTAATGCATTATAATGAGTGCTGGTGGTCTTTTGAAAAATGTTTGAGCCCCTTTTTATGTTTTCTTATAATGTGACACTGGTGATACAATTTGAAATAAGTCAAAATATACATTATAATGTCTGATATAGGGCTTTTTACATCATGTGACACCGGTGTCACACTATGCAAAGAAGGGCTAAACCATGTAGTAGCCAAAAAATGTTGTTTTTCAAGATTTAACTATTAAATCGCTGATAACAAAAGTCAGATCTCCATTTTCGACCAATGTAGCGCCACTCATATACAGTCGACGCGAAAGTAAATCATCAGCCCGAAGGAAAAGGATAAAAAAATGAAAATAACAAATGTCAAGTTGTAAACTTGCAGTTTTTTTTAAAATCAACTAGTCGTATACGATAATGGGAATTCGGAGGCCACGCAATAAGGAAAAGCCCGTATCTCCGCTATAAGGTATCAGAGTGTGTTCACTCTGAAAATTACCATAACTCATTTTCTCTCTCGTTCCATTTGCCTTTCTCTTCTTTGCCCGAGAGGTTCTTTGAGAGACTGCGTGTGAAAGGGGTTGAAAATTTGCGGCAAACCCACGTAAATAATTTGCATTCGACTAGACCAAAAATTACGACGAATTCTCTTTGAGCAATATCCGGCGCTTCAAAAATACAGAACGGTCCGGTTTTGGCTGGCTGCTTTCACCGATTCTCACTGCCGAAAAATATTATTTCAGACTTTTAGTAAGGGACCAAAACGCGCGTAATGAACGGGACACCTGATTACTAAAAACTGGAAAAAGCTGGTGAAAATGTTGCAAAACCAAGTCAAAAACAGGCTTAAGTTAACACCCTATAGCTCGTTTCAGAAGTGTAGGCGGACCTAGACCGATAATCTTTGGAATTTGTCAACATCATTTCTGATATTACTCGCTGAAAATGAATAAAAATGAAATTGAGTGTTCGCTTTTCAATGAGGAAAACTTTAAACACAAAAGAATAAAGTCAGGGGCAAATTCGGTATTGATTTGAAGGAATAAAAAATGAAAATTCGCCAAAGATTATGGTTTTGGTCCGCCTACACTTCTGAAACGAGCTCTAGTAAATGTCGTTTTGTTCCTGTTTTTTCGTCTAAGAAATATTTTGACTTTTAGGGTGAAACGAACGGGACTTGTGGGAAACTTAGATGTCCTCTGTTTTTTTTTTTTTTTGTCCACGACTTTTTTTTTTTTTTTTTTTTTTTTTTTTTTTTTTTTGATTTCAAACTCATAGTCAATATTTCGATCTCATAGTGAGCCTGGGGCCTGATCGCAAGTTGGCAAAAAGTCGGACTTGACTTGAACTAGCATAACCCCACTCTTTGCTCATCAAACGGCATCGATGGCCCTCAAGTCAAGCTCTAGTGTGGCACAAGCTTCACTTGAAGTTGACCTATGCTCAGCGGTTATCTAGATCGAATGCTAACTTGATCGGGCCAATGTGGACAGCAGATTATAAAAAAACCAGACCCCCATTTCAAAATTTAAAATTGGATATACACAGAACACGACAAACACACTGAAATTCGCGAAACCGATCGCAAAAACCAAACCCACCGAGACAAAAAAATCGAGGTGACGAAGGTCGAAGAGCCAATAGACATTCTACAATAGACATAGAGATGTGCAGAGGAGACTCCAAGAGATAACAACGAACACAATAACTATAGAATGAGAGCCACTCAAGCCCACTCGCAATCTTCATCCACTCACGTAAATGCACAGGGTAGGCAACGCGCAATGCAGAAAGAAAGACTCATCTTCACCAAGTATATAGACCCTCTAGTGCTCAAATTTATATTCGAAGAACAGAATTTGTGACGTCATAAAACTTCGATTTGTCTCGAAAGTCGAAACCCCTTAATCTTTTAATCTTATAGGAATCGAAAAATAGCAATCGAACGTGCGATTTTCAGTGAAATTCGTTTCGATGAAACGATACAAACAATAGACTTAAATGGGGCAAAATGGCGGCTGGGTGGCCGACCCACTACAATAAACGTACCTAGAATTAGGTACGTATAAACGTACCTAGAATTAGGTACGTTTAAAAGCCTGAAGACCCATTGTTGTGGAACTGATTTGGCAACCTTGCAGAGAACAAACAACTTCGTCCCATCCGACTGTATCCGTTGTACTTATCTACGTGGCTGACAGCGTTTTAATGTTGCACGAGTTCAAAATTTTTAGCGTTGTCAAAACGTTTAGAAAAGAAAGCTTTACGAACAATTGCGGATTCTCCGTGTTTTCCCTCTTCCCCTCCTCCTCTCCTACCCCCCCCCCCCCTCATTCCACTCCCCCTTAGTCTTTCTCGTATTATATGTAGCCAATAGCGCATCCTTATCTCCGGATCGAGACGAGTCTAGTCCTCGGTAATCCTTATCGTCGCTAATCGCATTTGTTGACTTTCGGATCTACAACGCGGTTCGCGCCGTGCATCTTTACCGATACTCCTCCGTGTTGCATTTTCACTGTTGTCACATGGCCGGTGTAGCTAAGACACTCTTAACCCTTCGTATCCTGACGGTACGAATTTGTACCACCAAGTAACATAGTTTTAAATGTGTTTTTAAAAAAATCACTTTGCACATCATACTAAAACGAGAAAAGTTCATTATATTTATTGAGAGTGATAAAGAATTTGTGAGGAGGGTTTGTATTAGTGCCAGATTTAAAAGGTTAAGGTAACTCTTTAACCCATATATGCCCATTGAGTCGATAATGACCGACTTATTGTTTTTTTTTGTTTATTTTTTGTTTTTTTTTTTTTTTTGTTTTTCTTACCTAATTACAGTAAATGTAGGTCAATTTTACTCAAAAACCAATGTTGGGATCTTTCAGCACGTATCATTTAGCTGGACCATAAAGTTTCAATTTTTTTTAATTTTTCAATTTTTTCACCTCTATGGTGGTGTTTTTTGAAAAAAAAAAAAAAAAAAAAAAAAAACACAAAAAACACCTAAAATGTTCAAATAATGTTGAGCATATATGGGTTAACCACATGTATCAGAAAAAAGGAGAAAGACAAGTAAAACAAATTTGTCAAAAATAGTCAATCTTTTTAATTGACATTTATCCTTCTTTTTGTGGACGCGTCATCTGTGAAATAATATTTCGTCGAGCGCCTTCAATTACATGGGTAGGCAAAATGAACACCGCGACGTACGAATAGTTAACTACCCACCAAATTTAAGCAAGATAGCGTTGCGATTTCTTCCACAAACCCAATCATTGAAGTTGAAACATTGCGAAGAAGAAGATGTATAAGAGTAAAAGGAAAAACGAGAAATAAAAGTAAAACAAATTCATAAGAAATCGCCAATCTTGTAAATTAAATTAGAACTTACACAAAGAGCCATGTAGGCTTTTTGACCATAGATCATCATCAGAAAGACCCATTTATGCCCATTGGGTCGTCAACGACCTACTCAAAAATTTTTTTTTTTTTTTTTTTTTTTTTTTTTTGGACAAAATTACAGTAAATTTAGGCCAATTTCAATCAAAAATACGTATTGTGATCTTTCAACGCGTATCATTTAGCTAGACCAGAAAAGTTCACAATTTTTAATTTTTCAATTTTTTAACTCTAAGATGACGTTTTTTGAGAAAAACACAAAAAAACACCTAATTTGTTCAAATAAAGTTGGGCATCTATGGAATAAGTTTAAACAAATAAAGGTTGAAAAACAAAAAAAGGAACTTACATATTAGTTTATATATTGTTTTCATTGGTTTTTTTCGGAAGATTGTACCAAACGGTATTACATCATTTTTAAAATTTTATAGTGAGCAAAAAACATTGAATTGGACTCAAATTTAAACTCCAAGCTTTAGGCTGTAATTCGTTAAACCCAGGTTTTTTTAGTACAGTGTATGTGTGTGTGTGTGTGTGTGTCTTTTTTTAAATCTACGCTAAAATTGCAGTCCGTAGGTATTACTTCCGCGCTGAAAAATCAGAAAAAAACGCTTTGGTGGAGCTGAAAAATTCTTTGGTAGAACACTGTTTGAGCAAAATACATTAGTAGAGCCAAGCTAACCAAAGGTTTTGTATGACTAAATAAACATATTTTACTGGGTGAACTAAACTTTTGGTTGGCTCAACTAAAAAGTCTTTTGTTGGGTTATTTTTCAACCAAAGGTTTTGACATCAGCGCTGCGCCAAAGTGTTGTTTTTTTTCCGTGCAGTTGGTCAGCGGTTTAAAAATCATTTCATCAATAGCTTCAGTTACGGTGACGGGTCACCAGCCACTTCTCTCTGTGTCCAAACTAAAAACCATAAAAGCATAAGCACATGATAAAATAACTTTGACCATTGTTTAAAAAAACAAAAAAACAAAAAAACAAAAAAAAACAAAAACAAAAAAACTCCCGACACATTGGCACATTTTACTGTGAACGTCATATCTAAAACAGAGCTCCGGGATACATTTAAACAACCAAAGCTAAAAACAGTCGTTCGGAAGAAATCTATTAGGATAAACAAACGGGATAGGGGATGCTTACATTTCTGTAGTTTCCGAGTTCGGACTGCACAGTTGCCAAATGTCCGAAAGAAGTCCTGCACGATTCTGAACCAAAGGCGGATACAGGAATTTGTATTTCTCTATCTCCGGCCATTTGAACACTTGGGTTAGAAAAGGACAAACAAAGGGGGCTGCAGTCCAGATCTGCCGATATTTGCGTAGATTTAATGACATTTTGAAATTCACCGAAGATTCCACCGGTTGAGAAAATATTACAGCGTTTAGTTCAGTATATGACTGTAATGCACGAAAATACTAGCGTCTTTTATCTTTTCTCAACCGGTATATTTTAATTAATTAGCGGCGTTTCCACCGATTGGAAAAATATTTGTAGATCAGATTATTTTCGTGCATTACAGTCATATACACTGGATTGAACTATGTAATCTTTTGTCAACCGGTGGAATCATCGGTGAAATTCAAAATGTCATTAAATCTACGCAAATCTGCAGCTCTGCTTCAGTCTCTTGATGGCCCCTCTCCCTCTGCTATCCTTTTCTATTACATGTGTTCAAATGACCGGAGAAAGAGAGAGGAGGAAAAATCATGCAGACTCCTGGATTTGCCCTTGCTCTGGACTATAAACCTTTAGAGCCTGTTGACTGTTCAGTCTCCGTGACATCCGACAACTTTTGAGGGGGGGGGGGGAGAATGCCGAAGGGGTATGTTGGATGAGTGAAGGGGAGGGGGGGCTGTTATCTCTCGACTGTTGACGGCCACCACACAACGGACCGATTTCAGCGGGTTCCACGGCGAAGGGGAGGGAGGGGAGGGTAGAGGGCGGATAGAATAACAGGCCTGGGTGGGGAGAAAGCTGAATTAAAAACGGGATATCGGTGGCGCAGCGATATAATTGCGTTCCGAGATTTCACTCTAGACTTTGCCTTCGGTGAAAAAAACCCGGAGAGATATTCTATTCGAATCGCAATGGGGAGGGAAACCTTTGCCGGCTGTCTTTGGAAATTCTCGCTCTCTTCCGGGTTCAATCTCTCTCTCTCTTTCTCTCTCTCTCTCTCTCTCTCTCTCTCTCTCTCTCTCTCTTCTCTCTCTCTCTCTCTCTCTCTCTCTCTCTCTCTCTCTCTCTCTCTCTCTCTCTCTCTCTCTTTTTAAAAAAAAAAAAAAAAAAATCTGATTATAACCATTAACCATAATAATAAATTCAAATTAAAGGTTGAAATGAATATGCATATGCAAGAGCTCACAAGTACATTAACCGAACACATAGATCAATATCAATCAATACTATGATGGGCGCCCGCAGCCCGCAGAAAAATTTTCGGGGGGAGGCGAAAATTTTGAACCTCAATGGAAGGTTAGGTACACCACCCATAATGATAGGCAAGAGGACCTTCCCCACTTCTCCGAAAAAAGAAAATAAGTTTTTCCTTTCTAATTTTTTTTCCCTCTAGAAACCCGAAGAATTTAAAAAGCCGGTCTAGCACACTTTTCTAATTAAAATCATTTACCACAAGTTTCGCTCAAAATTTAAGGACCTCAAATAGCCGAACAAACATATTGCCATAGTTGAAATTACGAATCAAAAGTTTCGCTGAGTATCTAAGGACCTCAAAAAAGCCGACCGAAAATACTTCCCCATAATTAAAGTCAATGGCACAGCGAGTAATGTCAGATAAAAGTGGACTAAAGTATTTCTTAAGTAATACTCAATAAAACTTATAAGATGAATGAAAAATAAAATGACTCACATGTGCACTATTAAAATATAACTGACAGACGCGTTTCGGGCAAAATTTCTCCCATCTTCAGTGCGACTGAATATTAGTGATTGCGAGCTGCTGATGGTTCAATAGTGCACAGTGAGTCATTTTACTTTTTAACAGAGGCGGACTGGCCCCCAAATTCGGACCGGGAAACCAACTTTGGATCGGCCCATATGAGGGGTGTCGGGGGACACCCCTTACCAAGGGAGAGGGGGTTTGGAAGGGTTGCCCCCCCCCCCGAGAAAATTTTGGTATTTTCACGGTCAAAAACAACAATTTGAAGCATGTTTGGGCCATCAATTTCATTATTATACAGCCGGGTGTACCAGACCACCCGGATCAGGCATTTTTCTAGAAAACTACTGGACCAAATGATTTGAAACAAAAAAGTCAGACAGGGAATCAACCCCAAATTTTTCATTTTCGATATTTTCAAAAGCCCCCGACAGCCCCTTGGGGCCCATTGGGGGGGGGGGGGGGTTCAAACACATTTTTCAAGTTTTCTAGTATAAGTTTCCAATAATGATATAAAAATTAGTTTAGATTCTTCAAGTAGAGACAATTGCCGACATTTTTGCTCCTATAAACTTTTTCCAAAAACCAAAATTTTTGAGCTATGGGAGCTTTTTGGAAATTTTTTGAATAGGCCCTTGTGACCACCCTGTTGTGAAATTCTCCCAAATATTGACAGATTCTGAAAGAGTAGACCAAGACCTTTCGATTGATGTGCCTCATGTTACCCCCTTCACTGCGCATTTTTTTCTTTTTTGACGAAACATGAATTTTTCAATTCATCTAGTCACCCTAATAGTGGGAAAAATAGTAAAAAAAATCATTGTTATTTTTTGATCTATATGCTCAAAAACGTAATTTTCCGCCATTTTTTCCACATGCTGTGACGCATACAAGAAGACGAGATTTTTATATTATTTTTCAATTAAATGTTGCTTTTTTTGGTAAAAAAAAAAAAAAAAAAAAAAAAAAAAAAATGTTGAAAGGAATTTTAAAATGATTACCGAAAGTTAATTGACAGTCATTATAATGAAAAGTCGTTTTTTGATTCAAGTGACAATTTTGCCAATACATACTGATTTTGACAATACTGATTTTTCATGATTTGATGTGAGATCTCATATGTAGCGCTCTCTGTTTTCGGGACTGTGAACTATTTTTCAATCCTTCCATACACGGAAAAAAAAGATTAGTGAAAATAACCATACGGATACCTGATTTTGGCACCTGCTAGATGTTATGGTAAACTTGACCAGAAGTATGGTACATTTACCGATACTTTGAGTAAATTCGACATGCAATCAGGTAACATCACCTATTACCTAGTCAAAACATAGTATACTTCTGGTTAACATTACCATAACATCTAGCAGGTGCCAAAATCAGGTATCCGTATGGTTATTTTCACCGTAGTTTTTTTTTTCCGTGTATGTGCCGTAAGTGACCCAACGCGCAGCAACGTCAAATTTAGCTTATACTGGCTGCTAGTGGGTAATAAATTAATTGTTCCACAGGAGGAACGCTGCGCGATGAAGGGTTAAGTGGAAAAATAAGGTGTTTTTTGCCAAATCAAAATTTTGGGGCTTAAATAGCAAGAACCATGGAATCGAGCCAATTCTGCCATTTAAGCCCAAAATTTTAATTTGGCAAAAACACCTTATTTTTTCAATTAAAAGTTCCATGTGGCACATCAATCGAAAGGTCTTGATCTATTCTTTCAGAATCCGTCAATATTTTTGAGAATTTTACAACAGGGTGGTCACAAGGGCCTATTCAAAATATTTCCAAATTTTTCCTATAGCTCAAATATTGGGGGTTTTTGGAAAGAGTTTATGGGAGAAAAAATGTCGGCAGTCGCCTCTACTTGAAGAATCTAAACTAATTTTTATATCATTATCGGAGACTTTTACTAGAAAACTTGAAAAATGTGTTTGAACCCCCCCCCCCCACAATGGGCCCCAAGGGGCTGTCGGGGGCTTTTGAAAATATCGAAAATGAAAAATTTGGGGTTGTTTCCCTATCTGACTTATATGTTTCAAATCATTTGGTCCAGTAGTTTTTTGAGAAAAATGCCTGATCCGGGTGGTCTGGTACACCCTGTATGATCGCTGACTCTCTGCGTTTTTGTAGGGTTGAGACTGCCATTTTATCTTAGTGACGATAGAAAAGCTCGCATTATCAGTTTTTTAGTTTTTGTTTTTGTTTTTTTTATTTTTTTGGTTTTATCGAATGATAGGCCTGGCCCGGCCCTAAAAAATCGAATGAATGATCGGCCCGGCCCGGCCCTAAATAATCAAATGATCGGCCCGGCCCGGCCCTAAAAAATCGAATGACCGGCCCGCAGCCCAAATTTACAAAGTACAAATACATGCCCGGCCTCACTTTTATCTTTTTCTCTCGGTTTTTCCTTCTTTTTTCTTCCTCTCTCTCTTCTTTTTTCCCTTTTTCTTCCTTTTTTTCTTCCTTTCTTCCTTCCTTTCTTCCTTTTTTTTCTCTTTTTTTCTTCTTTTTTTCCCTCTCACGATCCAACCGGCCCTAAAGGGCCGCGGCCCACCGGGAAATTTCCCGGTGTCCCGGTGGGCCAGTCCGCCTCTGCTTTTTAATTATATTAAAATCGTGTGCTGTACTCCTTTTCATTTATTTTAAAACTTATAAGGACTTTCGCAAAAATATTACTCAAGTTTAAACTCAAGGGGTTTATTGACTGTGTAAGGAGCATTCTTAAGGCCAAAATCTGTCAAAGTAAAGCATTTTCCTATCTCTCCCTCTTTCAGATACTTTTTGATAGATGAAGGAAATACATTATTTATCTGGATTGATGATACTTTGACATCCGACCTACTACAGTATCTAGTCTAGCTGTCGGCACTGTGGTGTTAAAATGACAGATATTTTAGATGTGGACGCTATGGAATAAATAAAAAAAAAAAATCAGTTTGAAAAAAAAAGAAAATCTTAAACCGTTTACCTTCCAGATTCTAAAGTGCATCGGACAAAGTTACTCAATATATTACTCATTAATAGTGTAAAAAATTCATAGTAGTGTAGAAAATACGTTGCCGTCGGCGCGGTGAGGCGCTTGCCTATATCTTCCGTAGCTCGCCTATCCATTGTTCAGCACGCGATATTATATTCGCCAGCCCTTTCTGATATTGCGCTTTAAGTATTGATTGATAGCTTTTTCCATTCATTGCTGCCAACTCTACAAACACTAAAACAAAAAACGAAAAAATCTCGCAAAATACTGGCCCAGGTTACAGTTATTGCCAAATCTAACAATAAGAAAGAAATTTCAAAAAGAAATATCTCTTACAACGGATCTGTATAGAAAAATAGCAAGATATTTGCGCTGGGGCTCTATTCTTCTTAGTCTCGGGGATAAACTTACACCCAATGTCTACGAAAGAAAAATAAACCGCAGGGAATACCGCACGAACGCTTTCTCACATCAAACTTAATCTTGGGGGCCCAGACCCCCTTATTACTTCTAGAGAAACCCCCAGACCCCCTCATAATATTTTAAAGAAGACCCCCAGACCCATCACCCTTATGGGTTTAATTTTACAGTAGGCAGGTTGCAAAATGTTTTTTGCAAATTCGAACGGCTATATTTGAAATATTTAAATTTTTCCCTATGTTTAGACATCCATTTTAACCCATTTTCCTATTTATTTTAATGAAAACCTTTCATCCTTCATAACTTGCTAAAACAATAATTTCGGGGGGGGGACGAAATTCCCTCTGGTAAAAGCAACTTTTCTGCAAAATTTGGATGCATGTGGACAGTAGCGTACGCAGGAATATGTCTCTCTTTCTCTTCTCTCGTATGAATGTATGTGCTGGAAAAGGAAAGAAATAGGGGCTGAAGTCTCGTTTTAGCCCCTGTTCCTGTCCTTTTCTAACACACGTGCTCTAATGGGGCAAGAGAGAGAAAGACAAATTCCTGCGTACGCTACTGCATGTGGACCATTGGCTCAAAAGTTATGCTGGGCAGGGCTGCCGTTTTGCGTATAATCAATGCTATTTTTCTATTCACCGATGATTTCACTGGTTGAGGAAAGATTACACAGCTCGCAGTTCAGTGTATGACTGTAATGCACGAAAATACTCTGATCTGTAATCTTTCCTTAATCAGTGGAAACTCCGTTGATTAATTAAAATATCCGCAAGTTTTTTAAAGTCTTCGACGACTCCACTGGTCGAGAAAAGATTACAGATGCGAGTATTTTAGTTTATTACAGTCATGCACTGAACTGGACTGCGTAATCTTTTCTCAACCGGTGGAATCATCGGTAAATTGAAACTGGGATACAGACAGACAGACGTCTGCGCCGCGCCAGAAATTCGATATATCGATTTCTGCTCCATTTAAAACTATAGAAAAGTATCGATCGTCAGGGGGTGCATTTGAACCCCCGAGAGATCGATACTTTTCTATACTTTTAAATGGAGTGGACATCGATATATCGCATTGCACGAGCCGCCACTGCACTGGTCGTAGATCACTCACTCTAAACGAAACGTTAATCTGTATCCATCCATTGCTTTTCTCGAAAGTAGACACTATCGGATCCAGAGACTTGTCACTGTCTCTCTTTTCCCGTAAGAACGCACGTGTTAGAAAAGGATAGAAAAAGAAGGCGAAAATCACATGACTGCCCCTAATCTTCCCTTATCTAACGCACGCGTTCTAATGGGAAAAGAGAGAGATGAAAGCAAGGGCGGATACAGGGAACTGTCTTTCTCTCTCTCTCCTCCCATTTGAAACCGTGCGTTAGAAAAGGACAGAAGAGGGGGCCAAAGTCACGTGATGGCCCCCTCTGCTGTCCTTTTCTAACACATAAGTTCAAATGGAAGGAAAGAGAGAAAGACAATTCCCTGTATCCGCCCATGGATGAAAGGAGATCCTCTGAAACACCAGGTGTATTCTTTTTTAGTAACCAGCGTTGTGGTTATGCAGAATATTCTCTTTGAAGAGCACACGTGAAATGCTGTACCGACCTTTCTTCCGAAAACTGCTTCAATAATTGGAAATTATTAATCAGATATAGAAGGAAGAATTGAACTTTGCTCGTAACGTGTATGCACAGCTCTAATTACCCCGAAACAACAGTGCTGCAGCGGTGCAGAAAAAAGTATAGATAGCAATATTCTCTTTGTAAATTAATGTACAAAGGGTGGCCCAAAAGTATTGCACACTCTTGTCTGGGGGTGTAGTGCGTGGCATGGTTACCTTTTCCATACGATTTAGCCATGCACACGCACTGCATCCTCAATTTCAAACTTCGCGCGGTTCTACAGGAAGCGCGGTTGCGGGACTCCCCACTCCAAGCATTCGCGGAGCTCGTGGTGGGGATTCGGGCGGCCGAGCTTGCATGTAGGACCAAGCAGTTGCCTCGGGCACTCTCTTTTCTTGTTTCAAATACGTAAGTTCGTTACTCATAACCCTCCGGGTATAAGCTTAGATTTAAGTCACCTAGTTCATGAGCAGCAAAGCCCTGAACCAAAACCTTTAGTGCTGCGTCACTATCCTTAGTGCTGCGTCACTACCCTTTAGTGCTGCGACACTATCATTTCATATTTTCACAGTGAAATTAAAGTAACATTTTATATTTAACGCCCCAACATCATCGTATATTCATTCACTAAAACCAACATCATTTAACACCCTTTCAATGGTGGAGGCGCTAAAAATATCCCGGATTGTTTAATTTCGTGGTGAATGGATTCTTTAAAAATCACAGTGAATTAAAAACAACCGATTGTTTTCCTCGTTAAGTGAAAAAAAAAAAAAAAAAAAAAAATCAGTGCATTTTCTGCTGTGTTATTTTGACATAAATTTTCAAAAAAATATCGTGTTTCCAGCAATTGATATTATAGTAAAAAAATATATAACTCTAAGGTTTGGCTGCTCATGAACGTGATTTAAATACTTTCATTTCAGCGACCCTGCTTTTTCATCATAGTTCTCCATAATCTGCATTTAGCGTAATAATATTTTACTGCTCTTTTGCGGATTAGTAAAAATTGTTTCGAAAGTTTTATGAGTGTCACAGTGAAAAGAAAATTGTGTGTAGCACCCTCACCGGTAGCTCTAATACGGTTTTATAAAATTACAAATTGTGTTTAGCACCCTCACCGGTAGCTCTGATACGATTTTATGTAATTTCAAATTGCGTTTAGCACCCTCATTGGTAGCTCTAATGCGATTAAATGCAATTTTAACTTGTGTTTAGCACCCTACCGCGGTTGCTCTAATATGATTTAAGCTTGCATTATAACGACTTCTACTTATCTAGCTCCATCTTGGATGCTGTGATGAAAATAGGAGTCGACACCATCATTCATAAATCCTTTTGAAATAATGAATAATATGAGTCCCACAGGTAAGAGCTTCGTTTTGATCAATAAGTAAAGTAAGTATTTTCCTTAACTCACAAGAGTCTCTAACGGTAATTAAAACATCGTAGCGCGCGCATGACTTCAAAATGCAAGGAATAGAGAGCTATATAACAACAGTGTTTGAAGATAGGCAGTATAAAATTAGAACCAATCATTTCATAGATTTATTGAACAGTAAATTCCCAGAAAAATTAAGTGGGTTGGAGTTTATTACAACCAGGGATGTTTTGGAAAGCCTGACAGAAATTTCATCTGCGGATATCAGGAGTTACTTGGCGGAAAAATTGTTTTTGGACACCTCAGATGGACCAATTAAATACAAAAGTGATACTCAGTTGTTGCCGGTGTCTACTAAACCGATAAAAATTGAAGAAAAGCCTACAGAAATTCAGTATGACGAAAATAGTCGCTACAAAAACGTCTCTAAATTTAATACAGCCCGACTTGTGAGAGAGTTCGGCAGGAGAGGTTTCCCATACAACTGTGCTTCTTTGAAAGAAGGACGTGCAGTTATGAGAAAGATTTTGAATCAGGAATATAAACAGGCAAATTTGTCGCCATTGGACGAAGGGTCAGATGATGGAGAGACTTCCTCACTTCTTGATCCTTCTTTAAATGGCGACGACTGTAGACCTGTAAGTGATAGTAAGCCACCGAAAAACAGTGAAAGCACCGTGAAAGACATTAAAGAGCCAACAGTTCCACTTGTAAATTCCTTGCCATCACTCAAGCCTCTAAATCAGGCGCCGAATGAACGAGCTATGCATCAGTATCATAAGTCTACTGACCCATATGACCGTCAAAACTATGATCCGAATGCAAGTATGAGAAGCACTTATCAGCCTTCGGTACAACAGAACCTCTTGAATCAGACAGGATTCCCGATGATGCCAAACGTACCAAACTTCCCTATAAATAATGTGGGAAATTGTGATAACTATCCTCAATGGCCGCACGGAGTGCCTACTGGATCTAAAAGACCGTTGTATGAACCCATAAAATTTTCTGGCCAACCGTCAGAAGATGTTTTTGACTTTGTTAGAAGTTATAATAAAGCAGCGAGAGTAAACAAGTGGTCAGATAGGGAAAAGATTGATTTATTGGAAAACTATTTGACAGGTACGGCCCTGAAGTACCTCAAAGGTCTTGATGAGACGTATGGGATAAATCTCACGTTTCAACAAGCCGTTGAGTCTCTGTTAAATACCTTTTCACCAGTCCACAGACAGACTCGATTGGAAATGGAACTTTTAAGTATGAAACAAGGCATAAACCAAACTGTCGAGGACTTCATAATTTCAGTGGAGTCTTTGGCCCGACGATTTGACATAAATATGCCTGAAAATAAAATAGTTAATATTTGCTTAAAAGGCCTGCGTAAAGATATTGCTAAAGATCTTCTGCTCAGACCAATGAATACCATGTTCGAATTGCGAGAGGGAATTCGAGTTCTAGAAAACAGGGAATTTTTGTTGAACCAAAATATAGGTGGTACGTCATTTGGTCAAACTATGGTTGAATCTCCTGTGACTACACATAAAGACACGGAGGTGATAGCCATGGTAAAAAGCATGCAGGATCAAATAAAGACATTGTGTGCGAACGTTAGTCAGCCGGTAAAAGCTGACCCAACAGCGTTGCCGATCAGTGCCGTGTCTAATCAATTCATGAGTAATACTAGAGAGAAAAGGGGGGAAAAACCATGGGGGAAGAAACGACAGACGAGGCAGATCGCCATCTCCCTTTCGAAACAGAGACGGAAATTATCGATCTTCCTCACTGACTAGAAATAATCTGAACTATCAATCCCCACAGAGAAACAATGGCCAATGGAACAGATCTTATTCACCAGCTCGATATAATACTGCTTATAATAGCAATTATTCAGATAGCTCTAGGTCAAAACATTATGACTCAAGATCTCCACGCAGAAACAACGAAAACGCTTATGATGCCAGAGGCTCGAGAAATCGAAGTAATTCGAGAGATCGAAATTTTGACAAAGATTCGAGAAATCAAAATTTTGATAAAAATTCGGGAGATCGAAATTTTGATAGAGGTTCGAGAGACCGCTATGTTGGTGAAAATTCGCGATCACCAACGAGAGACCATATGTCCATGAATCGAAATCGATCCACTGAGAGGCAATGGAGTCAGGGGCAGAATACTTTCCCGCAAAACAGCAAATCGAGTCCAAAAGAAGGCACTATTTGTTGTAATTGTGGTGGACTAAAATTGTGTGCAGCTCAGTATGCTCCGTGTTCCTCAAACAGTCACCCAAACTAGTTTCTATCCACTTGCCCAATGGGTCCGACAAATGGATAGAAAATTCTAGTGACCCAACCATGAAACATAATCATAAAATCAGTACACAATCTGCCTCATTACCTACTTCCAAAGATTTTAAGGCAAAGGAACGGGTTAAATTGGTTTCTTTTTCTAATCGACCGATTTTAGTATCCCCAGCAATCACGAATGGTAGCGTAAGCATAACAAAAACAGTAGAGAAAGTAGTTGAGCCAGGAGTGCGAATAAAAGTAACGCTCCCTCATAAGGAAGTTTTAGCTCTATTGGACACAGGTGCGGATATATCTATTATTCGTGCCGACCTAGTAAATCCTCACAAAATCGAGGGAATAAGAGGTATTCCTCTCATTACAGCCGATACGAGTCCATTGGAAATTATGGGAACAACGCTGATAAAATTTGAGATAGACTCCGTTGTATTTGAGTACAGATTTATTGTAACAAAAAGTCTAAGTGCTCCTTTAATCATCGGTAATGACTTTGCGTATAAATATTTTGAGTCGTTTAATTATAAAGATAACTACGCAATCATTCTGAATCCAGAGACATTAAAACCATTTAAAATTGCTACCTATGGGTCTGTTAGGGCAGTAGCTCATAATATCCAAACAGGTCAAATCATGGACGAAAGTCTATCTTTGGAAAATAGTAAATATATTGTAAATACAATCTTTGATGACGAGACTTTTTCTACAATCTCGGCTATTTTGGATCCAACGGAGCCTATTTTGTTTGCGTATTCCCTGCATATGATAACTATCGAGCCTTATGGAACCGCAAAAATACCAATATTATGGAAAAACAGAAGGAATGCCGAAAATGTAACATTAAAGCCCAGTGAATCTCTTCAAAAGATAGGACTTGAGCTCATAACCAAAAATATTCAGGAAATGAGCAAAACAGTAGCACTTGTAGTTAGAAATGGAACTTCAAAATTTAAAACCTTGTACCCCAGTACAAAAGTAGCTGTCGAAAGTTGTCAGACAATTTCTGTGATCTCCGATGCAGAAAACACACTGAAGTCACCAAAAACCGAGCAAAAGGTGCTCGAACCAACAAATTGCCTAGTTAATGAAAATCTATCGGAAAAAATGAAGGAAAGCATTAGGAAGTTAGTTGTAAAATATCAGGACGTATTTCAATGGGATAAATCAACGTTCAAAGCTGCAGAGGCAAATTTTATACCTCAAAAAATACCGATAGTTAATAATAGTCCGATTTATCAGCGACCTTATCGGGTCTCAGAGGCAGAAAATCGAGTCATTGACGAACATGTTGCCGATCTTCTAAAATCAGGCGCTATTTATGAAAGTTCAAGTCTTTGGAGTGCTCCGTTACTCTTAGTCAAAAAGAAACTTTCAGAATGGGACAAAAAGCAGGGCAAAATCATTGCAGATGAGTATAGAGTAGCAATTAATTTCAAAAAACAAAATGAATGCCTTGGTTTGTTACGTTTCGAAATTCCGAGAATAGAAGATATTTTAGCAGGTTACGTTCGAAAACGTTGGTTTTCAAGGCTTGATCTCTTTAAATTTTACAACCAGATTCCGTTAGATCCCGAAGTTTCAGAAGTTTTATCATTTTCAACCCATTCAGGCCACTATTCTTATAGATGTCTGCCAAATGGCGTTCACTCAGGGCCAGGAATAGGACAGAAATTGATCACTGAAACTTTCCGTCATATACAGGATCTTTCTTGTTTTATTGACGACATAAATTTGGCAACGGAGGATTTTAAAACGCATTTATTGCGTTTGGAACAAATTTTTCAAGCTTGTCGAGAAAAGAATCTGAAATTACATCCAAAAAAGTAAATTTTTTGCTCTTCAAGAGGTTGACGTCTTTGGATTTATCATAAATGAGACCGGTATGTGCCCTAACCCTGAAAAATGTAAAGTAATAAAAGACTATCCACGTCCAAAAACTGTGCGTCAAGTTAGACGATTCATAGGCCTTATTAATTATTACAGAAAATTCTTAAAAAATTTATCTACGACATTAGCGCCGTTGTACGATATAACAAAAGGGAAAGTTAAATTTGCTTGGGGGCCGGCGCAAGAAAAAGCTTTCAATGAGGCAAAAAATAAATTATGTGAGGCTCCCATACTTACGCATTTTGACCCAAATTTAGAAATAATTCTGGATGTAGATGCCTCTAATGAGGGAATAGGAGGAATTCTTAGTGTTAAAACTGAAGAAGGTCATATCAAACCAGTTGCGTATGCGAGTAAAAAATTGACGGATCAGCAAAAGCGCAAATTGTCCGTGTCTGAAAAAGAAATGCTTGCAATCACGCACTTTTGTCTCAAATTTAGAAACTACATATTTGGTCATCACGTCACCATTAGGACAGATCATAGGCCTTTAACCTTCATATCGAAGGGCAAAAATATCAATGGCACGTTGAATAGAATGATTCACCAAATATCTGATTTTTGGTATACCATTCAGTACCGAAAAGGAATCATTCATTCAGCGCCGGATGCTCTCTCTCGTATTTACGAGAGAGACGAGCCGGAGGAACCAATTACGAAAAATAAATCAACAATGACAGATTTTGAACCCGCTATGGTGGCAGTGGCAATAGAGTCGCAAATGGTAACAAGAGGTATGAGTGAGTCGGAAAGTGCCAATGAGTGTGTAATCAACCAATCAGAATGTGAGTTGACAGAGGCTCCTCCCAATTCAAAAATCACTGAAATTTCACTTTTACCAAAACACTTTGCTGACTACCAGCTTAATGACCCAAATTATAATCAAATAATTTTAGCTTTAAAGCATCCCGGAGCATATCCTTCACCTCTTACCAGAAAATTGCAGCATTATGAACTGAAAAATGGTCTCCTTTACAGGAAATCATATGGAGGAGGGGACAAATTAATGATCCCCAATAAGTTGCGGAAATTATGGTTAACCGCGGCTCATGACTCTAAAATTACCGGGGCTCACTCAGGTTTTAAACGAACGTTGAGTAAGCTCCAAGACTACGATTGGCCCACTATAATTAAAGATTGCAAAAATTACTGCTTGTCATGTGACAAGTGCCAGCGGGCTAAGTATTCAACCATAGGGCCAAAAGGTCACTTAGAACCTACAAAAATTGTACCTATCCCCTTTTACAAAATAGTAATTGACATTTCAGGTCCTTACAATTCCAATAATCGAAAAAAATACGTTTGTTCTCTGGTTGATTCGTACACAAAATTTTGGTACGCCAAACCAACGGCCTCAGCTACAGGACAGGAAGTTGCCAGATTTTTGCTCGATTGCTTTGCGATTTTCGGATTTCCGGCAATAATAAAATCTGACAACGGTCCCGGCTTAATCGAGTCAAGCCTCAAAGAATTATTACATTCCTTAGGCATTGACCACCAGCTATCGCCATTTTACACTCCAAGAGTTCAGTCTTTGGCGGAAAGAAATTTTAGAACTCAGGGAGAAATTTTGCGCGCATATGTTGCTGATAACCCAAAATCCTGGTCAGAATATATCGTCCCTATGACAGCGGCTTATAACATAACTCCTCACTCAACAACTAAAGTCAGTCCACATTTTCTCTTATTTGGTGTCCATCCAAAACTCATTCCTTCTCCAGAGTTACGGAATGAATGTACTTTTGACTCTGTCCAAAGTAGATTGGAAATTTTGGACAGCGTCAGAAAAAAAGCGCTCGACAGAATACAACAAGCACAAAAGAAAATGAGAGAAAATTTAAACATAAAACGAAAAGAAATAACTTTTCGAATAGGAGAAAGAGTATTAATTCAAAAGCCCGTTAAAAAGAAAAATGAGACCTCCAAATTGCTTCCAAAATTTTTCGGTCCCTACTATATTGTAGCGAGAAAAACACCATCTATCTATATAGTCCGTGAAAAGTATATGGACCCCTCTTCAAAATCTGAACAAGTTCATGCTGAAAAAATGAGGCGATACTATGATCCAAAATTCTATCGGAAATCACTGTATGAGTCAGAAAAAGCTTCTGAGATTTTAAATCCGGAGTTTTATGACCCCGACCTGCTTCTTAGCAGTGAGGATGAGGAAGCAGACCTAGAGGTTTCATAAAATTCCTTACGGTAGTATTATATACGTCGATAAGACATATTGATTACGTTTATTTCAATAGATTAGATTTTAGATGATAAGTTAATTAAGAAACTACTTAAAGATAATAGAAGCATATAGCTTGATATTCAAATACATTTGACAACAACGCCTCTCATCAAGATTTTGGCCAGCGCGGCACGGCATCGGCACCCAGCGCTGCGCAGTGGCTGGACCACTTGAATAGTGAAGTGTCAAGCTATACACTTAAACGCACAGTAACTCATGGTATCCACCGCATCGTCTCAATATGCTCAGGCTTCTTTGATTCAGGGTTGCCAAATTGTACTTATTCACTTAGATGGGTACCACTTGGCAATGCTGTTTCATCGAAAGTTTTTCTTTTTTCTTCAGGTTCTGTCCTTATGTTTTAGGACTCTGATTACCCTATTATATTAACCCGAGTACATATAGCTATAATAATTAGTAATTAATTAACTTCCTCTTTTTCCTCAACAGAGAAATTGGTACCTGGTTTCCGTCCTATGTATATCGCCATGGACGTACAAAGATTACTTTTATGTTTGTTTTGGTTTTGCCTCACGAAGATTTTGACATGCTTCGCTTCTTCTTTAACTGGTTTCGACTGTGTGGGTCCACCACTGCAGCAAAGTGAGATATCTTTAAAGGAAGTCAAGGAGTGCAACGCTCCTGAGGAAGCGCCAAAAAATTCCAGCGTCACCATTCAAGTTGTTCAACAGAATGATGACATTCCTATTAAAGTGATTTCTTGTAAAGTAGAAGTACTGCGCCTTGTGCAACGATGCTCTATGTTCAGTGACTTACAATCAGTCAAAGACTCTATCGCTACATTTTATCCAGAACTATCCATGTCAGAATGTAAAACTATGATTGAGACAAGAAGTTTTTCAAAATATGGAGTAACAGACTTAACTATTAACGGGTTTTCAGAACGTAGTGTATTGCTTAAGGGGACAGTGAAGCAAGACGGAAAATGCGAAGGAGAAGAATATACTGATTGGTTTGGATCTTATAGTGATGTTGTGGTGCATGCAACAATTAAATTCACATTATACGACAGCGAGGCCACCTTTAATGCACACTTAAATGAAATATATTTAAAAACAGGGGTGAAATGCGTTTTTACATCTGGAACATGCTTTGATCCAGTTAGAGGTAACTCGTTCTGGGATTCGCAAATCCAAGACAAGTGTGATGATAAGCATTTCTCAGTCTTATATGAGGGCCCTGCTGTAAAGTTCAATGATTCGGAAAGTTTGGATCCGATTTCGTATTTGGTAGACGAAGAGGATATAGCTTTTAGTCTCAAGGCTATCAAAAAAACGAGAATCTGTCATCAAGATGCATATCAAACAGAATATGCAAGATTTTACGTTTTGCCAAAAACGGAATATGGATTCACCTTTGCCAAATCTTCTCGCAAAATGACGGCAGAGTTGTTAACCTATTTTAATATCAAATTTGTTTTCTTAGAAAAACACATTTCCACGTCGCTTCGGCAGCTTTATTCATCATTAAAAATTGCAAACTGTCAGTTAGAGCGCCAACTTCTTGAGCATCATTTGACTCTTGCCTTACATCACCAAAATGATTTCGCGTTTTTACGAGGGGGTGGGCCTGGTTTCACAGCAGTAACAATGGGCGAAGTATCTTACTTACTGCAATGCAGACCTACGCCAGTAGAATTGAGACAAACATCAATATGCTATAATGAGATACCTGTTTTTTATAATAATAACAGTATGTTTCTTGCGCCAAGAACTAGAATATTGACAAAAAAAGGAACAGAAATCGATTGTACACCCCAGCTCCCTGTAAAACACGAAATAAACGGTGTTTGGTATGCTTTTAGCCCACATATTTCTGTCGCACAACCGCCCAGTGAGTTACAATCGAGATTTTCAGGCAACTGGAAATATGAGAGCCCAAAAAACCTATTGAAGGCTGGAATCTACACCCAAGAAGACCTACAAGCGTATCAAAGGCGTATATCTTATCCCTTAGAGAGTGCCGCAGTACAGACCGCTCTTATACGAGAAGCGCTAGGATATCATCAAGAGGACAAAAATTTAAAATTCGAAAATTTTCTGACTGAGGTCTCTCTCAATAAGATCATCGAAAAAACTACACACAAAGTTTGGGGTGTCTTTCATGAGTTAGGTACAATAACATCAGGAATGATAGGCATTATTTTCGTGTTTAAAATGGTCAAAACTTTACTTGATATGGTCTTCTTTGGAAAGCTTCTCCACGAAATCTTCGGGTGGTCTTGGAAAATAATAGCAGCAATTTGCGACTCGTTCGCGAATTACTTAATTCATAACCATCATGTGAAACAAACAGACCAGCCCTCCGGTGATTTCGCGGAGAAAGGCAACACTGCTTATGCTCCTACAAATGTGCAATCGGCTTTGCTTCCTTCCTGTCCTCCAGTTTACATGTCTACTTAGACTACAAAAACTACTTTTATACCTGTTACAGACATAAGAAATCAAAAAAAACCATTGAGATGAAGCCTGAACTAATCATTCAGATAATCGAGGCCACCTTCCTTGAAAAAAAGAACAACTCGGATTTTTCTACAGTCCAGTTTTCCATTTTTGGACCCGCGTTACAGGAGCGCGTCCTAAAAGCGCACCTTTCTTTTACCTTGCGCAACACAATAAAGCCGATGACCGCTTCACTTTCCCTAGAGGAAAGTGGACGATCAATCATGATAAGAAAATTAGGCGAAGCGCCCTTTTTTACCATAATGTACGAACCAACAACAACCAAATCCATGTATATGATTCGCCTTAGTTGAGTATGTTTGGTTATACCGCAACAAGCAGGCATACTCAACCATTTCTGTTTAATGTCATTTATATTTCAAAATCAAAAAAAAAAAAAAAAAAAAAAAACAAAACAAAAAAAATGTTTCACGATGCTGCCTGCATCATGTGTTATACGTCTTAAGTTTTATTTTTGTATGCCTTAGTATATAAGATAGATTGTGATTCTTTGACCATCACAATATTTAGCGTATTAAGCTGTCCAGTTCGACGTCATAAGGAGTCCAACGCCAACCACTTGTATATCGTTGACAGATTTAAGATTTGGCTGAGTGGGATTTGTCTTCTTCTTCCGATCAGACCTGCAATCGAATGACCCATCTTCATTTTATTGACAATTTTGATCTATCTCAGACTCTCAAGTGGAAATTTCTTGCCCTAGGTCCCTTTCACATCAACTTTTCAGTCTTTCGCGATGTGTGACCCAACCAAGTCATTTGGTCTCAGTTTGAGCAAGAATGGACGGCGCTTACGGGAACTCCATTCCAAAACGAGATGCCGGACGTATTCACAAACCCTCCTCAGATTTCGCCGATTTATGGACTAGAAGAAGTGCAAAGTTTCTTTCCGCGTTCCGTTACAATGAATTCACCATTATTGGAAGCCGAGTTGCCAGATGTCTTCTTAAACCCTAAACAGTTTTCACCAATTCGTGGGCAAGAAGAAGTGCAAAGTCTTTTATCAAGTTCCCTTGCCATTGAGCCACAAGCGTCACCGGCTGTGCCATGGGTGGTTCATTTAATGCACAACACCCCACAAAACTGTCTAACAACTCCAGCAGCGTTGCTTCTAAGCAGATACTCGGACATAGGACCCGTCACCAATCACACTCCGCCACCGGATGATGATTCCAACAAGCCTTATGACCCGGCATCACCGGTTAGATCTATTTTTTTCAATTCTCCCTCCGCACATTTAACGCCCACTGCAATAGTTGAAGAATATGACCCGGCAAAGCCATCTTATTCCTCTCAACCGATCGTCCCTCTTCCTCACTTACTTACAGCAAACATACCTGGACAATTATCATCATCCGATGCTGCATTACCATCGTTCTCAGAAACATTCCATCCTCCCTATGACGTCACCTGCTATAATTTTGCACCTAGTTTTAAGCATTTTGAGGCTGATTTTCCCTTTACAGAACCAAATCCAGTACAACCATCCACGACAGTGGCATCCATTAGTTCCTCGACTCAAGGGACTGCTCCTGCATCCTCTTCTCAGGAGCTGTCCGTTGAGTCGATGCTACCATCTGCGCACCAATCTGTCCTCCCAATCAAGCCACACGAAGCAAAACCACGTCCACCTAAAAAGTCTAAATTTAGAAATTGCCAACAAAATGTGTCACTTAAAAATCAAAATGTTAAATTGTCCATTCAAAGTACAGGAAAAAGTTTTGTAACGATTTCGCTTGGTAGGGAAACTTGTTCCCTGTCTGTTCACTCTAAAAAGCCCTTAAGAAATTCTACCACTTCCGTTACGCCATCGGGCTCCAGTTCCTTACATGTTCCGAAAAAGAAGAGGAAAAAGAAGCCGAAAAAACGTCCGCGAGGAAAAAAATCTCGCAAACAATAATTTGTTTCTTTCTTTCCATTGCAATTTTTTTTTCTTTTTCTTGCAATTCAGTTCGGTTCTGATGTTACTACTTTTACTTGTTTTGTCGTTTACTTCAATTGTTTTGTCACCTGTGTTCTTGGTTAAAATTTCTCTGTTCATTTTGTCACTTATTATGAGAGTTTCTCATTCTATCAGCGGTTTCCGCGGTTTTCGCCATGTTCCTTGCATGAAACGAAATTTTGTTCGTTCCACATTTTTTTGGAAGACTTTAAAATTGTTAATTAATAGTAAGATTGTTATCTTCCCTGGGATTCTCCTCATTAGCGACATGCTGGGTTTGGTGCAGCATATAAAAACGTTTCAATATTGTTTTGAAACAGTTCCGCCACTTGTAAGTCCACTGTGCGTCCTTGAATCTGCTCCAGACTCGACTTCCACCCATCATTCACACATTTTGAGTGCCTGTCTCGTTGGGCCTCGCTGCATAAGGCCGGTTGTCTTGACTTCGGCTCCCTCTTACTATGCTAGGACACATGCTCTTGCCAATGGTTTTCTCGCACATAATTCGACATTCCGTGTCGTCCTCTGTGCGTTATTCTCTTCTGTATTCATTGATGTTCTTAACACACTTAGAACTTTTGATTTTGACGGCCTAAATCTGGCAACATGTAATTCCTTGTCATAGGTTCACGGCTCTCTGTTGAGTGTTCATCTGCCCTGACAACGGCACTCCAGCCACCGTCAACCATCAGCACCGTGTTGTCGGTTCTGTCGTTCGGATGCTCAGCTCGCCCTTGCAGTTAGGATCCTGGTGACAGATCTGGCAACTCGTGGTTGCCACTGAGAATTCGTTTCTGCATGTGGATTCAAGGGTGTTCAGAAACTTCAATGGTGGTTTACCTTACAACGTATAGTTGTCATGCTCTCGAAATCTTGTGTGATCCTACTGGGGGAAACATCTGTATTTTACACATATGACTCTTTTTCTGGCAAAATGTTTTGAAATACCGCCTCTTTTATTATTGTTAAATTACTTGCACCTCATTTATACCTTTCTTACAATTTTTTTTATTTTTTGGGCGTTGTAGACCTTTATGTTTGTAGCACGGTTACCTTTTGAAATTACTTTGTAATTTTGTTTGCCCCCGGAGATGTAGTGCGTGGCATGGTTACCTTTTCCATACGATTTAGCCATGCACACGCACTGCATCCTCAATTTCAAACTTCGCGCGGTTCTACAGGAAGCGCGGTTGCGGGACTCCCCACTCCAAGCATTCGCGGAGCTCGTGGTGGGGATTCGGGCGGCCGAGCTTGCATGTAGGACCAAGCAGTTGCCTCGGGCACTCTCTTTTCTTGTTTCAAATACGTAAGTTCGTTACTCATAACCCTCCGGGTATAAGCTTAGATTTAAGTCACCTAGTTCATGAGCAGCAAAGCCCTGAACCAAAACCTTTAGTGCTGCGTCACTATCCTTAGTGCTGCGTCACTACCCTTTAGTGCTGCGACACTATCATTTCATATTTTCACAGTGAAATTAAAGTAACATTTTATATTTAACGCCCCAACATCATCGTATATTCATTCACTAAAACCAACATCATTTAACACCCTTTCAGGGGGGGGGGGGGCAAACGAAAGCGGATATCACAAAACGGTTCACGAATATTGACAAACCACTTCCCGTGAAAGGGTTACAGTCATTTTTCAAAAAAAAAAAAATAGTGACCCATCAAAGCTCTTATAGGAAATCGTCCTCGTTTGAATGGTTTAATAAAATCTCATAAAAACTCAAATCCCAAAAATCGTGCAGGGAAGAGATAAAGCAGACAGTTGGATTGTCGTCCGTGATGCACTCTCACGACTTTTTCGAAATGTTTCCTTTGTAATCGGTGCTTTTCATCTTGGGTTTTTTTTTTTTTTTTTTTTTTTTTAAATTCTTACCGATGAAACACCCCCGTTTACCACCCTTTGAGATACGTCTGTCTACTTAGCTGTGACGAAATACGCGGTAAAGAGGGCGGGCGAAACGCATGTTACATTGTGCGTGTCACTGTGACAAACAAGATGGACATTCCGTAAATCCTTGAACGAGAGGGTTTCTTCAAATTCCACCGCCGTGATTTCTCTTCTGACAGAGAAAGCGAAGAAATGAAACATTTTCTCGCAAGGAAATATTTGAGATTCTGTATTTTTGTTATTATTTTTTTATTTAATTTTTTTCTCTCTTTAGAGTCGTTAAAATGTTTATATGCTCTCTCGAGTATCGTTTCTGGAATGTTCAGAATGTCTTGAAAGACATTCGTGGAATTCCAATAACGATTCGTGTGTGGTATAATATTCGCTCATCGCACGGGTTCTAAGTTCTAAGATAAGAAGTCCTTTTTCCTTTTCAGTGGTGGAGCGTGCAATGCGGTAACGTTTTACAGTGTCCATTTAAAACCCATGTAAAAGGTCGAATGCTCTGAACTTTTTTTTTTCACGCGATTTTACATAGAATTCAACTCTCCACAACGCTGTAGCAGAAGTTTGAAAACACAATTAAGCTACCATTAAGCGTATGATAAATGGCATTTTTCAATTCACCGATGATGCCACCGATTGAGAAAAGATTACACAGCTCAGTTCATAATGTAAAACTGTGATACACGAAAATACTCTGACTCGTAACCTTTTCTCAATCGGTACAATCACCGTTTAGAAATTAAAATATCCTCACTTTTTTTTTTTTTTTTTTTTTTTTTTTTTTTTAAAAGTCATCGACGACTCCACAGGTTGAAAAAAGATTATAGATGCGAGTTTTTTTCGTGCATTATACAGTCTTACACTGAACTGAACTTCAGATACAACAAAGAAGTCACCGCTATTAGAGTGGACTGTAATTCCTACAGACTGTACTAAGGCCATTACAATTAAAACACGATATTTTCGATATGGTTTCGTAATCTTTTTCCAACCGGTGAAATCGTGAATTGAAAAAGGCATTAATTATACGCCAAACGGCCGGCAGTTCTGGCAAACAGACCTGTACATAACTGGTTTATTCTCCCGCAACTCCATTCCCGCAAGTGATTTGGGATCTAGGATTGACCTTCTTCATTGCTGTAAACAAAAGTTTGCAAACAGACTCATTGACATGCACATTGCTTATCAGCCACAAGGTTTTTTTTTTTTTTTTTTTTTTTTCATTACTTTTTTTTTTGTTTTTTTATTTGTCTGTAACAACATAAATACATAAAATAAACAAATAAATAAATGAATGAATAAGATAAGTAAAAAATAGAATAAAATAAAATGTGGTGACTTGTCCTCCGCTTGACCGGGCAACGGAGCTTAGACGTTTCGTCGTGTCGAGGAGAAAACAAGGGAATCAAAAAAGCAGGTTGGCCATAAAAGGTAACTAGGTTAGAGGAATCCTCTCATGGACAGATAACGTGCTCAATACTCATTGCACTTCGTTAAAACCAACTCGCGGGGGAGTCGGCGGCTTGGCAAGAGGGGGGGGGGGGGGTTGAGGCCAGAGGGAGGAGGGGGGTTGAGGCCAGAGGGGGAGGGGGGTTGAGGCCAGAGGGGGGAGGGGGGGAGGCATCGATTTAATATCGTGTGTGACTTGATACTTGCTCGACAAATGTTTCAGTCTAATAAAACAATGCTTGGGGAGGGGGGGACGTTGTATGGGGAGGAGAGAGGGAGTGAGCGACAATGGTATAGGGGGAGGGGGGATGGGGGAGGGGGAGGGGGAGGGGGAGGGGGAGGAGAAAGGGGTTGTATACGATCGCAATGTCTCGTGTCACGCATATGAGCACCAAGTATTGATTCAACCCTGAAAACTTCTTTCACCGTTATCGGTTTTTTTTTTATTTTTTGTCTCTCCTTTTGTATAGTCACATGGACTACTGGTGTGCTTTCGCAGACAATCCGCTTCGATACATCGGATTTCATCAATCGACTGCCGGTCGGATTCTATAGGTGTCAATAGGTCCTCTGCAAAATGTCGTCTTGCCAATAGACTGTTTTAGTAAAGCGATGTATTGTACACTGAAAAAAAAAAAAAAAAAAAAAAAAAATCCTGAGTTGTAGTAATATTACCATCACGGAAAAAAAGGTTCGATGCTGACTGAGCACCGTGAATACCGGTGAATATAGGGATACTGGTGCAGGTTCGTATATTTTGACGGAATAGTACCGGCAATAATTGACTGAACGCTCGGTTCTGATGCCGCAGACAGCGAGTGGGGTCGATCGTTCACCGGTACTGCATCGAACCTTTTTCTCCGTGGCATCGTTTAATCTGTACTATCTTGTTGATTTCGGCAGTTTTAGTCGTGGAACCAGGCATGATATTGACAATTTTCGAGGAGATAAAGATTCACAATCGCAAAAAGGTAGCATTAACTTTTATGATTTACTATCCTAAATTTCCGTTAAAAAAATGCGCTTATGGGAATACATTAAATTACAGTTTGTTTGGAGCTAGAGGTCCTCGGACGGCAATCGATATCAGATAAGCACAACGATATAATAACCACAGAAAGTCTAGTACTTTGACCAGAAAATTCTGGTGTTAGTACTAGAACTAGAATTTCCTCAACATTATTAGGAACTATGGTACAAACACTAGAATTCTGGTAATTAAACTAGAGGAGGGTCGCCAATACTGGACCGGTACTCCAAAACCAGGCCTCGCGTTTCTCCGCCACAATGGTGCTGTGCTATAGCGGCAATTGCCTGAAGTTACTCCCTTTTACCCGTAGGTGTCACTCATGCATCGAAACTTCAGATTCATTCATTGTTTTTGTCGTAATAACGCATTTAACGCATTTTTAATTCGACGATTCGTGACCGGCAAAGTTTCCACACCGAAAAAATGTTTTCATTGGCTCTCTTATATGGAGTTTCCATTCTGATTGTATTATTCTGTGCCTCTGTGATTGTATTAAATCCAAAACCTGTAACAAACTTTGACGAAGAGATGTCGGGCGGTTAAATTTCATCCGGATCCTTAATCGGATACAAACCAAATCCCTCGTTTCATCAATGAGTTCCTCTGAGGTGACGGTCACAGCCGCTTTGGCTCTCCCCTCTCTCTCTCTCTCTCTCTCTCTCTCTCTCTCTCTCTCTCTCTCTCTCTCTCATCTCTCTCTCTCTCTCTCCCTCTCTCCCTCTCTCCCTCTCTCTTCATCCGTCCAAGAGTCAAAGTTAATGCACTACTGGCCTCTCAACCTCAAACAAAGGTGCCCCGGATATTAGCGAGGCTTTCGAACAAGCTAACAAAATAGCGAAGCAGAGAGAGTTCCGATTATAACACATCAGAATACTTACTCGTCTTCACGATAGATGCCGCGCCCTGCTCTCCGTCAAAAATTACCGATTAATGCTGAACCCTCACCCCCTGTTTTACAAGTTGACTGTACTCTGTCTAACAGTGGGTCAAAATATATCACTTTTATAACATAATTTCATCATGAGCATCAAAGCGACATTCGCCGCAGGAACACGCACGGTCGCATGCACACATACAACAATGGGTCTGTTTTGCAAATTTTTGCTACAAAGATTAAGAGTGTTTGCTCTAATGTAAAATCGCCTGAAAAGTCCATTGGTGGCATCAGAAAGTCATGAAATGCAATAATAAACTCACAAGAGGCGTTTAATGAAATCCAAGATGGCGGATAAATATCGAGCAATCTGTATGCATGCACCGTGAACATCCAAGGATGGCCAACTTTGACAACCTCACTGGAGGTAGAGGTTATGTGTTTGATCACGTTGTGATTGGTTGTGATCATTATTGTGAGGTTGGCTATCCTTGGATGTTCGTGGTGTATGCATACAAATTTCTCGATATTTATCCGCCATCTTGGATTTCATTAAACGCCTCTTGTGAGTTTATTATTGCATTTTATGACTTTCTGATGCCATCAATGGACTTTTCAGACGATTTTACATTAGATTAAACACACTTAATCGTTGTAGCAAAAGTTTGCAACAGACCCATTAAGGTCGTTTCAGAAGTGTAGGCGCACCTAAACCGATAATCTTTGAGATTTTTCAAAAGTCTTTCTCTTGTTAATAAAAATTAATAAAAATGAATCTAATGCGTTGGCGTTTCATCGAGAAACGCTTTAAAATCAAAATTTTAACCTCGGAAGCAAGTTTTGTTTTGATTTGAAGGAATGAAAATAGAAAATTCGCCAAAGATTATGCTCCAGGTGCGCCTATCTACACTTTTGAACGAAAGCTCTACAAAAGACTATACAGTTCTACTGCACCTCCCCCTTTGGCAACGATTCTCTTTCACTTCGCGACCATGACCTTTGTGACTCTATTCATCCTACATCTTTCGGACGGTACACACACACATAAACACATTTACGGCTCTTCTTTTATTAGAAGTCATGTTCCGCGCGTTTAAAGTTAAGTTCGTCCTCCTTCAATTCGCGACCCCCGACCCGCAAAGTACGTGTCCCGCGCGCGTTCTTGCCCGCTTGCAGTCCGCGAGGTCGACGCGATGCCACACAGCGCGCAACACGTCTCACGCGCGGAAACATGAAAAGGTACGGCGAGCGATGGTGGGTGGTGGGGGGAGGCAGCGAAAACTCCACAACAACAATGCTGGTAACAGCGACAAAAGAGCCCAGGCGGTGAAGCGTGCCAGCCGACAAGAACTTTTAAAAGTCTTGTGTCAAGGGCACAAAGGGCGCATGAAAAGGTCCTCGCCGTCTGTTAACCTGATCAAAAAGCTCTTCGCTTTTCTTGAATCTCTCTCCTCTCTCTCTCTCTCTCTCTCTCTCTCTCTCTCTCTTTCTCTCTCTCTCACTCTCTCTCTCTCTATCTTTGTCGCTCTAGCTGTTTCTTACTCTCTCTCACTCTCTCCGTCTCTGAGTCTTTCGCTTTTTCTATTTCTCTCTCTCTCTCTCTCTCTCTCTCTCTCTCTCTCTCTCTCTCTCTCTCTCTCTCTCTCTTCTCTCTCTCTATCCTCTCTCTCCTCTCTATCTCTCTGTCTTTTCTCTAGCTGTTTCTTACTCTCTCTCACTCTCTCCGTCTCTGAGTCTTTCGCTTTTTTCTTTCTCTCTCTCTCTCCTCTCTCTCTCTCTCTCTCTCTCTCTCTCTCTCTCTCTCTCTCTCTCTCTCTCTCTCTCTCTCTCTCTCTCTCTCTCTCTCTCTCTCTCTCTCTCTCTGTTTCTCTTTTTTTACTGCTTACAGCTCTCTGTGTTCCTGTTCCTATCTTACTATCTGGTTCTAAGCCCTCCCGGGTATACAAAAAAATTGCATAATTTCTCAAACTCCGCCCACTATAATTCACCCTGAAAGAAAAGGATGAGAAACGCGTACAAAGGAGGTGACCCGCACCCCTCAACCTACTTGAGTGTTCTTTGAGTCTAAAACACAAGGGGCTTGCGAAACAGTTAGCGGACGTGCGATTTGAGGCCACGAACTCTGTTGTTTTGCGAAATTTCCGAGACAACAAAAGGAACGTTGACACACTAATGAGCTGTCTTGACTCGGGAAACCAAGCTCTGGTGTCGGCTTTCAATTAGAGACGTTTTTTGTTTATAGGACCACGCACAGTATGTCCGTACCCGTAGAGGTGTCGTTTAATACAAATCATACGGAGCTCCTATACTCAAAGATATTTCCAGTAGTGATTTAAAAGATTATCTTACAGATCAAACCGAATTCTTTCAATTTTATTCCCGTCTTACGTTCGTTTCTCTCTCTATGCTGTGAAAGAAGATTCACAGATAACAACTATAATCACCAGAGGTGTGTTTAACAGTCGATTGATGGTACTGTGACATCTGGTGACACCGGTGGGTGCCAAAGGAATAAAGTCGTATCTTATTGGCCCACTTCTTGTTTAAATTATAGTATTATTATTATACTCTGTTCACGATAAGAAGGCGGGTGAGAATTCAGGTAGTAATGCACTATTTAGCAAAAGTGCGGCTATGCCGGCTACTCCAACCCTTCGCAGTGGCCCTTGTTCTCCCGACCTCTCTCTTGGCACGGAGGGTTTCCAGGAACTGACAGACTGTAACATTTACACACGTCCAGTAAAAATTGCGAACGGTCAAAAATACGAAAAAACGGACGAAATTGTCGCCAAAAGGGCCAAAACTCGGCGGAAATAGTGGAGTTTGAATATTGATGACTCTCAGAAATTCGTATTTTTCAGTCCGAATTAAATTCAGGATATTTGGTCTAATATCGAATTTCTGAGAGTCATCAATATTCAAATTCGACTATTTTCGCCGAGTTTTTGTCCTTTAGGCAGAAAATTTCGTCCGTTTTTTCGTATTTTTGACCGTTCGCAATTTTTACTGGACGTGTGTAAATGTTACAGTCTGTCAGTTCCTGGAAACCCTCCGTGCCAAGAGAGAGGTCGGGAGAACAAGGGCCACTGCGAAGGGTTGGAGTAGCCGGCATAGCCGCACTTTTGCTAAATAGTGCATTACTACCTGAATTCTCACCCGCCTTCTTATCGTGAACAGAGTACAGGTGGAATCTCCCATGGTTAGTACCCAACACCGACATTACGACCGCACGTTTAAAAGCATTATTTTGAGTTTAGGAGTGGATTTTTGGTGGTATTTTAAACTGAAGTGACCCGTAAATCGTCTGGAGTAAAAGTGCGCAACAGCCTCATTGTTCCTCGTACGTTCAAAAGGGATAAGTGCATGGTTGCTGAATTGCTGGATTCCCCCCCCCCCCCAATGAACACCACGGCACTGCTTAATGCATGCATGAAACAATAATAAAGCAGGAAAAACAAAGCATAATTTCCGATTCCGAGCTGATTCAATGCCCTTGAGGGAGTGGCGGGGGAAAGGTAGCCAAGGTATCGGGGTAGGGCAGTGTTGCCAGATCGAGTGTAAAAAGCTGTATCGTCCCCATTCAAATCAATGTGAAACGTACGGCTTTTTCACCCCAATCTGGCAACACCGGGGTGTGGGGCGAATGAGAAATCAAATCCCATCGCCTACACACTGTGATGGACCTGACATCTTACATATTTCATGACTCAATCGTTTCGTGACGTATTTTTCTTGTCCGCGGTGCGCATATACGGGGAAAACCCGCGCGATTTCGGTCTCCAAAAGCTTCCTAGGTGACCCCCTGGGCCCCTGGGGAAACCACACGATTGGTAAATATTACAGTTCTTTCCCTCATATTGAGGCTGATTTGAGCGACGGGGTCATGCGAAGGTATAGCGGAACTATAGGATTTGCCTTTGGTATCAGAGGAAAGGAAGGCCTAGTGAGAGAAAGAGGGAGAGAGAGAGGGATAGAGAGAGAAAGAGAGAGAGAGAGAGAGAGAGAGAGAGAGAGAGAGAGAGAGAGAGAGAGAGAGGGGGAGTGAGCCGGAGGGAGGGTGGGAGGGTGGGAGGGAGGTAGAGAGAGAGAGAGAGGGGGGTGGGTGAGTGTTGCCCTGAATAATTCATGAATGACAATGATAGTGAGTACTCTCTCATTTCATTAAATCGGTGTACGAGTCTAGTCCTAGCCCTGATGCCAATGATGCCAAATTGATAGGGTTTTTTTTTTCTTTCTTTCTTTTTGGGATGAAAAAGAGCGGATGGTTTTGAATCGAACAACCAGATGCAAGGCCAGCGAGCGAGTCATTTTTAGGGCCATGGACTGTTTCGCGAGAGCAATACATATATTCTAGGACCTCTGGTTCCAAACGAATCCTGATACAATGTTTTTTCGCCGTAAGTACTTTTTTGAACCGAAATAGTTATTAAATGAAACAATTAATGCGACCTTTTTGCAAGCATGAATTCTGCGTCCTCCAAAATGCTTAGTTATGCCTGGTTTTACGACTGAAGCTGCCAAAATCAACAATTTATTACAATTTAAACGACGCATTTGGAGGTTGGGATCACCCGAATTCTCACCAGACCCCCACCCATTCCACAACATCAACAACAATAACATTTTTTTGGTGATTCCAACCTCCAAATGCATCGTTTAATCGAGATGCACGCTGCACTGCTTTGTAATACTTTGTAATTACCAACTTATCTATCACTTTTTTTAACTTTCTAATGTCACGACTGTACAAAGATTATGAAAAACATAAAATTAATAATGACAGTACAACGCCGCCTTTACGATTGCGCATTTAAAAGCATTTTATGAGTTCAAGTGTGGATTTCGTGAGTTTTTAGTGCTACCATAGTTATTTTTGCAGGTTTTTACACCAGAATCGACAATTAAATCGCTTACAGCAAAAGTGTACAACAGCTCCATTGGGATTTGGAACATAGTTAACTATTCGTACGCGTAGGGAAAAAAAGACTGGTAGAATTTATCGTCTGCATAGCTGATTTTGGAGTCTACCATCAAGTATGGTAAATTTTACCATCATATGGTAAATGCAATTTGCCTTGTGGTAAATAAAGATGACCTGTTGGACCAGCGGTTTCCAACCGGTGGTCCGTGGACCAAGTTTTGGTGGTCCGCGAAGACCTTTCCGAATTTTTCCCGTTTTTTTTCGCCCGAAAGTGGAAACGTTGAATTTGTGACCAATATTTTTTTATGTAGCAAAAAATTAAAAATAAAAATAAAGTTATCATTTGAAGGAGTCATAACCTAAATTTTTATAAGTTTATAAAATTCCTCCTTCGGTTCGTTTTTCGGTTTTTTAAATTCAAAATTAATTTCAAAATTGAAAGTTTTCAATTATTGTTTTTGTTCAATAATTATCTCAGCGGTTCCCAACCGTTGGCTGTATTTAAAATAACAGGGTAGGTTGGTTTTTATTTCCTCCCTCCATTGCCAAAGAAAAAAAGAAAAAAAAGGTAATCGATTGTTCTTTTTTTCAAGTTGGCGGTCCGCGGCCTCACCGATCGTCGGATTGGTGGTCCACGGCCAAAAAATGTTGGGAGCCGCTGTGTTGGACTGTTGGTACATTTCACCTCAAAGTACGTTGCATTTACCATATGATGGTAAAATTTACTATACTTGATAGCAGACTCCAAAATCAGATATGCAGATGGTGAATTCTACCTGTCTTTTTTCCCCCGTATACTGAAAAATGGGGGGGGGGGGGGTTATCGATACTTGGTTGAAAATTCGAGCCGCAGCTTGCATCTTTTAATGAGGCATTGCAAGGATGTTTTTTTTTTCTGTAACGAAATCTGACAACAGAGCTTTGCCCACACTAACTCTGGTGACCCCGACCACCCCCCCCCCCCCCTCTGTCCGAATCACATTATAATTAGCCCCCTCCTGCGCTGAATAATGGTTGTTGCAGCGATGCAGGTGACTCAATAGGTGACACAAATTTGAAAATTCACTGGAAAACAGAGTTGCCTAAACTATAGAAACTACCCTATGTTGCTCTTCAATGATGGGTCTCCTGCAAACTTTTGCTGTAGCCGTAAAGGCAGTCTATTCTGGTCTAAATTCGCCGGAAAATAACGTTAAAAGCATCAGAATTTTTAAAAACTCACACTCACAAACTCAATAAATTTTAGGTTAGAAAATATGAGGAGAACTCACCAGAATCAGATCGTCCAACGTCCATGCTGTCGTTCTCTGGAATAGGACCTAATTATAACATAGCACAGCCTCTCACCGTGGACACCACGTCGCGCTGCTTAAAAAGTCATTTTTTTAATGAAATTGACGAATTAACGCTAAAAGCTCACATTTGTGGAGCGTCAGCACCTGCGATCATATTTAAGGAAGATACTCGAACGTTTCAAGCTGAAACACTCAAAAATGAAGCCGAAAATTAAGAAATATACGAAAATGAAGAAATACGAAAATCCCCATAAGCCTGAGTGCGAGTGAGGCAGCCAGACGTATTATCACTTGCACTCACTCTCACTCACTAAGCCTAGGGCGAAATTAATTTCATAACTTACGGCTCTAATTCTAAACCAACTTTGCTCGTATTGGGCTCAAAAATCCATTAAAAAAAATTCGAATGTGCTGACATTATTGGATTTTACGTTTTTTGTTTGGTGTCAATTTAAAATGCCAAAAACACGACTTTTCCCATAAACGACTAGAAGAGCTATCCATCCGATTGCAATCTGAAAAAGGTTCGCATGGAATCACCTTTACTCTCTACATGTACAGGGTGTACCAGACCACCCGGATAGGTACTTTTTCTCGAAAACGACTGGGCGTAGAGAGCTGAAACAAAAAAGTCAGATAGGGAATTGACCCCAAAGAATTCAATGAAAATATTTTCAAAGCCCCCCGAGGCCCCCCTGGGGGGTTTTGGGGGGGTTCAAAACACATTATTCCTTTTTTGGCGGGAAAAAGCCTATAAAAGGTACAAAAATAAGTTCAGATCCTGAAAGAACAACTTATTGCCGACATTTTTGTTCCAGTAAATTTTTCCATAAAACCCCAATTTTTGGGGTTATGGGCCCTTTTGGGGGGAAATTTTCATTCGGCCACTGTGACCACACTATTCAATATTTTTACAAAAACTAAAAACCATCTGAAAGAAGAAATCAAGACCTTTCGATTGATGTGCCACATAATACCTAAAAGTGAAAAACTAAGGCCCCCACTTAGATTCCAAAATTTGGGGGTCTTTGGGCCCCCCCACGTAAAAAAAGTCAAATAGCAAGGTATGACTTGTGATACATCGATCGAAAGCCCTTAAAGAGTAAAATAAGATGACGCAATCCAAAATCCTCTAAAATCATTACTTTCAAAATGGCGGCCATTTGAAAATTATGGGTGTTCAAAGGTAAGTCCTGGGAAAAGAGTCCAAGGTTGAACGATACATGGCTTGAAAGGCCTTAAAAAAAGCAAACGAATGGCGCAAACCGCAAATCAATCCGCCTCTTCAATCAAAAGTTATGGCCGATTGAAACTTAAAGGGCTCAATAAGGCCTATTTAAGGCTGCTTAAATTTCTATCGGCCGTAACTTTTGATTGAAGAGGCGGATTGATTTGCGGTTTGCGCCATTCGTTTGCTTTTTTTAAGGCCTTTCAAGCCATGTATCGTTCAACCTTGGACTCTTTTCCCAGGACTTACCTTTGAACACCCATAATTTTCAAATGGCCGCCATTTTGAAAGTAATGATTTTAGAGGATTTTGGATTGCGTCATCTTATTTTACTCTTTAAGGGCTTTCGATCGATGTATCACAAGTCATACCTTGCTATTTGACTTTTTTTACGTGGGGGGGGCCCAAAGACCCCCAAATTTTGGAATCTAAGTGGGGGCCTTAGTTTTTCACTTTTAGGTATTATGTGGCACATCAATCGAAAGGTCTTGATTTCTTCTTTCAGATGGTTTTTAGTTTTTGTAAAAATATTGAATAGTGTGGTCACAGTGGCCGAATGAAAATTTCCCCCCAAAAGGGCCCATAACCCCAAAAATTGGGGTTTTATGGAAAAATTTACTGGAACAAAAATGTCGGCAATAAGTTGTTCTTTCAGGATCTGAACTTATTTTTGTACCTTTTATAGGCTTTTTCCCGCCAAAAAAGGAATAATGTGTTTTGAACCCCCCCAAAACCCCCCAGGGGGGCCTCGGGGGGCTTTGAAAATATTTTCATTGAATTCTTTGGGGTCAATTCCCTATCTGACTTTTTTGTTTCAGCTCTCTACGCCCAGTCGTTTTCGAGAAAAAGTACCTATCCGGGTGGTCTGGTACACCCTGTATAATAGCGGGGACAAAGATACCTGGCCAGAGTATGCAATACGCAACACACCAAATACATGTGTCGAATGTTATATTCTGTGTTACGTATTGCATACCCTGGCCAAGTATGTATATTTATCTCCGCTAGTGCAGACTCTAGATTTATTTGTAACAGGAATATAACTTCCGCGCATTGGCAGCTCGTGCAATTCGATATGTTGATGTCTACTCCATTTAAAACTATAGGAAAGAATCGATCGTCGGGGGGTGCAATGGGTCTGTTGCATACTTTTGCTACAACAATATAGAACCTCGATTCTTAGATAAAATTCGGTGAAAATAACGATGCGCACATTGAAAACGTTCAAAATCCACTCATTACCTCGGTGAATCACTTCAATTTCAAACAGCCCGCGCTACACTAGACACTATATGCACCGGAATACTACTACATAGACGGAACCACCGTGCCTAAGTAAAAAACATCGTCACTACAAAATGATAGAATTCCCTTCTAAATACATGAACTATTGGCTGCATTTGGTGTCTGGTCTTTTCGGTTTATCATAGATTACAAAGTAATATAAGAAATGTACGCATCTAAACGAAACATTCCAATGTTTGTAAGTTCTGTTCATGCTTACATAGACGAGATGGTTCCATATATGTAGTTATAAGTCGGTGACATAGTGTCTAGTGTAGAGCGGGTTTTTTGAAATGGAAGGTATTTTCTGAGTTAATGAGTGGATTTTGAAAGTTTTTAAAGTGCAAATCGTTATTTTCGCCGAATTTTACGTTAGAAACAATGAGTTATATTGATGCAGCAAAAGTACGCAACAGACCCATTGAACCCCCTAGAAATCGATACTTTTGTAAAATTTTAAATGGAGTAGACATCGATGTATCGCATTCCACGAGCCGCCACTGCTTCCGCATCATTTGGCACCGCTGCTGCTTCCAGGAGACTTGTGCATCTTTTAAACGCCGTCGGTGGTGGACAAGCAGCGAGCGTTCGCGTCACGCGGGCAATCACGACCGAGCGAGGCGCGCGTTGTAAATGACAAGTTTTCGTCCTCGGGAATCTCGACTCTCGATACATTAACAATGAAGGAAACAATAGATTGTATGTAAAACAACAGTTTCGACCGCCGCGTGCACCGAGATGAATTGAGGCCACATCCTACATGTGTACGAAAGTTGACCGATTAAAACATGAGGTGTGCTCTCTGCTTCATCAAATCCTATCTTTGTTGTAATCTTTGGAAGTACTATCAGTCGAAAAAGAAAAAGTCATTGCGGACTCGTTTTTCAACCGTGTCGAAAATTCCCAAGCTAGATGGAATGGATCTGTTGCAAACTTTTGCTACGGCGCTATAGAGTGATCAATCTCATGTAAAAGCGCGAAAAAAGTCCATTGGTACAGCAGAAAGTCATAAAATGCAATAACAAACTCACAAGAGGCATTTAACTGAAACCCAGGATGGCGGTAAAATACCGAGCAACCTGTATGCAAGCACCATGAACATCCAAGATGGCCAACCTCACAACATCGATCACAACCAATCACAACGCAAACAAAACTCATAACCTCCGATGCTGTGAGGTTGTTAACGTTGGCCATCATGGATGTTCACGGTGCGTGCATACAGGTTGCTCGATATTTTACCGCCATCTTGGGTTTCAGTTAAACGCCTCTTGTGAGTTTAATATTGCATTTTATGACTTTCTGATACCACCAATGGACTTTTCACGCGATTTGACATGAGATTGATCACTCTATAGCGCCGTAGCAAAAATTTGCAACAGACCCTTTCAAATCGGACTCTGGGTAAATCGCATTAGACCCACCCTCCTTCCCTTTCATGCGTTAAAATCTGAGAAAGTAATGTTTGCGGACGTTTATCAGTTCACGCTACCATATTTCATAATTTGATTGGAGATATGTCTCTTTTTATTCATTGTTTTGATCGATACGTGTCCGCAGTGGCGGATCCAGGGGGGGGGGGGCAGAAGCCTCAAAGTTTGTCTTTTTTAAATAGGCGTGCCCCCCCAAATTTGCTGGATCCGCCACTGCGTGTCTGTATTAGTTTTCTGCAATTACGCTGTGTTTACAATGGGGCAGTTGCAAGGGTCTGAAATGTTGTGTTTTTTATAAAGAAAGTGGTAGTACTTGATGAGCTAAGAACAGAGTTGCCTTTGGTTTTTTTCATAAATGTCCCGGATTTTAAGATACACACTTGTAAAGTTGTGTAAAATCGTGTGCATGGTGACGTCACTAAGCAAAGTTCTCATTTAAAACAATGTATTTTTGGCCAAAATTTCATCTCCGGAACAATATGGGACTAATTTAGAAACCAAAAGGCATCTTTGTTCTCAGCTCATCAAGTACTTTCATTTTCTTTATCAAACACACAGCATTCCAGACCCTTGCAACTGCCCCACTAAAGGAATGATTATAAAAAAGTCTCATTTAATGGAGTTGTTGCAAACTTTTGCAACTGGCTTATTAGATGTTGCATATGGGGTAAACCCCTGTATAAATAACAATTATATAGCGCTCTGAAAAATTACGAATTCAACTCCTAACCTCAAAAAATGCTTTCAAACGCGAGACCGTGATGGTGGCCGTTGCCGCCGATTACATCCGTCCTCACGGGATGTTCTCGCGACACCACACAAGAAGAAGAAGAAGAAGAAGAAGAAGAAGAAGAAGAAGAAGAAGAAGAAGAAGAAGAAGAAGAAGAAGAAGAAGAAGAAGAAGAAGAAGAAGAAGAAGAAGAAGAAGAAGAAGAAGAAGAAGAAGAAGAAGAAGAAGAAGAAGAAGAAGAAGAAGAAGAAGAAGAAGAAGAAGAAGAAGAAGAAGAAGAAGAAGAAGAAGAAGAAGAAGAAGAAGAAGAAGAAGAAGAAGAAGAAGAAGAAGAAGAAGAAGAAGAAGAAGAAGAAGAAGAAGAAGAAGGATTTCGTGATTTTTTTAGTGCGCTTATCGTTTTTTGCTACAGGCTTATTGATAGTTGATCAACTATCAACAATCCTGGAACAAAAGTTTGCAAAAACTTCATTCTTGGTACGCGTCGAAGATTCCAAGATTATAACAGTTTCTTCTTTTTGTTACCTACATTTTTAAAAGAAGGTATTCATAATAAAGTTTCGTTGAAAGGTGTATCAAGTGTAAATTTGATTGTCAAATTGCATACTGCCAACCGGACCGGATCGTGCGTTCTAAAAAATTCTAGGAGGAATTACTTACGTGAATAAATAAGGAATTCGCCTGCGAATTCCTTGCAATCTTCTTCAGTGGATTGTAGTCGTCGTCAAAGGTTTTTTGAAAATTGCTTTTCAGTAGAATTTTAGAGAGTTTTTTCTTCCAATAAAAAAGACGAAACATCAGAGGACAAGATACTTTGACGTTTCTTTCTTGAAAAAAAAAAAAATAAAATAAAATAAAATGAAAATAAATAAAAATAAACAAAATAAAGTAAAATATTAAGTGACGTGGTTCAAGGAAGAAAATATGTTATGCGGGTGCGTTCACTGTTCAGGTCAACGGAATTTCCGAGAATCTCACTTTTCTCTTTGAGTGAGACAGACTTTAGAGCTGGTTAGGCAACCCGTATTGCGCATGATTTTCCGTGGAAGTATTGATGGTTGCATACTCAGTTTTTGGATCATAGTTTCAATGAGAGAATCACACCGGTGTGAAAGTATAAGATTATATAGCTCAGTTCAAATGCTATCCGTAATCTTTTCTACATCGGCGTGAGTGTTTGGTAAATTGAACATTTTCCCTATTTTAAGCATTCAATTTGAAAAAAAAAAATTGGAATATTTCAAATATAGCTATTTGAATTTTGATTGCAAAAACATTCCGCAACCAGCCTACTGTAAAATTAACTCCTTAAGAGGGGTCTGGGTCTCCTTTAGCATATTATGGGGGGTCTAGGGGCTTCCCCCAAAATATTACATGGATTAAGCTTGATGTGAGAAAGAGCCCGTGGGGTCTTCCCAACAGTTTATTTGTCCATGCTATCATGTTTTAAAAAAAAAAAAAAAAAAAAAATCAATGTTTTGAACACTGTGTGGTGGAACACTCTTGAGCTGATTCCACCAAAGTTAAAAAAAAAAACCCTCCGACGTAACTGGATACATGAAAATTGTCCGAATTTAATTACGTCAATTCAGCTGTATTAGCTTTTCCTCCCTTTTCATAGTCTCCACAGAAAATTGATAGCCCTCCCCCTTTTCTCCCCTGTCACAAACCCCTCTCTGCTTGCCTTCGTCTGGTCTGGACTCTTCCCCCCTCTTTTAATTTATTCCTGACAGCACGCCTTTGACAAAAAAAAAAAAAAAAAAAGCTCCAAGTTCTCGGGACCGAATTTAATTCGCTAACCCGTTACCCACCCTCTCGCTTCGGAAAGCTCTTTTTTTTTTGGGCGGATGTATATCACGCTTTCTTGTCACTTGAGTGCAGCGCTGTCAGGTCTGACGGGCAGATAGAGAAGCTCTAAAATTTCGCCCAGAAGCAGTTCTAATTGAAATGAGTTGAAACTTGTCAGACACTTTTAGCATCGGGATTTTCTTTCAATTTTATCGCTGGGACTTAAATGGCGTTTATTATTTTTAGCAGGACCGTTTAAAGTTTGTATGAAACCTGGAAGTATCCGGGAACATCGATTAACCGGATGGGTTGGAACCGGCGATTTATACCGAAATTTCCGGATAATCAAATTCCGGGGATCGGATGACGTGAAAACTGTGACTGTAAGTAGCAAAATGTGCATTATTATGGGTGGTATTAACGAGAACATAAATTGACTTTGAAATTTAATTGAATTTGTTTCTATGACTTTCAAAAGTGAGTCCTCTCGTCGAAATTGTTTTTCGTGGACTTTTTTTTTCATCGTTTTAAATTTTTTGAAGCATAATGTCACAAAAGGAAATGGTGTGTGGAACTCTGAGATACCTGAAAATCGTAAAAACTTGCAAACTGGTCTAGAAATGAAATATGATGCAAATTTTTATCAGGCTACTATTTTTGAAAGCCATTGTACATATAACTATCTTAGATTTTGCATATTACCTTAATTATTTCCTTTAAAGAACGAGTCTTTCTTCTTTTGAACGAATAAATCGGTTTTTTTTTTCTCGCTGCTGAGCGAAAACTGGAATCTAGATCTAGATAAAGTAAGTGCGACCGATTGAAACGTATTTCCCGATCACGGTTCGATTATAGGTTTTCCCCGGTTTCTTTTTGAAAACCGTTTCCGGACTCGTCTAGATAATCAAGTTGTCCAAATACTCGAGGTTCCATTGTATTTTTAAAAGCACGATACAAGGTTAGGTGTAAACCAACAAACTTTCAAGGTCGAGTCTTTAGCTCAAAATAATATTTTTCACATATATTAAAATAGGTCCGAACACAGATAAAAATAATACTTAAATCCTAGTAATTTTACCAGAAGCACAACGATTTGTGAACCGCACGAGTTAGTACTTTTACCAGAAAATTCCGATGTTACTGTCAGAATATGATCGAAATACCAGAATTTTCTAAAAATGCTCGAGAACAATAGTACAAAAATTATAAATGCTTGTCATTGTAAATAAATCATTTATTCATTCATTCATTCACTCATTCATTCATTTTAAAAATCTCTTGTAAAATTAATTAGCGGTGTGAATAACCTACAGTAGTTTAGGCACCGTCTTAAAAAACGTAATCAACAACAACAACATTCATTTATACATTCATTCATATTCATTCATTCATTCATTATCTTTTATAATCCACCCGTAAGTAGTTTAGTAGATAACCCTGTCATACGATTAGTTCCGAATAAACCTTAAATGTTCAATTATTTCGTACCTTTAGCCATTAAAATTTCTGACCAGAAATCTCAAAACCAAATTGCTTTTCGGGGAAAAGAAAAATAATCTTGCGAAATTCTCAAAAAGATCGGAGAATTTTGATTGCATAGGATTTTTTTTTCTCAATCTGGCAACACAGTCTCAGCTTTAGTCTCTGATCTTTGATTTTTTCCCCCGTCGTTCAATACTTCCATCTCATTGTCAATCGTTTTCGCGGGCTTTATTGTATTTATCATTATTTTTTTTACACAAAAAACGCGGCCAATTCTCGTGCTAAGTACACAGCCAAATACGGGTTCGCTCCGCGTCGGGAGAGCGACATTTCAAACGAAGGGTAGAATCGGGTAGAATTTGAGGAAGCTGGTGGGAAAAAGGGGGGGAGGGAAAACAGGAAAGGGAAAAAGCGAGGGTGGGAAGCATTTCTTTTTGGGAACGTAACAAAGGAACCCGCTTAAAACTCGACAGTCAATGTTGGAGAGGGGATGGGGATCACGATACTATAAACTCGTTAATTAATTTGAATTAAAGGTTTTTGTACTGGTGCAAAGAATGTCGAATGTTTGAGTGTTGAGTGTTGAGTGCTGAGTTGGTTCGCGACATACAGTTGCGCGTTGGTTGTTGCTGTATAGATCTTTTTTCCTACAGCACGGGCTCCCATCCCTACACGGAGAAAAATTTCTGCTTGAAATTGCGGAACGTATTATTAAGAATGGGGTAAAAAAAAAATCCTTTTAAAATAATGACAAATGATAAATGATAAATGATTATTTTCAGTCTTTAGACAAAAGCCAATAACAAAAAAATAAAAATAAAATAAAATAAGAATAAGAATTCTTATTGATCCAACGATTCTTTCTTGTGATTCTTCTGAATCATTGGAACGTTCAAGTGCGGACCAATGATAAATGATCGTTAAATCAATAAGAATTGTTATTATTTTAAAAGGAATTTATTTTTACCCCAATTTCTTAGTACGTTCCATAATTTCAATCAGAAATTTTTCTCCGTGTAATGTTGCTGTTGCAAATTTTTGCTATAAACAAATAAATAGTCCTATCTGATGTGAAAACCAGGAAAAATCGCAAGAATCGCCCTAAAAAAGTCGTAAATTCAATAACACGGAAAAAAAACTGATAGAATCTACCATCTGCGCTGATTTTAGAGTCAGATATCAAGAAGATGGTAAATGCAACATCCACTATGGTACATTACGTTAACTTGTTGGTACATTTTACCATCATTTAGTGAAATTTATACCATACTTGATAGCTGACTCCGAAATCAACTATGCTGATGGTAAATTCTACCAGTTATTTTTTCCGTGAATAAACCCACAGAACTGCTGTGACAGCAAGATCAAATGAGCGGTTCAACGCAGGTGTATATTGATCATGGGAGATGGCCTGTCTAATCTGCCACTTTCTCTACACAAACACAGAGATTTGTCTCAAATTAAATAGGAATCTCCCATAGTAGCTGCGTCTTTCCGACGCTAAGCTCGTTTCTGATTGTGAGCGTGAATTTCGTGATTTTTCAGAGTACTCACCGTCATTTTTACAGGTTTTTATGCGAGAATCAACTCTTCAGTCTCCTGTAGCAAGAGTTTGGAAGATTCTCATTTCGTCAATTATGTTGCCAGGGGGGGGGGGATTAAATTAAAAATGAAAAAAATGAGCTCGCAAGAAATCGATTATCGTTTTTCTATCGTTTGAGTGTATGCAGAAGTATCTATAATTTATTCGCAGGTTCGATAGTACAGCCCGAGGATCGATTTCTTTATCAATATAAATGAAAGATTTTTCGATATATCACATCTCACAAGCTGCTAGTGAGTTAGCACACTGAGAGAATTCTCTTTTAATCCAATGTGTATTTCGTTTGTGTTAAAGAAACTGATATGCTCATAGTGAAATATTGACGAAGGGGAAATTATACCTTTAACGAGCGGCGTCGCGTGCAATTTGGCAACAATGTATTCTAACCATTTAATTTCGTGTAAAAGATCGAATTCAGGGGGTGCACAAAGCACAAGGAAAATTCGATATTTTTAATGACTTTAAATGGAGCAGTTGCATTGTTGCCAGATGGCACGCGACGCCACTGCCTTTAACCTACGGGAAATAAGTTCTGCTACAAGTAAAAGATTCCTTGTTGTGTCATATAGTGATTCTCCTTCATGCGACGGAACTTTACTTCGCGCAAGGAAAACCGTCACAAGTAAATGTGTTTCCTTGTTTTTTAAGGATGTCATTTCTCTCAGTGGAGGGCTAGTAATCATCTTTGCTGACCTAATAAATTGGTTCAGGATTCCAATCCAACCCAGAGAAAGTCAAACTAAATTCTACCTCTTTTCCTCAACTTCAAAAAACAGAAAGAAAATACAGGAGTTTCAGCTTCTTGCACAGCTCTCAAAAAAGATTATTGCATTGCTCGAGTGAAATTCAATACCTTTACCCATCGAACAATCATTCCGTTGCATCTAAACCGTTGCATCGCCGCGTGCTTTTGTAGCCAAAATATCGGTATAAAGATGCTCTGCTCGTTCAAGTGGAATTTCGCCTCCAGCGCTCGGTATTAAACCCCGAAGTCCGCTGATATTCCACAATTTTGAAGTGAGATTCATTGAAGAGAACGCAGGTTTTGAGAGTTTGAGTTAAACCGAAATATAACAGACCCTTTCAGCGAAAAAGGTTGGAATAAATCTATAATCTCTGCTGTGGTTTCGGTCCATATCGGAGGTTTGTTTTTATTGCAGTGGTTTAAGGAAAATAGGAGTACTTTGAGAGCCAGACAATAACCTCCTTTAAATCTTTACAAAATCTCCTTAAAAAGCACTATAGCGGATCCAAGAAAATGTCCTTCTCGCTCTTTTCTCCATTTAAATGCATGTGTTAGAAAAGGATAGAAGAGATGGGGAAATTCACATGACTGCGCTTCTAATTTGTCCTTTTCTAGCACACGCGTTCTAAAGAGAGAAGAGTGAGAGAGAAGGGTAAATTCCTGGATTCGCCAGTCTTTAAAAGGTCAGCTGCCCGTTTTTCAGCGGTTTGAGTACGAGCGAGCTTTCGCGGAATCTTAAGCCAATGATCCTTTGCATACCGGAATTTGAATGAGTAAGTCAATGTTGCCAGATTTGGTATGAAATATACACATTTTCTATAAAATTTAATGAAAAATGTGAATCTTTGTTTGCTAAATTTGGCAGCCCTGGAGTGAGTCGAGCTCGAGAGCAAGCATGACTTATGCATCTCCGGGCAGTGGAGCGATTCAATAAGAGGGGTCGGACATGAAACATATGTCTAAAAATGCAAAGGAACTGTACCATTAGCCCTTAAAGGGCCAGGTTCCTTCGAAAGAAAGCCTCTCTTCCGTTTGTATAGGAAAGGTATAGTATAAACTGTTCGTACTCGGGGGGGGGGGGGGGGGTTGAAATTGCCTATACGATCAATTGAAGGCACCTTATCTCGTTAGTGTTCTCATCGATAGTCGCGTTTAACCAGAATGAAGACTGGAACAATGTGAAATAGATTAGAGGACAGTGTTGCCAGATTGCGGTGAAAAATCCGTACGCTTTACATTGATTTAAATGGGGACGATGCGGCTTTTTTCCCTCGATCTGGCAACACTATTTAGAGGAGAAAAACGAGTAAACTTATGCGTACTTGGTTCATAAGGGGCTAAGAGCCATTTTCTGCCTTTCTTTTGGTCAAAATTTAAAGTTAAAAAAAAAAAAAACTTTGGATTACGTTGTCTTAGAGGTCTGATCTAACGGAAAATATCATCAAAATGGGTGTTCATTGGTTTGTACACCCAATCAGTGTATGAATATGCAGTGGCGTCGCGTGCCATCTGGCAGCAAAGCAACTGCTCCCTTGAAACTCATTATATATACCGAATTTTCCTTGTGCACTGCGCACCCCCTGAATTCGATCTTTTTTATGAGTTTAAATGGATAGAATACATTGTTGCCAAATTACACGCGACGCCACTGTGAATATGGCTAGTTTTCCGATTTTTCAGAAAAAAAAATGGCGAATTAAGCCGCGCGCTATCACAGGTATTAAGTTCAGTTTCACGTATGAGCACAAGCGAGTGACAGCTCCTCCGAGAGATGAAATACTTATCTCGATGCCGGTAATAAACATATTTAAAGCAGAAACTGTCAATTCCTTATGTGCTCACAGTTTCACACCTTTTGCACTTTTACAGTGGATAACAGTCCTTTTTTCTGAGAAATCGCAAAATCAGCCATATTCATACACGAATCGGGTGTACAAACCAATTATAAAAACCTATTTCATTGATATTTTCTGTTAGGTTAGACCTCTAAACACACGTAATTCTTTTTTCCTGCTTTTTTTCAGAATTTTAATTTTTGACCAAAAAGGGGACAAAAAATGGACATTAATGGGACAAGTCCTTTTTTCGGTGTTTTTACGATTACAAAATACGTTGTAGTAATGATGACTGTCGTCAATTGTAGCCACATCCAAACTTCCACGTTGCGTAATCACGAAGATACAATCATCTAAAGTTTACATGCCATGTCTCGCCTCTCACCAGTGGCGTCGCGTGCAATTTGGCAACAACGTATTCTATCCATTTAAACTCATGTAAAAGATCAAATTCAGGGGGTGCACAGTGCACAAGGAAAATTCGATATATTTATTGAGTTTAAATGGAACAGTTGCATTGTTGCCAGATGGCACGCGACGCCACTGCCTCTCACATTAACTCGCTCAACTGTGCGGCGCGGCGCGGCGCGGATGCATTCTCTCTCTTGTTATGATAATGAAATATTTTCCGACGAAACTCTCAAAGAATATTGTGATAGAGGGTGAAAAATATGCTTTGAAAAACCGCTATTTTGAATTTCGAATGAAGTTGGTTTTGTTTTTTTGGTTTGCTTTTTGTTTGTTTGCATACTTCCTTACAACAGTACAAAGCCAGGCCCAGGCCGCAATATCATGATCAGTAACGAGGCGTGAAATTTGACAACTATGTATTTCCTCCATTTAAATTCACCGGAAAGGTCAAACGCATCAGTCATCGGCGATGACCAGGCATTTCGACCTTTTTAATGAGTTTAAATGGGAAAAATGAACGTGGCCAAATTGCACGCATCGCCACTGATCATGAGTTGGCAAGGTTAGATGAACCATTTAGGCTGACTAACCCTTTCAGACCTGAAATTCTTTTTGTTCAGAAACGGAGTTTTGACAAACATGCGGGTGATCTAGCTTTTTTCTCTCATCTAAATTGATGCGCTTATTATATTATTATGTTTTTCATAAGACTACGTGTTATTTTAATGATTGAAATGGACTCTAAGTCTGAACGGTCAAAGCTAACGTCTATGATGCAAGATTTTTAGGGGAGCAAAACTTTGAGGGGTCATTATAATTGAGGCGAAAAAAAATTTACTATTATACATGGAAAAGGCCTCAAAAATAGTAACTAAGCAAAAAAAAATTGAAATTAAAAAAAAGGTCATCATTTTTTTTAAAGGTCTCCACTTTAAAACCCGCTTACGTTGACCACCCATGAGCCCAAGTAATCATTAAGTTTAGGGCGCTAGGTAAGGCTCTATGAGTTGGGAAAATGCTGATTGATTAATCGTTTTTTAGATCACGTTTCACTAGTACTTCTTATACTCTAGTATACAAAAAGTATAATTAATAATTGGCAGACTTTCTTGAGATAGTCAATAGGAAAGAACTGTTCAGTCCACGGGTGGACACATGGAAGTCTTTCTCTCTCTACGGCTGTTTGAAGACATGTGTTAGAAAAGGATAGACACTTGGATCATGCATCACGTGCAGACTTTAGCTGCTATTTCAGTCCTTTTCCGACTCAAACGAACAAATGAGAGGAGGGAGAGAGAGAAAGAGAGAGAGAGAGAGAGAGAGAGAGAGAGGAGAGAGGGTGAGAGAGTGAGAGAGTGAGAGGGTGAGAGGGTGAGGGAGAGAGAGAAGGAGAGAGAGAGGGAGAGAGAGAGGGAGAGAGAGACAGAGGGGGTGAGAGAGAGAGAGAGAGAGAGAGAGAGAGAGAGAGAGAGAGAGAGAGAGAGAAAGACAAATTCCTGTATCCGCCCATGAATTCAGTCGATTTAGTGCACTGAATTAGATTGAATGTCTTTCTTTCAACGGATCGAGTCTTCGTCAGTTTATCGATTCCTCCCCCCCTCCCCTTCAAAGTTGATATCGTTCGTACACTCGTTGGCATAGCCGTAGCCAGGATATTGTCTTTCTCTCTCTTAGCCCATTTAAAAGCATGTGTTAGAAAAGGACAGAAAGAGGGGCTGGAGTCACGTGACAGCCCCTATATCCATCCTTTTCTAACACATGCGTTCAAATGGGCTGAGAGAGAGATAGCGAATGTCATGGATACGGCTATGCTCGTTGGAAATCTTCTTACGTCTATTCGAGGACGTTGTTTGCATGAATGGTTCTCAACAAATGAACCGCACGCTTGAATTATATTTTGCTTGGAAATGGTGAGGATTTTTTTTTCTTTTTTTTCTTTTTTTTTTTAAAAAGATAGATCCGCCGACTGCCATGTCAGGTCGTTGGATGACGAAAATACGCTACTCATTCACATCGATTAATATCCGAAGCTTCCCGCCCTCGTTCCGTTATTTATAAATGAAGCTAAATTTGAGAGAGATCTTTCGAGACGTCTATATATATATATAGACACAGCTCTATTTTTCTCCCTCGGATAAAGGATTAAACTTTGCGAGGGTGGTAAAGCCTCTTTCGTAAACCTCTGAAATTCAGTCTTGCGTCGGTGTCATGCTACCGAGAAATTTCCTTTCATTTGTCTTCGAGAGGAGGAGAATGAAGGAGTTCTTTGGAAAAACCACGAATAAAACAGATGGTTTACATGGACGTTCTGTAAAATTCATATTTCAAACTGTTTATCGTGCGTGCGTCAGTGGCGTTCCGTGCGATTTGACAACGTTGCAGTTCGTCCATTTAAACCCATTCAAACGATCGAACTAACGGATTTTGGGTAAACACCTTCACATTCGACCTTTTACATGGGTTTAAACGGACACTGTACATCGTTGAGAAACTGAAAGCTACGCCACTGACGCACGCACGATAACAGTTTGAGATATGAATTTTACAAAACGTCAATAAACCATTTGTATTATACGTGGTTTTTCCAAATAACTCCTTCATTCTTCTCCTCTCATCTGTTTCTGATGAGTTAAACGGGTTGTCCTATCTTACGTGACAATGAGGATCTAGCAAACTTTTGCTTTGAGCAAATGAATAATTACATCTGATGTTAAAACCAGCAAAATCCACGAAAATCAGACTGAAAAAATATTAAAATTCAATGATAAATTCACAAAAATGCTATGAAATTAAAATCGTAATGATGGTTCAACGCAGGTATCATGGCACATTCCTGTCTACTTTGTCACTTTCTCTACGGAAACAGAGAGATATGTCTCAAATTAGATAGGAATCTCCCATGATTTCCTGCAAAGCTCTGCCATTAATCCCAATTCTGAGTTTTCACAAATCTGCTGATTATATTTTACTGCAGCAGATGAATAAAAAATGCGAATGATTGAACTGGTTATGAGTAAAACGGCCTAATTGCAAAAGATATGAAAACCCTTGAAGGGCGATCGACTCCATTTTCCAAGCTGAATCGAAAGAGGGGTCACAAGCGGGGTTTTGGAGACATCACATTTTTGCCTATAAGATGACTGATGAGTCATGTGTTGCTATGAGTGAAACGGCCCCATTAAAAAAGATATGAAAACGCTTGAGGGCGATCGACTCCATTTTCCAAGCTGAATCGAAAGAGGGGTCACAAGCGGGGTTTTGGGGACATCACATTTTTGCCTATAAGATGACTGATGAGTCATGTGTTGCCATGAGTGAAACGGCCCCATTGCAAAAGATATGAAAACCCTTGAGGGCGATCGACTCCATTTTCCAAGCTGAATCGAAAGAGAGGTCACAAGCGGGGCTTCGGAGACATCACATTTTTGCCTATAAGATGATTGATGAGTCATGTGAAACGGCCCCATTGCAAAAGATATGAAAACCCTTGAGGGCGATCGACTCCATTTTCCAAGCTGAATCGAAAGAGTGGTCACAAGTGCGGTTTTTGGAGACATCACCTCTTAGCCAATGTGATGAGTCATGTGTTGCTATGAGTGAAACGGAGGGGAAACTTTTTATGAGATAAATTTTAAATTCAAGTTAAAATAAGCAAAAGACAGTAGAAATGAATGGAAATTGTTAAGCAAACATTATTGACATTGCGACGCAACCCGCTATCACTTATGCTTCCAAAATGCAACCCGCTATACAAGCTATATCAGTGCATCCATGTAGGCGTGGGACTCTTACATTTTGTTCATCTATGATTTTATAATGAAACACAAACAAAACTATCTAACAGTTGATTTCCAAACTCCAAAATGGTTTGTCCATTCAAAAATGCATTGTTTTACTTTATAAAAATGCTCCTCCTCGTTTTCTCGAACCTGTTCTCACGTTTAATTTGAAAAAGTGGTCCAAGCAATTAAAATAACAATTGTTTTTCTTTTCATTCGTCAGTTCTTCTTCTCAGTCAGTATGGATTTTATTTTCTTTTTTGTCAGAAGAACATGCGAATTTCATTCGAAACTAGTTTGTTCTGCGCGGTCACTTTCAGCTGAACTAGTTTGTCCTGCTATTATTCAATAATTTATGGACTGAACATTTTTAGGCCGAACTAGTTCAGCCTGCAAAGTATCAGTTTGGCCTGAAGAATTTTAGGCCAAACCAGTTTGTTCTAGGCCCAACCAGTTTGGCCTGGAGAATTTTAGGCCAAACGAGTTTGTCCTACGCAAAACTAGTTTTGCCTGTTTCGCTTAAGCCAAAGTGGTTGGGCCTAGGCTAAACTAGTTTGGCCTACAATCGGGTTTGTCCTGTAACATATACACGCGTAAGTTATGGTAAATTGAGGATAACCAATTACTTATTCTACCTGAAATCTGGTACAATTTTCTATGCTCTGGAGAAGTTTACCAACTTTTTGGCTGGCCCCAAAATATGCAATGCGTATGGTTAAATGTACCCTACTTTTTTTTTTCGTGTGCATTATATTCCACATTATGTTGTATCAGAAACTTGCCCTAAAACCACAACAACGAATACTGTTGTCACATCAGAGTTGTCCTCCCCCCCCCCCAGCAGAACTTGCTAGAACTTTTATTTGCGGTAACTTAAACCCACAAGTTCAAATTCGAGGCTGGGTCTCATCAATAAATCAAAACTTTCGGGCGGAAGTTTCTTCCGCAAGTTCAATCACGAAACAAGAGTGGAAGAGGGCGTGAGGATCAAAGCATTTCCGCTTGATTGGTATATACTGCATTTTTAAAGGGCTTAAATTCACGGGAGTATAAAGTTAAAAAAAAAAAAAAAAAAAAAAAAAAATGAAAATTTAATAAGTGTAACTTGAAAGTTTTCCTTTTACATAGTTCCGACCCGTTTTATTCTTCCTATTCCTTCCTCCCTTTTTATATATAAGTAGCGGTCTATTAAAGGCTAAATATACTGTCATTACTCGCCGGCGCTAAATTTTTAAAATCATAGTCAGAGAATTGTGAGGGAAAAGGAGAGGGAGACCTCGCTTGGTCCGTTTCCACTTAAGTGCTTTGCTTAACCACCATGCTTTTACTTCAGACCCTCCCCTCCTCCCTCCACACACCACCATCTCCCTCCTCCCCCTCCCCTCCTTTTCTAATCCCCTGTACTCCTCCTTTTTCGCCACCCCTCCTCCCCTTAAAGTCACTTCCAACCAGAGCTGCCGTCTTGCGTATATTTACTGGCATTTTTCAATGGGGCTTTTGCAAACTTTTGCTACAGGTGATTGAACTGTTGATTTTTGCATAAAAATCTGTAAAAATGACGACGAGTACACTAAAACATCGCAAAATTCACTTGTAGAGTCAAGTTAAATGGTGGAGCTACGCAGGTATCATCAGAGAATCCTATCTAATTTTTAAAATTTGAGACATCCCAGTGTTGTCATACAAAAAATGACAAATTAGACAGGAATCTCCCATGATACCTGCGTAGATCCGCCATTACTATCTTGCTGTTACAGCGTACGATATGGTTTGAGACCGAAAAGAAGTGGTGAAAAAAAGTCATCTGAAATGGGGATCTTGCAAACTTTCGCTATAAGGGATCGAAGAGTTGATTCTTGCATAACAACCTGTAAAAATGACGATGAGTACTCTAACAAAATCACGAAATTCACTCTCAGAATCGGGTTTAATGGCGGAGAGACGATGGTATCATGGGAGATTCCTATCTAAATTGAGACATATCTCTGTGTTTCCCCTTTTAAGCATGACATAAGAGTCCATTGACATTTTCAGGTTTAAATTACTTGTTCAAAAATGTTCTCTATGTAATTAATATGTGTCTTAAAAGTGCATAAATTATACATATAGAGGGTTTTAGTAATGGCGACTGCCGGCGATGAGCGTTCCAAACAAAGCCAGTTTGTCTCTCTCGCTCTCACGTGACCCCTAGGTACTGCCATCTCACTCTAATTTCAAAAATCGTATAGAGACTTATTTTGTGAAATTTCATGGCAGAAATGAATTTCTCGAGGCATTTTAATGCGATTTTGATAATAATATGTCGTAAAACAAGGCCCTGTATACGAATTTCGATACTAAAAAGAGATGGATATACATGGGGGTCACGGAAGAGTGAGTGAGATAGTTTGGAACGCTACGCGAGTTTTATCACAACCGATTGCGACCGATGAGTTCTTTGTTGTGGTTGTTGGCTAACCGTTGACTTCGCACTAAAACCGTCTATAGTGGTGAGAAGTTTACTTTCTCATTCTCAGCCACTTTTGGACGATCTCAAACTATGATGCAGCGGTTTCCTGTGTTTATAACTGAATTTTAGACTGCTTGAGTGTGGTTTTCGTGATTTTTGCTGGTTTTTACATCAGATTTAAATATTCATTGGTTTATTGCAAAAGTTTGCAAGAGCCCCATTCACTTCACCAATGAGTCCTTCGGCTGAGAGACGATTACAAAGTTCAGTTCAGTTCATGACAATGAAAGTACAGAAATATTCTGATCTGTAATATTTTCTCAACCGATGGAATCATCACCGAGTTTGAAAAACGTGTGGGTTTTTTTTTAATAATTTTACGGCGAATACACCGATCCGATTGAAAAAATATTACAGATCAGAATGTATATGTATAGGTAGAAAAAGGGTTGAAAAAATGGGTTTTATCCAGTGGCGGCTCGTGCAATGTGGCAACAACGAATTCTCTCCATTTAAACATACGTAAAACAATCGATTTCAGGAGGTGCAATTGCATCCCCAAGATATCGATACTTTTGCATTGATTTAAATGGAAAATAAGCATGGTTGCCAAATTGCTCGAGCCACTACTGGTTTCATCCCCTTGTCTATCCTTGTCTGTCTAACATACGGACACAGAATAATACAATCAGAACGGAAACTCTGTCGGATTTTGAAGCAAATTCATTTCGCGTCCGCCATGTTGGGATATACGATGTTTACATCTGGATTCGCGCTCGAAAAAAAAAATATAGGATATGATCCGCGAAGTTTTCATTCTGAAATGCCAATAGAATAAAAGTGAGGCCGGAAACTTAAGATTTCTTTCCAGAATTCACAGAAGTAAATGAGTTTCAACACAAATCACACACGTCCGCCATGTTGGGATATAGGACCACAGCGTTGCCTATTGGTACCGATAAATTCCAAACTTGCTTCCATTGGCTCTTATGGGAGTTTCCGTTCTGATTGTATTATTCTGTGATACGGAGTGTTTTAATCACAGCTGTTGTTTTGCGTATATTTCATGGCATTCTTCAATCCACCGATGATTCCACCGGTTAAGAATAGGTTACACAGTTCAGTTCAATGTTCGGCTGTAATGCTGGAAAATACTCGATTCTGTAATCTTTTATCAATCGGTGCGCAATCGTCGTTTAATAATTAAAATATCCGCAAGTGTTTTGAAGTCACCGCTACGACTGCGACTCCACCGGTTGAGAAAATATTACAGATCAGAGTATTTTCGAGCATCACAATTTCGTAAACTGAACTAAACTGTGTAATCTTTCTGAACTAAACTGTGTAATCTTTCTGAACTAAACTGTGTAATCTTTTCTTTAACCGGTAGAATCATCGGTGAATTGAAAAATGCCACTTTCAATGTAAAGTACACAAAACAGCAGCTCTGCATATATCCTATACCCACTGGCGCAACCAGGATCTCCTTCATCTCTCTCATTTCCCATTTGAATGTATGAGTAGGAAAAGGACAGAAATAGGGGGTTTTATCCCGTTGTCCATCCTTGTCTAACATACGTTTTTTAATGGAGAAAAGAGAGAGATTAAGAAAGTCTCGGTGCGCTACTGATCCTACCGTCCGACAAGACGCTCTCACGATGAGTGCCACAAAGGGCGGTTAAATTCGGGGAGAAACACCCCCCTTCCACAATCCCCCTTTACACCCCCCCCTTCTTCCCCTCTAAAAAAAACCACTTTTAATGCCGAATTTCCGGTGAGCCGCGGCGCCGGTGGAAAAACTTTATAATCCAATTTCAAAACGCGAGATGGCTACTAAAATACGCCCTCCGTTGTTGGACTCCTCTCGGGAGGCGCATCAAAACGCACCGAGAATAAGTTTGACGATGTTTGATGCCATTTTCTATGAAGTTAAGGAATGCTCCCTCTCAACCTACGATTAAAGTTATGAACCTCCCCCCCCCCCAAACACCTTCCACCTCCTATTCCATTTAATGTTCTTTTCTTCAACCACGAGCTCAGTACGCGCAGCGTAACATTTTACACGCGTTCATTCACGTAATGTGAATTACTCGGTCATTGACATCTTTTTCTAGGAGCGTATATTTCGGGAGCACAGGGATGTTAAAGTTGCCCTTCTATATGTTCGTATACGGTATGGTATCATACTGTGGGGGAGGAGTAATGAAGTAAAAAGCCTTTTCATTGAACAAAAAAAATTCATTAGACTAATTTTTAAGTTACCCTACAATCACCCATGTAAAGAAATATTTATCAAGAACAAACTTCTCACGTTGCCCTGTTTATACTGTCTGGATCTTTTAAAATATGCTGTCAAAAATGCCATTATAACTCCATCTGATCTTAGCCCATCTCATAATTATAATAGCCGCCATCTTTTTATAAAAAATACTAAGATCAGATTAGAATCATCAAAAAGCAATGCATCTTTTTCTGCAATCCAAGTATTTAACGCTCTGCCTAAATCCTTAAAAACCCATTTTAAAAACGGAGAAATTAGTAGTTTTTTTCATGCATTAGAGCTGTTTCTACTATTCCATGCTTTTTACAGCCTGGATGAACTGTTAAGCTATAAGTAAACTTTAAAATATAAATATAATAAAATATAATGTTCTTAATGATCTCTAGCTATAAGAAATCAAATGTATCGTTTCTTATATGACCTGTACCCAGTCAGTTTTTCTGGCTAACTATGTACCAAAAATGAAAAAAAAAATAAATAAAAAAAAAAATATATATATACAAGGGGTGTCCCAAAAGTAGTGAGGCTGATGCTGTAACTTTTGAAAAAAAACAAGCTATTGCCTTGATCTTGGTTGCGTTTGAAAGATCAACTCATTAGCTTTTGATTGAGCTTAAGATGAGTAAAATTGGTTAACAACTGACCGAGTTATGGCACTTTGAAAATAAAAAAAAATGTTGACCCCCTACGGTTTTTAAACGATTACTTTTTCGTAGCAAACAGTGAAGCATGGGATTTTCCCGTGCATTATTTATCAGGACATGAGATGGCAACACCTTTACGTGGTCATCTCATCTAATTCACGCTGCTGTCATCAATCAGACTGATAACGCTCATCAACTGATCGCATCGACAACAGGATGTTCTAATGGAATTAAGGATGCACATTTCTCGGAAACGGCCGAATTTGAAAGCCTCTTGGATGCATCAATATAATGCCCAGATCACACACTTCAGTTTGCACTACCAACTTTATGAACAGTTATGGAATTGAGACTATCCGTCATCCACCCTACAGTCCAGATCTTGCGCCCTGTGACTTTTGGTTATTTCCGGTTCTTAAAAAAGCATTCCGCGGTCGCGTATTCAAATCGAAAGCTGAGATTCAATCGAGGTTCAAACATTTTTCGCCACGATTTTAACGGTCGAATTTGAAAAAATCATGACAGTGAAGTGACAGGAACGAATAAGGAATGTACCCAGAGTTCAATGGTCGATACTTTGAAAAAGAAAAGCATTTGGCAGTAGAATCGGAGGGAAGTGCAGACGAAGCCTAAACTTAGCAGTTCCGGTAAGAATAAATTTCGTTAAAAAAACCGTAGGGGGTCAACGTTTTTTTTATTTTCAAAGTGTCATAACTCAGTCATTTTGGGGTCAATCAAAAGCTAATGAGTTGATCTTTCAAACGCAACCAAGATCGGGTCAATAGCTTGTTTTGTTCAAAAGTTACAGCATCAGTCTCACTACTTTTGGAACACCCCCTGTACTATATAACACATTGAAAAACAAAATGGGGCTCTTATTATTGATAACAAAAATCTTTATCCTGGTTTCGGACCCTAATGCTGACCGCGTTTTCGACTTGAATTTCTGACGAAATGTTGGCCACCGACATTCAATTTTAACTGAGAGAAAATATGAAAGTTACTGGATGCAAGGTTTGGTAAGTGGGGGGCAGGGGAAGGATATTGTTTGCCATTGATGCTCTTAGCGCCGTTTGTCTTTCACCGAAAAATTTTTACGCTTAAATTAACCGTCCATTTTTCATTTTCTGTTTCAGGTATGTACACTTCTGAACCATCATCTCAGAAAAATTTAAATCAAACTAAAGAATTTAGCGCAAAATGTCATCGGCAGGTACTGTATAGATTAAGTCGTTTTGTTGTAGGATTTCGCCCAGAAAAAAATCAATGTCTAAAATTTAAAGACTTTCACATCGGATAGAGCTTGACGTATAAACAATGGCGGATTGGGCTACTTTGCAACCCTGTTTTTCGCTGTTTGAAGAAATGCAAAAGTATCAGATTCAGTGAATGGGGATCTTGTAAACTTTTGCTGTGAGCAAATGAATAGTCCAACCGTATATAAAGACCAGAGAAAATCACGCAAATCACTTTTGGAAAGTCAAATTTCAGTAATACACTGACATAACTGCAATAACGGCAAGATGGTAATGACACAGGTATCATGGAGATTCCAGGGGCGTGCCGTGGTTTCCAGAAAGGGGGGGGGGGCAAGAATGCAATTTTGCCGCCCTCTGCGAACAAAATTATAATTTTGACGACTTCTTTTTTTTTTTGCTTGTTACACACTTATTTTGCTGCCCTCTGAAATTCATTTTGAAATTTGATAACCTTTTTTTTTTTTTTGGTTGTTCAATCTGATTTTGCCGCCTCTCGAGAGTGCCGCGCCGCGCGCCGCCCGGGGCAAGGGTACCCACGTCCCACATGCCCCCCCCCCCACGGCACGCCCCTGGGAGATTCCTGTCTATTATGTCACTTTCTCTACGGAAACACAGAGATATGTCTCAAGTTAGATGGGAATCTCCCATGATACTTGCGTTTTTCAGCCACTAAGCCCGATTCTGAGAGTGAATTTCGTGATTTTTTAATGTGCTCATCGTCATTTTTACAGGTTTTTATGCAAGAATCAACTCTTCAATTATCTCTGCAACAAAAGTTATTTGCACGAGCCCCATTCACGATTCATGCTGTACAAAATATACAACTTTAGCTCTTCGATTTTCTTCACTCTTTGGCTCGCATGGAGAAAGCGAGAATGAACGTTTTTGTTGTTGATAATTTTGTTTTAATGAATGAATGAGTGTTGTTGTTAAAATCGTTTTTTTATTAAGACGGTGCCGCAGCGCAGTGGCGTCGCGTGCCATCTGGCAACAATGCAACTGCTCCATTTAAACTCATTAAATATATCGAATTTTCCTTGTGCACTGTGCACCCCCTGAATTCGATCTTTTACATGAGTTTAAATGGATAGAATGCATTGTTGCCCAATTGCACGCGACGCCACTATGCGGTGACGAATCTTCCGTAAAGCTTATTCACATCGCTAATTGATTTTACAAAAGATATTTAAAGTACTTACAAAGGTGATTTACATCAATGTATTCAAAAGGGTAATGGGTCTGTTGCGTACTTTTGCTACACCAATAAAATTCATTGTTTCTAACGTAAAATTCGGTGAAAATAACGACGCGCACATTAAAAACTTTTAAAATCCACTCATTAACTCAGAAAATACCTTCCATTTCAAACAACCCGCGCTACACTAGACACTATATCACCGACTTATAACTACCTAGATGGAACTATCTCGTTTATGTAAATATGAACAGAACTTACAAACATTTGAATGTATCGTTTAGATGCGTACATCTCTTATATTATTTTGTAATCTTTGATAAACCGAAAAGACCAGACAGCAAGTGCAACCAATAGTTCATGTATTTAGAAGGGAATTCCATCATTTTTTAGTTACGACGTTGTTCACTTATGCACGGTGGTTCCGTCTATGTAGTAGTATACCAAGGTCCATATACATAAGGTCTGGCCGGTAGCGCCAACTCGGGAAATCCAATGTTTGGTAACCCATACCCCCATTTACTTTAACATTCTTCCCGAGTTTGCCGCCATCTTGGATCAATGGTTTCAAATGGAGAAGTGGTTCCCAAACTTTGGACCAACGAGGGGAGCCGAAAGCTACTGGCCAGACCTTGTATATATGGACCTTGGTAGTATACCGGTGCAAATAGTGTCTAGTGTAGCGCGGGCTGTTTGAAATTAAAGTGGTTTCCTGAGTTAATGAGTGGATTTTGAACGTTTTTAATGTGCGCATAGTTATTTTTGCCGAATTTTACATAAGAATCAAGGTTTTATATTGTTGTAGCAAAAGTATGCTGCAGACCCATTCTTATATTTTAATTTTACAACTTTTGATTAATTCAAGAATTTTGTTAAAGGTGATACCATACCATCGGCAAGCGCTGTGGCCGGATTTTGAGGTGGTTTATTTGTCACCGTGCATTGGAGTTCGAGCTTGCCGGTTAGTTGGGGATGTAGGTTAGAGCTGCCGTTTTGCGTGTAGTTAATGGCATTTTTCTATTCATTGATGTTTCCGTCAGTAATGGAAAGATTACACAGCTTAGTTCAGTGGATGACTGTACTGCACGAAAGTACTCGGATCTGTGGTATTTTCTCAATCGGTAAAATTGCCGTTTAGTTATCAAAATATCCGCATGTTTCTTGAGGCGACGCACGACTCTACCACCGGCTGAGAAAAAATTACAGATGTGAGTATTTGCATGCATTACAATCATGAACTGAACTGAACCGTGCAATATTTTCTCAACCGGTGAAATCGCCGGTGAATTGAAAAATCCCATTAGTCGTAGGTACGCAAAACGGCAGCTTTGATGTAAGTTTATGAGAGACTGATGTTTGGATTTCACAGGTGTTACAGATCGGCGGGTTTTCTTGTTTGATAAGGCAGTTGTGGGTAAAATGGGTGTGTTCTATGTGGATTCTAGTGAGTGTAACATGAATGTTGTGTTGCTGTTGTTGTTGTAACGTTATTTATTAAGACGGTGATGAATAAATGACGAATGGACTAATGAGAGGTTTTATTGACCGTAGCAAAGTTAGGGACATGAGGCCTTCTCATACCCTCAACTATGACATTATTATATAAAATATGAAATATTCAAAATTATAAATAATTAAACCTCAGCCTGGCAACTGCGCGCGCTACACGAATATGCGGTTTACGTTGCGTGTATTTGCTTGATTCCTCGTGTATACGGATGGAACAGTGTATGTTTTAAAGCCATACTCCGTGTATATACGCACGACGCTGTGTATATAGGCATTAATACAATCCAACCGCATATCCATGGTCAAATAAGTAAATCATCCAGCCAACAGATCACGTGAAAAAAAAAATATGTTCGTAAAGAAAACACAAAGAGTGTGATGTATCAATATTTCCCATCACAGAGTGTTCAACCTGATCTGCTCCGTACAGCCTATTAAGCGTGCCGTATATACAGGGTGTCCCAGACCACCCGTGTAGGTACTTTTTCTCAAAAACGGCTGGGAGTAGAGAGCTGAAACAAAAAAGTCAGATAGGGAATTGACCCCTAAGAATTCAATGAAAATATTTTCAAAGTCCCCCGAGGCCCCCCAGGGGGGTTTTGGGGGGGTTCGAAACACATTTTTCCATTTTTGGCGGGAAAAAGCCTATAAAAGGTACAAAAATAAGTTCAGATTCTGAAAGAGCAACTCATTGCCGACATTTTTACTCCAGTAACTTTTCCCAGAAAACCCCAATTTTTGGGGTTATGGGCCCTTTTGGGGGGAAATTTTCATTCGTCCACTGTGACCACACTATTCAATATTTTTCAAAAAACTGAAATCCATCTGAAAGAGAAGATCAAGACCTTTCGATTGATGTGCCACATAATACCTAAAAGTGAAAAATTAAGGCCCCCGCGAAGATTCCAAAATTTGGGGGTCTTTGGGCCCCCCCACGTAAAAAAAGTCAAATAGCAAGGTATGGCTTGTGCTACATCGATCGAAAGCTCTCAAAGAGTAAAATAAGATGACGCAATTCAAAATCGTCTACAATCATTACTTTCTAAATGGCGGCCATTTGAAAATTTTGGGTGTTCAAAGGAAAGTCCTGGGAAAGGAGTCCAAAGATGAACGATACATGGATTAAAAGGCCTTAAAAAAAGCAAACGAATGGCGCAAACCGCAAATCAATCCGCCTCTTCAATCAAAAGTTATGACCGATTGAAACTTAAAGGGCTCAATAAGGCCTATTTAAGGCTGCTTAAATTTCAATCGGTCATAACTTTTGATTGAAGAGGCGGATTGATTTGCGGTTTACGCCATTCGTTTGCTTTTTTTAAGGCCTTTTAATCCATGTATCGTTCATCTTTGGACTCCTTTCCCAGGACTTTCCTTTGAACACCCAAAATTTTCAAATGGCCGCCATTTTGAAAGTAATGATTGTAAACGATTTTGAATTGCGTCATCTTATTCTACTCTTTGAGAGCTTTCGATCGATGTAGCACAAGCCATACCTTGCTATTTGACTTTTTTTACGTGGGGGGGGCCCAAAGACCCCCAAATTTTGGAATCTTCGCGGGGGCCTTAATTTTTCACTTTTAGGTATTATGTGGCACATCAATCGAAAGGTCTTGATCTTCTCTTTCAGATGGATTTCAGTTTTTTGAAAAATATTGAATAGTGTGGTCACAGTGGACGAATGAAAATTTCCCCCCAAAAGGGCCCATAACCCCAAAAATTGGGGTTTTCTGGAAAAGTTGCTGGAGTAAAAAAGTCGGCAATGAGTTGCTCTTTCAGAATCTGAACTTATTTTTGTACCTTTATAGGCTTTTTCCCGCCAAAAATGGAAAAAAGTGTTTCGAACCCCCCCAAAACCCCCCTGGGGGGCCTCGGGGGGCTTTGAAAATATTTTCATTGAATTCTTTGGGGTCAATTCCCTACCTGACTTTTTTTTTTCAGCTCTCTACTCCCAGCCGTTTTTGAGAAAAAGTACCTACACGGGTGGTCTGGGACACCCTGTATACGGTGCGCTTTTTTTTTCATTTTCATATCTAATATATAGGTTGCATGCATGCTTTGCTTATGGCAAAACCTTGGCGGGAAAGGTTTGAAAAATTAAAAACGTGTTTTCTTAAAACTGGTGTCTTTAATCGTTAATTTTTGCTGCAATCCAGGAGGTCTCGGCGTCTACAAAGGGTGTCCCAAAAGTAAGTGTACTGATGCTCTCATTTCAAAACTATTCTACCTAGAGACTTGATCTTGGTTTTATTTTAAAGATCAAATCATTTTTTATCGATTAAAACCAAGATCAGTTCATTTCATTAAAAATTAGAAAAGTTATGACGGTTTTTGTGACGGGTGAACGCGCGCCGCCTATAGGTTTTTGACACACAAAAAAAATCTTACCAATTACAGGTCTTCCTCTCCGCTATCCCCCGACTCCACCTGAATTTCCGGTTGCTTCTCAAAGTATTTTCCGCCACTTTCCAGACATTTGTGCATTCTTTCCTCCAATTTTCTAAGAAAATTCTTCTTCGGGAAATTTTTTTCAGGGTTTCTTTAACTGCTGTCTTGATTCCAGCTTTAGTCTCAAATCTTCGTCCACGAAGATCCCTTTTCAATGTTGGAAACAGCCAGAAGTCGCATGGTGCGAGATCTGGACTGTACGAAGGATGTCTCAACAGTTTAATACCCTTTTTCTCTAAAAATTCACGGGTAAAATTTGACTTGTGCGGCCGCGCATTGTCCTAATGCAGAATCCATGAATTCTTTAAAAGAGGCCTTTTTTGGGAAAAATGTGCTTTTGCAACTCAGCCAAGACATCGCAGTAGTATTCACTGTTAATTGTCACGTTGTCTGCTACAAAATGCTGATAAATCATGCCTTGACAATCAAAAAAAGCAATTAGCAACACTCTTCAAAAGTTCATTGGAAATGTATAAGAGGTGAGAAGAAAACAATGCAACAATTATTGTCAAAAACCTATAGGCGGCGCGTGTTCACCCATCACAAAAACCGTCATAACTTTTCTAATTTTTAATGAAATGAACTGATCTTGGTTTTAATCGATAGAAAATGATTTGATCTTTAAAATAAAACCAAGATGAAGTCTCCAGGTAGAATAGTTTTGAAATGACAGCATCAGTACACTTACTTTTGGGACACCCCTTGTATTTTCTTAAAATTGTAAAAGTTTTGGTATTCCTGTTAATTTCAATAAGTTATTAAGCGTCAAAGTCGAATTCCTTTGAACGAGAATTCCATACAGGTCCAGCAACCTAAGTCATTTGTGCCAACCTATGAATCAAAATTCCAAGGCAGGAGGGGGGTGGAAACATCTCCCGCAGGAACCCTCTTTGCCCCTCGCCTTTGGGCTCCATCGGTCACAAGATTTCTTCACGGTGCATTAAGCGGTCGGGCCGCGCAGGGTAAAGACTTGTAAATGTGTCAAATTCTGTTTGACGAGGGTTTCGAAAAGAAGTGACGGCGAGGTATTGATAAAGAGCGGGAGGGGTATAGAAAAGAGAGGGACTCATTCATATCCTTAAGTAGACCTGTTTAGTGATGACGTCACGATCAGAATTGGTTCCAAACAAATGCTCTATCTCTCACTCTCGTTGATTTACCTTTAAGAAATCAGATCCAAATTTTCGAACGCAAATTTATGCTAGTTAAAGAACAGTTTTTTCAAATTTTATTGCATCATTAGATTCCACGTATTTTAAAGTATCTTTTCACTCTAACATAATTCCTCACAAGCGAATTTACAATCACAGTTATACCGAAAGATGTTCTACTTTTGTCCTCGTCTTACTCACGGTCTCTTATGGGAGTATCACCGCCATGACACTCAATCATTCCAACTTCTCTTCGTATCGAAGCTACTGTTCGAGGTATAACACATGTCGTGATGGTGCTGATGAGCCTATATCCTAGAATTTTGTGCTCATAAGAAACTGTGAGTGTGTGACAAGGACAAAACATAGGACTTTCTTCGATATAACTGTGATTGTGCATTTTGATGCGCGATGTTTCAAAAAGTTTGTGGTAGCGGGCATGAATTTTATCACTGAGAAAAAGTGGCTGTTAAAACTGTAAGAATAGAACCATAGATGATTTCGCCTTATTTCAAACATGAGACCTATCGTTGCTATAGTCAGCGCGCTTGAATCTACACGAATTCCAATTGTCTCTATGGCATTTCGATTATTTCTAGGGGAAAAAAAAAGCGCGGGAATATATATCCTATCGGAAAATTCATTGAAACAATCGGAAATTTTTGGAACCCAATGGTGTGATAAACACAGCTGGTGCAAAGAACATGTTGTTTACTAGCACTTGTATTTGAAAATTTGGATCGTGTTTCATATGGGAAAACCCACGAGAGCGCGAGTGAGGCGGAGCCTTTTTTTGGAACCAATTTTTTTCATGACGTCGCACTAAACAGGTCTTGGTCATTGGAAACATTTGAAATTCTGGGGGATCGGCAAATTGAAAGCCCCTCAATGAGCGTCGATGCAATCAAGGGTTTTTTGAGGAAATTTTGGGCGTTTTGTTGAAAAAAAAGGTTTTTAAAATCCAGAACAAAGGGAGGGGGTAAAATTCGCATTAATAGCTCTAAAAAATGAGAGGGGCTGTCACGTGTCTTCCACCCTGGACAGCCTCCTCGCTGCGGCTACGGAATTGACTCTGGAATAACTTATTTACCTATCCTAAAAGTTTCCTCGCGTGTACAGCATTTTTTACTGGAAGCTTCTTCAAATTTTGGAAATTATAGGTCCATATGGAACTTTGCTTTCCAACACGAAAAATGATATCGACCGACGGCAACAGAAAAAAAATAATATTACAATGCTTTATAATGAATAATGGCTTAGTTTTAACTGTAAACTTTCGATACTTTTCAACAAAATAAATGGGGGAGGGGGAATTAAAATCCACACACGTCTTAAACCTCCATACCTACTAATCTATACCCCTAGAATGCTTGCTGAAATGGTTAATTCTTAAAGGATTATTTTTTCATGAATTCGCAAGTGTTCCATTTATGTATATTACATATCTACATCGTGACAATCGCAATAAGTGCTGACAGCACCTAAAATGGAAAAAAGAAGAAAAAAAAATGTTTATTATTTAGAATCACGGCTTTTCCGAAAATGACACTTTTTGACTTCAAAAGAACGCAACCTCATTTTTGATCCCTGAACAAGCCGTTTAAAAGGTGGAGGGATTTAGAAATATCTATTGTCTATAGTTTATGTGGGTAAAAAAGATCGAGCCTTATCAAATAATTTTCTCTTTTCAGCTTTCAATGGGTTTGTTGCAAACTTTTGCTACAGCGCTATAGAGTTTTGATTTTTACGTAAAATCGCCTGAAAATTACATTGGCGGCATCAAATAGTCATAAAAGCCATTAATAAACCCACAAAACGCATTATAAAGAAAGCCAAAATGGCAGTCGTAAAGCCGAACAATCTGTGCACGCGCATACGACGAACATCAAAGACAGGCGATCCATTTTCCCCTTTTTCGTTGAAAGGGGGCGGAAAAGAAAATATCCCTACAATCAAACTGTGATTTTAAAAATTTGCATGGTCAATATGTTGTGTTCTGTGAAGGGTGGTGGGGAGCAAAATATCAAGAATATAGGGTGTTGCAAAACTTAAGTGCCAAACTTATGGAGAGTATTTTTGGAGTCAACATGTACCTATATACGCTTTATTTTCCTACTTGAGTATGTGCTGCAAATGTTTCTCTTCTGAGCTAGAGCCCTCCAAAGTTTTGAAAACAAAATACAAAAAAACAAAACAAAAAAACAACGCCTTTGACTCATCTCCTTTTAGATACATCTGATCTTTTATTTTTTCATCATTTCTCACCAAAGAAGCTCAATTGGACAGCACTTGTCACAAAAGAACTGAGTGACATTTTTGATAAAATTGAGTTATTGATTGATAGAGCTAGCAATACTGAATCTCGAAGCAACAAGTGCTTCTTCTAATAACAACTAGTTCCCGTCAAAATTCCAGGTAAAAGTGAGCTGGTGAGCCTCATTGAAGTCATTGTCTATATGATGAAATAAAATGAGAACTTGGTTCCTTTTTCTTAAACCTTAATCCGAGTCACGTAAGGAACCAACTCCGACTTGGTTCCTTTTATAGAATTGGGAACGGACTTAAGTCCGGATTAACGGATTTTAAAATATCAGCAGCGTAAACCAACTCTGCCGTTTGGTTTCTCTTAGAGATTCGTTTTTCGTGATTATGCCAAAAAAAAGAAGAAAGGAACCAAGTCACTTTAAACGCTAAAAATTAAGGAGGTACCTTTCCTGCATAGGAAATTCCACTTTTCCGGTGTTGAAATGCAAAAACATAACACGGTAGTTGAATGAAATCAAAACGTAAGTAATTCCGCGATTTTTGTTTAAATGCTAGCTCTTCAACTTTGGACTCAATTTTCTCGAGATCAGCTCCATGTCACATGGTTCCTCTTTGATGAATTATCATTGCTAGCAAAAGCATTAAAGCTGTTCAGACTTTAGTGGCACGCTTTTCCAACACCTGCGTGTTGGAATTTTCCCTGCTTGTTTTTTTTTTTTTTTTTTTTTTTTTTTTTTTTTTTTTTTTTTTTAAGCTGAAATGCGACATTGATATCAAATTTTAAAAAAGGGCTAAATTGAAATTCTACTTTTAATATCTACCATAAAAAACAACATATCGATTTAGTGGCGTCTCAAGCAATGTATTCTCTCTATTTAAACCTGCGAAAACCAGTCCCTCATCAGGGGCCGAAAAATGTCGGTCCGAAATACTACTCCACCTAGATGCGTGGTGAGCCTGTAAACTATCTACTAGCATGCTCGAATCCTAACCATCCACCAATGTAGTTTGACCATTTCGGACTAACATTTTTTTCGGCCCCAGGCTGTCCAGAGGCAGACTCAAGTTTCCTATTATACCAGCGGCACCAAACACTGTTACTTTTGGTTAACACTTGGAACATTATGGAAAGGTCTGACGTATTCGAAATTCATGCCGACGACACATACTACTTTTTTCTGTGGGAGAGAGACAGGAGGGGAGAGAGAGAGGGAGAGAGAGAGGAAGAGAGAGAGAGGAGAGAGAGAGAGAGAGAGTGCAGTTTATTTAAGACGGAAAGACGCAAATACAAAACAGGCATATTTGAAAGAATGAGTACATACAGAAAAAATCAAAAAATACAAACTATACACCTGAAGTTGAGTTGAGAATTGAATATTTCACAATTTATGAGTATTTGCGTCCAAGAGGCAGAATTAAGACTCATCAGTCTTCTCTTCCATTCTGCCTCTTGGCTCTCATGAACGGTGACTAAGATACACAAAATAAACATATTTAAATTTAAAATACTATTATTTAAATAAGTAAATGATTAATTAAGAGAGTAAATAAATGATTAGTGGAAAGGTAATTAATTAAATATTATTAAGTAAAGATGAATGCAAAAAATAAAAAAAATAAAAATAGAAAAATAAAAAAAGAGAGAGAGAGAGAGAGAGAGAGAGAGAGAGAGAGAGAGAGAGAGAGAGAGATTCCTGTATCCACCCATGGAAACATCCTGTATTGGCGTTCTATTCCCTTGATGTCAGGTATCAAAAAATGAGTTTGCGCAGTGTTGACTGTGTATTCAACTGAACAAGAACTCGAACAACACGATACATCATTGATTTCGTGGTATTTCCCACGAGATACAAAATAATTTCTCCGATAAATAATTGGGATGAGTGCTGAGTGACGAGTGTTAACCACGCATTTCCATTTAAATCGTTCCCTCGAAATTAATGATAGTAAGTTTAACACTCTTGTGGTCCGCGTACAGCGCTAAATTTTCTTTCCCGGTGCTTTTTTACTTCCTCACTCCATATAGTTTTCTGCGGTATAGCGTCGCTCTTCGGTAAAATAAGTTTCGTCAGATTGTAATATGATGCAAGGGACTGTTTCCATCTGTGTCTTTGTGTCCATATTCTATGTTGTCTGCGGAGCCAAACCGCTTTTTAGTGGAAAGGTGTATAATATTGCCGGCGTTGA
>VMOF01000035.1:7213124-7400355 GCA_011764245.1 Trialeurodes vaporariorum | reverse complement strand
GTGGCGAGGCGTGCGATTCGGCAACGTTCCTTTCCCCCCCCCCCCCCACTTAAACACATCAGAAAGGTCGAAATGCCTGGTCATCGCCAATGACTAAAGCGTTCGACTTTTTTGGTGAATTTAAATGGAGAAAATACATTGTTGCCAAATGTCACGCCTCGCCACTGAAATTGATGAGATATTTATTTTCTGATTTTTGGCCACTTTTTTCGACAACCTCACACCATAGTGCGTTGCGCTGCGCTGCTCGCTCGCGCTTTACACTTTTTCCGCGATAGCAGGCTTTGATTAGTCTTTCACGTATGGTTGTCTTTTTTTTCCTTCTCCCCCCCTCCTGCCTTTGAGATTCCCCTCTCTCCCCCACAGTTGCTAAATTACAGGGAAACTATCTTTACCTGGTTTATTTCTATTTTTTTCTTCTTTTTTTTTTTTCAAGCTGCTGGGAATCTTAAAATCTTAAAATCTTTGAATATATTCTTAAATATTCTTCTGCTACACAGAATATCAATTTATTGTTCTTCCATTCAACCATTTATCCGCCCATTCACCTTTTCAGTAGCGGCCCGTGAGATTTGGCAACCATGGATTTTTCCCACTTAAACTTCGGTGAAAAATCGATTCAAGCGGAGGCTGGCAGCCTCCTCGAGTTTCGATTGTTTTCCATGTATTTAAATGGGATAAAAACACTGTTGTCAAATCGCACGAGCCGCCACTGCATCCTTTCATCCGTTCGTTATTTCTCTCGTTCTTTCAACCATTTATACTTGTCGCTACATTCGTTCATTCACTCATTCATTTATTCATTCATTCATTCATTCATATCATTCATTTATTCATATCATTCATTCATTCATATCATTCATTCATGCATCCATCCATTCATTCATTCATTCATTCATTCATTCATTCTTTCACTCATTGATTGATTCATTCGTTCTTTATTTCCTTTATTCTTTAACTCATTCACTTTTTCATCCATTCATACAACTTTTCATCGCATAGTTTCAATTTTCCTCCTTTTTTCTATTATTTTTTATCTCTTTATTAATTTATTTATTTATTTATTTATTTTTTGCATATATTTTACGTCTAAATTGTTTTTTAACATCTTTTATCTTACTTTATTAATCTTACTTTGTTAATTAGCTTTTTTTTTTTTTTTTTTTTTTTTTTTTTTGGGGTTACCCGCCACAAGATTTTTTCTTTTAGGGTAAACCTCATCAGTTCTGTTGTTTTTACTATTCCTTTTTCCTTATGTTCAGTTTTTTATGATGAAATAAAAATATTATTATTATTATTGTTATTATTATACTCAGGGTTTATTGCTGTGTCTCGTGAGCAAAGCTGCCGGTGTTTTGCTTATAATTGATGACATTTTCCAATTCACCGATGATTCCACTGGTTGAGAAAAGATTACTTTGCGCAAAATGTCCATTTAGCTATTCCATTGAATCCCATGTTAAATTAAGTGGTACAACATGTGGTACCTTATTCCGAGAAAGGGTTAAGTGCCTTCGCTGTAACCCACTGCGGTAGTGAATTCGCAGGCAGTGGCTTCATTTTACACCTTACAATACCTTTCAAAAACCTTACGCGTCAAAACAGAGTTTGTCTTAAATTAAATAGAGGTTTATCCTTATTTTGCAACTCTCACCCATATCTCGCGCAGAAAACTTTGTATCGCACTTCACGGAATAAAACTTTTCTACGGCGCTGTATTTTCCGCAGTCATCAAAATATTTCACAACGCACTGACGATGCCAAAAGTTCAAGCGAGGAACTTCAACGAAGACTTTAACTCGACTAAGAGTGTTTTTAAAAGCGAGCAAACTTGTAAAACAAATGTTTTTCAGACTGATGAGGAAATGTTATCTCTTTCGCATACGTTTGCAGATAGATGTAGATACGCCCGAAAATAATGTTCTTGCTTCGTTGAAAGGTATCGTTTTAACTATTTGATAAAATGTTGTACGCACATTATTTAACCCTTCACTGAATGAGATTTTTTTTTTTTTTTTCAACCAAAAAATGAATTTTTCAATTCACTAGGTTGTCAAATGTATGGGAAAAATAGCGAAAAAAACAATTGGACAGTTTTTTGGTAAAAATTATAATTTGTCTATTTTTTACTCGTTTTTCACACGTGCTATAACGCCATTAAAAATGGCGGGAAAAGAAAAGAAAAATCAAAATTTTCAAAAAAAAAAAAAAAAAAAGTTCTCCTTTGATTGGACTTTTAACAATGGCAATGGCAAAAGCTTCGTGAAAACAATAAAATTGGGGTTGAAGTTGATACGGGGGCAAATTTTTCTCCCACCATGATTTCCTTTACCAACTGCATTTTAATGAGTGCTGCGGTAGTCTTTGGAAAAAAAAAAAACTTGAGCCGGCCCGTTTTTATGTTTTCTTCTTGTGACACCGAGGCCACACTATGCAGTGAAGGGTTAAAAACACGGAACATCACAAATTGGATCGGAAAGTAAATTTTGCGACTGTTAAAGATCATATTTTCCGCTTCAGGAATGTTTTAGTGTTGGTATTTTACAACGAGCTATACATTTATCTAGAGTGGCAGTCTAATGGGTAACTTGCATGACCACCGCGTGGAAGATATTGAGGTTAGGTTTAAGATGTAATTTTTTCCATTTATTCCCATGTATTTTGATGCAACGAACAGAAGCTTGAACATGATTCGATCATCCACTGTGCGGTTGCCCTAAAGTACTATGACTTTCAAAAGAAAGTACCCTGGAGCTCGTTAACCTTTTAAACAATTTTGCGGCTTTCAAGTGTTAAAGAACTAAACATAACGATTCCGATCATTTCCGATTCCTTATCTGCGTTGACCTCGCAGGCCTTCTATTCAATTGCAGCTCTTGTTTACTCTTTAAGTCCTAAAACTACATCTTAAACCTAACCTAAAAATCCTCCATGGTGGTTGCGCAGGTTACCCATTAAACTGCCCCCCCACCCCCTAGAAGCCTGAAATGTTGCCTTTTATCAACATAAAATAGTCCAAATTCCTCACTGCGACGCTAGAAATTTAAAAATTCATGGGCGTGCCACCCTCCCCCCCCCCCAAAAAAAAATTTCTGGATCCGTTACTGCTCCTACTTCTCGATATATGCGCACAGTATTTTTACCCCCCCCCCCCTTTGCCCCCTTTGTGTGTCAATTTGTGGCGTGTTCTGCATAGAGCTCGTTACTATGCTAGTCAGGACTCGCCCTTTTCATCGAAAATTACAAGTTTCCTTAAGTGTCTAATTACTAACGGCTTCTATGTTCTCCGCTTTCAGCGTAATTATCATGGCAGATACCTGCCGACGAGTTTGGGTGCAGCGCGACAGGGCAGGGCAGTTTCTCGTAGTTCAGGTGCTATACAAATTCAGAGGCAATTTTCTACCGACTTTGATACATACATATGTTTCTCGTCGTTTTGATGGAAAGAGCTTCCGGTCAGCAACCCAACGAGAATCGTGCCAATTTTTATACTATAAGCGGTTGAATAGTTAGGCACTTCTCTACTAAAGTCTAGCAAAAATTACGTGTTGGTTAAAAAATTACGATATTCTTTCATGATTTTAAAGTTAAATGCGTAATGGTGGAGTTACGCAGATACCTTGAGAGTTTCCTGTCTAATTAAAGGATTCGCTGTGTGTGTTTATCCCTTGTGAGCCTAAGGTATTTCGATAACACAAAGGACTAAGGGAGGGTATTTTTGTACCCCAAGGATATTTTCATGCAGCACAGTCAGTATCAATAATTTTGAAACTTTAATGGATGGATTATGTACTTAGTACCCTAAGAGAGTAATTTATGTGAAATTTGAGTAAATATTTGCTATGTTGCCAAATTTACACCTACTTTTAAAAAAAATGTCAAAATAAAAAAAATGGAAAAAATGAAATGAGGTACCATATTATTTTTCCATTTTTGATAAATTTCCATTTTTTTTTCAATGATCTGACTTAATATTCTTAATCTACATAAAATTTCCGTAAAATTTACTGTAATAGATGGTTCCAAACTTAAAACTGGCAGGACGAAGGAGGGGGTATATTTGTACCCCAACACTTTAAATTTCTATAATATCGACAAAAATTCATAAAAATTAATGAAATTTGGTAGACGTGTTCTAAGTATCCTAACTTAAAATGTCATGAAGTCCCAAAAAATTTTGAGCAGTTTTGACAAAATGGCGTCAAAAAAACTGACCTGGGGTACAAATGTACCCCCCCCCCCTTAGGCTCACAAGGGTTAAATGAAGAGAGGGAACAAAATATTAGATAGGATTCACCTGTGATCACTGCATAGCTCCTTCATCGATGGAGTGACAGTAATATTAGATGCAAAAATGAGGTTAGGTGTAGATTTTGTGAGTTTCTAGTTCTCCCTTCGCTATTTTTGCAGTTTTTCACATCTGAGCCGACTCTTATAAAATTGCTTGCAGCAAAGAAGTGCAACAGCCCAATTCGTGCAACCTTAACAAACGGCTCTCACAAATTTTATGGCACCAATCCACTACAGTCTGCACTGAAAAAAAAAATCAATTGTTAAAGCAACAATTCAAAATTTGCTGATTTAACAAAAATTGAAAGTTACTAAATCAACCAGGGTTTTCTGTTAAGTTAACAATTTATTTGTTGAGTTTATACTGAAATATTTGTTAAATCAACCACATAATGGTGTTCTTTTAACAAAATAGACATTGTCAACTAAGCAATTTTAAATAGTAAAAAAATTACAGAACTTAACCCAATTTGTTGATCTAACAATTCAGCTTGTTATATCAGCAAAATAAATTGCTGATTTTACTTACTAATTTGTTATTCCAGCCTAAAAATTGATATTTTTACTGTTTGATTCGCTGGTTGGGCAAATTATTTGTTAAGCTAACAAAATGAACTGCTGATTTAGCATTTGAGTTGTTGCTTTACCAAAATTATAGGTTAATTTAGCAAATCATTTTATGTTCTGTGCTTTTTTAACTATTTATTTTTTTTTCAGTGTGAGATCATCAAATAGTGGCAAAAAACCAGAGAGTAAATTTCTCATCAAATTATTATTCATAAATTAAATTAAATTATTATTCAACCTGTAAATTTCACTGAAAAGTTTTAAATTGAATTTATAAGATCGAAAACGGTGATTTTTGATGCATTTTTAAGCTAAATATATTTTTGCCACTTTTTTTTACGATCTCAGACCATAGAGCAATGGACAATGGGCATTCAGGTATATTTTGGGGCACACTGTGCAATCTGGCAACAGTGACTATGCAGCAGTGTCATTCGGCGGCACCGGAAACGATAAGCATCAGGTGAAGGATGCCTTTTGTTCCATTCTCACCCTAACCTTGTCTTGTCCCTTCATCGCTTTCCTTTTGCCGCTGCTCTGTCAGAAAAGGCACCATGCTTTGTTTATAAAGGACCTGCATTTGAGTTATATTATGAATGGAGCTCTTGCAAACTTTTTCTATAAGCAAATAAATAGTCGTATCTGAAGTAAAAACCGGTGGAAATCACGAAAATCACACTAAGAAAGTCCAAAATTTAGTAATAAAACTCACATGTCTACTATAGAGCCAAGATCGTAGTGGCGCACAGTGGAACGAGTCAATGGGAGATGCCGGACATGGCGTTGCAACTTTAAATGCAAATATCTTCGTTGATACGTATTGTATAGGTTTGAAAGTAGTCTTAGGGGTTTTATTGTAAAATTTCCTTCAAGAATCACCCTTTACAATTTGTTTTTTGACGATAAAAACATTCAAAGTTGCATTTTTAATAATAAATTCCATGTCCGACTTCTCCCATTAACTCGCTCCACCGTGTGGCGGTTCAACGCAGGTATCATGGGAGATTCATATTTCTAATTCGTCACTTTCTCTACAGAAACGCAGAGATGTGTTTCAAAGTAGATAGGAATTTTCCATGATACCTGCGTCTCTCTGCGCCATTAAGCCAGATTCTGATAGTGAATGTCGTGATTTTTTCTTGTACTCATCGTCATTTTTACAGGTTTTTATGCAAGAATCAACTCTTCAGTCCCCTGTAGCAAAAGTTTCCAAGAGCCCCATTCAGAGTGACAAATCGAGCTGCATATCTCGTCTTATTTTACCAAAGAGCCCCACATTTTGTTCCGTTTAACGCATTTCTTGGGCTCAAGGAGTGGATGGGGGGGGGGGGGGTTAAATTTCCACCCGAGGCCAGTTTTTTAAAGATAAAAAGCTGACATTGCAAAATATCACGTCAAGCTTCCATGCATTCTTCTATGAAGGTATTTAGAACCTTTCTACAAAAAATCGGAAATTCCCATCAAATTTTCCCGCATTTATGGGAAGAAAATAGTCAATGGGGCGAATATTTACCCCCCCCCCCACACTGCTGTAAAAATAGCGTATTTTTAACCAGTTTGGATGCAAAAATTGTTCTTCCTGTGATCTGATAGCTTACTGTATGTTGTTTCAGAATATGCAATTTTTTTGATTTTGTATTCGTAAAATTATGTACGGGAACTTCTGTGTTTCGATGCTCAGTGCGACAGATGTCACCTCACTCGAACTTTTTTTTTTCAGTGATGTAAGAGTATAGAGTAAAAACCCTTTTAGCTAACTTTTTCATAGGTTTAAATAAGCGTAATGCGTTGCCGCAGACTGCATTCTACGTCACTGTCTTAAATCCTCCCTCTCTCATATACGTTTATCTTTAATTTTGTTCGTACCTTTAAACCAGTCTTTCTTGCTTGCCTCGTTCCTTATTGCGTCACTCGATAAGAGATAAGATATTAAGATAAGATGCATTTTTACCTCGCACAGATCAAACGGAATATTGAAATTGAAAGATGAAGGAAGGTTTGAAAAGACCTCGATTCGAGGAAAAGAGCACAGAGTTGTCATTTTTCACGAATAACTTCTTAGGTGACCTGTGTTGACAGATGTATGCGTACGGCTCTGAGGCCGAAAAATGTTGGTCCGAAAAAGTACATGATAAGATGCATGGTGAGGCCGTAAACTATCTACTAGCATACTCAAATCCTCACCATCCACCAATGTAGTTTGATCATTTCGGACCGACATTTTCCGGCCCTTGGGCCCAATAAATGTTCGGTACGGACGATTTAGCTTGCAGTTGATCGGTGAGCACGCAACCATTTAAAACCACACGTAAAATGCTCACCATCCACCGTCTTTCGGGGACCGTTCCGTCCGTCCCGAACATTCATTGGGCATTGGTCGTATATTCTTCTCTGAAGAATCGATGTAAATATTTAAGGCTTTTAACCTCAAATATTCTACATACACTTCGTATTACACTGTCAACAACCCCAGAGTTCGTTTGAAAATGGAGCTGTTGCAAACTTTTGCTACAGGCTTATTAATAGTTGACTGTGGGGTAATGCCCTGTAAAAGTAACGATTAGCGCACTAAAAAATCACGAAATCCACTCCTAAATTCACAAAATACTTTTAAATGCGAGACCGTAATGGCGGCCGAGGCCGCGGTTTTCTTATGGCAATTGTATGCTTCTTCTGCTTTTGTGGTGTTGCGAGAACACCTCGTGTAGATGGCGCTGATTGAAGATAGGGAACCACAATGAAAACCGTGGCCCCGGCCGCCATTACGGTCTCGCGTTTAAAAGCATTTTGAGTGTTTAGGAGTGGATTTCGTGATTTTTCAGTGCGCTAATCGTTAATTTTACAGGATATTACCCCACTATCAACTAATAATAAGCCTGTAGCAAAAGGTCGCAGCAGCTCCATTGGAGCCAGAGATCTCTAGGCGGCAAGCGATACGATATATCACCACAATACACTAAAACAGTATATTAAAATACATTCATGTTTGTTTTCGTTTGCAGCATTTTCTTTGTCTTGAATTTGCCTTGTAAATAGTAAAATCTATAAGCGTGCCGTATATATACGGTGCGCTTCTTGTTTTCATTTTCATATCTAATATATAAGTCCAATGCCTTGCTTATGGCAAAACCTAGGCGGGAAAGGTTTGAAAAATTAAAAACGTGTTTTCTTAAAACTGGTTTCATTAATCGTTAATTTGTTGCTGCAATCCAGGAGGTCTCGGCGTCTATTTTCTTAAAATTGTAAAAGTTTTGGTATTCCTGTTAATTTCAATAAGTTATTAAGCGTCAAAGTCGAATTCCTTCAAACGAGAATTCCATACAGGTCCAGCAACCTAAGTCATTTGTGCCAACCTATGAGTCAAAATTCAAAGGCAGGAGGGGGGTGGAAACATCTCCCGCAGGAACCCTCTTTGCCCCTCGCCTTTGGGCTCCACCGGTCACAAGATTTCTTCACGGTGCATTAAGCGGTCGTAAATGTGTCAACATCTGTTTGACGAGGGTACATCGATAAGAAGCGACGAGGTATTGATGAAGAGCGGGAGGGGTATAGAAAAGAGAGAGGCTCATTCATATCCTTAAGGTACCGTTCTAGAATTCACCCCTTTTATTGTCTCGATGCAGAAAAGATTATGAATAGCAGCACTTTCCAATGTACATAGATATACAGTATCACAGGGTAATGTAATCTTTTTTGCACGGATGCAGTAAATGGTTGAATTCTAGAACGCTACCTATGTAGACCTGTTTAGTGATGACGTCACGATCAGAATTAGTTCCAAACAAATGCTCTATCTCGCTCACTCTCGTGGATTTACCAGATCCAAATTTTCGAACGCAAATTCATGCTAGTTAACCAACAGTTTTCTCAAATTTTATTGCACCATTAGATTCCACTTGCCTTAAAGTATCTTTTCACTGTAACATAATTCCTAAAAGATCACAAGCGAATTTACAATCACAGTTATACCGAAAGACGTTCTACGTTTTGTCCTTGTCTTACTCACGGTCTCTTATGGTAGTATCACCGGCATGACACTCAATCATTCTAACTTCTCTCCGTATCGAAGCTATTGTTCGAGGTACAACACATGCCGTGATGGTGCTGATGAGCCTATATCCTAGAATTTTGTGCTCTTAAGAAACTGATAACTGTGATTGTGCATCGATGCGCGATGTTTCAAAAAGTTTGTGATAGCGGGCTCATATTTTATCACTGAGAAAAAAGTGGCTGTTAAAACTGTAAGAATAGAACCATAGATGATTTCGCCTTATTTCAATCATGAGACCTATCGTTGCTGTAGTCAGCGCGCTTGAATCTACACGAATTCTGATTGTCTCTATGGAATTTCGATTATTTCTATGGGAAATAAAGCGCGGGAATATATATCCAATCGGAAATTTTTTTGAAACAATCGGAAAATTTTTATAAGGGACGTGGAACCCAATGGTGTGATAAACACAACTTGTAAAGAACGTGTTGTTTACTAGCACTTGTATTTGAAAATTTGGACTGTGTTTCGTATGGGAAAACCCACGAGAGCGAGTGAGACGGAGCCTTTGTTTGGAACCAATTTTTTTTATGACGTCACACTAAACAGGTCTTTGCATCGGAAACATTTGAAATTCTGGGGGATCGGCAAATTGAAAGCCCCTCAATGAGCGTCGATGGAATCAAGGGATTTTTGAGGACATTTTTGTCGTTTTGTTGAAAAATAGGTGTTTAAAATCCAGAACACAGGGAGCCAGAGGGGTAAAAGTCGCATTAATTGCTCTAAAAAGTGAGAGGGGCTGTCACGTGTCTTCCCCCTGGACAGCTTCCTCGCTGCGGCTATGGAATTGACTCTGGAATAACTTATTTACCTATCCTAAAAAGTTCGTTGCGTGTACAAAATTTTTCACTGGAAGCTTCTTCAAATTTTGGAAACTATAGGTCCATATGGAACTTTGCTTTTCCAACACGAAAAATGATATCGACCGACGGCAACAGAAAAAAAGAAATAATATGACAATGCGTTATAGTGAATAATGGCATAGTTTTAACTGTAAACTTTCGATACTTTTCAAGAAAAAAAATGGGGAGAGGGGGAATTAAAATCCACAAACCTCTTAAACCTCCACACCTACTAATCTATACCCCTAGAATGCTTGATGTGTAAAGGGCACTTGAAATGGTTAGTTCTGTATATTGAAGGATTATTGTTTCATGAATTCGCAAGTGTTCCATTTATGCATATTACGTATCTACATCGTGACAATCGCAACAAGTGCTGACAGCACCTAAAACGGAAAAAAAGATAAAAAAAACTGTTTATTATTTAGAATCACGGCTTTTCCGAATATGACACTTTTTGACTTCAAAAGAACGCAACCTCATGTTTGATCCCTGAACAAGCCGTTTAAAAGGTGGAGGGATTTAGAAATATCTATTGTCTATAGTTTATGTGGGTAAAAAAGATCGAGCCTTATCAAATAATTTTCTCTTTTCAGCTTTCAATGGGTTTGTTGCAAACTTTTGCTACAGTGCTATAGAGTTTTGATTCTGATGTAAAATTGTCTAAAAATTACATTGGCGGCATCAAATAGTCATAAAATCCACTAAAAAACCCCAAAAAACGCATTATAAAGAAAGCCAAAATTGCAGTCGTAAAGCCGAACAATCTGTGCACGCGCACGACGAACATCAGAGATAGGTGACCCATTCTCCCCTTTTCGTTAAGGGGGGGGGGGGGGGGGGAGAGAAATATCTCTACAGTCAAACTGTGTTTTTAAAAATGTGCATGGTCAAGATGTTGTCTTTTGTGAAGGGGGCGGGGGGGGGGGGGAGCAAAATATCAAGAACAGGGTGTTTCAAAACTTGAGTGCCAAACTTATGGAGTGTATTTTTGGGGTCAACATACATATATATAAGACTTTATTTTCCTACATGAGTATGTGCTGCAATTGTTTCTCTTCTGAGCTAGAGCCCTCCAAAGTTTTGAAAACAAAAAACAAAAAACAAACACAAAAAAACGACGCCTTTGACTCATCTCCTTATAGATACATCTGATCTAAATTTATTTTTTTCATAATTTCTCACCAAACAAGCTCAAATTTGGGCAGCACTTGTCACAAAAGAACCGAGTGACATTTTTGATAAAATTGAGTTATTGATTGATAGAGCTAGCAATACTGAATCTCGAAGCAACAAGTGCTTCTTCTGTCAAACAACTATTTCCCGTCAAAATTCCAGGTAAAAGTGAGCTGGTGAGCCTCATTGATGTCATTGTCCATATGATGAAATAAAATGAGAACTTGGTTCCTTTGGCTGATTAGGTTAAACCTTAATCCGAGTCACGTAAGGAACCAACTCCGACTTGGTTCCTTTCAGTGGCGGCTCGTGCGATTTGGCAACCATGCTTTTTTACCATTTAAACCTATGCAAAAGTATCGATATCTTGGGGGTGCATTGCACCTCCTGAAGATCGATTGTTTTACATAGGTTTAAATGGAGGGATTCCACTGTTGCCACATTGCACGAGCCGCCACTGGTTCCTTTTATAGAATTGGGAACGGACTTAAGTCCGAATTAACGGATTTTAAAATAATCAACAGTGTAAACCAACTCTGCCGTTTGGTTTTTCTTAGAGTTTCGTTTTTCGTGATTATGCCAAAAAAAAAAAGAAGAAAGGAACCAAGTCACTTTAAACGCTAAAAATTAAGAACCTTTCCTACATAGTAAATTCCACTTTTCCGGTGTTGAAATGCAAAAACACAACACGGTAGTTGAATGAAATCAAAACGTAAGTAATTCCAAGTTTTTTGTTTAAATGCTAGCTCTTCAACTTTGGACTCAATTTTCTCGAGATCAGCTCCATGTTGAATGCTGTCTAATTATTATCATTGCTAGCAAAAGCATTAAAGCTGTTCAGACTTTAGTGGCACGCTTTTCCAACACCTGCGTGTTGGAATTTTCCCTGCTTGTTTTTTTTGTTTTTTTTTTTTTTGGCCTCGGACGGCAATCGATACGATTTATTATCGCTCAACTAAAACCGTCTGTTTTGACCAACGAGCTGCAGCGATAAGGGGTCATACATGTTTTAAAGTCTTTCTCAAAGTGTGCCAGCATGGGTGATCTGAATGTGGTTTGTTTGCTTCACTTATCTTGACCTTAAATCAAAACTTTTAGTTAATCCAGTGGAAATTGGTTATAAACGAAAGTGCAAGTGTTGCAGAGTGGCTATCTGGACACAGAATTCCAATACAACTATAACCAGTTGAGAAAAGCTTGCTTATTTTTGTCATTGTCAGTTTCTTCATAGTGAAAATCCTTCCAGAAGAATCAGTTATATTGATGTTTGTGTTTAGATAGCCACTCGAAAACACTTGCACTTTTGCTTATAACCAATTTCAGATGTATTCGTCACAAGTTTTTCTAAAAAAATGTAAAGGTTAAAAAAGTAAGGCAAACAAACCGAGCCCGTGTGAAAAACGTCCATTTCGATCATGGCTGATTCGTTTTGCCGCGATCTGCCATTTTGCGAATAATTAGGAGTATTTTTCAATTCACCGATGATTGCACCGGTTGAGAAAAGATTACACAGTTCAGTTCAGTTCATGCCTTTACTGCACACAAATACTCTGTTATGTAGTCTTTTCTCAATTGGTGGAATATCCGTTTCGTTATTAAAATATCCGCGAGTTTTGTAAAGTCACCGACGACTCCATACCGATTGAGAGAAGATTACAGGTGGAAGTGTTTTCATGCATGACAGTCATGAACTAAATTGAACTGCGAAATCTTTTCTCAACCAGTGGAATCATCGGTGAATTGGGAAATGTCATCAATGGGGCTCTTGTACACTTTTTCTAAAAGCGATTTAATAGTCGATTCAGGTGTAAAAACCTCATAAAATAACGATGGCAGCACTAAAAACTTCCAAAATCCACTTCTAAACCCTATAAACGCTTTTATTTGCGCGGGCGTAATGGTGGCTGCGGGTAGTAACAATGGGAGATTCCCATCTAACAATACTGTGACTCTATCAAGAAGTGACCAAATAAGGGACGACTTTCATTTGACACCGGTGTCACTAGGTGTTGCGGTACCATTCATCGGATGTGGATCATCACTCTGATGACTAATTACTCTATGAATCATCCTTGTCAGCATAGAAAGAGTGACGAAATTAAGATAGGAATCTCCTATTGTTACTGCCCTCGGCCACCATTATGCCCTCGTAAATAAAAGCGTTTATTAAGTTTATGAGTGGATTTTGGAAGTTTTTGGTGCTGACATTATTATTTTTCGAGGTTTTTACACCAGAATCGACTAGAGTCCCTATATATGAAAGAGTCAAGACACGTGAACAGAAGTGAAGAAGAAGAAGGTGTCTGAGGAGCCTGGAGGCGCGCCTCTTGTTTACATTTTTATCCAACGATCTTCTCGCCAAAGATTACTTATACATGTATTCACGTGTAAGTAATCTTTGTTAGGTCAACCTAACCTCCAATACCCGTTGGCTTCACTACCTGTTTTAAAACTAATGCGTGAATTTTATTCTGTTCTGAACACATTTTCACCAATTTCTAATTCAAATTTCATCAGTACAAGCTAAAAGTGCCGAAAGTTTCCTCAAAGCTGGGCAGCAGTGAAGATGGTTCCATGAAGATGTAAACAAGAAGCGCGCCTCCAGGCTTCATAGACCCCTTCTTCTTCTTCACTTTTCAGCAGCCAATCAGAGATGGAACCTCGTATGGCGAGACTCTTTCATATATAGGGACTCTAGAATCGACTGTTAAATCGCTTATAGCAAAAATATGCAACAGCACCATTATACGCAAAACGGTAGCTCTGGTTTTGCCTAGTTGGGTCGACTCGGCAACGCTTCGAGGAAAGGAAACAAAAAATTCGCGGGGCGCGAATTGATGATGAAGGATTTTTGATGCTCGCGTCACCAGGCGCGGGTTTCGACCGACCCGGTCACAGTCTTGAGAGCTCTCTGACGCATCCTTTAGACACCTCACAATAAGAGATTTGCGTAATCTTTTGATGTATTGAGACTCAAGAGCGGGCGGCGAGCCCCGGCCCCGGCAATAACGACCGAGGCGCCCTATGACATACGTTAGCCCCGCACGATTGGAGCGACGCACAGTGGAACGAGTCAATGGGAGGGGTTGGACATGGACATTGGACATAGCTTACATGACTAATAAACTGTAGGGAATACCCCATAGCCGTAGCCAGGATAGTGTCTTCCTCTCTCTTGGCCCATTTAAACGCATGTGTTAGAAAAGGACAGAAAGAAGTCACATGACAGCCCCTATATCCATCCTTTTCTAATACATACGTTCAAATGGGCCAAGAGAGAGAAAGACAATAGCCTGGCTACGGCTATGGAATACCCTACAAACACTTTCTCATAACAAATTTAATCTGGGGAAAACTCCCAGACTTCCCTTTAATATTCTAGGAGAGACCTCCAGACCCCCTTTATACATATTTGAAATATTTAAGTATTTCTCTTTTTCGACCCATTTTCCCATTGATTTTCATAGAAACCGTTTTTCATCGGTAACTAACCTAAAAAAAAAAAAAAAAAAAAAAAAAAAAAAAATCATTGGACCTCCAATGCATTGTATGTATTGGTGAAGCGTGCTTTGGTATAATGGAGCTGTTGCAAACGTTTTGCTACAGGCTTATGAATAGTTAATTATGGGGTAATACCCTGTAAAAATAACGATTAGCGCACTAAAAAATCACGAAATCCACTCCTAAACTCACAAAATGCTTTTAAACGCGAGACCGTAATGGCGGCCGGGGCCGTGGTTTGCATTGGGTTTCCCTATCTTCAATCAGCGCCATCTACAGGAGGTAGTCTCGCAACACCACACAAGAAGAAGAAGAAGCACACAATTGCCATAAGAAAACCGCAGCCTCGGCCGCCATTACGGTCCCGCGTTTAAAAGCATTTTGTGAGTTTAGGAGTGGATTTCGTGATTTTAAGTGCGCTAATCGTTATTTTTACAGGGTATTACCCCATAATCAACTATTAATAAGCCTGTAGCAAAAGTTTGCAACAGCTCCATTGGAATTTTAACCAAATAAAATACAAAAATGTCTTCCTTCGTTTAGAATGGTAACGCACTAAAAACAGCAGGCCGATCATTTACTTCATCGTTAAACCGATCGTTAAGACTAGGTGTATGAGTGATTCTATTGGTCGAATATTGTGAAACTTAGCCGTTGCTATAGTAACCATCTTTATAGTGTCCGTTTTTCAAAGGTTACTCATGAATAGCCTTTTTAAAACGAGACTCTTAACGATGGTTACCATATAGCAACAGCCAAATTTTACAATTTTCGACCAATAGCATCACTCGTAGACAGTCTTAACGATCGTTTTAACGATAAAGTAAATGATCGGCCCGCTGAGCAACCTTTCGAACGAAGCAAAATACCTTGAAAATCTCTGCGCCATCGCAATATTTTCTCAAACTTTGTTAGTGTGAGAAAGATAAAATGCAAATTTGAATGTTTTTACCATAATCTAACTACACAGGTCAATCAATCCGGTGGACTAGTTTCGGTGCGATCTGCGCAACCTCCGCTCGTGACGTATAGCTGGCGGAGCTGAAGAGCGGGCGTTCAAATCTACATGCTTCCTTATGTGGAAAAGACCCCTTTTCAAGTGCAAATTACAAACAATTTACGGCAGTGAAACTTGATTTTTATCAATAAGAAGTAACGAGGAAGGTTTCAAGATTTGAGAAAACCAATGCAATCGTACGCAAATTTACTTTTTTTATTTTCGGGCACTTTAAGAAAATTGGGTAGAAGGCATTGAATATTACGCATACCCCTCTTCTCCATAAGAGGGATTTTTACTAACCGCCAGAAAATATAGGAATAAGAAATTGAAGTGTGATCAGACCGGTTTTCTCAAAGCTTGAAACATTCCTCGTGGTCTATTCATAAATAAAAACCAAGTTTCACTGTCGTAAATTATTCATAATTCGCACGCACTTGAAAAGGGTATTTTCTCCATATGATAGCATGTAGATTTGAACGCCCGCTTTTCAGCTGCGCCAGCTATACGTCATCCCCATTCTCACTCTACCCGGTGATAGGGCCAGGTAGACGGAGAGGCAGTGGAGGGTGCGCGCATTGACTGACCTGCGTAGTTAGATCATGGTTTTTACGGTAAAAAAAAAAAAAAAAAATATAACGTGTGATCCTTGCAGAAAATTTTACAGTAAAACCGATGAAACTACTCTTATACTTTAACCAGTGGCGGCTCGTACAATGTGGCAAAAACGTATTCTCTCCATTTAAACATATGTAAAAGAATCGATCTTCAGGCGGTGCAATGCACTTCCAAGATATCAATACTTTTGCATAGATTCAAATGGCAAATAAGCACGGTTGCCAAATTGCACGAGCCGCCGCTGACTTTTACATTGCGTATTAACAAAGATAAACATGCCTTTAAGTTGCGACGCCATGGGCGCAAAAAATGTTGGTCCTTTTACGGGCAACTACATTGGTGGATGGTGAGGATTCGAGCATGTTAGTAGATAGTTTACGGCCTCGCCATGCATCTTTATCATGTACTATCGACGAATTAAAGATTGTCGCGAGATTTTCACACATTTTCAGTTGCGGGTGTGGGTGTGGGACTGATCTGCAACGAATTTGGCGCCTCATCAGCACTGGCCTCTCGCCTGCAAAGTGTGAGGAGTATGAAAAGTGGCCGAACCGAAACCTTGAAGGCGAAACTTACTATCTCGTGAAATTCTCGCGACGATCTTTGATTCGTTGATAGTACTTTTTCGGACCGACATTTTTCGGCCCCGAGTCCGGTCTTCTACCATTGACTTGCCCTACTGTGCGTGTGACTTACTCCCCCCCCCTCCCCCTTTTACATCCTTTCGCAACCGTCTATCCCTTCTTATTCAACTTCCTGCAACCTCTCGATCTAGAGGCAAAAGCAAGCACATAAATCCAAACCTCCCCCCCATCCCCTATCCCTCTTCAATGCCTTACCACCAACCCCTCCCCCTCCCTTTCACAACCGCGACCATACCGTCATGCGTCACATCCACCTCCATTGAAATGACACGGTGGTATCAACTTATGATAGGGATAATCCATGGGTGAAGTATCGTGTCATCCCCCCTCCCCTCCCCCCTCCCCTCCCCCCTCCCAGACTCGCTTGTATCCGGTTTTTGCGAGGATGCGTTCTTGTTGACGGCGTTAATGTGTTACCGGCGCCAGCCTTGCCAGATGTTTCCATGGGCGGATACAGGGAATTCTCTTGTTCTCTCCTCTCCCATTTGAGAACGTGAGTTAGAAAAGGACAGAATAGGAGGCCAAAGTCGTACGTGATGGCCCCCTCCTGCTATCCCTCTCTAACACATAAGTTCAAATGGAAGGAGACAGAGAAAGACAAATGCCTGTATCCACCAATGGATGTTGTCGAGCGTGGAGGAAGATTTTTGGGTTCTCGCACCAAAGATTCTGCGATATAATGGGGCTGTGTTGCACATATTTGCTATATAAGCGATTTAATAGTCAATTCTGGTGTAAAAACCTCCAAAATCCACTCCTTAACTCGGTAGAGGATTTTATTTGCGCGGGCGTAATGGTGGCTGAGGGTCGTAACAATGAGAGATTCCCATCTAACAATACTGTAACTCTATCAAGAAGTGACCAAATAAGAGACGGCTTTCATTTGACACCGCACTATGGTTCAAAAGCGCTATCCAGCTGGCCGAAAATCGAAAAATGAAAGTCAAAAAATGATACTTTTGCTGATGAAAACTGATTTTAGGGGCCTTTCTGCGGTATGAGGCAGCCTTCAAATTTTCATTGCATGCCCATGACGAGTATGGCAACGACTCGAAGTTGCCATATTTCAGACCTCACTTTTTTTCAGCTATGCGAGCTCGATTTCGATGAAGGTGAAAATGCATATTTTCTGAATTTCTACTGATCGCTGCGTAAAAACTGACATTTTCATGTGAAAGTACATAAAAAACTGGATCTATAGTTGACCTTTTCTATGGTCTTCACTTCCTTTAAACACTGAAAAATATCGCTTAAAATGTGCATGACAAGTTTCTAAGTTTTGAAGCATAGGCTCAATTTCAGGTGGATTTTTAAAAATGAAGTGGGTGGAAGTGGGTGCTCCGACCACCCAGGAAAGATAGCTTAGACTGTCTACTTTCTATTTATGCAAAGCTTTTCTGCATATTTTTGCGGGTTTACGAATTTTACGATTTTTAAAACACGGAAGTCGCGCGCAATAGGAGCGAATCTTGATAAGATTGCGGTGTCCGCTGTCCATCTCGCACTCAATAACCTCTGTCACCATGTTCGGGGGCAATGTTTACAATTGGCAGGTGTATCTATCGGTGTTTGTTGGTTACCACGTGCCTCCAATATCAGATTTTTAAAAAAAAAATATGTAGCTTTTATCAACAGACCAAATAAAAAAGTCCTGAAAGAAGGGGGCAGTTCAAACAGATATATTTATATAGAGTGATTATAATTAAGTGTCATATTTTTATAATTATGTCCATTACCTGACTAGAGAATGCACTAAAATAATATAATTACAGCTAGGTGACTTTGAAAACAGCTGATTGGGATAATGCCACACTTGCGACGTTGTCAACTTGAAATTGGAAGAAAAAAATCAATTTTTTAAGATTTTAAAAACCTTGCCTCATTAGTGGTGGCTCGGGCAATTTGGGATCAATATTTATCTGCGTTATGTTCGATATAAAACAATCTATTCCAGCCAATCGACTGTTTTACATGGAAACAAGTGCAAAAAACCATTGTTGCCAAATTGCATAGGTCAGTGCTGTCTTTTTATTTTATTTTAATTCTTTATATGAAACCGTCATTATTCTGAAGAAGCAAACTCATCATAAAGAAATCATGAAATGGATTAACAAATATTTAAAACTTTCAACTTTGAGTCTCTAAAAATAGATTTTAATGAAGCAACTTTTATATATTAAAGATTGAATGATTAATTAATATAATATTATTTTCTATAGTATTTTAACGTTGTTTCAATTTTTCTGATGACTATATCGCAGTGCGATTTATACCTTTATGATTATTTTCTGTGATATTTTACTATTTTTCTGTGACATTTTTTTTATTTTTTTTGGAGATTTTACTTGTTTATTAATTCAAAACATGTTTTTTCATTTATTTTCAATTTGTGCCATTATTTGATTCTCGTTCCAGATTTGTTTCGATTTTTTTTATTTTATTTTTTTATTTTATTATTTTCTTTTATATAGTAGGCATTTTAAAGAGTATTTATTTTGATTTTTACAAAAGAAGTAGTTGTCAATCTTTTCTTTATCAAAAATTATTCCTCTTACCTGATCAATTTAAGTACATTATAATAATTGTCATTCATACATCTGTTTTACATTTTTTTTTTACTCTCGCAAAAAGTAGTGTCACAACTTTAAATATCAAATATTGAAATAAAAAGTGGGTTTATCGTAATTTAAAGGTCATATTTGAACTCAGCGCCCCAAAATTAGGTGGGAAGCATGCTTCAAACGTCAATTTTACTACTCTACGTATTTACGGCCAACTGGATAGCGCTTTTGAACCATAGTGCACCGGTGTCACCAGGTGTTGCGGTACCATTCATCGGATGTGGATCATCACTCTGGTGGCTAATTACTCTGTGAATCATCCTTGTCAGTATAGAAAGAGTGACGAAATTTAGATAGGAGTCTCCCATTGTTACTGCCCTCGGCCACCATTACACCCTCGCAAATAAAAATGTTTATTGAGTTTAAGAGTGGATTTCGGAAGTTTTCAGTGCTGCCATTGTTATTTTTCGAAGTTTTTACACCGAAATCGACTGTTATATCGTTTATAGCAAAAGAGTGCAACAAACCCCATTGCTAAAAACCAGGAATATACTTTTTAAATAGGGCTGTTACAAGCTTCCGCCGTCTGCGATTTAAGGATCGATACAAAGCAGTGGCGGCTCGTGCAATTTGGCAACCATGCTTCTTTTCCATTTAAACCTATGCAAAACTATCGATTTATTGGGGGTGCATTTGCACCTCCTGCAGATCTATTCTTTTACATAGGTTTTAATGGAGGGAATACGTTGTTGCCACATTGCACGAGCCTCTGCTGATTCAAAGGTAAAAATAATGTCTTTGGTAAAAAAAAAAAAAAAAAAACCTCCAAAAATAACGATAGTAGCACCAAAAACATCAGAAACCCACTCCTAAACTCATAAAATAATTTAAATGCAAGAACGTAATGGCGGCGCGGCGTTAGGCACTAACAAATGGAAGATAATTATGTCACTCTTTCCATTGGCAGATCTGTCAGGAATCTGTCCTTCTCTCTCTCTCTTCTCCGATTAAAATGCATATTTTAGAAAAAGACAGATTAGGAACAGTCACGTGATGTTTTCGCCCCCTCTTCTATGTATCCTTTTCTAACGCATGCAATCAAATAGCCAGAAAGAGAATGAAGGACAATGGGTCCGTGGCAAACTTTTGCTAGAGCGCTATATAGTGTTCAATCTCGTGTAAAATCGCGTGAAAAGTCCATTGGTGCCATCAGAAAGTCATGAAATGTAGTATGAAACTCACGAGAGACGTTTGATGAAATCCATGATGGCGGTAACATAAACACACACACAATATCGATCACACCCAATCACAACGTAAATAAACACATAACCTCTGAAGCTGTGAAGTTGTCAACGTTGGCAATCCTTGGATGTGAAAGGTGCATGCATACAGGTTGCTCGATATTTTACCGCCATCTTAGATTTCATTAAACGTCTCTTGTGAGCTTATTTTCGCATTTCATTACTTTCTGATGCCACCAATGGACTTTTCGGGCGATTTTACATATGATGAAACACTCTTTATCGTTGTAGCAAAAGTTTGCAACAGACTCACTTTACGGATTCGCCGGTGACTCTTTTTTCAGTGACTCTATTCTGAGGAGGAAGATAACAGAGTAAGAGCTCCCAGAGAAATCCGGCAATAACATCCGCCCAAAGACTCCACCTTCCCACCCAGTGGCGTCGCGTGCCATCTGGCAACAATGCAACTGCTCCATTTAAACTCATTAAATATATCGAATTTTCCTTGTGCACTGTGAACCCCCTGAATTCGATAGTTAACATGAGTTTAAATGGATAGAATACATTGTTGGCAAATTGCACGCGACGCCACTGTTCCCACCTGTCTCCCACCTTCTATAACTAATATTTCGTCTGCATGGGGGGAAAAAACTGAAGTAAATCCAAACTTTTCACTTTGAGTCTCGATGTGATGATAGAACCGCCGCGAGAGGTGATCGATCAATAGAACTTGACATGATATCCTCTTGACCTTGACCTTTTGACACTACTCTAATAAATCGGATTCCAGGTCAAATAAAGCAGGCTGTCATAGTTAAATAACCGGACAGGCGCTTACACTCATCAAATTCATTTGGTTTACTTAAAATCCAGTGGCTTAGAGTACCGTTTGGCAAAAATGTATTGTGTTCATTTAAGGTGATTCCAGGGTCGATTAGTTCCAACTGTGGACACTGGACACCACGTCGCGCTGCTCAAAAAGTCAACAGTTGTTTGCTTAATTTGACGAATTCACGCTAAAAACACAAATTTGAGGAACGTCAGTACCTGCGAGCATACTTCAGGAAGATACCCTGAAAGTTTCAGGCTGAAACACTCAAAAATAAAGCTGGAAATTATGAAATACGAAACTTCCCGTAAGCCGCAATGAGTGCGAGTGAGGCAGATAGACGTATCATCACTCGCGCTCACTCCCACTCACTAAGCTTGTGGCGAAACGAATTTCATAATTTACGGCTTTAATTTTAAACCAATTTTGCTCATTTTGGGCTCAAAAAATCCATAAAAAAATGTTGCAGGTGCTGGCGTCATTGGATTTTGCGTCGTATCTATGGTTTCAGTTTAAAACGCAAAAAACACGAATTTTCCAAAAAGCGACTGGTGGCGCTATCCGTCGGATTGAAATCTGGAAAAGTTTCGCCTCTGGAATCACCTTAAGGTGAATCTACAGCGTTTAGTGCCGATTTCTGCCACCAGAGCGCTACCGTTCGATTAAAGTCAAATTACAGGCCGAAAGTAATTTGACTTTAATCGAACGGTAGCTCTCTGGTGGCAAAAACCGGCACTAAACACTGAAGATTCACATTAAGGTGGGTTGGACAAGGATTTTGGTCATTTGAAAATTTTATTTTTTCAGCTAACTTTGTTTCATATATCCTCAGCTTTAATTCAAGACCATACATTCGCTTATTTCTGATGAGAAGTCTGCTTTGTAAGAATTATTTCATTATACAAACGAAAAAAGTGTTTGCTGCATTAAGAACGTAAAGTGCTTTTTGTTCGGAATTTTTAAATTAAGTTTTCCCCGATGTTTATGTTTTTCACACAAGAGGAACATTTTCTCATTTTCAAAAACATTGGCTCATTTGAATCCTTACAATCTCCTTGTCACTTTATCGTGGGGTTTTCCCAAAATTATTTACTGTCGTCATTTTTATAGTAGAAATACCACCAAAAAATATGTTATTTTTTATAGCGTTTCAAAAATTGTTCCTGTGAGCACTTTTGAAATTGTTTAAAAATCTCCTTATTAAAGTATGCAGTACACAAAGAGAAATTGATCGAACAATTTAAAGAAACAGTATGAACCATTAGCCCGCAGGCCGAATTCAAGCTGGACTAAGGGACACCTATCGTGAACTTCACGCTATGTCTCTGCAGGGGCGTCATTTCAAGTTCGGCTTGGGGGGAGGGCAAAAATCTTATGAAGACCTTTTTTTTTTTTTTGCTCATCATTATAATTTTCGGCTTGGAGGGGGCAAACAATCGGATAACCCTTTTTTTTTTATTATTATTTTTTTTTTCTCATCAATATAATTTTAGAGCCAAAGAGCCGTCTTTTGGGGGCAATAATCGGATGACCTTTTTTTTTTTGCTCATCAATATAATTCGTGCCAGTTTTTGAGCCTGACTTCAAATCCTTGGGGGCGATTGCCCCCCAGCCCCCCCTAAATGACGCCCATGTGTCTATGATGTTTTTGTTTTTTTATTTTGTGAATCAAACGGATATCAATGAATAAAAAAGAGGTTATGTTAACACGGAGTATTTAAGTCGGACTAAAGCTTAACTTTTCCCTAAACTGTTGAGCAGTAAAAGCTCAAGACCGCGGGCCCAGAATAAAGCATGGCGCACCGGGAACCTGATTCATACACAAGAAATGCATCTCCATATTCAAAGGGAGCTCTATATCCGCTTATGGTCTTAAGGTGATTGTTCTGACCGCGTAGTCTCTAACTTTGTTTTGTTCCGCGGAAATGGAGGAAGACGCGATTTTCAAACAATCGTCTTTGAGGGGGGTAAAAGAGTTGGGGGGAACCCCCCCCCCCTTCTCACTCAAAACCCTAGTCCTCGCTTTACCTACCCTTTCCCCTCCCCCGCAACAATCCCTGCCGTGGCGTTGCACTTTCCTGCAATCGGGAAGACTCATTCCAGTGCTGTCAGACATACAGCTTTACTCGCTAGCTTCTCTCTCTTTTCCCAGTAGAATGCATGTGTTAGAAAAGGAAAGAAGAAGCGACGGAAATCACGTGACTGCCCTTAATCAGTCCTTTTCTAGCACACGTGTTCGAATGGGAAAAGAGAGAGAGAAGGGTAAATTCTTGGATCCGCCAAAGCAGCTTTTGAAGCAAATTTGAAGAGTCGTTACCCCCCCCCCCCCCGTACTGTCTGCAAATTTGCAATCCCCAATAGACGTGTTTTAGTGCGAAGTCAACGGTTAGCCAACAACCACAACAATGCACTCATCGGTCGCTATCGGTTGTGATAAAACTCGCGTAGCGTTCCAAACTATCTCACTCACTCTCCCGTGACCCCCATGTATATCTATCTCTTTCTAGTATCGAAATTCGTATACAGGGCCTTGTTTTACGACATATCATTATCAAAATCGCATTAAAATACCTCGAAAAATTCATTTCTGCCATAAAATTTCACAAAATAAGTCTCTATATACGATTTTTGAATTTAGAATGAGATGGCAGTACATAGGGGTCACGTGAGAGCGAGTGAGACAAACTGGCTTTGTTTGGAACGCTCATCACTGGCAGTTGCCATTACTAAAACCCTCTATTTTTCCCGACAATTTTTTCAATGACTGTAACGCACGAAAATACTCGCATCTTGCGGATGTTTCAATTAATTAACGGCGTTTCCACTGATTGAGAAAATATCATAGATCAGATTATTTTCATGCATTACAGTCATACACTAAATTGAACTGTGTAATCTTTTCTCAGCCGGTGGAATCATCAGTGAATGGGGCTCTTGCAAACGTTTGCTATGTATGAGCAAATAAATAGTCCAATCTGATGTAAAGACCAGCGAAAGTCACGAAAATCACACAAAAAAAGTCTGAAATTCAGTAATAAACTCTCATAACTGCTATACAGCAAGATCGTAATGGCGGTTAAACGCAGGTATCATGAGAGATTCCTGTCTATTATGTCACTTTCTCTACGGGAAGAAACACAGAAATGTGTCTCAATTCAGATAGAAATCTCCCATGATCCAAAATTTCAGAAACTTTAGCGCGAATCTAAACGATTGCGGAATCGGAAGTTTTGCGTAAAAGGGCTCTTGCAAACTTTTTCTATAAGCAAATGAATATTCCAATCTGATGGAATGACCTGCGGAAATCACAAAAATCATACTAAGAAAGTATAAAATTCAGTGATAGACTCACAAAGCTGCTATATCGGGAAGATGATAGCAATGGCGATTCAACGCAGGCATCCTGGGAGATAGATTCCTGCCTACTATGTCACTTTCTCTACGGAAACACAGGAGGTATGTCTCAAATTAGATAGGAATCTCCCATGACCTCTGCGTCTCTCCGCCATTAAGCCCGATTCTGAGAGTAAATTTCGTGATTTTTTTAGTGTACTCATCGTCATTTTTACAGGTTCTTATGCAAGAATCAACTCTTCAGTCCCCTATAACAAAAGTTTGCAAGAGCCCCTTTGAAAAATGCTATAAATTATACGCAAAATGGCATCTCGGTAGCATAGCCCAACCATTCGTCAGGGCTGCCGTTTTGCGTATAATCAATGCTATTTTTCCATTCACTGATGATTCCACCGGTTGAGAAAAGATTACACAGTTCAGTTCAGTGTATGACTGTAATGCACGAAAATACTCTGATCTGTAATCTTTCCTTAATCGGTGGAAACTCAGTTGATTAATTAAAATATCCGCAAGTTTTCTTAAAGTCACCGACGACTCCACCGGTTGAGAAAAGATTACAGATGCGAGTATTTTAGTTTATTACAGTCATGCTTTGAACTGCATTGTGTAATCTTTTCTCAACCGGTGGAATCATCGGTGAATTGAAAAATAGCATTGATTATACGCAAAACGGCAGCCCATCTGTTCGTATCGCTAGTTGAAAATAAACAACGAGCTATACATTTATCTAGAGTGGCGGTTTAATAGGTAACCTGCGTAACCACCATGGGGTATTTTGAGGTTAGGTTTAAGCGAGTAATTTGTCCATGTGTTTCTGTGTATTTTGATGCGGCACGACGCACAGTGGATCTAAGCATGTTCCGGTCCACTGTGCGGTGGCTTCGCATAAAAATACAAGGAATCAAATGGACAAATTACCAGAGACAATATACAATAGAGACCACGCACTAGCCGTGCGCGCGGTGGCTGACTTATTTTTTGGGACTCAACAGGAATTAACACAGAGAGCATGAGAGTGCACCATCCAACACGGTCCATACGTTGACTGATGCAATTTCGGTGCTTCTGGCTTCACTAGGCAAAAATCTCAACGATGTTTCTCATCAGTCAACGTATGGACCATGTTAGCGGTGTTCTGTTGAGACCCCGAAAAAAAAAGTTGCCACCGCGCGCAATGGGCAAGATAGATAGTGCGTGGTCTCTATTATATATTGTCTCTGCAAAATACTCGCTTAAACCTAACCTCAAAATTCCCCATGGTGGTTACGCAGGTTACCTATTAAACCGCCACTCTAGATAAATTTGTAACTCGTTGAAAATAAACGAATTTTAACCTCAAACCTGGCAACGCTGGGCCTTCCCGCCTCTAACTCATCCTGCTCCGGACGCAAAGCGTTTCCACCGTTTTCACCGTTTCCAGTGTCTTCGCTCTATCGAGTGAAACTTTTAGAAGAGATATTATTTATTCACTGTATATAAGTATAACACTCGCAAAATCCCGTGCCTCAAAGCCAAATTTCGGTGAATGAAAGACAATAGGTAAACCATGCATTTCATTAGGGCTTCTTCGTGAAATAAAATAAGGCAAAGGTTGTCAACTTAAGAACAAACGTTATTGACTAAGGGCCAAAGGGGGCAGTTGCAACGGTCTGCAATTCTTTGTTTTTTATATACAGAAAATGATAGTACTTCTTGAGCAGAGAACGATGCGCGATGGTGCCTTTGGTTTCTGCCTAACAGTGGCGTAGCGTGCAATTTGGCAACCTTGAACTTGTCCATTTAAAACCATGAAAATTATCGAAATGTTGGGTGTTCGGTGAACACCTTCGCATTCGACCTTTTACAGGTGTTTAAATAGACAAAATTCAACGTTGCCAAATTGCACGCTTCGCCACTGCTTCCTATAAGTGTCCCAGTTTTTGGAGATACACAAGTGTAAAGTTGTAAAAAGTCGTGTGCGTAGTGACGTCACTAAACGCGAAATTCCCATTTAAAACAATGTATTTTGGGCCAAAATCTCATCTCCAGAACAATGGGACTTATTGGGTCTGTTGCATATTTTTGCTACAACAATATAGAACCTTGATTCTTATGTTAAATTCAACGGAAATAACGATTGCTCCAAATAACAAAAGATCGAAGGAAGGTCGCAGACACGATGGACATACGGCTTATTCCCCGTCTGGCGGGGCATGCATTGTTGTGTAAAGGGTCGCTGAGGAAGCGCCCGATACACAGGTAGAACGCCGCATCTCCACTCAGCTCGGCTGGAGATACTGCATTCTGCCCGTGTACCTGGCGCTTACGGCGTTTCTCCTGAGTAAAGGTACCGATTTCGGCGTACTTACGGCAGGCAGCCTCTCTATATCTCAGAAACTAATAGAGATAAGTGAATTCTGATTTCACCACGTGAAAGTGCATGTCAAAAACAGTAGATTTCCGTGTCTAACTCATTTTTTTTATTTTTGGCCTTTACGGCGTTCTTCCTTAGCACGGCAGAATATAACTCATTGTTTCTAACGTAAACTTCTGTGAAAATAACGATGTGCATATTAAAAACTTTCAAAATCCACTCATTAACTCAGAAAATACCTTCCATTTCAAACAACCCACCGCGCTACACTAGACACTGTATCACCAACTTATAACTACATAGATGGAACCATCTCGTTTATGTAAACATGAACAGAACTTACAAACATTGGAACGTTTCGTTTAGATGCGTACATTTCTTATATTATTTTGTAATCTTTGATAAACCGAAAAGACCAGACACCAAACGCAGCCTATAATTCATGTATTTAGAAGGGAATTCTATCATTTTGTAGTTACGATATTGTTTACTTATGCACGGTGGTTCCGTCTATGTAGTAGTATACCGGTGCAAATAGTGTCTAGTGTAGCGCGGGCTGTTTGAAATTGAAGTGATTTCCTGAGTTAATGAGTGGATTTTGAACGTTTTTAATGTGCGCATCATTATTTTCGCCGAATTTTACATAAGAATCAAGGTTCTATATTGTTGTAGCAAAAGTATGCAACAGACCCATTTGGCAACGTTGTGCTGTGGCCATTCAAACCCATGTAAAAGGTCGAATGCGAAGGTGTTCACCGAACACCCAACAGTTCGATCTTTTCCATGGGTTTAAATGGACACAGTACAACGTTGCCATATTGCACGCTATACGCCACTGTTATCCATCCATCATTTTACTTTCACTGTATGGCCAAATCTTTTTGCACTCCGTTTAGCCACTTCAGCCCAGATCTTCCTCTCTTTCTTACTGACAGTTTTATTCAATTTCACCCCTTGACGATCGATACTTTTCTATAGTTTTAAATGGAGTGCACACCAATAAATCGCATTTCACGAGCCGCCACTGATGTAACTATGGAAGGACTGTAAGTAGACGGTTTTAGTGCGAAATCAACGTTTAACCACCAATCACAATAAAGCACTACAAAAATCGCAGAGCGATCCAAACTATCTCACTTACTCTCCCGTGACCCCCGTGTACACTTATCTCTTTCTAGTTTCGAAATTCAGAAGGGCTTTCTTTTACGACGTGTTATTATCAAAATCGCATTGAAATACCTCTAGAAATTCATTTCTGATGCAAAAGAAAAAAAAAATTACAAAAGATGTCTTTACAAACGATTTTTGAAATTAGAGTAAGATAGCAGTACATAGCTAGCCCTGGTAAAAATGACGACTATACGACTATTCCAAAAACGACTATAAACATAGTTGCCGACTATAATCTATAGTTGGCCGACTATAATCCATAGTTGGCCAACTATGTTTATAGTCGTTTTTGGAACGGTTATAGTCGTCATTTTTACCAGGGAGGGGTTACGTGAGAGCAAGAGAGACAGTTTTTTTTTTGTTTGGAACGCTCATTTCTGGAAGACGTAATCACCAAGTCATCACTCAAACCGTATTTCACTTCTCTGATGACTATAGTTACTCCTGTGAATCTTGTTTCCCAATATAGAACGAGTGACGAAAATAAGATGGGAATCTCCCATTATTAAAGTGCCCACCACAGTCATTGCGGAGTCGCGCGTTTAAAAACATTTTATGAAATCAAAAATAGATTTCGTGAGTGAGTTTTTACGATCGTTATTTTTGGAGTTTTTTGCGTCTGAATCGACACTTTATTCGCCTGTAACAAAAGTATGAAACAGCCCTATATATTGCATTGGTGGATACAGGGTATTGTCTTTCTCTCTCTCCCTCCATTTGAACTTATGTGTTAGAAAAGGACAGCAGAGGGGGCTATCACGTGACTTTGGCCCCCTCTTCTGTCCTTTTCTAACACATGTTTTCAAATGGGAGGAGAGAAAGAAAGACAATTCCCTGTATCCGCCCATGCCCTATCGTTTCGGACTCCCTGCACGGAAGCCAATGGAACCAGAGCTGTCGATGTGCGTATAGATTTAATGACATTTTTAAATTCACCAATGATTCCACCGGTTGAGATAATATTAGGCAGTTCACTTCAGTTCATATGACTGTATACTGCACGAAAATACTCTGATCTGTAATCTTTCCTCAGTTGGTGGAAACGCCAATAAATAATTTATAAAAATATCCGCAGGTTTTATAAAGGTATATCGAAGACTTCAGCGGTTGAGGAAAGATTACAAATGCAAACGTATTTTCGTGCGTTACAGTCATACACTGAAATGAACTGCTTAATCTTTGCGTCTGAATCGACTTTTTATTCGACTGTAACAAAAGTATGAAACAGCCCTATTGTTTCGAACTCCCTGCACGGAAGCCGATGGAACCAGAGCTGCCGATTTGCGCATAGATTTAATGACATTTTTAAATTCACCAATGATTCCACCGGTTGAGATAAGATTAAGCAGTTCAGTTCAGTGTATATGACTGCGTACTGCACGAAAATACTCTTATCTGTAATCTTTCCTCAGTTGGTGGAAACGCCAATAAATAATTTATAAAAATATCCGCAAGTTTTATAAAGGTATATCGAAGACTTCAGCGGTTGAGAAAAGATTACAAATGCGAGCATTTTCGTGAGCTACAGTCATACACTGAAATGAACTCCGTAATCTTTTCTCAGCCGGTGGAATCATCGGTGAATTTCAAAATGCCATTACAGCTCCGCTGCCATTATACATTTGCAGCTCTGAATGGAACGAGATAGTGAAACAATCAATCCAAACTTGGCGACGTCGCGTCGCGACTTTAAAGCGACGGCAAAACGCTCGAACTTTACTTCTGCTTCTGCAGATTTGGATCTTCCGCTCATCCCTTCGGCAAAAGTCGGATTAATATCGCGCGCATAGGAAGGTTTACCCCAAAACGCATTCCCCCACCCCACCCCCACTTTCTCCTTTCTTTGTTTAAACAAAGGCGCGACTCCACCTACTCTCTCTCTCTCTCTCTCTCTCTCTCTCTCTCTCTCTCTCTCTCTCTCTCTCTCTCTGTCTCTCTCTCTCTCTCTCTCTCTCTCTCTCTCTCTCTCTCTCTCTCTCTCTCTCTCTCTCTCTCTCTCTCTCTCTCTCTCTCTCTCTCTCTCTCTCTCTCTCTCTCTCTCTCTCTCTCTCTCTCACGCACACAGTCGCTCGCGCACCACAGCTGCCTCGCCGCGCAGTGGATTCAATTACAGTTTTTTCTGGACATGAATATTTACTTTTTTTTAAATAGGACGACTAGGACGAGAGAGCCCTTGGTTTCAAGCAGAGATTACTAAGCCAAAGAGATATAGCAAGTCCTATCCTAGCTATGTTAGAAAACTGTTAAGCGACGTTTCGTAAAAAACGCCTTCAATAGGCCCGTGATACAATTCGGCGTACCACCTGGTGGACCATTTTTTGTAAACATGGCTATTACTGCTGTTACTGGAAATAAATTCAAGGCACACACTTTTCTGAATTTTTTTACTTTACGAACACGTTGACAAAATGGAAAATGTCAAGGGAAAAATTTAACCACTAAAAAACCACCAAAACTTTTTTTTAAAACTTGTTTCCTTGTGCACTGTGAACCCCCTGAATTCGATATTTTACATGAGTTTAAATGGATAGAATACATTCTTACCGCATTGCACGCGACGCCACTGTAGTAACATGTATTATAGCCCATCTATATATTTAGCTCGTTGGCCACTCTTCGTTGGTTTTCTCACCCACTGTGCGTCGAAATCGTGCAGCGTCTGCTTTATAAATCCTCGCACCAAATTTCAATCGGAGACGACCCTGCTGCGTCCCACGCTTCTCCTGAGCGGACTCGCGGACTGCCGCATTTGAATCCCGGCGTGCGAGCTATAGCTATATGTTTTATTATTTGTTCGACGGAAGGTCATTTGTATTAATTTACGACCTGATGAGATTTCGGCTCTAATGGCTCGATGCATCTTGGAATTAGTCGCAGTCAAATAGACACACCAGACCTCTTATAAACTGCAAATATATTTAAACAAATTAAGTTGGAAGGCTGCGAGGAAAGGATAAGTCCCCTGATAAAAATGCTTCCATAAGGATCCATAACCAATTCCACATACAATATAGATATATAAGGATTAAGGATCCATGTAGATATGTATGGATATCGTCAACACGTATAGTATAGCCATACAAATCGATACAACTTATCTATATGTATGGAACCTTAACTATCCATACTTCATCCATACTGTCCAGGGTTATGGACCTGTATGGACCATTTTTACCAGCACCAGGGTCTGTTGCGAACGTTTGCACCATTTTTTTGTAGATTTCTAGAATAGAGCAGTTGCTTAGTTGCAATGGGGCTCTTGCAAACTTTTGCTACAGGTGATTGAAGATCTTGTATAAAAAACTGTAAAAATGACGATGAGAACACTGAAGAAACACGAATTTCACTCTTAGAATCGGGCTTAATGATGGAGAGACGCAGTTACTATGGGAGATTCCTATCTAATTTGAGACGTATATCTCTGTTTCCGTAGCGAAAGTCACAAATTAGACAGGAATCTCCCATGATACCTGCGTCAAACCGTCATTACGATATTATCGTTATAGCAGTTTTGTGAGTTTATTACCGAATTTTAGACTTTTTTAGCGTGATTCTCGCTAGTTTTTATATCAGATTGATCTATCCATTTTTGCTCACAGCAAAAGTCTGTAAGAACCTCATTGCATTTAGCGTAACGTGGACAGTACCCTAACGTATTGTGAGACTAAAGCCTGGAAAAGAGCGTGGTAAATGTAATGCATGAATAGCCCACATCTCTGCTTCTCCTTTTCTTCTCCTAGATCTTTATTGTGTACTTTCATTATATCCTAACAAGGTGTCTCAGAAGTAGAGATACGAATTACGAACAAAATGAACCACGATTTCTAATGGAGTTATAGAAGTTTTAACATGGGTGTGCAGTACATGCTCATGCTATTCTACAGTGAGATAAAAAAGTACGGCTGTAATAATCAGAATGCTGGTAGTCATGAAGATACTGAACATTTACGGGTCGCTCGGGTAGGCTTGGTTTGGCTTAGCTAGCTAGTACTTGAAGGACCGTTTTGAAATGCGCGCGCTCGCGCAAAGGCATTTTATTCGCCATTTTATAGTCAAGGTCTCAAGGAAAGGACTCAAACCGATCACATGCTAGGAGGCAATTAATGAGGATCGGATCGTTTTGGGTATTGTGATCAGGTCAAATGCAGTGGCGTACTGTGCAATATGACAACGTTGCAGTTCTTCCATTTAAACTCATGAAAAATATCGAAGTATTGGGTGTTCGGTGAACACCTTCGCATTCGACCTTCTACTTGGGTTTAAATGGACCAAATACAACGTTGCCAAATTGTACTCTACGCCACTGGTCGAATGCGTTAAATCAAATGGGCTTGCATCTGCGCAGCTCGATCGCGCAGGTGACCCCCTTTTCACCTCTTCCTACTTCAGTCGATTGCGATTACGACAGCCTCCGACTCATCGTTTCCTTTCGTCCGTTTTAATCGTTACGAGGGGCTCGGAACGATTCGATCAGTCGAACCGCCCATAAGTTTATATGTACTCGATAACGATAACGATACCAAAACGATCCGATCCTCCGTGATCACCTCCCAGGGGGATAACCGTACTAACCAGCCTGCCGGCCAATGCCGGTCATGACAGCAGGGACCTATAAAAGTGACCCAGATGATTGTTGAGCACGTACGACCATTTAAAAGCACAAGTAAACGATCACCATCCAACGTCTTTCGGGGACCGTCTGTATCGAGCGTTTATTGGTCCCTGGACCCACAACGGGTCGCATTTTCACTTCTAATTCTATGACTGAAGTAATAGCCATTTAACCCGGAGACAACAGAGACTCTAGCTATCTCGCCTATGCTGGCAACTTTTTTTTTTTAGAGCATGAGTGTCATGCTCTATTGAAATCGTTTCTACAAGGTCAATAATGCTTTTCTTATAGGAACGGCATGGTTCGGGGGTCCGCTCGGGGGATCGCTTGGTTTCAGTATCGAGAACGGGTCCTCGAGGACCGATTGACCCATGTGATTCCGCCAATCCGGTGTCCTCCCAATTTGTCGCTTTTTCTTTGTGGCGGGAGTTTTTGGCCAAGATTGAGGTTAAGCATTTTTGGGAATGTAATTACGTTACTAATTTGGATCAGACTTCAACGAAATTTTCTGTATGAGATATTGGGGTTTTATATCAGAGGATTGTGTCCATGTTTCGTGTATTCTGCGATTTAAAATGCATTTAGATGATTTCAAATTTCCAATCCTGTTATTGTTGATGTTTCGGTCCGCTAAAAGAGTTCGTTTGGGGAACGCGATCGGCGTTGCGTTTTAAGGTGAATCCTCAGCGACCTGTAGTAAGATTCTCATCCGCTAGATAACGCCACTGTTCCGCGGTCCAGAAACCATGCTTTTTCCGCCTTTAATCGTTAATTGCGAGAGCTAGAGTTAACTTTTCGAAAATGTAAGAACGTTGCGTTCTAGATCAAATCCTAAGGAAAATTTTAAGACCATTCCGAGCCATAGACGAAGATATAACTAAGGACTGCCGACTTCCTATCTCCGCCCGTGTTAAAACCTGTTAGCGGGTTTTCGAGCGCGACCGCAGCGCTCCAAGCAGCAGTAAGGGTCAACTAAAAGCGAACCGCTGCAGCGGTGGCCGCTCCGGCTCCCTTTCTCCCATGCCTTCCCGCAAATGTATACCGTGTAGGTAATTTGAATCACGATTGAACGAAGGGAACAAATGATCAGCGAATTAAAAGGAAGCAAAATCCGCTAAAAAGCAAACGTCTGGAGTATTTCTTGAAATATTCCTGAATTGTCGAAAATGATTAATCAAGGACTGAAATACTATACATCACAGTTAACCTCAAAACGGAATCAAACAAGAAAGAGTACATAGACATTTGTTTTATTAGTAGAGATCAGGCGACTCTTTTAATTTGCTGATGATTTCTGTTACCTTGTCCAAAGTTGATTCTGAATTTCCCTTGCTTTCGATCTTCCATTGAGATACTGAGTTATCTGATCCTCTTGGGTCGCCGACAACAGTTGACAGCCATGCCATAACAGACCAACTCCAACAACGGTTTTAGCAGTAGCACAGCATGTGAGCATGGACACATCGCCAGGATCGCTCACTTGAAAGAGTAGTTCAGCTGGCCGCTGCTTGGAGCGCTGGGGTCGAGAGCAAAACAGGACTAACAACAGTCGGCAGTCCTTAGTTATATCTTCGTCCATGGTTTTGCGACGACCTCCCGTCCCCTTTGCCCTCCCCACGAACTACTGCACTTACGCCTACAACAGTTGCTTGCCGCGTTGTGCAGATTGCATGAATGATGTGTGTCCATCTACTTCATCCCAATTTCACAGCCATCACGGATGCCACGCCCGCCACGGGTCTTCTACCTGGTTTTATGCGACATCGGTCATCGTGGCCCAGTGTTACATGGTAATCAGCGGCGGATTCGGGAAAGGCACGCCCCCCCCCAACTCACGGTAGCCTTTGCCTTTTTTCAACAGAAAAAATCCCATAAATTCCTCCCTGCAAATTTGAAAATTCATAGGCGTGAAGCCCCCCCCCCCTAAAAGAATTTTCTGGATCCGCCATTGGTAGTAATTTTTGCGGCACACTACGCCGGATTCCCGTGCAAATTCCTACACTTACCTTTCTCCCTTATCTGTCAATGGGCGCTCCCCGAGGGGCGGCGCGGCGCCCCCCCCCCCTAATTCAGAAAAATCAAAACTTTACAATAAAAAGAATCGGAACATTCGAAGATCAAATAATAACGAAAGGAGTAAGAGTTAACAAACTTTATTCTTAGTTTACTTTACAATTTTAATTAGGGGCGTAATTTAGGGGGGGGGCAGGGCGGGAAGTAGCCCCCCCCCTAAGCAGTGGTGCCCAACCACCCCTTGCCACTATACAGCTCGCCCCCCAGTTTCAGGATTCCTCTCCCCCCCCGATCTAGACCTCCCCCCGATTTTTACCCCACCCCCTCCTGATTCAGACGACATCATACTTCCCACCCGTCATCTCCCTCGCCGAAAGAAGTTTTAAAATCTACTAGTATGAACGTGTCTACATTGGCAACTACCGTTGGCAACGAGAATTTTGCGAACTTCCTTGAAAATTCAGAATCCTCTGGTCGATAATTACATGATTAGAGAATGTATAGGCAAGAGTTTTGGTTTTGTTAATTTAAATAGGTTAACTCTTAGAATTCATCAGGACAATGAAAATAAAGAAGGAATAGTTGTACTTAGCTTTTTACTATTTCTATCATCTGATGCTGTCACTTTATTCATAATATCAAACACGTCAAAAATAGAATTACTTTTGATACAACTACATGCTACAATCACTTACAATTTCTACCATTTGGAAGGATAATTGATTTATTTTCTATTTTGGGCGGAAGTGGGGGGGGGGGGTTCTCTAGACTTGCCCGTCTCTAGGTGGTGTCCCCTAGACCTTCCATTGACATTCAAAAAGTTGCCCCTCCGGGCAATTGTTTTGCGGGTGCCCATGTCTTTGTCCATGGTCTCTGAACCAGAAATTGAACGTTCTTCCGGTCTGTGGTTGCCTTCTTTTCTCATAAGTTTAGACACGGCCACCCTGTAAACCCCACAACAAGTTAAAAGTCCGCAATCCGCACCCTCGACCCGCAGCCACTATCAAAAGTAAATTGCCGGTTGACTTGCAGGTACTCTCCTCCTCCTCCCCCAACTTAGATTAGACACAAATATAAAATTTAAAAAAAAAAAAAAAAAAAAAAAAAAAAAAGTGAAAAATAGAATGTATGCCCCAGCAAAGGGCCCCCTCCACAGTTTTCCAAGAGAGGGAGCGACCCCCTTGCCAGCGTAACTCCGAAAAAATAATTCCAACTGGGGTCCAAGTAACTCAAGTAAGGTCTCAAAATGAAATCAGATGGATCCAAAATTTTAACGGCGAGTACCGGTAAGCTTACTCTTTTGATGGGTCCAAACCAAATTGCGATACATCGATTTACTCTCGAGATATCGATTTTTCAAAGGCGCGCGGTATAGGGTCAAAAATCTAAGATTCTCTAAAATCCGCGAATTTCGACTCTCATGGACCTAGCATGCGCCGTGAGAAGTCATATGTGAGTTTTTTGAGTTCACATGAAGTTCATTAAGGGCCCTGACAAATGTCGGACCGATAAAGTCTATATCGGGGGGGGGGGCGTGGCCCCAACTCCAGCGTAAGTCTCACGTACAATGGCTAACTGCGGCCGCGGGAGGTCCCATAAGATCCGTTTAAAAACTTGGATGGATCTGAATTTTTTTCAAGAATTATCTAAAAGCTGAAGCTACCGCCCAATCCAAACCGCAGTGCGCAATCCATCGATTCGTTCTCGAGATATCGATTTTTCAAAGGCGCGCGGTCTTGTCAGATCGACCTTAGAGGGGCGCTGGAGGCTGGAAAAAGGCGAATTTCGTCTCTCACGAACCAGTCGTGTGCCGTATTATATCGGTTCCGCTTTTTTTCGGGTCCCAATGATGTCCCGAGAGGGCCCAATGCAGTTTCGAGCCAAAAATATCATCTTAGGGGGGGAACTACTCCCCGTTTCAGCGTAACTCTGACAAGAAATGTCTAACTGCGGCCGCGAGAGGTCCTGTAAGGTCATTAAATAAACTCGGATGGATCTGAAATTTTCGAGGTTGTCAGTCACAAGCAAGCGCTTTCGACCGGTGCAAACCGAATTGCAATACATCGATTCACTATCGAGATATCGATTTTTCAAAGGCGCACGGTCTTGTCAGATCGAACATTGAAATAAGCTGTGGATACTCTGTATCCGCGAATTTCGTCTCTCATGGACCGTTTAAGCTCCCTTAAAAATCGAATGAGCTTTTTTCAAGTTCATATTACGTTCCTTAAGGGCCTTGATGAGTGTCGGATGACATTTGATCAATATTAACATTCATTTTTTAATCTGAGACAAAAAGAGCTGAAACCATAAAGACGAAGAATTTCCATCGTGATGACTTGGTTCAAGCGAGGAAAATTCTATAGAAGTCCCAAATAACTAGACTAGACTTTCCGGCTTGCTAGGATTGGTATTAAGAATTTCCTTCCTGATGACTTTGGTTCAGGCGAGAGAAATCTAAAAAAGTCCCAAATAACTAAACTAGACTTTGCGGCTTGCTAGGATTGGTATTGCGTCATCCGATTTTAAAGGAACTATCACTATCGAAATCGATTTTCAAAACCACAGTATTCACCTCGCCTCGTGAACAACTGTTTCAACACGCTATAAGTAAATTTTCATTCCCACTTTGACCTATCAAGTTATTTTTACAGCGATCACTGTTATACAAACACAAATGCAGCGTTGCGATTGACTTTGTCGCAGTTTTGTACTATCAATATAGAACTCCACACTTACAATGATTTACGGCCGACACTCATGCTCTCTTTGCTAACACTGTTCCAGTGTTGCAAGTTCCAACTTGTTTTTTTTTTTTTTTTTTTTTTTTTTTTTTTTTTTCCCCGAGATTGCAACAAAGCAACGTCTCCTATGTGGACTGTTGAGCAGAGACGTTGATGTCAGTAGCCAATCAGAGTGAAGCGGCAATGTTCTGGTCGTTGGTCAACAAGCCACATAGGAGCCGATGGATGTTGTATCCCGTGTTATTTTGTTGAGTCCCCGAAAATAGAATCGTCCACCACGCGAGCGGCAATTGCGTGGTCTTTGTTGTTTGTTGTCTCTGCTTCCTCCGCCCCCCCCATCCAAAGTCGCATATCACTAATAAACACATTGGACTTATCTTCGAATAAAAATTCCATAATTTAGTGCATGGTTTTTTGCACCACCATCATTTCCAAAACACCCTGTATAATTGTCTTTGTATTTTGATGATAAGGGCGAAGGGATGGCCGGTGGCTGGCTAGTGCGTTCGTTGTGGAAATGAAGCAAATAAAACGTATACAATAAAAACAACGTTTGTTTCTCCTCGCATTCTCGAACACAAGTTTTAATATCGCATCCCTTCTCTTTTGTTGTTGTTGCAGAGGACTCCCCACACCGAACACTTCAGCCAGGGCCAGCAGCTTGTCTTAACGTTTCAGCACAAAGATGAGGTCATCAACAAGTAAGTTTATTCGCTCTCTATCTCTTCTCTCTCTCTCTCTCTCTCTCCCCCTCTCTCTCTCTCTCTCTCTCTCTCTCTCTCTCTCTCTCTCTCTCTCTCGCCCTCTCACAAGCCTCTGCATCTGACCTCTTCTCATTCTCCGCGATAAAGAGAAACAATGGCCAACTACTTATCCGAATTTATTTTCTTCGCGCTGTGCAATAGCGCGCGGTTTTTACTTTGATCTTGCGCTAAGCGCTGCACTGTGGGGTGTGCTCGTCAAAAAAAAAGGCCAACAAATCAGAAAGGAAATTTCTCATCAATTTCTCATTTATTTGAATTATCAAGACCAATTTTATTCACAGAGAACACTTTCAGCAAGTAATTAAAACGTATAAATGTCACTGGAAAGTTTTGAATCAATACAATGATTATTTTATTTATTTATTATTTATTTTTTTTAAAATGATTTTTTTCCCCACTTTATTTTCGATCTCAGACCACAATGCGGTGAAGAGGGCTGTGCCTATGTGGCTGTTGCTGTGAGGGTGTTGGGAAGCCTCGGGTCTAAACGACCTAAGGTAATAGATTAAAGACGTATGATCATGTGACTTCGCTCCACGAATTCAGAGGCGCGCAGTTCAAAATCACTGTAGGCAAGATGGCCGACAAAAGCAGAAAACGTATACTATGTTTGCAGAAAACATTAGGCTGCCCTCTGCAGGAGAACAGAAAACATTAGGCTGCCCTCTGCAGGAGAACAGAAAACAACCCAATGCATGTTTTCTGCAAAGAGTATACGTTTTCTGCTTTTGTCGGTCATCTTGCCTGCAGTGATTTTGAACGGCGCGCCACTGAATTTGTGCAGGCGCGAAGTCAGATGAGCATACCTCTTTAATCTATAACCTTGTAAACAACCCATGTTTGGCAGACTAGGGCTGTGTAGTCTACGTCCTTGAAAATGCTTATTATGCCTGATCCCACGACTAAATCTACAATCAACAAGACATTACTGATTAAACTATGCATATTTAGAGGTTGGAACTATTCGCGAATTCTCTCCAGATTCCCGCCCATTTCACTGGAACAACAATAACATTCGAGTAATTCCAACCTCCAAATGCGTCGTAATTGGAAATATATCTTGCTGATTTCGGTAGTTCCAGTTACGAAACTAGGCATAGCTAAGCATTTTCGAGAACATATAGAATTCAATCGCAAACAAGTCGCAATTATTGTTTGATTTAAACAGCCTATAATCGTCCGTTCAAAAATGCGCTTTTAGAGATAATACATTGAATCAGAGTCTGTTTGGAACCAGAGGTCTTCGGACGGTAATCGATGCGATCAAAGAAAGAAAAATGTTTTAAGTTAAAAAAAAAATATATTTTTTAATTATATGACAAAAAGACGCATTCGAAAATTGAAACTAAGTTTTGTTACACTAAAAAAACTTTTCAGTACATCAAAATACCGATTTTTCAATTTAAATACAGTTATTTTTAATTTAAAAACAATTATTTTTACTTTAAAAACAATTAATTTTAGTTTAAAAGTACGTCTAACTGTCATATAATTCAATAATATTGTTTTTAAACTTAAAACATTTATTTTTCTCTGTGATACAACCATGGGCGCACCCGGGGGAGGGGGGCAAGGGGGCCAAGGCCCCCATAGGAAGAAAAAAAAGGAGGAAAGGAAAAAAGGAGGAAAGGAAAGGAAAAAAGGAGAAAAGGAAAGGAAAAATGAGGAAAAGAGAAAGAGAAAAGAGGAAAAGAGGAGGAGAGAAAAAGAAAAGATGGGAAAGGAAATGAGTTCAAACAAAGTATCAATGTCATGAAACATATTTTTCCTTGGAGGAACACATCTTTTCCGACAGCAATGTCCTTAATTGTTAATTTCGCTCGATATTCTTCTGAAATCTAGCTTTCCTGAAGACTTCGTCTTGCTATCAGCATGCGATGAAGCCGTAACATCAGCATAGTATCGGAAAATCTAATTTTTCTCGAGAGAGTTGATTCAATATAGTTTCTGAATAGAAGTAGCCTAATTTTGCGTCTAAGAAGAGCTAAATTTTCAAAATTTTCCGGGGGAGGACCCCCAGACCCCCCCCATATGAAATGACAACTTGGCCCCCCATACAGAAATCCTGGGTGCGCCCATGGATACAACGCTCTACTAAAACAGTCTATTACCGTCCAAACGAACTTACAGACGACTCAATCGCTGGCTAATGAGTTGAACTTAAGTCCTTCACAATAACAATTTGTTGATGAGAAGCGTTGATTGAAAGTGCCAACGCTGTGTATATATGTGTCTCGGTTTATTTTGGGGGACAGCCTTTTGTGATCGTAATCCACTATAGCTATTTACTAATGGTTCGTCGTTTACCGCTCTTAAATGGGCGATCAGTTCGGCAGCTGTGGCGAATGTTAACTTCCCGCGGGATCCTCACTCCTCAGCTGGAATTCCTTGCTAATGAATATCAAGCTCAACTCTCTCCACTTCTCCAGTCTCCCCCGCCTGCGGCTTTCGTAAGCTTTTTGTTTCCAAGTTTATCTTTTCGCACCAATTAATTGGTTTCCCCTCTCCAGCAAGCCGCGTTTCCTCTTGTAATCTCTTTGCTTTCTGAAAATTACATAGTTGCCAAATATCTTCATCTTCAAAATATTTATTCCGACGCTTGTAATGTGTCTGGGACCAAGAAACGTATGGTCCCGGCCAAGGTACTTATATTTAACAGGTATGCTCGACTCGCTTCCCGCGACATCCTCAGTGGCGCACAGTTCAAATTACTATAGCCAAGATGGCCGACAAAAGAAGAAAACGTATACTCTTTTCAGAAAACATTGGGCTTCCATCTCCAGAAAAGCAGAAAACAGCCCGATGTTTTCAGGGAATATAAGTTTTCTTCTTTTGTCGGCCATCTTGGCTACATAGGGATTTGTACTGCGTGCCAGCGAGGATGACCGGAATCGAGTCGAGCATATCTGTTAAATATAAGTACCTTGGGTCCCGGCAGTATGCGCAAGTTTGAATGGGGCTGTTCCTAACGTTTGCTAGAAGCACTTTATTAGTTGACTCTGATGTAAAAACCTCCAAAAATAACGATGACAGCACTAAAAACTTCCGAAATCCACTCCTTTAAACTCAATAGCAGCTTTTATTTGAGCGAGCGTAATAGTGGCTTAGGGCAGTAATAATAGGAGACTCCCCTTTAACAAATACTGTAACTCCATCGAGAAGTGACCGCAATAAGAAACGACTTTCATTTGACACCCGTGTCACTAGCAGTTTTGTGAGTTTATTACTGCATTTTATACTTATTTTGTGTGATTCTTGTAATTTCTGCTGGTCATTCCATCAGATTTGACTCTTTATTTGCTTATAGAAAAAGTTTGCAAGAGCCCCATTGCGCAAAACTTTCGATTCCGCAATCGTTAAGATTCGCGCTAAAGTTTCTGAAATTTTGGATCAGTTAGTCCACATTACCTAAATGTAGACTAATTAATCGGACTGTAAATGTAATGATTTCCTTAAAATCTGAGACTTTTTAGTGATCGCAATGGTACGCAAATAGACTACTTCCGAAAACCGGTCGCTTGATGTCCTATATTATTATGCAATCGTCAGTTTCTCGCCTGACGCGAACCTCTTCAAATCGCTCGAAATGTCCGCATTTTTGAAATCGTTTTAATGCACGATCTCTTCGTAAAAAATAATCTTCTTCTCGTTTTCACTTTCAAAAAATGAATTGAAAAAAAAGGTGCTCGATTTTTTTCCTACGCGTAAAGGATAATTAAAATAAAAAAACATTTAAACTTTTAACTTTTTCAAGCATTTACTCGCAACAAGTGAGCATTTCATAGAATTTTAATCTCAAAATAATACCCTACGATGAATTTTACGTAGAAATAAGCCGTTTCACCGACTAAGTATTTCATTAGCTTACCCCAGTCTGCTATTAATTACACTGATACGCTTCAAGCAAATTACGAGTTTTTACATGCCTAAGTTTCCTCATGAAAGCGTATAGATTTACATGTTATGTAGTGTTGAATGGATTCTTTCGCTCGTCATTAATGGTCTATAAGAATCTAGCGTTTGAAAATTCACAGAAAATTCACGAGCCGTATATCCTCACATTTACTTCAACGTTTCGCAAAAATAAAAACAACCAAAAGCCATTAAAGGGATTAAAACGCAGGCCGTCAAGAAGTATTGATTTGATGCCCACATCCATGATTTAGGAATTTAAAAGTTCGTCGACCCGACCCTCTGCGGTTAAAACGTTCTCAGCGACGGATTCAGAAATTTTTCCTCTTCATCCTTTCATCCTTCTTTATTGCTCATTCGAACACATGCGTTGAAAAAGGATGGAAGGGAAAAGGAAAGGCAGTCAAGAAACTTTCGTCCCAAGAGGGACTCTCATAAATTTTTGCAATAGGTGATTGAAGAGTTGATTCTTCCATAAAAACTGTAAAAATGACGACAGGATATGAATACACTAAAAAATTACAAAAGTCACTCTCTGAATCGGGATCAATGGCGGAGTGACGCAGGTATCATGGAACTTTCTCTGCGAACACAGAGATATGTCTCAAATTAGATAGGAATCCCCCCATGATACGTGCGCACTATGGTCTGAGATCGAAAATGCACCGAAAAAATTCATCCAAATTTATCGTTTCCGACCTTCCAAGGTTGATTTAAAACTTTTCAGTAATATTTCTTGGTCTGAATTACTTGTTTTAAGTCTTATTTGAATAAATATTAAATAATGTTCCCTTTAGACCGCCTTCAATTCAGGGTGTATGCAAAACCAGCACTCTGGCGTAGGAATATTTAACTACCCACTTATTTTAAGCCAGCGAACATTGATTTATCTTGGTAACCCGGTAGTAGAAGAGTTAGGTATTATTATTTGAAGAATAATATTTCAGAGGCGCATTCAATTCAGTGGATATGCAAAACCAGCACCGCGGTCCGAGGTGTTCGAATATTTAACTACCCACATATTTTACGCGAGGGAACATTGATTTGTCTTAGTAACCTGGTAGAGGTACTTCCAGAAGTGTAGGCGGACCTAGACCGACCATCTTTGTAATTTGTCAACATTATTTCTGATATTACTCGATGAAAATGAATAAAAATGAAATTGAGTGTTCACTTTTCAATGAGGAAAACTTTGAAAGCAAAAGAATAAAGTCAGGGGCAAATTCGGTATTGATTTGAAGGAATGAAAACTGAAAATTCGCCAAAGATTATGGTTTTGGTCCGCCTACACTTCTGAAACTACCACTAACCATTTTACTGCCAGGTTACGAAGACAAATCATTGATTTGAAATCAATGTTTGCTAGCTTTAAATAAGTGGGTACTTAAATATTCCTACAACGCGGTTCTAGTTTTGCATACACAATGGATTGAAGGCGCCCCAGGAAATGTTATATTTCAAATAATAATACTTGACCCGTTTACTAGAGGTAGTTTCAGAAGTGTAGGCGGACCAAAACCATAATCTTTGGCGAATTTTCAAATTACATTCCTTCAAATCAATACCGACTTTGCTCCTGACTTTATTCTTTTGTGTTTAAAGTTTTCCTCATTGAAAAGTGAACTCTCAATTTCATTTTTATCCATTTTCATCGAGTAATATCAGAAATAATGTTGACAAATTCCAAAGATTATCGGTCTAGGTCCGCCTACACTTCTGAAACTACCTCTAACAGCGGATTAATGATACCGTGACACCTGATCACGCCTATGTCACAGGAAAGTCGTCTATTATTTGCCACATATTGATGGAGTTACAGTATTATTATAGCTAGGGATCTCTCATTAAGTATTAGTAGTACCTTACGCATCATTTGCGGTCGCTCACTTAAAAGCATTTTATAAGTGTAAAAGTAGGAGTTGATCAGAATCAGGGCTGCCGTTTTGCGTATAATCAATGCTATTTTTCTATTCACCGATGATTCCACCGGTTGAAAAAAGATTACACAGTTCAGTTAAGTGTCTGACTGTAATGCACGAAAATACTGTGATCTATAATCTTTCCTTAATCGATGGAAACTCCGTTGATTAATTAAAATATCCGCAAGTTTTTTAAAGTCATCGACAACTCCACCGGTTGAGAAAAGATTACAGATGCGAGTATTTTAGTTTATTAAAGCCATGCACTGGACTGAACTGTGTAATATTTTCTCAACCGGTGGAATCATCGGTGAATTGAAAAATAGCATTGATTCTACGCAAAACGGCAGCCCTGATCAGCATAGCGTGGCGTGCAATTTGGCAACGGTGTACTTCCTCTATTCTAACCTATTAAAAATATCGCCCCAGTATGATTGTTCGGTGAACGCCCTCGAATGCGACTTTTTAAATAGGTTAAAAGACAAAAAATGCATCGTTGCTAAATGGGTCTGTTGCAAACTTTTGCTACAGCGATAAAAAGTGTTAACTCCAATGTAAAATCGCCTGAAAAGTCCATTGGTGGCATCATAAAGTCAATAAATGCAATATTAAACTCACAAGAGGCGTTTATCGAAATCCAAGATGGCGGCAAAATATCGAGGAATCTGAATGTATGCACGGTGATCATCCAAGGATTGCCAACTTTGACAACCTCACTGCAGGTAGAGGTTATGTGTTTATTTACGTTGTGATTGGTTGTGATGGATATTGTGAGGTTGGCTACCCTTGAATGTTCGTGGTGCATGCATACAGATTGCTCGATATTTTGCCGCCATCTTGGATTTCATTAAACGCATTTTGTGAGTTTATTGTTGCATTTCATTGCTTTCTGATGCCATCATTGGACTTTTCAGGCGATGTTACATTAGATTGCACACTCTATAGCGCTGTAGCAAAAGTTTGCAACAGACCCATTGCAAGCTACGCCATGGACGAAATATTTTATATAGTTATAGTTTATAGTTATATTTTCGTCCATGGCTACGCCACCGGAAAGTATTTCTAAAGTTTATAGTGCCACCATCCCGCATCGTTATTTTTGGAGGTTTTTCACTTCTAAATCGACCCTTCAATCGCAAGTAGCCAAAGTGTACAGCAGCCCTTTTTATTTGAAATGTCGAACTCTAAAACGGGTCTATCCTGCAGCCGTATACCAATTCATACTTTAACAACCGTGTATATACCGATATGTTTTTGTTTTTCGTCCCATCATTATACGTTTCCGACTAGAGACGGCATGTTCAACGATAAATCGGAATGATAAAACAGAGACTGATGCAACTAGAAAACGTATTACTGCTACACGAAGGGCGACGGGTTATGGGAAGTGTATGGCGTTGTCTGGTGGTGGGGAGGGGGGATGGGCGGGGTTTGATACTGGTTGCTTTAGAGAACCTTTATTTTGTCGTTCACTTGCTCCACTTCACTCGCCTGAATATAACAAGAGGGGGGGGGGGGGGTAATCTTGGCTCTCGTGCAATATCGGAAATATCGGCCGAGCGAATAACTAAAGCCCGAAGCGATCGAACCCACCACCCCAACCCCCCTTTTTCACCCCCCCCCCATTGAAAATGAAAGTTTTCAATTCAGAATAGGTCTTTCACCGTGTGCTGCTCCCCTCCGCTGTCAGCCACGTTTTACGCTTCGAAGGTTCCAATAAAACAGAGAAACAATGAAATGTCCGTCCGTATACACGGGAAAAAAAAGACTTGAAGAATTTACCATCTGCATAGCTGATTTTGGAGTCTGCTATTTACCATTATATATAGTAAATGCAACGTACCTTGTGGTAAATTAAGGAAACCTGTTGGTGCATTTCACCGCAAGGTATGTGTTGCATTTACCATACTTGCAGACGCCAAAATCAGCTATGCAGACGGTAAATTCTACCAGACTTTTTTCCCCGTGTTTATCTGATTTCCGACTTCAAGGAAATGGAGGGGGGTTGATGCATCTAACACACACGCTTATGAAGAGCGTGTCCCAAGACACATATGCTCTGCGAGAAGGAATTTCTGGTAAAAGTGGCAGCGCAATTTTTTTTTTTTTTTTTTTTTTTTTTTTTTTTTTTTTTTTTTTTTTTTTTTTTTTTAACGGAAATTCTGGTTTAAGACAATAGAAGTTTTACATGCTAAGAACTCTATACTTTAAATCACCAGACATTATTTTTTAAAATCGGTTGAAAATGTCGACAAGATATTTCCCATCATGACCGTCCCCGTTTTTTTCTTTTTTTTCAAAAGCACGTAAGAAAAGCTCTCTTTAGTTGAAGCTCGTTAGTCTATCCAGTGGCGTAGCGTGCAATAACAACGCTATACTGTGTCCGTTGAAACCCATGTAAAAGGTCGAATGCGAAGGTGTTCACCGAACACCCGATACTTCGACCTTTTTTATGGGTTCAAATGGACGAACTGCAACGTTGCCTAATTGCACGCTACGCCACTGAGTCTATCTCAATAAGCTCCATCCTTACGAGGTGTTCTCGCGACACAGCCTGTTGCAAAAATTTGCGACAGCTCTGTCTCTCTCTCTCTCTCTCTCTCTCTCTCTCTCTCTCTCTCTCTCTCTCTCTCTCTCTCTCTCTCTCTCTCTCTCTCTCTCTCTCTCTCTCTCTCTCTCTCTCTCTCTCTCTCTCTCTCTCTCTCTCTCTCTCCCCCTCTCTCTCTTCCCATTTAATTGTGTGCGTTAAAAAATGACAACGATAGCGGCTTAGGTCACATTATGGTCCCCTCTGCTATCCTTCTCTAACACATGGAGCGTCTTCTTTTATCCACCGGTTGTTCGCCATTATTTGCTATTATTTCAACCAACTTCAACCAACTCGTTCTTTTATCCACCAAGTTGACCACGTGACAACCGGTAACTACCGGGAATCACCGCCGAATTCGGTTGTTCGCGTTAAATCACCCGCGAGATTATGAATGTAGTGTGTGTGGTCTATTTGGTAAGCTGTTATTGATCGAATCGTGAATCTCGAGTCTCAACAGTAATCGTAACGTGTGTTTTCCGTACAATACAACAATTTTTACTAAAAATAACTAGTTATTTCTTTTGTTAATTATTGTTTCATTTGAACAAAAACAAAACCCAACGGAACAAAAAACCAACTGCAACCAACCCGTTCTTTTATCCACCGGTGCTTCATGGTTGATGACGTCTTATAATAGAACCGAGACTTACCGGTGGAAAAACAACCGGTGGATAAAAGAAGGCGCTCATGTGTTTAAACGGTCAAAGAGAAAGAGAGAGAGTGAGAGGGGGGGGGGAGAAAGACAAACTCCTGAATCCGCTAATACGGGCCAAAAGATCTAAAAAAAAAACAAGTTGGAACTTGCAACACTGGAACAGTGTTAGCAAAGAGAGCATGAGTGTCGGCCGTAAATCATTGTAAGTGTGGAGTTCCATATTGATAGTACAAAACTGCGACAAAGTCAATCGCAACGCTGCATTTGTGTTTGTATAACAGTGATCGCTGTAAAAATAACTTGATAGGTCAAAGTGGGAATGAAAATTTACTTATAGCGTGTTGAAACAGTTGTTCACGAGGCGAGGTGAATACTGTGGTTTTGAAAATCGATTTCGATAGTGATAGTTCCTTTAAAATCGGATGACGCAATACCAATCCTAGCAAGCCGCAAAGTCTAGTTTAGTTATTTGGGACTTTTTAGATTTCTCTCGCCTGAACCAAAGTCATCAGGAAGGAAATTCTTAATACCAATCCTAGCAAGCCGGAAAGTCTAGTCTAGTTATTTGGGACTTCTATAGAATTTTCCTCGCTTGAACCAAAGTCATCACGATGGAAATTCTTCGTCTTTATGGTTTCAGCTCTTTTTGTCTCAGATTAAAAAATGAATGTTAATATTGATCAAATGTCATCCGACACTCATCAAGGCCCTTAAGGAACGTAATATGAATTTGAAAAAAGCTCATTCGATTTTTAAGGGAGCTTAAACGGTCCATGAGAGACGAAATTCGCGGATACAGAGTATCCACAGCTTATTTCAATGTTCGATCTGACAAGACCGTGCGCCTTTGAAAAATCGATATCTCGATAGTGAATCGATGTATTGCAATTCGGTTTGCACCGGTCGAAAGCGCTTGCTTGTGACTGACAACCTCGAAAATTTCAGATCCATCCGAGTTTATTTAATGACCTTACAGGACCTCTCGCGGCCGCAGTTAGACATTTCTTGTCAGAGTTACGCTGAAACGGGGAGTAGTTTGATATTTTTAATAAGTCCCCCTAAGATGATATTTTTTGGCTCGAAACTGCATTGAGCCCTCTCGGGACATCATTGGGACCCGAAAAAAAGCGGAACCGATATAATACGGCACACGACTGGTTCGTGAGAGACGAAATTCGCCTTTTTCCAGCCTCCAGCGCCCCTCTAAGGTCGATCTGACAAGACCGCACGCCTTTGAAAAATCGATATCTCGAGAACGAATCGATGGATTGCGCACTGCGGTTTGGATTGGGCGGTAGCTTCAGCTTTTAGATAATTCTTGAAAAAAATTCAGATCCATCCAAGTTTTTAAACGGATCTTATGGGACCTCCCGCGGCCGCAGTTAGACATTGTACGTGAGACTTACGCTGGAGTTGGGGCCACGCCCCCCCCCCCCATATAGACTTTATCGGTCCGACATTTGTCAGGGCCCTTAATGAACTTCATGTGAACTCAAAAAACTCACATATGACTTCTCACGGCGCATGCTAGGTCCATGAGAGTCGAAATTCGCGGATTTTAGAGAATCTTAGATTTCTGACCCTATACCGCGCGCCTTTGAAAAATCGATATCTCGAGAGTAAATCGATGTATCGCAATTCGGTTTGGACCGATCAAAAGAGTAAGCTTACCGGTACTCGCCGTTAAAATTTTGGATCCATCTGATTTCATTTTGAGCCCTTACTTGAGTTATTTGGACCCCAGTTGGAATTATTTTTTCGGAGTTACGCTGGCAAGTGGGTCGCTCCCTCTCTTGGAAAACTGTGGAGGGGGCCCTTTGCTGGGGCATACATTCTATTTTCACTTTTTTTTTTTTTTTTTTTTTTTTTTTAATTTTATATTTGTGTCTAATCTAAGTTGGGGGGGAGGAGGAGAGTACCTGCAAGTCAACCGGCAATTTACTTTTGATAGTGGCTGCGGGTCGAGGGTGCGGATTGCGGACTTTTAACTTGTTGTGGGGGTTTTCAGGGTGGCCGTGTCTAAACTTATGAGAAAAGAAGGCAACCACAGACCGAAAAAACGTTCAATTTCTGGTTCAGAGACCATGGACAAAGACATGGGCACCCGCAAAACAATTGCCCGGAGGGGCAACTTTTTGAATGTCAATGGAAGGTCTAGGGGACACCACCTAGAGACGGGCAAGTCTAGAGAACCCCCCCCCCCCCACTTCCGCCCAAAATAGAAAAAAAATCAATTATCCTTCCAAATGGTAGAAATTGTAAGTGATTGTAGCATGTAGTTGTATCAAAAGTAATTCTATTTTTTACGTGTTTGATATTATGAATAAAGTGACAGCATCAGATGATAGAAATAGTAAAAAGCTGAGTACAACTATTCCTTCTTTATTTTCATTGTCCTGATGAATTCTAAGAGTTAACCTATTTAAATTAACAAAACCAAAACTCTTGCCTATACATTCTCTAATCATGTAATTATCGACCAGAGGATTCTGAATTTTCAAGGAAGTTCGCAAAATTCTCGTTGCCAACGGTAGTTGCCAATGTAACACGTTCATACTAGTAGATTTTAAAACTTCTTTCGGCGAGGGAGATGACGGGTGGGAAGGATGATGTCGTCTGAATCAGGAGGGGGTGGGGTAAAAATCAGGGGAAGGTCTAGATCTGGGGGGAGAGGAATCCTGAAACTGGGGGGCGAGCTGTATAGTGGCAAGGGGTGGTTGGGCACCACTGCTTAGGGGGGGGGGGGGCTACTTCCCGCCCTGCCCCCCCCCTAAATTACGCCCCTAATTAAAATTGTAAAGTAAACTAAGAATAAAGTTTGTTAACTCTTACTCCTTTCGTTATTATTTGATCTTCGAATGTTCCGATTCTTTTTTATTGTAAAGTTTTGATTTTTCTGAATTAGGGGGGGGCGCCCATTGACAGATAAGGGAGAAAGGTAAGTGTGGAATTTGCACGGGAATCCGGCGTAGTGTGCCGCAAAAATTACTACCAATGGCGGATCCAGAAAATTCTTTTAGGGGGGGGCTTCACGCCTATGAATTTTCAAATTTGCAGGGAGGAATTTATGGGATTTTTTCTGTTGAAAAAAGGCAAAGGCTACCGTGAGTTGGGGGGGGGGGTGCCTTTCCCGAATCCGCCGCTGATTACCATGTAACACTGAGCCACGATGACCGATGTCGCATAAAACCAGGTAGAAGACCCGTGGCGGGCGTGGCATCCGTGATGGCTGTGAAATTGGGATGAAGTAGATGGACACACATCATTCATGCAATCTGCACAACGCGGCAAGCAACTGTTGTAGGCGTAGGTGCAGTAGTTCGTGGGGAGGGCAAAGGGGACGGGAGGTCGTCGCAAAACCATGGACGAAGATATAACTAGACTGTTGTTTGTCCTAGAGTCCCTATATGTAGAGAGTTAAGACAAGAGAAATCATGGGCGTCGCCATTGGATGCGATTTTGCACATTTGTTTACATTATTCTGAGGCCGTTGTTGTGTTTTGCTCCACAGCAAAGATTACAGTTCCGCTAAGTTTGAAACGATGTAATCTTTCCCTGCTTTTGTTGATCGACATGTATTATCGCTTTTTAATGATTCTTTTGAGATTTTTGGACATTCTTGTGGTGCATTATGATTAAAATTAACAGATTCGTCGCAAATTAACTCTTTTATCTGTAAAGGACCGTTGGTAAACAAAAAAAAAGTGCAAAATCGCATCCAATGGCGGCGTCCGTAGAGCCTAAAATTCATCGACCAATCAGAAGTTGACTACCCTCTTGTCTTAACTCTCTACATATAGGGACTCTAGTTAGTCCTGTTTTGCTCTCGACCCCAGCGCTCCAAGCAGCGGGCAGCTGAACTACTCTTTCAAGTGAGCGATCCTGGCGATGTGTCCATGCTCACATGCTGTGCTACTGCTAAAACCGTTGTTGGAGTTGGTCTGTTATGGCATGGCTGTCAACTGTTGTCGGCGACCCAAGAGGATCAGATAACTCAGTATCTCAATGGAAGATCGAAAGCAAGGGAAATCCAGAATCAACTTTGGACAAGGTAACAGAAATCATCAGCAAATTAAAAGAGTCGCCTGATCTCTACTAATAAAACAAATGTCTATGTACTCTTTCTTGTTTGATTCCGTTTTGAGGTTAACTGTGGTGTATAGTATTTCAGTCCTTGATTAATCATTTTCGACAATTCAGGAATCTTTCAAGAAATACTCCAGAGGTTTGCTTTTTAGCGGATTTTGCTTCCTTTTAATTCGCTGATCATTTGTTCCCTTCGTTCAATCGTGATTCAAATTACCTACACGGTATACATTTGCGGGAAGGCATGGGAGAAGGGAGCCGGAGCGGCCACCGCTGCAGCGGCCACCGCTGCAACGGTTCGCTTTTAGTTGACCCTTACTGCTGCTTGGAGCGCTGCGGTCGCGCTCGAAAACCCGCTAACAGGTTTTAACACGGGCGGAGATAGGAAGTCGGCAGTTTTTAGTTATATCTTCGTCCATGGCTCGGAATGGTCTTAAAATTTTCCTTAGGATTTGATCTAGAACGCAACGTTCTTACATTTTCGAAAAGTTAACTCTAGCTCTCGCAATTAACGATTAAAGGCGGAAAAAGCATGGTTTCAGGATCGCGGAACAGTGGCGTTATCTAGCGGATGAGAATCTTACTACAGGTCGCTGAGGATTCACCTTAAAACGCAACGCCGATCGCGTTCCCCAAACGAACTCTTTTAGCGGACCGAAACATCAACAATAACAGGATTGGAAATTTGAAATCATCTAAATGCATTTTAAATCGCAGAATACACGAAACATGGACACAATCCTCTGATATAAAACCCCAATATCTCATACAGAAAATTTCGTTGAAGTCTGATCCAAATTAGTAACGTAATTACATTCCCAAAAATGCTTAACCTCAATCTTGGCCAAAAACTCCCGCCACAAAGAAAAAGCGACAAATTGGGAGGACACCGGATTGGCGGAATCACATGGGTCAATCGGTCCTCGAGGACCCGTTCTCGATACTGAAACCAAGCGATCCCCCGAGCGGACCCCCGAACCATGCCGTTCCTATAAGAAAAGCATTATTGACCTTGTAGAAACGATTTCAATAGAGCATGACACTCATGCTCTAAAAAAGGCACCACCGTTAGCTGTCGAGAGCCATTTCACCGGACTTCACCTCGAATAAATAAATAAATAAATAAATAAATAAATTATAAATTCGACAACGTCGTCGATTTCGCTCCGTCCGAAAGTGTTTCATGGTCACACACTTTCGCGACCCCGCGCGAGATCCGAGCGAGTTTCGCTCGCGAACCGGCGAACCCGAACCCATTACGAAGCGATGATAATAATCAGGGTAAGACATTGATCATGTGAAGCTGTTCGGCGCCGCGCCTCCCCTCCCCCCTCCCCCCCCCTGGAAAGTGACATTTTAAAGAGTCTTATTTCCAAAGGAACTATTATATCCGAAGGGAAGGAGGGCAAGGCAAGGCAAAGGCGCAAGGAATAAAGATATGGGGGATGACAGGGAGGGGGGTGAGTGGAGGGGGAGGGGAGGGGAAGGGGGAGTAGATAGGATCGAGGTGACGGCTGACGGTTATCACTCTCCTCTCCCCCTCCTCTCAATCGCTATCCCGTTTCTATCCCGTCCGATTCCCACATCCCCTCCCCCTCTCCCTCCCCGCCCCCTCCCTCCACCCACTCTACGCGTTTGTCGTGTTTCTTCCAAGTATTGGAATTGGCCGATCATCATCCTATCATCATGGAACGCGCACGTGCGATTTTGGAAATCGGCGTTTGCTTGAGGGATGGGATGGGTTGGTGGGGGGAGAGAAATTGTGGGAGGGGGCGAAGGAGGTATGAGCAGGATGGTTGGGGAGGAAGGAGGGGGAAAGTCGAATGATGCGAAAATTACTCGGCTCGTTTAGCCGAAAGAAACGCTTGACGCGTCTCACACAGGGTAAGGAGAGCAAAATCTTATCGCGATAGACTGTTTTAGTAGAGCGATATATTGCATCGATTGCCGTCCGAGGGCCTCTGGTTCCAAGCAAACTCCGATTCAATGCATTTTCCCCATAAGCGGATTTTCGAACGGAAATGTAGACTATTAAATCAAACGATTAATGCGACCTTTTTGCGATTATGAATTCTACGTCCTCGAAAATTTTGCAGGGTTCCTTTCGTAAAACTGCCGAAATCAACAAGATGTTACAGATTAAACGATGCGTTTGGAGGTTGGAATCACTCAAATGTTATTGTTGTTATTGTGGAATTGGCGGGATTTCGAGAGATTCCAACCTACAAATGCGACATTCAAACAAAAGGAGGCCGGACCTTGGAGGCTTTTTATTTCCTTTGAGAAATGAGTTTTCCAGTCTCATGTGAAGCACTTAGAGATATTTAACCGCGGGATAGGCCGCAGCTAAAATTATTTCGAAAGGGGTCCATCCAGCTGCCATAAGGAGTGGCCCCCCCTCAGAAAAATTTGAAACTTTTAGTAATGATAGAGCTAAGCGTCAGCTTTCAGAATGGCCAGTTTTTTAAATTTGGTCAACTGAGAGCGGGGGGGCAGGGGGTCAAAGTCAAAACCTTCAGTGCCCCATAACTTTTGAACGAAAAGAGATATTGACGTGAACTTTGCGCCAAAAGATGCGTCTTTCAAAGACCTTTCGATTGGTGTCCTACAAAGTTTAGTTTAAAAAATATTTGAGCCCATTTTTGCCATTTTTTCGATTTTTGAAATTTTTAAAAAACTGTTTTTTGAGTTTGAAAAATATGCGCAACGTAGGAATCTGAACAAAAAACTTTCGTAAAGAAAGCTGATTTTATAAGCTTTAAGATGGCGCAAACCGCGATGCCGGGAAACGTTTCGTTCAAGAGCTATGACGGTGCAAAGTTTCAAATCTAGGCAAAAAATAGGGTTTTGCCGACTTTCGATTCTACAAAAAATTTGTTGCTCCGCCAATAATCGATGAAATTCATTGAAACTTGGTAGATAGGGGTTTTTGGGTCGCTGAATTCATTTTTGATATTAGTTTTTCAAAATTCCTAAATCCAAGATGGCCGCCATAGTCATACTTATCTGCGGCCATCTTGGATTTAAGAATTTTGAAAAACTAATATCAAAAATGAATTCAGCGACCCAAAAAACCCCTATCTACCAAGTTTCAATGAATTTCATCGATTATTGGCGGAGCAACAAATTTTTTGTAGAATCGAAAGTCGGCAAAACCCTATTTTTTGCCTAGATTTGAAACTTTGCACCGTCATAGCTCTTGTAGTGGGGCGGATAACTCCACAATATCGGAAGAATCGTTCATTTCTGGAAAAAAAAGTGAAACTTTCAGGGATTGTAGTTGACCCTTTTGAGAATCGAAAATCGAAGAGACCCCAAAAAGTTGGGCCCCTGGGGGCCCAGGGGAGGGCCCCAAAATCTTATTTTGCTCATAACTTTTGAACGAGTGATTTTTTCGAAAAAAATGATAAATTGAAAAGATAGGAAATTTAATTTTAAACAAAAAGTGTCTCTTGGTATTTTTCATTTGGACGACAAATAACCAAGATATAGCCGGAAAACCGATTGGACGTTGGGCGCCCCACCCGGATCGGGCCGCCGCATATAGTATACGGTCTCTTATACGCTGCCGCGCGCAAGTATCTCTTGCTGCACGGTTGGCACTCACACTCTGACACTTCGCTCAAGTTTATGTCGTCGTGTGTGACTCTTGGAGAGTTGGGGGGGGGATGCGCCCAACCAACCCCCCCCCCCCCCCCCCCCCCCACCAAATGAATTACACGCGTTTGAAGAAGTCGACTGATTTCCATTAATTTTTTATTCAATTTATCGCGAATAACAAACAAAAGTAACCTAAGTAAGTTTATGTCTCCGTTTTCGGGGGGGGGGGGGGCCTTCCACCCTCCCCATGAATCGCACCCGTATACAGAACTAGGTACGTTTCCGTTCATTTTTATTCAGTTTATTGCTAAAAATGAACGAAAGTAACCTGATGTAAGTTCTGATCAACGTTGATATCGTTGAAAACAAACGCAACGATGAATGTAGGAGATTCATCGAGGAATGCTAAGGGAGGGGGTATCACCCCACTCCCCCTCCCTTCTCTGATAGAGAATCCAGAATTGTCGTTTTTACCTCTAAAAACGATTGAAATAAGCCGGACATCCGATCTATAATTGATTTTAATCGACACTGTTAGAAAATTTCACAAATGAGCCGAGTGGAGGAGACGCTCATGAGGGGGAGGGGGGGGGGGGGGGGGGGGGGTACTAAACTCCAACTTCGGTTTGAGACAATCTCTGAGTCTCGTTTTTTACAGTTTCGTGATGAAAACGATGTAAAAACACTCGTCGTTTGTACGTCAAATATTTATAAGTTAAAGGTTTGGCCTCAGCTGAGAATTGTGTACTTACTTACACACTGTTTGGATGTTTTATTCGCGTGTCATGCAAACTATTCTTATTTGAAAGACGAATAACGCTGAAAAACCACGCAGCACGCACTTCGCTGAATGTGTTGCAGCACTGAGATCAGTTAACATACAAATACAACTCAAACTATACAGCGCGATCCGAGGTAAACCTTTTTCAGTGATTTCCACATGTTTTCGTTTTCATCACGAAACTGTAAAAAACGAGACTCAGAGATTGTCTCAAACCGAAGTTGGAGTTTAGTACCCCCCCCCCCCCTCCCCCTCATGAGCGTCTCCTCCACTCGGCTCATTTGCGAAATTTTCTAACAGTGTCGATTAAAATCAATTATAGATCGGATGTCCGGCTTATTTCAATCGTTTTTAGAGGTAAAAACGACAATTCTGGATTCTCTATCAGAGAAGGGAGGGGGAGTGGGGTGATACCCCCTCCCTTAGCATTCCTCGATGAATCTCCTACATTCATCGTTGCGTTTGTTTTCAACGATATCAACGTTGATCAGAACTTACATCAGGTTACTTTCGTTCATTTTTAGCAATAAACTGAATAAAAATGAACGGAAACGTACCTAGTTCTGTATACGGGTGCGATTCATGGGGAGGGTGGAAGGCCCCCCCCCCCGAAAACGGAGACATAAACTTACTTAGGTTACTTTTGTTTGTTATTCGCGATAAATTGAATAAAAAATTAATGGAAATCAGTCGACTTCTTCAAACGCGTGTAATTCATTTGGTGGGGGAGGGGGGGGGGGGGTTGGTTGGGCGCATCCCCCCCCCCAACTCTCCAAGAGTCACACACGACGACATAAACTTGAGCGAAGTGTCAGAGTGTGAGTGCCAACCGTGCAGCAAGAGATACTTGCGCGCGGCAGCGTATAAGAGACCGTATACTATATGCGGCGGCCCGATCCGGGTGGGGCGCCCAACGTCCAATCGGTTTTCCGGCTATATCTTGGTTATTTGTCGTCCAAATGAAAAATACCAAGAGACACTTTTTGTTTAAAATTAAATTTCCTATCTTTTCAATTTATCATTTTTTTCGAAAAAATCACTCGTTCAAAAGTTATGAGCAAAATAAGATTTTGGGGCCCTCCCCTGGGCCCCCAGGGGCCCAACTTTTTGGGGTCTCTTCGATTTTCGATTCTCCTAAGGGTCAACTACAATCCCTGAAAGTTTCACTTTTTTTTCCAGAAATGAACGATTCTTCCACTATCCGCCCCACTAGTGAACGAAACGTTTCCCGGCATCGCGGTTTGCGCCATCTTAAAGCTTATAAAATCAGCTTTCTTTACGAAAGTTTTTTGTTCAGATTCCTACGTTGCGCATATTTTTCAAACTCAAAAAACAGTTTTTTAAAAATTTCAAAAATCGAAAAAATGGCAAAAATGGGCTCAAATATTTTTTAAACTAAACTTTGTAGGACACCAATCGAAAGGTCTTTGAAAGACGCATCTTTTGGCGCAAAGTTCACGTCAATATCTCTTTTCGTTCAAAAGTTATGGGGCACTGAAGGTTTTGACTTTGACCCCCTGCCCCCCCGCTCTCAGTTGACCAAATTTAAAAAACTGGCCATATTCTGAAAGCTGACGCTTAGCTCTATCATTACTGAAAGTTTCAAATTTTTCTGAGGGGGGGCCACTCCTTATGGCAGCTGGATGGACCCCTTTCAAGTGAGCTTGCATGAATTAAATCATTTGTCCGTTTAATGTAAGATGCAAATTGATTGAAATGAATCAGTTTCATGGTTCAATAGAAGTGAAATGGTAAAAAAAAAAAAAAAAAAAAAAAAAAAAAAAAAAAAAAAAAAAAAAAAAAAAAAAAAATTCAATAGAGCATGACACTCATGCTCTAAAAAAAAAGATTAATGATCGACGATCTCTTCTACCATCATTGTTAGAAATTAGTTTTGAGTCATAGCTCTTTTTTTTTCTTTTTTTTCCGAGAAAATTTCTTTTGATTATTACTGAATTAATTCCCACCGCACATTCTGGAGGTCATTGTGATGTGAATGAGTGTTTTTCTCGTGGGTTGCTGCGTCGTTTTTCTACCAAAGGTTTAATGATAGCGCAACGAAAGCAGTTTCTATCTGGTTTTTTTTTTTTTCTGTCCACTTCGATAGGGACCTCAAAAAAAAACCCGTCCATATAGTACCCGGATTTCTCCAAGGACTCTTGTAGGACCATTGTGCGAACAGATTGCTCGCGGTCAACTTTTCTTGAGGTTTCTTTGCGCTCAATAGCGTGAGTGAGCGAGTGAAGTATATGTGCGTGAATTGATACGAGCGTGACGCGTGACATTCCCAACCCCCCCCCCCTCGGCCCCGTCTTGTCAAATCCCCTCACCTAAACTCCGACACGCACCGATTCGACGCGCTTAATGGTGCCATATTTGAAATTCATACGTACGCCCCCCCCCCCCCCCCCCAACAACATCACGACCACCCGGTCTCTCGCGAAAACTGGAACGGAAATCAATGACCAACCGATTCGATAAACTTGCCCCTGAATAATGAAATGTCCGTGAGGGAGGGGGGAGGGGGGGAGGGGCTGAGAGAATCGGTCCGTCATGGAGGATTTGCGGTAAGAGGATCGTATCGGTGGATGAACTTTTTATTTTCTGCGATTCATACGAACGCCATACCAATCGCTTCATTCACCAATCTATTGTAATTATCTGTCAATACCAAAGATTACTTATACATACAGATATGGCATTAGCCCAAATTTTGTTAAGTTGACTCCGGCCGTGATACAACCGGGCATAAAGAGGGGATCATAAAGATTACAGAGAAAAAGATTACATTTTCCCTGTTTGTCTGTTACAAAACTGTTCCATGTTCCACGTTCCACTGTTCACGTTCCGTGTTTGTTCTAGTTCCGCAAACAAACACAGGAAAAGTGGGAAACGTAATCTTTTTGAACCATGTAATCTTTATGATCCCCTCTGTATGTCCGGTTGTATCACGGCCGGCGTTTTATTCATTTTTCACTTAACACGGGCGAGATGGCTAATGTCATATCTGTATGTATAAGTAATCTTTGGTCAATACGAAGGAATTTCAAAATGCTCAGAATGATTTTTTGGACGAATAGATGTGACTTAGTTTTTCTTGTCAAGGATTCTCGAAATTAAGGTTCCTATACGAACCGAAAAAAAAACCGTCATTTTCAAACTTATCCATGACGACACTACTTTGTTCCAGAGTTGGGCAAATGGGGGTGGTAATCGATTACACGATTACCAAGTATTCGTAATCGTCGTTTTTTCGGAGGATGATTTTATTGTAATCAAGGCTGATTTTTTACAAGCCGCCCATCATATTAGTTGCAGAAGTATTAGATGTAATCACAAATACCATTGATTTTACTATTTATTTATCAGTGAAAAAATGGATTCAATTACCATCCAAGATTTGACGATTACGATTACTCGGTAGTCGTGTGAACGATTACGATTCCCATTTGCCCAACTCTGCTTTGTTCTAGAGTACCTATATAGGGAGAGTATGGCCGTCTGCGATCATGGGAGCTCTTAGGGCCCACTTTCAAGATGGCGGCGGTCGTGTTGTTTGAGGTTACGTTACATTGTTGATGAAAACGGTGTCGGTGAACGGTGAGTTTGATGACCGTTACCCTCTAGAAAATGTTCAACGGTTACAACGGTTACACGATCGACTCGGTCGTCCATCTTGAAATTAGGCCCTAAGAGCTCCTTGAACGCCTAAAATGTCGCAGCCAATCAGCGTAGGATTCACAGACTGCCATACGCTCCTTATATGTATAGGTACTCTACTTTGTTCAGTAAGCTAAGACGATACTCGTTGATTGATGAAGAAAAAAAATTCCAGAATTTAAGACATCTCAGTAAGAGGGGCCCATAAATCAGCAGTTATGCTCTTCGGCTAAAAACCTTCATTTGCTCATAATGCACAGTTCTCGGGAAGAGCACACCCACTGTTTTATGGGGTTTTTTTTTCCGGAGATGTCCTCAATGGGGCTCTTGCAGTTTTTTGCTGTTGGGGATTGAAGAGTTGATTCTTGCATAATAACCTGTGAAAATGACGATGAGTACAGAAAATCACAAAAAAGCTACCACTTGCAAAATCACGTTCCATCTACCGCCTTGAATTACCGGGGTAGGCAAAATGAACACTGTGGAGTATGAATGTTTAACTACCCACTAAATTTGAGCTAGTTATCGCTTCGATTTCTTCTGGTAAACTGAACCTGGTAGTGAAAGCTAAAATGTTCAGTTGATAACCATCCTAGTTCGGTAGTAATTATCAATTTCGATTAGCTCGTGCAAAATTATTCCTAAAAGTTTTTGAATAATATTTTTTTTTTTTTTTTTTTTTTTTTTTTTTTTTTTTTTTAATTTAAACCACTTTTTTTCAATTATCTTCCAAAAACAAATTCCATATGCTCAATTCTTCAAAACTACTATTTGTTCTTTCTTTATTTTTTCTGGTAAACTGAACTAGATAGTATGGGGTCAAAGCCGTGGCTAGCTAAGATGTCAACCAATATATAGTTTGGTAGTGATAATCAATTTCGGTTAGCTCGTAACAAATAATTCCTAAAAGTGTTTCAATCATTTTTCGATTTAAACCGCGTTATTTCAATTATCTTCCAAAGACATAAATTCCATATTTTCTACTTTTTATTTCTTCAGAACTAATTTTGGTTCAGCAGCGTCCAAATTTCGTCAGCCACAGCCCCAGTGCGGCTGCACCATGCTTTACGCTCAAAACGCGCATGAATCTAATTTACCCATGTTGTCGTTCTTGATAATTCGAAACGCCTATTTACGTTCCTTTTCTCTCGTTCCAAACCCGACGATCGGAACTTTCCTGCTCCGACTCCCATTTTCCAATTACGGGAACAATTTACAACTTCGTGAACTAAAATTCGCTTATTATTTTCCCTGTAAATTCTATTTTAACTCTCACTCCTGGCGTCTTGTGTTCCTCTTTTGTTTCTCTTCTTTTTCCGTTTTGTTTTTTTTTTATTTTTCTGCCTTCTTTCTATTCCTTTCGCGTTTTATTACTCATCTTCATATATTTTTCTTGAGAATTTTCATTTTTCTCTCGCATCGCACCTCGCGTGAACGAAAGTCGAACGTGCGGGTGTCAACTTACGTTTAGAGCCATGGTTGCCAAAAAGGATCTTGCTAACGTTTGGTTCTAGCGTAAAACACAGCGAAAAGGACGAAGATAACACTAAATAATATCGAAATTCACTCGAAGACTTAAAAAATGACTTGAACGTGTCATGCGTAGTCATCTCTCTGTAAAAATACGCAGAATAAAACCTCAACTTAAATAAGAATTTCCTTCAGTATACCTGCGTAGCGCCGCCATCACGCCTTATGCTTGAAGACTATTTTGTAAGTCTGTGAGTGAATTTCGTAATCTTTTAATGTTCTTATCGTAATTTCTGCTGTAATTTACTCAAGAATATACTGTTTCAGCGATGTGCGGAAAATTTAAAATACAGGGCTCTGCTTGGCCTAGATGCTTTTTTTCAATCAAGAAATGAGCATCTTATTGGTTATTTTTAAATTTCCTGCTTCTCACAAAAAAGTCCATTAACTTCTCAATCGCATAAAGCAAAAGTTGGTAAGAGCCCTATTGAATCAAATTGGAAGAGGAAGCAAATTTATCCAGCTACCTGGCAACCTTGGTTGGAGCTCGTTAATTGGAAGGAGAGGAGGTAGACGCGCTGAATAATGAAAGAATAAGGTTCGCAAACTTCAATCTCACTGATAATGGGATTTCTTTACCGCGTCACCCTGATTTTGCATTTCCGGGAGGAGGGGGAAGGGGTGATGGTATTAGGAGCGAATGTCGCGAGCAGCACTTCCGGAGTTCAGAGAATGGTAAAATCTGCATGGAGGAGCAATTAGAGGGTCATTGGCCCCAAAGGTCGAGGGAAAAAAGAGACCCCATTGGTTTTTTTTTTCTTCTTTTTTTTTCAAGAAAAGTAAGATGAAAATCCTCCCTTATCTCCTGCAAAAAAAAAAAAAAAAAAAAAAAAAAAAAAAAAAAAAAACTCATCTTATTATTTGCGCCTTATGTTCTTGATCAGTCATTCTCAACTCTCAGGGTAATCGATGTTACATACACTGGAAAAAAATCAATTGTTAAAGCAGCAATTCAAAATTTGCTGATTTAACAAAAATTGAAAGTTTCTAAATCAACCGCAGGGTTTTCTGTTAAGTTAAAAATTTATTTATTGAGTTTACAAAAATGGTTGTTACATCACAACCACATAATGGTGTTCTTTTACCAAAATAGACATTGTCAATTTAGCAATTTTAAATAGTTGAAAAACATACAGAACTTAGCCCAATTAATTGATCTAACAATTCAGCTTGTTTTATCAGCAAAATAAATTGCTGATTTTACTTACTAATTTGTTATTACAGCATAAAAATTGTTATTTTTACTATTCGATTTGCTGGTTGGGCAAAGTTAGTTTTTAAGCTAACAAAATGAATTGCTGATTTAGCATTTGAGTTGTTACTTTAACATAATTATAGGTTAATTTAGAAAATCATTTTGTTCTGTGCTTTTTTAACTATTTATTTTTTTCAGTGTATTTATATAAAAAAAAAAAAACTTTAACGATGAAAGAAAATTAGCTTTAAAATATGGTAAGAGGAGGGAGGGGAAGAGGCATAATTTAAACTATCCCAAAAAATGTGGGTATACCAATCTTTGTTTGAAATACAGGTATATAGAAAATCTTCCAAATGTAAACACTGCTTAAAAAACGGTCTCATTGTGAATACATAGGTGGAATAGTATTACAAAAAAAAAAAAAAAAAGTCTCATCAAAATTGAACTTTTTTGTGCTAAAAATGATTTTATCTGCGTTCACATCGAGTTCATTTCTTCGTCGTATTTTCATTTTGGTATACTTTCACCATCTGGAATTATTGCATTTAACTGACGTAACTCCGGAAAGCATCTCCTACCCTGCAGGCTGATTCTCCCTATTTGGACGAGACGAGACGAGATAGGAAGAAACGGTGAATCCTATTGGTTTAAATGGCGTCACGTGACAGATTTGAAGTCATTGAGGCGCGGAAAGAGCGAAATCAGAGTCATTCATTTCAAAATCATGACTCTGATCTCGCTCTTTCCGCGCCTCAATGACCTCAAATCTGTCACGTGACGCCATTTCAACCAATAGGATTCATCGTTTCAGCTATCTCGGCTCGTCTCGTCCAAATAGGGAGAATCAGCCTGCTGGAGGTCATCGTGCTATCAAACGGGAAATTGTTGACGGTCAAGAATATGATAATTGAGGACTTTTCCGGAAGAAAGGCCCATGAAACAATGGGTGTGCTCTTCCTGAGAATTGTGTATTGTGAGTAAATGGAGGTTTTTAGCTGAAGAGCACACCTCTTGTTTTATGGGCCCTTTTTCCGGAAAAGTCCTCAATTGGCAAATCTTCGTGAGATCAAAGGAACATTTTGCGCTCCTAGTGCATTCTTGACTGTTAATACTTTTCTCTAGAACTATGAGATTCAAAAGAAAGTACCCCCGGTCGAAATTTTTACTCATTAAATCTTGACAGTCTTTACCATATTTTGCGGTTTTTAAGGGTTTAAGGATCAGAATGCTCCTTTTAATGTTCGTCATGAAAAATTGAAAGTTTCATTGAAAATGAAGGACAAATTTAATTGTAAAAATTTCGACCAGGGCACTTTCTTTTGAAAGTCATAGTACATTCTCACCACTGTGCAACATATTCTGTGACGCACTGATGCGGCGAGGTGTGTACCATTCTCGAATTTTCATTTTGCGACTTGCAAAATTTTTACGCACAGCAAGTTTATTAAAGGGAGAAACACCCCACCCCTCGTCTCCTCGGCCCTCCTCCCTGACTCACCGTGGTACATATAGACGCTGTTCCTCCCCCAAGGTGGAAAGGGGAAGATCCCCAAACTCCGCTCTGTTCCTGGAATTAAATTAAAAATTTAAATTTTAATCGCTTCTCGCGCTGGGCAAGAAATCCTCTTTTGCGTCGTCTAACTTCAAAATCCACGCTTTACTGCTTTTACTGTTTCTCTCCTCCCTCCTCCTTCTTTCTTTCTATCTCTTTCTCTCTCTCTCTTTCTCTCTCTCTCTCTCTCTCTCTCTCTCTCTCTCTCTTCGCTCTCTCGCTCTCTCTCTCTCTCTCTCTCTCTCTCTCTCTCTCTCTCTCTCTCTCTCTCTCTCTCTCTCTCTCTCTCTCTCTCTCTTTCGCTCTCTCGCTCTCTCTCCTTCTCTCTTCTAATCCTTTGCCCTCCTCCTCATTCTCATTTTTCTCCTTCCCTCATCCCACCTAGAGTACCTACATAAGGAGAGTATAGCCGTCTGTGAATCCTACGCTGATTGGCTGCGATATTTTAGGCGTTCAAGGAGCTCTTAGGGCCCAATTTCAAGATGGCCGACCGGGTCGATCGTGTAACCGTTGTAACCGTTGAACATTTTCTAGAGGTTAACGGTCATCAAACTCACCGTTCACGGACACCGTTTTCATCAACAATTTAACATAACCTCAAACAACACGACCGCCGCCATCTTGAAATTGGGCCCTAAGAGCTCTCATGATCGCAGATGGCCATACTCTCCCTATATAGGTACTCTAATCCCACCAACCTCTCCCTGCCCTCCCGTTCGTTGAAACTACGATTATTGTTGATTCTTAACCTTTTCAATGCAGACTTATGATGAAATCATCCTATTACCCTATACGTACCTATGGATGGATTGAGCGAATAATCATACACTGGCGGATCCTGGAAACGAACGATGATAGATCCAGCGGCGGAGTGTTCATGCCTTTTTGGAAGTACAGTCGGGGACAAAGGAACATGTCTGATTACGTCTTCCATATATACGTCCAATTCGTCCAGAAAAATAATGACCGCGAACCAGTGAAATATCTGGGTATTTTCAAAACAATAGATTTAGTTCCCTGCAGAACTTCAAGGAAGGTTATTACTTGAAAGTGCGGGCATCAAATTTATTGCGTTAGTATTTTTGTTTGTATTTCGGTTTGTGTAAGATACCCCTAATCCGATGTAACTTTATGTCGTTTTGTCGCAGGTTGAAAGTTCAGGACTGTGATGGTCACTGTAGCTTTGTTGAACGTCTCCTTGACAATACTCACACTGATCGGCGCCTTCTTGAATTGTTACATCCTTCTTGTTGTTCTCCTTAGCAAACAGGTAAGTTCAAAATATTCGCTAATATTTATATACCTAACAATAATACGAAATATATATAGAAGCCATTTTAGACTCTAACACTCGTAAAGAAGCAGTTCAGTTTGTAGGAAATGTATTTCTACCTTTGATTAAGTGCGAAATTTTGGTTATAAAAATCTTATTTCTGCTCTGCTCTCATGCGGTTCGACCTGACCATAAAATATTATCAATGAAAATGTAGGATGTTATGGAAAACGCCTAGAAAAATTAATCGAATTTTATAATTACAATAGGTTTAATCGGAGCGCATGTTTTCTTGTGAATATAAACTCAGATTATCTTGAAAATTCAAAGCGCTGAGCTTTGACGAACAATAGTTTAAATCAAGATTTTTCAAATGTCAAATGTGAATTCAAAAGTGGCCTTGAAAAAGTGTTATGATTATTTTAATTTTTTTTTTCTTTTTTTTTCCATTACATTATTATTTGCGAGCCCTTCTCCTCATACAAAAGGCACATGAAAAGAAGTTGCATCCTTTGTTTTACCCTTTTTTTGCTCTTTTCTATAAAATGGGGGTGAGCTTCTTAGAAGTTACGACCTTTATTTCCCCCTTTTTGAGCTCTTTTCCACAAAAAAGGGGGGGACTTGAACCCCCAAAGCCCCCTTCCAAGAACCACCATTAAACCAAGCCTCTCTCTAAAAAAAAATTGCAAGTTACAGTTGAAAAAAAAAAAAAAATCAAAGTCTCTTATTTTCAGACCGTCGGCAATTGTTGCGGAACAGGGATGAGAAAAGGAAATAAAGAATCCAGTGAATTTAATATTTACTGGGGGGGATTTAAAAGCTCGTTTGAGCGAAACGAGCCGGAAGAAACTTCCCGTCGATGCTTCCGCGAAAAAGTTCTAAAGTCTGAATCACACCTGTAGAGCGTAGAGTGTTCCTATCGAGGGGGGAGGAACTCATCGGTGGAGGGGGGGAGGGGGGAGAGAGATATACCTAACATAAATCGCGCCTTTTTTGAAAGGGGTATGAGGAAATAGAAGTTGGAAGCTCCTCGTCCGAGCCGAGATGAAGAGTTAAAAGTGCACTCTCATCCTCTTTGACTCTCTCACACCTACTTGTCTGTCCCTTTTAACCCCCCTCCCTCTCTCATCTCCCACCTCCCTCTCGGTCTTCTTCTCTCTCTCTCTCTCTCTCTCTCTCTCTCTCTCTCTCTCTCTCTCTCTCTCTCTCTCTCTCTCTCTCTCTCTCTCTCTCTCTCTCTCTCTCTCTCTCTCTCTCTCTCTCTCTCTCTCTCTCTCTCTCTCTCTCTCTCTCTCTCTCTCTCTCCTCTCCCTCTCTGCCTCTCCCCGTATCCCCTCCCCGTTACCTCCACCCCCGTTCTCTTTATATCACCTATCTTTACGGATTGATACTATTGCACACTGAGAGAGAATGGAAAAGCTCATCTGTTTCGCAGTCTCTCCGCCGTTTCGTCACGGCGCCACTGCGCTGTTGCCGACTTGCAATGTTTTCGACGGAGAAATATCTTCTTTTTTTTTGTTTGTTTGTTTGCTTTTTTTTGTTTTTTTTGTTTTTTTTTTTGTTTTTTTTTTGTTTTTTTTTGCAAAGTCACTTAATGACCCTGCGATCGATCGTAAACGGACGACAGTCATCAATTGAAGCGCTCCCTCCTCATAAAAACGTGCTATTTACAGACTGTTTATCTTTACAGGGGAGCAAATAAAGATGTTTATTACGAGAAATAGGTTCTGTGAGGATAATCCGCATTCATTTGCTGGAAGACCTTGACCCACACGGGTTCAATCGAGTCTCAAAACAATCGATGCTTTTCAAAAGCTTAAACGAAAGATATCTGTTTGATTTTCTTCTCTTGATTCTTTGATCTGAGAAAAACGATTTGCTCTTGTGTCAAACCAAATAAAAAAAAAAGAAGATGATTGAATGAAAGAATAAATGAATGAATAAAGTAAATGAATTTCCTCTTAACATCCGGAAAGTGCATTGTCCAAGAACACTCAGCGAAACAATGGAGAATATAATGGAAAGTTGGAAAAGGTGCACTCAGTAGCTGCGGTGGCTTTAAATGAAAGTTTATGAACTACGACTGCAACCGCTTTTTTAAGATTAAATGAGATTTAAAACAGACTAGCGAGTGGTGCGATTGCATCAGATTGTGGTGTATTCCTCCCCCCCCCCCCTGATCCAAGCAATGGCAACCAAATTGTGATCAAAAACTGATTATTTTTGAACTTCCATATGAAGCCATGCAAAAGTATCGATTTTTCGGAGATTCGATAAATTTGCTGCGCGCTTTTGCTGCAGCAATTTTCATCTAGTAGAATAAAATACATAGAAATAATGTAAGAAGAACGATTTGTGCTACTCGACGAGCCTTCTCTGAAGTACTGAACTGTCAGTCATGATATCGAAAAAGTTCCTTCAATTTGTAAGGTATGCAATTCCACCTCTCCGAAGACGGAATAGTTGCGTGAAATCACGACCGCCTGACTCGGCTATTTTTCCGCTGTGAGAGAGCCTTTTTATGTCACCGATTATGGTTTCCCGTAAAGATATTCTCCTCAGTACTTTATGTAACAGCACTAATATGTCGTTTGTTTTCTTACTTCATTTATTCCATCTTTCAAATTAAAGAGAAATTCATCGGAAAATATTTTACGACTTAAGCCAGGAGATAGTAACAAGGTAGCGTAGCGTGTGATTTTTATGACCTAAATTAACATGGTGCCCTTTCCCCCCCCCCAGAAAAGTTATGGAAGACGTTAAAATTATTTACCCCCCCCCTCCCTCTCATCCTTAGTTTCTTGTCTTGACTATCTTTAATATAATTATAATAATACTTACCATCTGCGCAGATTGTAAATGAACCGCACATTATGGTAAATTAAGTTAACTTGTTGGTACATTTTACCATCATTTAGTTAAATTTACCATACTTGATAGCTGACTCCAAAATCAACTATGCAGATGGTAAATTCTACCAGTTATTTTTTCCGTGTACTCAAATTATTGCTGTTCGACACGAAATTGAAGGAGCCAATACAAAATATTTGTGGTATGAAATCAGAAAATTAAGGGTGACATTTCTGGTGCTAAAAATTAAAAAAAATCATTTTATCTTTTTTTCTTTCTCAAAAATGTATGAGACATTAACCCCTAGGGACATATCTGTTTTGAAACGCATTCATGTAATGTGGGTGCGCCAAATAAGGTCATGTGCACTGAGAAGGCCACCTGCCTTAAATCGGTTGTAGAAATTATAAATAAGCACGAATACACCCCCCCCCCCCGGAGAATGAACTTTCCTGACCATTTTTCTTGCTTATAAACTCCATTTTGCCGCCCAAGACAAGAACTCTCACTTCAATCTACTCATCTTCTTTTATCAATGCTGGTTTTGCCTACTTTTGACAGTATGGCGGCACGTCCAAATTGGCAATGTTGCAAGTAGTCCATCTGAAGCCACAAAAAAGGTCGAAACATTTGGGGGTGCACTGTGCCCTCCCTCGAAGCGATGTTTTACATTGGTTTGAATGGACGAAATTCAACGCTGTCAGATTGCATGCGCTTCCGCCACTGCTTTAGAGTTGAGCAAAACAATAAAAAATAAAAATCGACAGATAATGCGGTCAGTCTGGCAACATTGGGGGGGGGGAGGTCTGATGTGTAAGTATTTTGCATTATTCCGACCTCTTATATACTGACCGCATTAATCGTCGAAGTATATGCTCATCTTGCGTTTCTGCACCACCGAAAGTTGATCATCAAATAATTCATGTCCAACCTTGACCTACAGGAAGACAGGTTCTCACAATAAATTGAGAAGTTCTTAAGAATAACCACATTCAAAACAAAGGTTGTGATTGTCCTCAAAAATGCATGTTTCAAATCATTATTGCGTGTGTTTCTGATAATTTGTGCGGGTTGTTCATCAGAAACACACACAACAACGCTTTGAAATATCAATTGTTGAGGACGACCGGGTCTTCTGTGTTATACGTGGTTATTCTAAAGAACTCCTTTGAATAAAATTGTATATTGCGTTGTTCGCGAAAAATATGAAGCAAAGTTTCACGATCGAATATGATTAATAAAACACCAACCTAACCTATACATAATTTAGGAAACACAATTTTGGTTTTAGGTGTTTGATGGCATCAATTCGATTTTTAATGGAGCAGTTGCAATAAGGGTCTGAAATATTGTGTTTTTTATAAAGAAAATGAAAGTACTTGCGATGAGCTGAGAATAAAGATGTATTTGGTTTCTAATTAAGTCCAATTAATCCGGAGATGAGATTTTGGCCCAAATTACTTGTTTTAAATGGGCATTCAGCGTAGGGACGTCACTACGCATGTACGATGTTTCACAACTTTACACGTGTGTATCTTCAAAATCGCGATAAATTAGGAAAAAACCAAAGGCACCATTGTTTTCAGGTCATCAAGTACCACTATTTTCTTTCTAAAAAAAACCCAAAATTTCAGACCCTTGCAACTGCCCCATTCTTTACAAAAAATCCAAAATTTTAGACCCTTGCAACTGCCCCATTCAACTCCAGACTTGAATTCAAAATCGAATGGATGCCCTCGATGCCTAAAAACACCGAAAAAGTTCAAAAAACACGAGCCAGTTTCGTGTCATCCACTGTTGTCATATGCGTAGGTTGGGAATGATTTTGCGTATAATCCTGTTGGATATATATTCGTCGCGAAAATTCGCTTAAAAAATGTATAGCTTTTTTTTTTTTTTTTTTTTTTTTTTTTTAGTGCTCTATCTCATACTAATTGGCCCTCTAAATTTGCCCTGTTCTTTCCACTACAGGAAATTCTACTCGATCGTTAATTGTAATTTTGTTCCATTTCATCTCATATTTCATAACATGAATCAAAACAGATTCTTCATGTTGGTCCGTTCTTTTTTACCCAATTACGGCCTTTCTTGTTCAATAACCGTTTTCGGGATCCCTACGTTCACCGACCGCTTCAAGTAATTATGATGTTATTTTCCTCCAAAAAAAAAAAAAACAAAAAACAAAAAAACGAAAAAAAAGAAAACAAAAAACAAAAAAAAAAAAAAGGTAAAAACTCTCCCTGAAATTTAAGGTCAATCGAGAAAAAAAAAAAAACTGAGATAAAAAGCTACTTCAGCTAAATCGCACGCACGCATCCCTCTCCGTTTTGCATATACTCAATGATATTTTTCAATTCATCGATGATTCCACCGGTTGCGAAAAGATTACACAGTTCAATAAAATGTATGACTGTACTGCACGAAAATACTCTGATCTATAATCTTTCCTTAACCGGTGCAATCGCCGTTGGATTATTAAAATACCCGCAAGTTTTTTAAAGTCATCGATGACTTCACCGATTGAGAAAAGATTACAGATCAGAGTTTTTTCGTGCAGTACAGTCATACATTAAATTGAACTGCGTAATCTTTTCGCAACCGGTGGAAATATCGGTGAATTGAAAATTACCATTGATTATACGCATAACGGCAGCACTGCTCTTTAATCCACTTTTACTGACAAACAAGCAGCACATTTTCACGTCAAAAACAAACATTCAATTCCATCATCAAAAAAGAGCAAAGTCAGATAACCTCCCAAAAAAAAAAAAAAAAAAAAAAAAAAAAAAAAAAAAAAAAAAAAAAAAAAGGAAGTATGCTCCTTTTCATAAAATCAGCGCCACGGAACCATAAAATATCCATGGAAGAGCGCAATATTTGTTTGCTATGATTTCCTCCTGAAATCCCTTCAATTAGCTGCGTAGGCAGTGTTTTTTCTTTCTTGTAGAGGTTGAAACGAGAGAATAAATTTAATGCGGAAGCAGGCACTTTTTTTTCTTCTTCTTCTTCTTTTTTCACCTCCTTTGTGATTATTTAACAAGCTGGTTGCTCGGCAAACTTTGCACTTAACTGCGGCCGAGAGTTTATTTTTGATGAACTCCTAATTTCTTCGAGAAGTCTGAGGAAAAAAATCAATAAATACAATTGCGAAGCGATGGAGAATAAGGGCCAACAAAAAATATTGGAGGATGCTTTTTCTTAGAAATCAGCGTTTTTTTTTGTTTTTTTTTTTTTAAATTAAGATTTCTTTGGAAGAGGAAAAGTTTTGTTTTGTGGGCCGCTTCTCTCAGAGACGGGAGTCTTAATCGAGTGTGAGATTCCGAGAGAAATACTGCGCTCTTTCGAATTTCTAAAAAAAAAAAAAAAAAAAAAAAAAAAAAAAAAAAAAGTTTCCGCAAGACTTTTCCTTTTCTCCGCTCAATTAATTCGCTAACTCCTCGTGATGGTGGCTCCGGAAACTTATTGCGGTATAAAGTGGCACTTAAATACAAAGTTTTGAAAGGAAAGGAGAAGGACACAAAAGATTTCAAAAGAATCTTTTCTCTTTTCAGAAGTCTTCCCGTCGTCTAAACACCGGTTGAATTACAAGGCTTTGATTCAACGTTGACGTGATAAAAGTTTCCACGGGGGAGAAAAAAGTTCCAACAAGCCGATCATTTACTTTTCCGTTAAGTCAATCGTTAATACTGTCTTTTTGAGTGACGGAGCTCGAATATTGTAAGACGTACTTGACTGTTGCTATGGTAACCAGAGTTAAGTTGTTTCCCTCATTTAAAAGCCACTTCTGGGTAGCCAACAAGGTATACCAATAAAGAGGCTGATACATGTTATAACTCCTCGTGTTTTACACATCCTGTATATTATCTGCTCATTATGTGGCGCTCTATGTAGCCAAATGGGGCTTTTGCGAACTTTTGCTACAGGGGATTGAAGAGTTGATTCTTGCATAAAAACCTGTAAAAATGACGGTGAGTACACTAGAAAATCACGAAATTTACTCTCAGAATCGGGCTTAATGGCGGAGAGACGCAGGTATCGCAAGCGATTCCTATCTAAATTGAGACATATCTCCGTGTTTTCGTAGAGAAAGTGACATAATAGACAGGAATCTCCCATGATACCTGCGTAAAACCGCCATTACAATCTTGCCGTCATAGCAGTTATTTGAGTTTATTACTGAATTTTAGACTTTCTTATAGTGATTTTCGTGATTTTTGCTAGTTATTGCATCAGATTGGACTATTTATTTGCTTATAGCAAAAGTTTGCAAGAGTCTCATTCGGCGGAAAATTTAACAAATTTCCTTTGAGTCGAATAATGGAAAAAAGCGTATAATTCTACGCAAAAAGGCACACAGTAGACCAACTATACGTAAAGATCCATAATGGTCCATAATGGTCCGTAATGGACACATAATTAAAATTCAGATTGTGACCACTGCCCAGTAAACGGCAAAATAACTGGAAAGTGAGTTAAATTTTCAATTTCAAATCTGTAAATCAATCAGATTACGTGGTTTTTTGGTCAAAATCTTTACCTCCAAAATGTTTTTGAAACCAACAAAAGCAAAACCGTTTATATGTTCGAGAAAATCCATATTTTTGATCCACTGTGCGACAGACCAGTGGCTGGTGCTACTTCATCAAATCATTAAATGCCTACAAGACTTTTTCTGAGTTGAAGATTCAGGGTTGAATTTAATTGTGCCAAGGAAAGTTAAAGACTGCAATTTATTATGTTTGGTGTGAATTTAAAAGTGATCGTCCATTTAGCAACTTTTCAAGGTGCTTTCAATCTTATAAAGACACTTTTAAAAAGGAGTGAAAAAAAAAGAAGAAAAATCATTGAAATGAAAAGTCAAGAAAAATGAGTTTTTCACTCTTCAGAAATGTGTTACCCCGACCGCTGAGTGACCGAACCGTCACTTAAAAACTGAAAACTGAACTAAGTTGACCGATTATTTCATCCCGAGTTACTTCAGCTGCAATCTATTTAACTGCAGGTAAAGTTCTCTTTTTATCTATCAGCTCTGAAAACTGAAAAGAGGTGTTTGTAGCTACGCCGAACTTTCATATAATCACTTGAGGAAAGTTTTGAAACAACTTTTAAGAACTCTTGATTGAAGTTTTAATACAGTTGCAAGTTGATGGATTGCCCTTCATCTTAATGGAAAATAAAGAAAAGGTCAAAAACGCTGGAAAATGCACTTTTGATCAAGATCGCTAACTTCGTCATCGCTCGCGAACTAACTTTCGACATTTGGAAAGAGATATTATTTCATTGATAAATTCGCAACTGACTGGCGTGTAACTTCAAATATAATGTGGATTTACTGGGTCTCTGTTTGGAGTAAACATTTACCTCCTGTTTTTGTTTTTTTGTGTTTTTGTTTTTTGTTTTTTTAATTTTGATAGACCTTCATTATAGATCCAATTAAAAATGTCGATGGAATTTTTTTCTTATCTGACAAAAGCTGAAATCCTTTAACTTTCTCTTCATCAACAATGACCCTTTTCTGTCTGTTTTAATTAACGTCTAATGATCCGATACCACGCAGTAACTTCATCATAACTGAATAATATTCGCGGGGTCCTCGGAAAAGATACTTAATATTCGGTAGTTTATCCAAATAAAATCTCTTTTTTCTAAGCAAAATTGCTGATCGAATAATTCACTGAGAATTACAGCGAAAGGGGAAAATTGCTTTCTCTCACTTGTCATATTTTTCTTTGACAAAAGAGTGAATGTATAATATTTCAATATCAGAATGTTCCATATTTTTCCACCAAACTTTTGTCTTGTTTTATTTCATCAATAATTAATAAGAGCCCGTGAAAAATTATTGCTTGTCTCACATTTGAATGCACACTTAAGTAATAAGTATCTTATAACCAATAACACTGGTCTGCAAAAAAAAATGACGAAAATTTCCAAGCCGATGTTTTGGGTTGATCCTTATGTTCTTTGGGTCGCTGAACCCGAAAATGACCTCCGTTTTTCTCTATCACCCTCCAGTTTTCCGGGAAATCCATTTTTCTCCGGAAAATTCACCGTTTACCGTCAAGTACAAAATGATCACAAAAATTGATTATTTTCTTGCATGTAGAAGCAGGAAATAGCATAAAATCTTCTCTAAAATGAATTAAGATGCTTGAAAGTGATGTTAGAGTTAGGTTGGGGTGGGTGAAAATGACAGGGGGGAGCGCGGGGGGTAAAAATGACCAATTTGCATGAAAAATCGGTGAAAATTCAGCGTTTTTTGTTGCATTTGTGGGTTTTTTTGGCCCCAGAACCTAATTTCTGGTCACCTCATACATTAATTGTGGTTCAAGAATTAGCATAAGACCCTGCGGAGTCCACCACTGTTTGTGGTGGGAGGGGGGTGTACAGTTATTGCATGAAAAGTTTCCAAAAACGGACGGAATGAAACCCTTCATTTTCTGTACGTTTTACAATTGTATTTTATGTATGTATCTCCGAAGCCCCCTCTCACCCGTTTTGCTGCCTTCCTCACCCCCTTTTACTTCTATACACCCCCAACAGCAACCCCCCCCCTCCTACCAGTTTCCTGCCAAACGGAACGCGTCAAATCGCCGGCAAACGCGATTCGCGAACTTTGCTTTGTTTCTGATGAGAATCGTGTTTTTTGTTACCTTTGATGAATATAATATTGGGTTTTTACAATTTTGAGAAGAAAACTATAGCCACCACGTTAAGAAAAAGAATAATTGACCCAGAAATCAAGATTTCAGATGTACAGCAATATTCTATCATGCGAAACGGAACGCGTCAAATCGCCGGAGAACGCGATTCGCGAATTTCACTTCGTTTTTCTATATGGTATTTCTTGCCAACTTTGAGGGGTATAATATTGGGTTTTAACAAATCTAAGAAAAAAACCATGGCCACCACGTTGGATTACAAGAAAAATTGCCCTAGAAACCAAGATTTCAGACGTGTAGAGGTATTTTATCATACCAAACTGAACGCGCCAAAATGCCGGAAAACGCGATTCGCGCAAACCGACGCTCCGCAGGGTAAAACATAAATAAACATAGCATGTTTACAGTGCAAGGAGCAAAAACCGCATGAATTTATTTTTACAGCCTTTTTTATCACACTTTTAGGCTCATTTGAGCTAAAGAAATCTAAAATCAAATCCGTGCCTGTAGAAGACCACTCATCTGAAGTTAGATCGTTTTTAGGCTCAAAAATGAGTCGAGTTTCAAAATTTATTACTTTGTGGCCAGTTTTGGGGGCCGGATAGGTCTTGTAGACATTTATTTTTCGGAATTAACACACTTTAAAACACTTATGTCCTCAAATTTTGGTGATGATTCGTGCATGGAACGAGAGTTTCGATTTTTTAATGTTAAAATGACAAAATTTTGACGTGACAAAAATAACGCTATTTCCCGAAAAATACCGAAAACTAAAAACTTCCACAACTAAAAAACTAAGAGGATTTAGGACGAACACTTCAATTTAGCCTCTTAAAATGGTGATGAGAACACGAGTACCTACCAAGTTTCAACCAAATCTAAGGAGGTGGGACAGGTGGGTGCCAGGTGCCATTGTTCATATTTTTTGGTTGACTTGGAATGGAATGACCCCGTATTAAACGAATACGATGGCTGTGGGAGAGGGGAGGGGGGGTTGCTGTTGGGGGTGTATAGAAGTAAAAGGGGGTGAGGAAGGCAGCAAAACGGGTGAGAGGGGGCTTCGGAGACACATACATAAAATACAATTGGAAAACGTACAGAAAATGAAGGGTTTCATTCCGTCCGTTTTTGGAAACTTTTCATGCAATAACTGTACACCCCCCTCCCACCACAAACAGTGGTGGACTCCGCAGGGTCTTATGCTAATTCTTGAACCACAATTAATGTATGAGGTGACCAGAAATTAGGTTCTGGGGCCAAAAAACCCACAAATGCAACAAAAAACGCTGAATTTTCACCGATTTTTCATGCAAATTGGTCATTTTTTACCCCCCGCGCTCCCCCCTGTCATTTTCACCCACCCCAACCTAACTCTAACATCACTTTCAAGCATCTTAATTCATTTTAGAGAAGATTTTATGCTATTTCCTGCTTCTACATGCAAGAAAATAATCAATTTTTGTGATCATTTTGTACTTGACGGTAAACGGTGAATTTTCCGGAGAAAAATGGATTTCCCGGAAAACTGGAGGGTGATAGAGAAAAACGGAGGTCATTTTCGGGTTCAGCGACCCAAAGAACATAAGGATCACCCAAAACATCGGCTTGGAAATTTTCGTCATTTTTTTTTGCAGACCAGTGTAAACGGTACCTACTATAACTTTCAAACGAAAGTACCCATCAGGCCGAAATTCTAGTACAGTTAAATTTCCCAGTCGACTCCGATACAAGTTTCGATTTTTCATGACATACTTTGAATAATTCTAATTAGTCTTCAAACACTTGAAAGCTGCAAGCTAACTTTCCTTTGAAAGTCATAGTATACATGTATAATATTTCAATCAGAATGTTCCATCATTCCATATCAAACTTCTATCATTTTACATTTTAATCAATCATTAATGGTGGATTGTGAAGAACCGATTATCGTTTTTATCATATTTGAATGTACGCAAAAGTTTCCTATAACAAAAGGGTAAATGTATAATATTTCAATCAGAATGCTCCATTTCTCATCAAACTATTGCCGTGTTGTATTTCATCAATAATAATTATTAATGATGGCTTGTGAAGAATTTTTTGTTTTAAGTTTTTAGGAACATTTTTTTCTCTCTCTCTCTCTCTCTCTCTCTCTCTCTCTCTCTCTCTCTCTCTCTCTCTCTCTCTCTCATCCCTTCTTCTCTCCTGGGTTGCGTAGCCCGGCCTTTTCATTTTTGCTACTTTCTAATTGATATTTATTTATTTATTTATTTGTTTACTGATATATTTTTTCTTAATTTATTTATCTATTTATATTTAATTTAATTTTTCTTTCATCTGTATTTTTGTATCTTTCATAGTTTTTTACTGTATTTTATTTACTATTGTTTTAATTTCCCTACCTAAAGTTAAGTGGTAGAAAGGGCCTTTTGGCCCTAACTTTGCCTTTTTTTATTTTGATTTACTATTTTTGTTTTGTTACTTTTTAATAATAAAGCGGGCTCTCTCTCTCTCTCTCTCTCTCTCTCTCTCTCTCTCTCTCTCCTCTCTCTCTCTCTCTCGTCTCTCTGGCGATGGTTTGGACCCTGATCTCAATACTACGCGGAGCAGAGTGGCCGTTTTGCGGATCGCTTTTTGCCTGTCTCTCTCCTCTCCCATTTGAACACGCGTGTTAGAAACGGATAGTAAAGGGGACCATCGCGTAACTTCAACCTCTATACCTGTCTCTTTCAAACGCACACGTTTAAATGGGGAGAAGAGAGAGAAAGACACAATTCCTGTATTCCACCTATGCAGTTAATGATGTTTAAGAGTTTACGACTAAACTTTGGCCAAGTTAAATTCGATTGGGTTATTCACAGAGATGCTTGAGGCAAATGGCGTGAGCTCACAAAGGCTGAAATTAAAGGCATCGATCATTTCAGTTCCAAACCAGAAATAGTTTTCAGGGAGTATGTTTTTGCAACGAATAACGTAGCGTATCAGAGTGCCACGCCACGCTGCGACGCCAGGAGGTGCTTGGAAAATGCGAACGAAATTATAATGGATCTTTCCTTTGAGACAGAGAGAACATGGTCCAGAACTTATTTATGACATTTGTGGCGAGCTAGCTTGGATTCAGGCCCCGATTTACAACTTTGTCGGACTCCATTTGCGAGTAGAACGCCGGGAAAGAGGATTTTCGCGTTGTAAGTTTCGTTGGTCATATCTCTATTGAAGCTTTGCTGAAAAATGTTTCATTTGCATGGATGAAACAATGAAAATATTGGTCTTAGCCCTTCACTGCATGAGATTTTTTTTTTTTTTTTTTTAACCAAAATAGGATTTTTCAATTCATTACAGGTGATACAATATATGGGAAAAATACCACATCAAATAATTGGACAGTTTTTCGGTAAAAATTCTCACTTTTTTTTTATTTTTTACACTTGCTATAACACCATAAGAAATGGCGGAAAAAGAAAGGAAAATAATCAACATTTAAACAGAAAAAAAAAAAAAAAAAAAAAAAAAAAATTACTTTGATTGGATTTTTCAAAAAGCGAATGCCAAAAGCTTAGTAAAAATATGAATTTGGAGTTGAATTGGATACGGGGGCAAATTTTTCCCCCATTATGATTTCCATTATTAAATGTATCATAATGAGTGCTGATAGTCTTTTGAAAAATGTTTGAGCCTGTTTACGTTTTTTATAATGTGACACTGGTGATACAATTTGAAATAAATCAAAATTTACATTATAATGTCTGACATAGGGCTTTTTACATCATGTGACACCGGTGTCACATTATGCAGTGAAGGGTTATACCTGCCCTGGTAAAAATCTTCATTAAAAATTATCAAATAAATCTCAGCATGAGATTATAGGAAACTGATCCATGTTGATCTCATATGATGATCTCATGATGAGTTAACCCATCTTCCCATTTTAATGGAAACCTTTGATCCTCTATAACTTGCTAACAATTTAAAGTGTTAAAAAAGGGCGCTCTAGGGAATGTTAGAAGCAACTTTTCCGCAAAATATGGGATGCATATGGACCATATTGGTTCAAAAAATATGCTGGGATAAAGACAGACCTCTACTTCATCGCAATACTTTCTCAATTTCTAACTTTGTTAGTCGTGAGAAAGTGAACATAATTATAAGCCAGACAATTTTCATTTTCTGTCCCTTGACCGCGTCTTTATTCAATGTTGTCCATTCGTTATTCAATCTCAGGCTATTTTTTTTTAGAGCATGAGTGTCATGCTCTATTGAAATCGTTTCTACAAGGTCAATAATGCTTTTCTTATAGGAACGGCATGGTTCGGGGGTCCGCTCGGGGGATCGCTTGGTTTCAGTATCGAGAACGGGTCCTCGAGGACCGATTGACCCATGTGATTCCGCCAATCCGGTGTCCTCCCAATTTGTCGCTTTTTCTTTGTGGCGGGAGTTTTTGGCCAAGATTGAGGTTAAGCATTTTTGGGAATGTAATTACGTTACTAATTTGGATCAGACTTCAACGAAATTTTCTGTATGAGATATTGAGGTTTTATATCAGAGGATTGTGTCCATGTTTCGTGTATTCTGCGATTTAAAATGCATTTAGATGATTTCAAATTTCCAATCCTGTTATTTTTGATGTTTCGGTCCGCTAAAAGAGTTCGTTTGGGGAACGCGATCGGCGTTGCGTTTTAAGGTGAATCCTCAGCGACCTGTAGTAAGATTCTCATCCGCTAGATAACGCCACTGTTCCGCGGTCCAGAAACCATGCTTTTTCCGCCTTTAATCGTTAATTGCGAGAGCTAGATTTAAAATTTTTCGAAAATGTAAGAACTTTGCGTTCTAGATCAAATTTTAAAGGGAAAATTTTAAGACCATTCCGAGCCATGGACAAAGATATAACTAAGGACTGCCGACTCCCTATTTCCGCCCGTTTTAAAAACCTGTTAGGGGGTTTTTCGAGCGCGACCGCAGCGCTCCAAGCAGCAATAAGGGTCAACTAAAAGCGAACCGCTGCAGCGGTGGCCGCTCCGGCCCCCTTTTCCCTGCCTTCCCGCAAATGTATACCGTGTAGGAAATTTTGAATCACGATTGAACAAAGGGGAAACAAATGATCAGCAAATTTAAAAAGGAAGCAAAATCCGCTAAAAAGCAAACGTCTGGAGTATTTCTTGAAAGTTTCCTGAATTGTCGAAAATGTTTAATCAAGGACTAAAATACTATACATCACAGTTAACCTCAAAACGGAATAAAACAAGAAAGAGTACTAGACTTTGGGTTTTATTAGTAGAGATCAGGCCTTTTTTAATTTGCTGATGATTTCTGTTACCTTGTCCAAAGTTGATTCTGAATTTCCCTTGCTTTCGATCTTCCATTGAGATACTGAGTATCTGATCCTCTTGGGTCGCCGACAACAGTTGACAGCCATGCCATAAAGACCAACTCCAACAACGGTTTTGCAGTAGCACAGCATGTGAGCATGGACACATCGCCAGGATCGCTCACTTGAAAGAGTAGTTCAGCTGACCGCTGCTTGGAGCGCTGGGTCGAGAGCAAAACAGGACAAACAACAGTCGGCAGTCCTTAGTTATATCTTCGTCCAGGGTTTTGCGACGCCCTCCCGTCCCCTTTGCCCTCCCCACGAACTACTGCACCTATGCCTACAACAGTTGCTTGCCGCGTTGGCAGTTGCATGAATGATTTGGTCCATCTACTTCATCCCAATTTCACAGCCATCAGGGATGCCACGCCCGCCACGGGTCTTCTACCTGGTTTTATGCGACATCGGTCATCGTGGCCCAGTGTTACATGGTAATCAGCGGCGGATTCGGGAAAGGCACCCCCCCCCCCCAACTCACGGTAGCCTTTCCCTTTTTTTCAACAAAAAAAATCCCAAAAATTTCCTCTCTAAAATTTTGAAAATTCATAGGCGTGAAGCCCCCCCCCCCAAAAAAGAATTTTCTGGATCCGCCATTGGTAGTAATTTTTGCGGCACACTACGCCGGATTCCCGTGCGCTTTCCCACTTACCTTTCTCCCTTATCTGTCAATGGGCGCTCCCCGAGGGGCGGCGCGGCGCCCCCCCCCTAATTCAAAAAAATAAAAACTTTACAATAAAAAGAATGGGAAACATTCGAAGATAAATAATAACAAAAGGAGTAAGATTTAACAAACTTTATTCTTAGTTTACTTTACAATTTTAATAGGGGGGTAATTTGGGGGGGGCAGGGTGGGAAGTATCCCCCCCCCAAGCAGTGGTCCCCAAACCACCCCTTGCCACTATACAGCTCGCCCCCCAGTTTCAGGATTCCTCCCCCCCCCAGATCTAGACCTCCCCCTGATTTTTACCCCCCCCCCTCCTGATTCAGACGACATCATCCTTCCCACCCGTCATCTCCCTCGCCGAAAAAATTTTAAAATCTACTAGTATGAACGGTCTACATTGGCAACTACCGTTGGCAACGAGAATTTTGCGAATTTCCCTTAAAAATTTCAAAAATTCCTCTGGTCGATAACTACATGATTAGAGAATGTATAGGCAAGATTTTGGGTTTTTGTTAATTTAAATAGGTTAACTCTTAGAATTCATCAGGACAATGAAAATAAAAAAGGGAATAGTTGTACTTAGCTTTTTACTATTCTATCATCTGATGCTGTCACTTTTTTCATAATATCAAACACTTAAAAAATAGAATTATTTTTGATACAACTACATGCTACAATCACTTACAATTTCTACCATTGGAAGGAAAATTGATTTATTTTCTATTTGGGCGGAAGGGGGGGGGGGGGGGGGGTTCTCTAACTTGCCCGTCTCAAAGTAAAGTCCCCAACCCTCCATTGACATTCAAAAAGTTCCCCCTCCGGGCAATTGTTTTGCGGGTGCCCATGTCTTTGTCCGGGTCTCTGAACCAGAAATTGAACGTTCTTCCGGTCTGTGGTTGCCTTCTTTTCTCATAATTTTAGACACGGCCACCCTGAAAACCCCACAACAAGTTAAAGTCCGCAATCCGCACCCTCGCCCCGCAGCCACTATCAAAAGTAAATTGCCGGTTGACTTGCAGGTACTCTCCTCCTCCTCCCCCAACTTAGATTAGACACAAATTATAAAAAAAAAAAAAAAAAAAAAAAAAAAAAAAAAAAAAGAATGTATGCCCCAGCAAAGGGCCCCCTCCACAGTTTTCCAAGAGAGGGAGCGACCCCCCTTTCCAGCGTAACTCCGAAAAAATAATTCCCAAATGGGGTCCAAGTAACTCAAGTAAGGTCTCAAAAAGAAATCAGATGGATCCAAAATTTTTAAAGGCGAGACCGGTAAGCTTACTCTTTTGATCGGTCCAAAACCGGGTTGCGATACCGATTTACTCTCGAGATATCGATTTTCAAAGGCGCGCGGTATAGGGTCAGAAATCTAAGATTCTCTAAAATCCGCGAATTTCGACTCTCATGGACCCCGCATGCGCCCTGAGAAGTCATATGTGAGTTTTTTTTAGTTCACATGAAGTTCATTAGGGGGCCCCGACAAATGTCGGACCGATAAAATCTATTCGGGGGGGGGGGGGGGGGGGGGGGGGGGGGGGGGGGCGGGCCCCAAATCCACGTAAGTCTCACGTACAAAGTCTCACTGCGGCCGCGGGATCCCATAAGATCCATTTAAAACTTGGATATCTGAATTTTTTCAAGAATTTTCTAAAAGCTGAAGCTACCGCCCAAACCAAACCGCAGTGCGCAATCCATCGATTCGTTTCGAGATATCGATTTTTCAAAGGCGCGCGGTCTTGTCAGATCGACCTTAGAGGGGCGCTGGAGGCTGGAAAAAAGGGGAATTTTGTCTCTCACGAACCAGTCGTGTGCCGTATTAATCGGTTTTGCTTTTTTTTTGGGGCCCCAAAGATGTCCCGAGAGGGGCCCCAAAGCAGTTTAGAGCCAAAAAAAATCATCTTAGGGGGGGGACTACTCCCCCTTTCAGCGTAACTCTGACAAGAAAGTCTAACTGCGGCCGCGAGAGGTCCTGTAAGGTCATTTAAAAAAACTCGGATGGATCTGAAATTTTGAGGTTGTCAGTCACAAGCAAGCGCTTCGATCGGTGCAAACCGAATTGCAATACATCGATTCACTATCGAGATATCGATTTTTCAAAGGCGCACGGTCTTGTCAGATCGAACATTGAAATAAGCTGTGGATACTCTGTATCCGCGAATTTCGTTCTCATGGACCGTTTAAGCTCCCTTAAAAATCGAATGAGCTTTTTTTAAAAATTTATGTTTCGTTTCCCTTAAAGGGGCCTTTATGAGTGTCGGATGACATTTGATCAAAATTAACATTCATTTTTTTAAACTGAGACAAAAAGGCTGAAACCATAGAGACGAAGAATTTCCTCGTGATGACTTTGGTTCAAGCGAGGAAAAATTTTATAGAATCCCAAATAACTAGACTAGACTTTCCGGCTTGCTAGGATTGGGTTTTAAAAATTTCCTTTCCCGAGACTTTGGTTCAGGCGAGAGAAATCTAAAAAAGTCCCAAATAACAAACTAGACTTTGCGGCTTGCTAGGATTGGTATTGCGTCATCCGATTTTAAAGGAACTATCACTATCGAAATCGATTTTCAAAACCACAGTATTCACCTCGCCTCGTGAACAACTGTTTCAACACGCTATAAGTAAATTTTCATTCCCACTTTGACCTATCAAGTTATTTTTACAGCGACCACTGTTATACAAACACAAATGCAGCGTTGCGATTGAATTTGTCACAGTTTTGTACTATCAATATGGAACTCCACACTTACAATGATTTACGGCCGACACTCATGCTCTCTTTGCTAACACTGTTCCAGTGTTGCAAGTTCCAACTTGTTTTTTTTTTTTTTTTTTTTTTTTTTTTTTTTTTTTTTTTACCTGATCGAAGGAGAGAGAGAGGGAGGAAAGGGGGGAAGTCGGCTGAAGGGGAGAAAAAAAACTTCTCTACCTTTTAATTTAATTTCCGGTGATTTTCTCCCATGTGCTTTTTGTTATCCTTTTGCCAAACAAAGCCGTATACTTTCCAAAGTATTGCCTGGATTTTAATAAATGAACGCGGAATCGGCGTTTTTATTCGTCGAAGAAACGGAAGTCAATTAGCTGGATTTTTAAATTATATTAACTTTAGTAAAAGTTTACTTTAAGTTCTGGAACACTAAAGGTAACCGTGGAAAAATCAGAAAGAGGCAATATTGTTCACTGAAAGACAATTAATTAAGACGCACTATTATTAAATCTTCTTCAAGTGCTGGACGATTTCTTACCACTGGCGCAACCAGGATGTCTTCCATCTCTCTCATTTCCCATTTGAATGTAAGTACGAAAAGGACAGAAAGAGGGGGTTTTATTCCCTTGTCCATCCTTGTCTAAAATACGTTTTTTAATGGAGAAAAGAGAGAGATGAAGAAACTCTCGGTGCGCTACTGTTTCTTACAGTATTTTTTATAATTATTTTTTTGGCCCCGGAATCGTGAATGGGGCTGTTGCACACTTTTGCTAACAGCGATATTGTGGTCGACTATGGTGTAAAAACCTCCAAAAATAACGATGGCAGCACTAAAAACTTCCAAAATCCATTCCTAAATTCAATAAACACTTTTATTTGCGCGAGCGTAACCAATGGTGGCTTAGGGTAGTAGTAATGGGAGATTCCCATTCAACAATACTTGAACTTTATCAAAAAGTCACCAATAAGAGACGACTTTCATTTGACACCGGTGTCACTTGTTTTCACAGTACCATTCATCGGATATGGATCATTATTCTGATCACTAATTCCTCTCCCTGGTAAAAATGTTCCATGACCAATTTTACGTGGAAATCAAGTATTTTTCCATGAAAAATACATAAATTCTTATGGAAAACACACCGATTCCCACGGAAATTTATTTCCAAGTAAAATTGGTCAAGGAAAATTTTTACCAGGGCTGTGAATCATCATAGTCAGCATAGAGAGAGTGACGAAATTAAGATAGGAATCTCCTATTATCACTGCCCCATGCCATTATTGCACTCTCGCAAATGAAAGCGTTTATTGAGTTTAGGAGTGGATTTAAGAAGTTTTTAGTGCTGCCATTGTTATTTTTCGAAGTATTTACACCAAAATCGGCTATTACATCACTTATTGCAAAAGTGTGCAACAGCCAGTGGCGTCGCGTGCCATCTGGCAACACTGCGACTCCTCCATTTAAACTCATCAAATAAATCGAATTTTCCTTGTGCACTGTGCACCCCCTGCATTCGACCTTTTACATGAGTTCAAATGGACAGAATGACGTGTTGCCAAATTGCACGCGACGCCGCTGGCAACAGCCCCTTTATGTTTACATTCATTGCAAAAGTGCGCTACCGACCCATTTCAATCACAAAGAACACTTTTAACAACTAACAAGTAATTCAAACCCAAAAATATCACTATAAAGTTTTAATTCAAGCTTACAAAGGTCAAAAACTACAATTTTTGACAACAATTTGTCACTGATTTTCTGCCTCTTTTTATTTTTTTGCGATCTCAAACCGCACCGTGCATTGTAGGAATCAGATTATATTTCCTCATGAGGAAGGAGTTAAAGAAAACGTCGGATTCCGACACTGAGAAAAAATTTCCTGTTAATTCAACCGGACGTCTGTTTTATACTTATATTTAACTGGAATTCCTGCTGTTCCAACAGAAATCACTGTTATTTCAAAAGGATTTCCTGTTACTTGACCAAAATTCCTGGTGTAGTAACAGGGGTTCCTGTTGAAATAAAAGGAATTCCTTGTTAAAATAATAGGAATTCTGATTAAGTAAGTATTAAAAGGACGTCCGGTTACGGCAACAAGAAATTTTTCTCAGTGGAGAACAATCCTTTTTGAATCATGGGCGGATACAGGGAATTGTCTTTCTCTCTCTCCATCCATTAGTACTTATGTATTAGAAAAGGACAGCAGAGGGGGCCATCACGTGACTTTGGCCCCCTCTTCTGTCATTTTCTAACGCACTTTTCAAATGGGAGGAGAGAGAGAGAGAAAGACAATTCCCTGTATCCGCCCATGTTTTGAATAGGTCAACAATCTAAGATCCGTAAACGAAGCGAGCGCGCCGCGCCGCGGCGAAAGGGCGCAAAAAAGGTTCGAAGGGTAATAAAAAGGAGCATTTAACGGGAATGAATAAAATACCGATCGTCGATGTAATAAAAACGCTTCATTTCAATGTAAAATCACTTTCGGGAGGACATGACTCGGATTCAGGGAGGGGGGAGCAGGGATTGCTCGCGTGGAGGTGTAGTATAGGATTTCAGGGAGGAAGAGGAGGAGGTGGTGGTGGTGGGAGGAAGAGTAGAGGGGAGGGAGGAATTTTCGTCTTGTTAAATTCGCGCATCAAATTTTTGAGGGAGAGAAACGATTTAATCGAACCCATAAATCATCGAGACCAGCCCGCATTTAGATACGCCGTTTGTAACGACCGTTAAAACGTTGGAATAAATTCACGTGCGCTGCGTCGCGTCCGCGTCGCGTCGTCGTTTCCCGTAGTGAAAACAAGCTGCGAGCGGCTTTTTCGATTGCCCCCCCCCACCCAGTATCAGCCCCTCCCCACCCTCCCCCCCCCTACTTTTCAACCTTTCCCGGATTTCTGGAAGACATTCATTTTATTGTTGTAGGTAAGTACAGTCCACTAGCGGGATCGCTTGCTTTGTCTCGCGTACACCTTTAGCGATGCACATTGGGTACGAGATCGAAAACAAAGTGGTAAAAACTCAATGATAGGAAAGTCACCAGTGGCGAGGCGTGCAATTTGACAATGTTTCTTTTTTTCCCTTTAAACGCATTAGAAAGGTCGAAACATCTGGTTATCGCCGATGACAGAAGCATTCGATTCTTTCAGTGAGTTTAAATTGAGTAAGTGTCACAGAGAAAAATGCTTCGGTTGTTAGAACTGAAGATTCGACTTATTTTGATCACCGAAATTTTCGGTTGAAACAAACTGTTCGGTCGTAAGTACCGAAAAAATCGGTAAGTATAACCCAAATTCCGCCCCTACCTAATACTCAGTATTACTGATGAAGCATTCGGTACTCAGGACGAACATTTCGGTTCCCCTAACCGAAAACTTCTTTTTACTGAAGTATTTTTCTCTGTGATACATCGTTGTCAAATTTCACGCCTTGCTACTGAAAGTCACACGGAAAAGAAAAAAAGACTGGTTGAATTTTCCATCTGCACTGATTTCGGAGTCTGCTATCAAGTATAGTAAATTTTACCATCATTTGGTAAATGCAACGTACCTTATAGGTGAAATGCACCAACAGGTTATCTTAATTTACCACAAGGAACGCTGCATTTATCATATGATGGTAAAATGTTTCATACTTGATAGCAGACTCCAAAATCAGGTATGCAGATGGTAAATTTTACCGGTCTTTTTTTTTCTCCGTGGCATCAAAAATAATCGTTTTCGAATATTACTGCTTGAATTTAAAACTTTTCGCTGACCATGGGCAGCAATTGTATGGAGTTATTAGGGATACAGCCCCCCCACTTTTTAAGGACGCGGGGATAACATTTTTTTTAAACAATAACTGAGAAAGAAAAAAAGAAAAATAAGTCATCGATTTTTTTAGTCCCCCACTTTTCAACCCCAAGCGCCGCCTATGTCAGTGACATTTTTAAGCTTAAATTTCTTGCTACTTTGCTAACCTAGTTCATCCTTTCATGCGCGCATTTTGGGATTTAACTTTTCTTGAGATTTTTTAGACCGTTCCAAAGAGGACAATTTTTTAAGAAATTTGATGGGTCACTTAATTTTTAGCAAAATGTGTCTTAAATGCCATTGATTCCCATGTTACATAAAATGTTACACATGTGTACCACTTCGTGGGAAAGGGTTAAAATCAATCTCGAAAGTGTATAAAAGATAAATGGGGCTGTGTTGCACACTTTTGCTATAAGCTATTTAACAGTCGATTCTGGTGTAACAACCTCCAAAAATAACGATGGCACCACTAAAAACGTCCGAAATCCACTCCTACACTCAATAAACGCTTTTATTTGCGCGGGCGTAATGGTGGCTGAGGGTAGTAACAATGGGAGATTCCCATCAAACAATACTGTAACTCCATCAAGAAGTGACCAATAAGAGACAACTTTCATTTGACACCGGTGTCACTAGGTGTTGCGGTACCATTCATCGGATGTGGATCATCACTCTGATGACTAATTACTCTGTGAATTATCCTCGTCAGCATAGAAAGAGTGACGAAATGAAGGTAGGAATCTCCCATTGTTGTTTTACTGCCCTCGGCCACCATTACGCCCTCGCAAATAAAAGCGTTCATTGAGTTTAAGAGTGGATTTCGGAAGTTTTCAGTGCTGCCATTGTTATTTTTCGACCGTCAAATCGCTTATAGCAAAAGTGTGCGCAACAGCCCCATTGACAAGAAATTATTTTGTTGTTTTTTGTCCAGATGTTTTGCCGATCTCGGATCATTGTGCGTTGTTAGCATTTTAGGATTCACCGGAGACTTGCGCCGGTTCAAGAAAGATTCATAGCTCATTGTCTCAGCACACATACGGAAATAATGCTTTCCGCACAATCTTTTCTGCTGGCGCACAATGGTCTGAGATCGAAAAAAAAGTAGCCAAAAATCAGTGAAAATATTGATCAAAAATCATAGTTTGGTCTGAAATTGGAAAAAAAGAGGCCAAAAATCAGTGAAAATATTTATCAAAAATCATAGTTTGGTCTGAAATCGGAAAAAAAGAGGCCGAAAATCAGTGAAAATATTGATCAAAAATCATAGTTTGGTCTGAAATCGGAAAAAAGTGGCCCAAAAATCAGTGAAAATATTGATCAAAAATCATAGTTTGGTCTGAAATCGGAAAAAAGTGGCCCAAAAATCAGTGAAAATATTGATCAAAAATCATAGTTTGGTCTGAAATCGGAAAAAAGTGGCCAAAAATCAGTGAAAATATTGATCAAAAATCATAGTTTGGTCTGAAATCGGAAAAAAGTGGCCGAAAATCTGTGAAAATATTGATCAAAAATCATAGTTTGGTCTGAGATCGGAAAAAAAGTGGCCAAAAATCAGTGAAAATATTGATCAAAAATCATAGTTTGGTCTGAAATCGGGAAAAAAGTGGCCGAAAATCAGTGAAAAAATTGATCAAAAATCATAGTTTGGTCTGAAATCGGGAAAAAAGTAGCCACAAATCCGTAAAAAAATGATCAAAAATCATAGTTTTCGTACTTTTAAGCTTAATTTAAAACTTTCCAGTTATATATTTCTAGGTTAAAATTCAACAAAATATAACAATATAGGGGCTACAGTGGCGTAGCGTACAATTCGGCAACGCTGCAGTACGTCCATTTAAACCCATCAAAAAGATCGAACTATTGGATGTTCGGTAAACACCTTCACATTCGATCTTTTACATGGGTTTAAATGAACTTAATTGATCATTGCCAAGTAGCACGCTACGCCACTGCATGATGGGCTATGCTTTGTTAAAAGCCGAATCCCAAAGTATGACAGCATGAAAAATTTGATTCTATGGTTGATTAATAATGAAACCTGTTGGCCCAAACAGCTCTTAAAATTTTTGGATGAGATTTGAGTTTGAGTTCTAGTGGAGATCACGAATAAATTGTCAGCGAGTTATAGTTTAAATCTAAATTAGAGCAACTCGTGTGACGTACAGCATGACCCGACAAAATAATATAAACCTCTAAATTTATACATGGTGGTTGAAAAGATATTTGTGTTAAAATCAAATAATATTCACTATTAACTACATAATTTCAAATGGCAAGAATATTAATCCAAAACAAACATAACAGCTCAGATATGAAATTATTTAAATCTCTCTTTACGATTAGGAAGACTTATGATCTCAATATTTAACCGAAGTTGTAATCCCTCGGTTAAAATCATAAGGAATATTCAAGCAACATTTTGAAGCTGCGATGTTCCAATTTCCTCGTCCACTTATCATCATTAAAGCAGATATATATATACAAACATATTTTCATTCGAAAGCACTCTTAGCGTAATTAAGTGAGGTTTAAAATTCTAGGGATAAGAAAAGTTTTATAGGCGCACAAACCTCTCGCTCAGTATAGCGTCATTTAATTCAGCTTTTGCCTCGGCAAGGGCCAAAAGCTTATTAGCGGCGAGGAAAACTGGGGGGGGGGGGGGGGGGGGGGGTTAGCAGGTTTCAACTTTCAATCTATTTTTCCATATAAATTTTGTACTCAAATAATGATGAACTTCCGTGATGAGGGGGTAGTGATCCCGGGGGATCCTTCAAAAGTGATTCGAATATATCATGCCCAATGCCCATCATCAGCGGAGAATAGACCGTACGTGAATGGTGAATGGACATTTGGGGGAAAGGCTCCCCCCTCCTTGTTTTCAATTTAAAATGCCAAAAACACGACTTTTCCCAAAAGTGACTTGGTAGTGGTGCTACTGGTGCTGTCAATCAGATTGAAATTCTGGAAAAGTTTCGCCAGGAATCACCTCAACGGAGCTCTTGCCAACTTTTGCTATACGGGATTGAACAGTTGATTCTTGCATAAAAACCTGTAAAAATGACGATGAGTACACTAAAAAATCACAAAATTCACTCTCAGAATCGGGCTTAATGATGAAGAGACGCAGGTATCATACGATATTCCTATCTAAAAATTAAGACTTATCTCTGTGTTTCCGTAGAGAAAGTGACAAATTAGACAGGAATCTCCCATGATGCCTGCGTTGAGGTGCCATTACGAACTTGCCATTATGTATAGCGTTTTTGTGAGTTTAATTCTGAATTTTAGACTTTCGCATAGTGTCATTTCCGTGATTTTCGTTAGTTATTACATCAGATTGGACTATATATTCATTTGCTCACAGCAAAAGTTTGCAAGAGCCCCGTTTTTTTGATCGCTGTGATTGTTACAATGTTATTATGAATCAGTGATAAATTGTATACTTACTTACTTATTGGACCTGTACCATATGCGTAAGGCTCAAAAATGTATAAAAATGAAAATAAAAAAATAAACAAATAGATAAATAAATAAATAAATAAAATCTGGAAAAGTTTCGCCTGGAATCACCTTAATGAGTCTGTCGCATACTTTTGATACAGCGATTAGGAGTGTTTCATCTATTGTAAAATCGCTTGGAAAGTCCATTGGTGGCATCAGAAAGTCATAAAATGCAATAACAAATTCACAAGAGGCATTTAACTGAAATCCAAGATGGCGGATAAATATCGAGCAATTTGTATGCATGCAACAGGAAAATCCAAGGATAGCCAACCTCACAGTACATATATCGATCACAACCAATCACAAAGTAAACAAACACATAACCTCTACCTCCAGTGAGGTTGTCAAAGTAGTTGGCCATCCTTGAATGTTCAGGGGTGCATCAGAGACAAATAGAGACCCAGCACAAAGCTTGCGACAGGTGTCCACTTTTCTGGCTCAATTTTGGTCGGAACTCATCGGAACAACAGCCAACTATTGCCTACTGTTGACTGATGAGCTTGTGTTTTGCATTCGAAAAGCAAAACCTGTTTCCGTTTCCGGGACGGCGAACCAATCACAGCCTTTTGTTGAGCTTCACCATTCAACAGTAGGCAATGTTTATCGTTGCAGCCGGTGACTCCCAAACAAAACTGTGACCGCTAAACTTGCTTCACTTTTCTAACTCGGGAAGCATACGGTGTGCTGGGTCTCTATTTGTCTCTGCGGTACATGCATACAGATTGCTCGATATTTATCCGCCATCTCTTGGATTTCATTAAACGCCTCTTGTGAATTTATTCTTGCATTCTATGACTTTCTGATCAACCAATGGACTTTTCAGGCGGTTTTACATAAAATTATACACTCTTAATCGTTGTAGCAAAAGTTTGCAACGGATCCATTTTAAATATTAAAAAAAAAACAAAAACAAAAACCAAAACAAAAAACAACAAAAAACGCGTCTTTACATATCAAAATAAAACTGGTCAAATTATTGTTGTTCCAAGAGTGGCTCTTTAAAAAAGAAGTTCCAAAATTTAATTAATATTCAAAACCTTGCGATAAGGCAACGCCTGTCACGGCAACAGGTCCCTCTGGTCATCTCCATCGCTAATGGCACAATTTTGTCGGCGAGATGTCTCTCGTCTCAACTGCGTCGGCACTTAAATTCCATTATATTAGACGCTATGCGGCTATGCTTCCTTCCTCCTTGAAACTTCTCGTATCAGCCCTTAATAATTACTAAATTACCCCCGACCTTTTCATGAGAGAGAACAAGTTACGAGTAGTTACGACCGGACGTCCGCGAGGTAATTTGAGTGTATATGTATGTATACTATAATTTATACAGCTGCAAATTTTAAGTTCAAAAGTTCGATTCTTCGTCAAGAGCGTCAGCTTTAAAACTGATGACTTTGTTCAGTATGCCGATTTTCAAATGCAATTAGTCCGAGTGTAAAAGATCGTCTTATTGTTAGTAATTCGATGCATTGCATAGTCATAGTGGAACCAACACGTGATTAATTCTGCGTGGTGGCTCGCGCAGTTCTGAAGCAATACTTTCTTGCCATTTAACCCTATGCCAAAGTATCGATTTCTTTGGGAGTGCAATTGAACCTCCTGAAGATCGATTTTTTTTCACATAGTTTTCAATGGAGAGCCTATTTTTTTGCCACATTGCACAAGCTGCCACTGTTGATTCTATTTCGATTTATTATCGTTCGTTAATAGCGTTATAATAGCGTTCGTTCTCAAATCACCTACCCAGGGTCACTAGCTTCTCATGGCTATGCAACATGGGCGAAAAGTTGATGTCGCCAAAACCCGGCTTGTGACCCCTCTATCTATTCAGCTCGGCAAATGGAGTCGATCGCCCTCAAGGGTTTTCATGTCTTTTGAAACTGTGGCCGCTTCACTAGCAACTCAAGGCTATGCAACGTGGGCGAAAAGTTGATGTCGCCAAAACCCGGCTTGTGACCCCTCTATCGATTCAGCTCGGCAAATGGAGTCGATCGCCCTCAAGGGTTTTCATATCTTTTGAAACTGTGACCACTTCACTAGCAACTCATGGCTATGCAACATGGGCGAAAAGTTGATGTCGCCAAAACCCGGCTTGTGACCCCTCTATCGATTCGGCTCGGCAAATGGAGTCGATCGCCCTCAAGGGTTTTCATATCTTTTGAAACTGTAACCGCTTCACTAGCTTCTCATGGCTATGCATCATGGGCGAAAAGTTGGTGTTCCCGAAACCCAGCTTGTGACCCCTCTATCGATTCAGCTTGGCAAATGGAGCAGTAGCGGCTCGTGCAATCTGACAACACTGCTATTTTGCCATTTAAATCTGTGCTAAAAGATCGATTCTAGGTGAGGCACAGCGCCTCACCAAAGAATCGATTATTTTACATAGGTTTAAATGGAGGGAGTCCATTGTTGCCACATTGCACGAGCCGCCACTGAGTCGATCGCCCTCAAGGGTTTTCATATCTTTTGAAACTGTGACCACTTCATGGCTATGCAACATGGGCGAAAAGTTGATGTCGCCAAATCCCGGCTTGTGACCCCTCTATCTATTCAGCTCGGCAAATGGAGTCGATCGCCCTCAAGGGTTTTCATATCTTTTGAAACTGTGACCGCTTCACTAGCTTCTCATGGCTATGCATCATGGGCGAAAAGTTGATGTTCCCGAAACCCAGCTTGTGACCCCTCTATCGATTCAGCTTGGCAAATGGAGTCGATCGCCCTCAAGGGTTTTCATATCTTTTGAACCTGTGGCCACTTCACTAGCAACTCATGGCTATGCAACATGGGCGAAGTTGGTGTCGCCAAAACCCGGCTTGTAACCCCTCTATCGATTCGGCTCGGCAAATGGAGTCGATCGCCCTCAAGGGTTTTCATATCTTTTGAAACTGTGACCGCTTCACTAGCTTCTCATGGCTATGCAACATGGGCGAAAAGTTGATGTCGCCAAAACCCGGCTTGTGACCCCTCTATCGATTCGGCTCGGCAAATGGAGTCGATCGCCCTCAAGGGTTTTCATATCTTTTGAAACTGTGGCCGCTTCACTAGCTTCTCATGGCTATGCATCATGGGCGAAAAGTTGTGTTTCCCCAAACCCAGCTTGTGACCCCTCTATCGATTCAGCTTGGCAAATGGAGCAGTAGCCTCGTGCAATCTGACAACACTGCTATTTTGCCATTTAAATCTGTGCTAAAGATCGATTAGGTAGGCACAGCGCCTCACCAAAGATCGATTTTTACATAGGTTTAAATGGAGGGAGTCCTTGTTGCCACATTGCACGAGCCGCCACTGAGTCGATCGCCCTCAAGGGTTTTCATATCTTTTGATGAACTGTGACCACTTCATGGCTATGCAACATGGGCGAAAAGTTGATGTCGCCAAATCCCGGCTTGTGACCCCTCTATCTATTCAGCTCGGCAAATGGAGTCGATCGCCCTCAAGGGTTTTCATATCTTTTGAAACTGTGACCGCTTCACTAGCTTCTCATGGCTATGCATCATGGGCGAAAAGTTGATGTTCCCGAAACCCAGCTTGTGACCCCTCTATCGATTCAGCTGGCAAATGGAGTCGATCGCCCTCAAGGGTTTTCATATCTTTTGAACCTGTGGCCACTTCACTAGCAACTCATGGCTATGCAACATGGGCGAAGTTGGTGTCGCCAAAACCCGGCTTGTAACCCCTCTATCGATTCGGCTCGGCAAATGGAGTCGATCGCCCTCAAGGGTTTTCATATCTTTTGAAACTGTGACCGCTTCACTAGCTTCTCATGGCTATGCATCATGGGCGAAAAGTTGATGTTCCCGAAACCCAGCTTGTGACCCCTCTATCGATTCAGCTTGGCAAATGGAGTCGATCGCCCTCAAGGGTTTTCATATCTTTTGAAACTGTGGCCGCTTCACTAGCAACTCATGGCTATGGAACATGGGCGAAGAGTTAATGTCGCCAAAACCCGGCTTGTGACCCCTCTATCGATTCAGCTTGGCAAATGGAGTCGATCGCCCTCAAGGGTTTTCATATCTTTTGAAACTGTGGCCGCTTCACTAGCAACTCATGGCTATGGAACATGGGCGAAGAGTTAATGTCGCCAAAACCCGGCTTGTGACCCCTCTATCGATTCGGCTCGGCAAATGGAGTCGATCGCCCTCACGGGTTTTCATATCTTTTGAAACTGTGGCCGCTTCACTAGCAACTCAAGGCTATGCAACGTGGGCGAAAAGTTGTTGTCGCCAAAACCCGGCTTGTGACCCCTCTATCTATTCGGCTCGGCAAATGGAGTCGATCGCCCTCAAGGGTTTTCATATCTTTTGAAACTGTGGCCGCTTCACTAGCAACTCATGGCTATGAAACATGGGCGAAAAGTTAATGTCGCCAAAACCCGGCTTGTGACCCCTCTTTCGATTAGGCTCGGCAAATGGAGTCGATCGCCCTCAAGGGTTTTCATATCTTTTGAAACTGTGACCACTTCACTAGCAACTCATGGCTATGCAACATGGGCGAAAAGTTGATGTCGCCAAAACTCGGCTTGTGACCCCTCTATCGATTCAGCTCGGCAAATGGAGTCGATCGCCTTCAAGGGTTTTCATATCGTTTGAAACTGTGGCCGCTTCACCAGCAACTCATGGCTATGCAACATGGGCGAAAAGTTGATGTCGCCAAAACCCGGCTTGTGACCCCTCTATCGATTTGGCTCGGCAAATGGAGTCTATCGCCCTCAATGGTTTTCGTATCTTTTGAAACTGTGACCACTTCACTAGCAAATCATGGCTATCATGGGCGAAAAGTTGATGTCGCCAAAACTCGGCTTGTGACCCCTCTATCGATTCGGCTCGGCAAATGGAGTCGATCGCCCTCAAGGGTTTTCATATCTTTTGAAACTGTGGCCGCTTCACTAGCAACTCATGGCTTTGCAACATGGGCGAAAAGTTGATGTTGCCAAAACTCGGCTTGTGACCCCTCTATCGATTCGGCTCGGCAAATGGAGTCGATCGCCCTCAAGGGTTTTCATATCTTTTGAAACTGTGGCCGCTTCACTAGCAACTCATGGCTTTGCAACATGGGCGAAAAGTTGATGTTGCCAAAACTCGGCTTGTGACCCCTCTATCGATTCGGCTCGGCAAATGGAGTCGATCGCCCTCAAGGGTTTTCATATCTTTTGAAACTGTGGCCACTTCACTAGCAACTCATGGCTATGCAACATGAGCGAAAAAAGGGATGCGGCCGTGTCGGTGGAGGTGATGAGGGTACCCTTGTCCCGGTCTGCACTTTCAGGAGCTGCAAAATCAGATTGAAGAACAACAAAAAAATGTTATTGAATTTCAAAATGAAGTACTGAAGGTGGCAAAATCAGTGTGTGACAAGAAAAAAAAAGTAAAAAAACTGGTCATTTTTATAATTTTGAGGGGCGGTAAGATTGCATTCTTGCTCCCGCTCTCAGGAAACAACGGATACTTTACGCCCGTGCTCCTACCGAATGAAATACGATTTTAGTCTGTTTACAGTAAAAAGCTTGCGAATAGTAGTCAACCTTCTGGATAATAGTTTTTACTTTCTCACTTGAACGAAGTTGGAAATTGAGAAAATATTGCAATGGCGTAGATGTCTGTCGGTCTGTATCCCAGCATATCTTTTAAGCCAATGCTCTTTATATGCATCCAAATGTTGCGGAGAAGTCAGTGGCGGCTCGTGCAGTTTGGCAACTATGATTTTTTGGCTTTTAAACCTATGCAAAAGTATCGATAACTTGGGGATGCATTGCACCTCCTGAAGATCGATTGTTTAACATAGGTTTAAATGGAGGAATTACGTTGTTGCCACATTGCACGAGCCGCCACTGGGAGAAGTTACTTTCAACATTCTCCTAAAGGTCTTTTTTCCAGTTTTTTTTTTTTTTTTTTTTTTTTTTTTTTTTTCAAAATTTCAAATTACAAGCAAACTATGGAGAATAAAAGGTGTTCAATGAAATCAATGGGGGAATGGGTAAACGTAGGGGAATATTTCAAATGTAGCTGTTTGATTTTTGATGAAAATTTGCACACAAAAAAAAAAAAAATTGCAAGCAGCCTACTGCAAAATTAACCTCTCAAGGGGGGGCTCCTCTCCTCCAGAATGTTATTGGGGGGTCTGGGGGTTTCCCACAGAAAATATATGGGGGTCTGAGGTCGAGAATAAGATAGTTGTGAGAAAGTGATTCATCGTTTTTTGCCAGTGTGTCGGTTTAGACCCAATCACGCTAGCTCGATCCATCTTTTAAACGAAAAGTACTGTTACGGCAAGAAGTTTTTGCGAAAAAAAAGTATTCCCTTACTTTTCGCACGCGCTGACAACGCCTCTACAAATTCTAGTTTTTTAGCTCTTTATTTCCCCTCTCACCACATTCGACTACGTCACGCGAGAGAAAAAAAAGAAATAAAATAAGCGCTGCAACGCAATTTTTCAGCGATTAATTTTTCGATGAACCGTCAGTGTCATATTCAAGCGTGCGTGAACATGCTCTGATTAACGAGCATTGCATTACCACCCAACTGAATTATATTTCACAGCCATCATCCATTTCATTTTCATATTCTCGATCAGCGAGACCGAGAGCTTTTGATGCAATTATAAAAATTCGCTCTATTTCTAATGCAGCACATGCACGCAAATACTCAAAAAGCATTTTATTTGAAAAAAAAAAGCGCGAATTCACATTATACGACCAGAAAACAAACAACTGCGAGGAATAAATAAATTAATGACTGGATACGCTGAAAGTCATAATGGGATAAGCGAGTCCTTTATTCTCGTGTGCATTTGAAGACCATCAACAGTGCCTCATCGAAAAATATTATGGAAATGCATCTCGACTAATACGGCTCGGTCAGTTCCATCTATCGATAAATCCTCTAGTGGAGACTCGTGTGGTTTGGCAACCATTTTTTTTTGTTTTTTGTTTTTTTTTTTGTTTGTTTTTTTTTCCGTTTGAACCTATAAAAAAGTATCGATTTTGCTCAGGGATTTAGCGAATCCTCTGAAGATCGATTTTTTTACATAGGTTTCAGTGGCGAGGCGTGCGATTCGGCAACGTTCCATTTTCCCATTAAAAAGGTCGAAATGCCTGGTCATCGCCGATGACCAAAGCGTTCGATTTTGTGTGTGAATTTAAATGGAGAAAATACATTATAGCCAAATATCACGCCTCGCCACTGATAAGTTTGTATGGATTGAATCCGTTGTTGTCACATTGTCACATTGTACAAACCGTCACTGCATCTATCGATAAATTCACATTTCATATTATGAACTTACAGCAAAATTTGAAAAAGTGGAGAGGCTATAGATACTATGACTTTCAAAAGAAAGTACCCTGGTCGAAATTTTTATCGTTAAAAATTTCCCCGCTGTTCCCAGTAGAAGTTTTGATTTTTCATGGCGTACTCCTGAAAGGGGCATTCTGATATTAGTCTGTAAACACTCGAAAGCCGCGAAATGGTTTAAAATGTGCCGAGATTTAAAATAGTACAAATTTCGACCTGGGAACTTTTTTTTTTTTAAAGTCATAGTACCTTCTATTGATTTCAATTTTCTTAGTAGGTTCGTGGACGTATATCCCGTACGCTTGTTTCTTTTTTGTCAAGTGTTCCCTGCGGGCCGATCATTTACTTCATCGTTAAACCGATCGTTAAGACTGTGTAATGTGTATGAGTGATTCTATTGGTCGAATATTGTAAAACTTAGCCGTTGCTATGGTAACCATCGTTATCGTGTCCGTTTTTTAAAGGTTACTCATGAATAGCCTTTAACTAACGAGACTCTTAACCACAGAATACTCTAATCAGAACAGAAACTCTAATTCATTTTGAAACATTCTTTACTTCGGGCCGCCATGTTCGAAAGTGAGCATCTTCGGCAATCTTCGGCAGATCTTCGGCAACTGGCCGAGTTGTGATTGGTTGTATAGCCTGAAAAAGCATGTCCGCCATCTTGAGAAGTGAGTAGGCACAGTTGCCAGTTTGAGCCAGTAAATTCCAAATCTTGTTTCCATTGGCTCTAATGGGAGTTTCCGTTCTGATTAGAGTATTCTGTGTCTTAACGATGGTTACCATAGCAACAGCCAAGTTTTAAAATTTTCGACCAATAGCATCACTCGTAGACAGTTTTAACGATCGGTTTAACGATAAAGTAACTGATCGGCCCGCAGGCTTTTTTTTATCTTATTTCTATATTTTGAAAAATAACCATCGTATACCTTTGATCCGTGTTCCAGGCTCAGACAGCAAACCACATTCTGCTCGTCCATCTTGGAATCGTGGATGTTCTCCTTTGCGCGATGTTCCTCATATTCTCAGCGCCCAACCTCTGGCGGGATTCGAACTGGGCCCCGTGCAATATCCATGGATTCCTTTTCACTTTACTCCATCCGATTGCTCTGTGGACCGTTTGCGGGCTCAACTGCGACCGATATTACGCCATCTCATCGCCGCTCCATTACGCCGCCCTTGTTAACCCGCGTAAGGTGGCCGTCGGGCTCTGCATTGCCTGGATCCTTGCCTTAGCATTCTGTCTTCCGCCGTTGTTTTGTATCGCGCCCTATTATTTCAGGGCCGAGCTCGGCGCTTGCATGCCTCATTTCAGCCTCGGCGAAGGCCTCTCTTTCTGGTACTCGACTGCTTACACGGCCTTTACTCTCATCCTACCGACTGCTCTCATCTTGGGCTGCAACTTAAAAGTAAGAAATCTTCTTTCGTACTCAACTTTATTGTTATTTTTTTTTTTTTTTTAACTTTCATTGGACCATTCAACTAAATTTTCCGAAATTTGGAAGAGTCGATCAAGTGCGACCCTTTTCGAAAATTCGAAAAATGTGAAACTTAACCCTTTACTGCATTATTTTTTTTCAATAAAATGATTGTTTTTTTTTCAGTACAATTTTGATCCTTGAGACAGGGAAAAATAGTGAAAAAATTCTTTCCATTATATTTCAATGGTAAAGAGCCTGAATATTAATTGTTCAAAATATGGCCTTATACCCGCATTTAGGTGTCCATGCAACTGAAAATAAAGTTTTCAGGCTTAAAAAAAAAAAAATTAAAGTAGTAAAAACTAAGTTAGTAAGTTTCAATAGCTGTTTTTTTTTGTATATGGTACCCCTGCGTTACTCCCAAACATAACAATGAAAATCGGAAAAGCTCTATCAGATTTTCAGTCAGCTATTTTCAACCACTCTGCACGTTCTCTATCCTGTGCTGCGCGCTCTAGGACAAAATCGACAGTTCTTACTCGTTTAGTATCTGTTCCACATGTGACCCACCATGCAGTGACAGTACAACTCAAGTCTCCTCCTTTTAGATAAGGCTTCAAAGTAATTGTTCCAGATCTGGGCTCATCTGCAGTTAAGGGTTAAATAACATTCAGAGCTGTCGTTTTGCGTATAATGGGGCTCTTGCAAACTTTTGCTATGGGGGATTGAAGAGTTGATTCTTGCATAAAAACCTGTAAAAATGACGATGAGTACACTAAAAACTCACAAAATTGACTCTCAGAATCGGGCTTAATGGCGGATGGACGCAGTTATTATGGGAGATTTCTATCTAAATTGAGACATATCTCTGTGTTTCCGTAGAGAAAGTGACATAATAGACAGGAATCTCCCATGATACCTGCGTCTAACCGCCATTACCATCTTGCCGTTATAGCAGTTATGTGAGTTTTTACGGAACTTTAGACTTTCTTAGTGTAATTTTCGTGATTTTTCCTGGTCTATACACAAGATTGGACTATTTCTTTGCTTATAGCAAAAGTTTGCAAGAGCCCCATTTGGAAGTGTCGATCAGGTGCGACTCTTTTCGAAAATTCGAAAAAACCGGTTGATGAAAGATTACACGCTTCAGTTCAGTGTATGACTGTAACAAATGACTATACTCGCATCTGTAATGTTTTCTCAACCGGTGGAATCGTCGATGACTTGCGAAAAAACTTGCGAATGTTTTAATAATTCAGCCACCATTGCACCGATTGAGATAATATTAAGTACAGATCAGAGTGTTTTCGTGTTATATAGTACAATCATGCATTGATATGAACTGTGTAATCTTTTCTCAAGCGGTGGAATCATTGATGAAAAGAAAATTGTTATTAATTATAAGCAAAACGGCAGCTCTGATAGCATTCTCAAATCTTGATTCTATGATCATCAAACAAAAAAAGAAGAAAAAATCCGAAATGTTTTGATCGATCGAACTTTTTTCGGAGTTTCGGAACTTTTCAAAATTTTGATCAAACGCAAAATGTCTACCTTTCAATCACAAACTCATAGATCAGTGTTGCGCAAAAATTAACTTTTGAATAATCATAAATAATTAACTGAAATTATTCACATTATTCTCATGTTTATTCATATCAGTTAATCGAAGTTTTAAAAAGACCAGTCTATTCATCTTTTCATGTCAATCAAATGCGACCCTTTTCGAAAATTTTAATAACATTCTCAAATTTTAATTCTATGATTAAAAAAACGATAAAAACCCGACATTTTTGGATCGATCGAACTATTTTCGGAGTTTCGGAACATTTCAAAATTTTGATCAAACGCATTTGTCTACCTTTGAATCACAAACTTATAGATCAGTGTTGGGCAAAAACTAACTTTTGAATAATCATAAATAAGTAACTCAAATTATTCACATTGTTCTCATACACTATTCTCTTATCAATAAATTGAAGTTGTAAAACGGCCAGTCAATTAATCTTTCTTCAGATGAATAGGCTGGTAGTGTTAAAACTTCGATTTACTAATAGGAGTAACATGGGAATAATGTGAATAAGTTTTGTTAATCATTCATGATTATTCAAAACTTCGATTTACTAATAGGAGTAACATGAGAATAATGTGAATAAGTTTTGTTATAATCATTCATGATTATTCAAAAGTTATTTTTTGCTCAACACTGACATGGATAATGGATAGCCTTTAGCTAAACTGATAGGAGTAATTTTTCCATGATAGCAGCAAAGATGATCCCTAAGGTGTTACTTGATTTTTAAAACTGGAAAAATCGAGGAGCTTTACTGCTAAAAATGTTTCTAGCAACTAGGAGAAACCCGATTTCTAGGATTTTGAAAAGATTGTGGCGTTGACCTCAAAAGGCCAATTCATTGCCTAAATAGCGAATTATGCACATTTTTGGGAATTTGATTTTCCTGAGAGAATTTGGTGATAAGTTGTGGGTAAGGCCAACAATTTTGACATTTCATGCTTACTTTTTAATTATTTACTCCTGAATACACCGTTTCTGACATAAGCATGTGGGCAAAAATGTGTATTTTGGCGCTCAAAAATGATCTGAATAGGAAGGATCAGAAAATAATTCAGCAAAATGAACACAATTATAGACCTTTAGCACCGTAACTTGACAAATTCTTAAAATAATAGTGTATTTAACACCCGAAAATTCACATTTAATACGAGGCCATGGTTGTAAGCCCTTTGAGACAAGATATTCAATCTTTTTTTCTTTTTTAAATTTTTGAAATTGGTGCTTCTCCTAGTCTCAACGAACTCTTTTAGCGATAGAACTCTTCAATCTGTAAAATTTCAACTTCATAGCTCAGGAAGTGAGAAATGAACCCAAGAGAAGAACTTGGGGAATTGGAATGTTTAGAAATTCACATTGATATCTCTAGCGGCAACTAGCGGAGAAACCATGAACTTTTCTCAGAGCATTCAGCGGAGCGCTCACAGTTGAAATTCAGAGGAATACGTTCAGCGGTACCTAGCGACCAAAACCACAAACTTTTTCGATGGTATTCAGTGAAACATTCACAAGCAACTCACAGTGATACCTCTAGCGCCTCCAAGCGATAAAATCGATTAACTTCTCCTCGAATTTCTAGAGAGCCGAAAAACGGCTTGAAAAGAAGGTGGAGTTTCAAAAATATACATATTAGCACATAAATGCTTTTTTTTAAATACTTTCCGTTGGATACTTTTATTTTAATGAGAAAAATTCGTGATTACCGAAACTAGAATTCTGTTCGTTGACCTCTACCTATCCAACATTCCTGTAATTATAACAGGAACCCCTGTGAATAGAACCGGATGGAGTTCTTGTGAATGTGACCATCAGAATCCCTGCAAGGTTACCGGAACTGCGATTATATGGGAGTATTAAACAGAAATTTTGTTAGGATGGTCAGAAATACTAAGTGACAGGAGCGTCATTTCAACTTTTTCCGGGGGAGGAGGAAGGATGGGGCAAAATACGGATTTTCTTGTTTGTTTGCTTCTTATGCGTGCAACTCCTGAAAACTCTGACCATTCTAAGTCCTTGATGTCCCCTGGTCCTGATGGTTTGATGTCCTTGATAACCCTAATGTCCTTCTTTGCTCACAATTTCTGAACATTTTGGGCAAACAACTGCACATTTTGTACACATTTTTCCGTTAAATTGAAAGCTTTCGCAACTAACTAACACGCGCTTAATTAGACAACTTCCTTTTTAATTACTTCTGTAATTTTCCTTAAATGGGGCTATTGCACACTTTTTCTATAAGCGAAATAGTCGATTCTGCTGTAAAAACCCCCAAAAGTAACGATGGCAGCACTAAAAACTTCCGAAATCCATTCCTAAACTCAATAAACGCTTTTATTTGCGAGGGCGTAATGGTGCGGCTGATAATGGGAGATTCCCATCTTAATTTCGTCACTCTTTCTATGCTAACAAGGATGATTCACAGAGTAATTAGTCACCAGAGTAGTGATCTACATCCGATGAATGGTACTGTGACACCTGGTGACACCGGTGTCACATGAAAATCGTCTCTTATTGGTCATTTCTTGATGGAGTTACAGTATTGTTAGATGGGAATCACCCATCATTACTACCCTCAGCCACCATTACGCCCTCCCAAAGAAAAGCGTTTATTGAGTTTAGGAGTGGATTTCGGAAGCTTTTAGTGCTGCCATCTTTATTTTTGAAGGTTTTTACACCAGCGGGCCGATCATTTACTTCATCGTTAAACCGATCGTTATGACTGTCTGTCTATGTGTGATGCTATTGGTCGAAAATTGTATATTTTTGCCGTTGCTATGGTAACCATCGTTATGAGTCTCGTTATATAAAGGCTATTCTTGAGTAACCTTTAAATAGCGGGCACTTTAACGATGGTCACCATAGCAACGGTCAAGTTTTACCATTTTCAACCAATAGAATCACTAATAGACATTCTTAACGATCGGTTTAACGATGAAGTAAATAATCGGCCTCCCTGAATCGACTATTAAATCGCTTATAGCAAAAGTGTGCAACAGCCCCATTTCGTGGAGCGTCAAATTCTGTCACCCCCCCCCCCCTTAAATGACGCCCACTCATCCTTATAGTGATATTTATTTTTTTCTCATATTTGTTAAAAATCGCGTTGAAATCTCAATCCTTTTCGCTGATCAATGACATTTCCTTCTTTTTCCGTTCCCAGGTGCTGATGATAGCCAGAAATCACCGGCACCGAATAGCCTCGGCGATCTTCGAGGTAGCGATCTCGGCGCAAGTGACCATCACCCACCAACGCAATCCATTTTTCCCGCCACAAATCGGGGCCGGAACCAAGTTCAAAGGGAAAAGCGCCGTCTCGACAGTGCTCCAACTCATAGGCTCCTTCATGATCCTCTACTATCCCTTCTACGGGATCGTCATCTGGGAATCGACAACCAACACAGTCAACAACCTTTACCTGGCCAAATCCTCTAGTCAAAAAAGGGAGATCGAAGTCTACCCGACTCTAGTCACAATAGCATCAACTCTACTAACATGCTCACCAACAGTCAACGGTCTTCTATACGGAATCAAGAACAAGATACTCCGGAAGTCGTTTCAAAACTACATCCGGAAAAAGATGACGAAATGTGAGTTAAACCAGGAAATCCAAGCCCGAACCCCATCTGCGTGTGGTTCGAGAAGACCTAGTCTAACCCCTCTCGGAGTTTTGAATCGGCCGCCGAATAATCAACCCTCTTTCACAAGTGTCGCCAGTCAATTGGTGGCCAACAACAGCTCATTCCTACAACGAAGACTTTCCGAGATTTGTTTGAACTCAGTGAACAACAATAACAACAAATCTGTGACAATACACAACAATCAATTAGCATACCCGAATAAGAGTCTATCAAAGAAATCGAAGATTCCACGAATAGCCTCAACGGAAATCACTTGGAGTCCTGTAACCTCATCCGGTGATGCTATTTCAAGTCTCGATGTAGGGTCTAGTGGTAACGGAGAACAGTACGTTCGAGGCAAATTAAAAAAACTGAAAACTTATAGCTGTAACAGCTTACAAATACCGTCTAATACATTCCAATCTGAAAACGGCGTTATGCCTGTCAGTAGTGCTGGCTCACCCGAATCCAAACCTTCTAGAAATTCAAACGGGGGCAGTGGTGGTGGTCTACTCCTCCAAAGAATAATAGGAGTCAAATTACATTTAGGTCATGATCTACGGAGCGAACTGAACAAAAAATCCGAGTTGAAGCGGAAATCACCTCGAATCCTAATAACGCGAACTATGTCAGAGGAAAGCGATCAACCGGAACCAAACGCTTTCGGAAGTAACGAGAACAATTTTTCAAACCGGAAATACTCATTATCGACTTCCTTTTTGGAGGATAAAGCTTCTAGGCGAGAAATTCAAAAGGTTTCGAGTGATGAAGAAGATATTGAACATCTTAGGATTCAAGAAGATTTTGACGATGAAGATTGTGAATCTGATCAGACTAGGAGGATAGAGATGGAACTATCAGGATCTTCGCCTGATTACGAGTCTTTGTCTATGACTGGTGAAGGTGGTGAGAAGAACCATGATCAGGAACCCAGTGAAAGTCATAAACTGATAGGAGCTCCCAGTGCCCCTAGTTTTAGTTTAAGGTCCTCGTCGCAAGATAGCGCTCTTTCAAGGCAGCGTGAGCGATACAATCATCCGGACTCGAAGCTTGTGCTACAATCGTGGCCCTGTACAAAGCGGCAGTATCATCATATCGACGATTCGACTATCTTCGATGAAAGCGATGAGAGTAGTGAGAATGAATCGAAAAACTCCGAGTTCAAAACTAGGGTTTTAAGGAACTCGTGCAGTTTTATGGAGTTCTCGAAATGAATTTGTTATTCATTGATTTTTGTAAATACGATTTGATTTATTTTTATTTTTTGTCTTGGTGAGTAATGCTGGTATTGGGGCATGCATTGCGATGTCTTTTGGGACAATTTTTACGCCTTAATGGTATAATTTGTCCAATCGTCATGAACGTAAACCCAAGTTTTCTCATAATAAGACACTTATGTATCAGTGGCGTGGCGTGCCATTTGGCAACGTTTCAGTTCGTCCATTTAAACCCATGAAAAAGATCGAAGTATTGGGTGTTCGGTGAACACCTTCACATTCGATATATTACATGATTTTAAATGGGAACAGTGCAACATTGCCAGATCGCACGCAGCGCCACTGTTATGAATATCTCTCCTATCCGCCACCGTTCCTTCGTACTTTGACCCGTTGATTTCAAATTGATAAATGATAAATGATAAATGATTTATTTTCAGTCTTTAGACAAAAAAAAGCCAATAACAAAACAAACAAAAAGAAAAATGTTAAATTACTTAAATTATACGTAATCTATACTAGACAAATTAAATGAACTAACGTAAAATTAACATAAAAATTAAAGACTGAAAATTAGGTACCTCCATAGGCGAGCCTGTTTTGGAGGTTACCTTCAATAAAAAAAATTAATTAGAAGTTACGCGAGAGAGTTTAAGAGTGAGGGAGAAAGGGAGTGAGTTTTTCGTACAAAATACTGAACTTTTTTTTTTTTTTTTTTTTTTTTTTTTTTTTTTTTTTTTTTTCAATAGGTTGCCAAATGTTTGGTCGATAGAATATCCATTCCATGTACACATATAAACTTTTTTTTTTCTTGTCTTTTCTTTTTCTCTCTCTTTTAAGTTCAATTTTATTCTAATTCTAGTTATAATTATAATTTGGGCGTTTGCCCTAATGCACCGAAGAAGAGCTCTGCGTTCCTGATTTCCAATAATTTCTTTTTAACTAATTTTTTCCTGGCAGGGAAAGACATTGTATTTAGTATCTCTTCTGATAATAAATTGAAGAGTTTTGGGCCCATATAATTAAATGTTCTTTTAAAATACTCTATGTTGGGAAAGGGAAGAACAACTTTGCCTTTATTTCTGGACTCTCTTAGATTAATGTTACTGATTGCCTCCTCAATCTTTCCTAGTTTTAAATAGAAACTTTCAATGATTTTATAAACGTAAAGATGCCTGATGGGGAGCAAATCCAATTTTTTAAACAGATCGAAAGATGCAGATAGCTTTGGCTTTTTCGCAATTACTTTGATAATATGCTTTTGGATAATTATTAAAGGCTCTAAGGTTGTAAAAGTTGCTCCTCCCCATCCCAAAATGCCGTAAGTCAGACGAGATTCAACCAAAGCAAAGTACAGCATTTTTAGAACTGAAAGAGGACATAAGTGCCGCAAGAAGTAAAATTTCCTTAACGTATTATTTAAACCATTTTTGATATTGTCTACATGCTGTTTCCAATTTAACTGGCTATCAATGCATAACCCTAGATGTTTAACTTTGGTTACTTTTAGAATTTTTTCGCAGCTGCATTCAAAATTTCGAAGACAGTCAACTGCATGGTATTTCAAGCAATGTATAAGACCCTCTTTTCCTCTTAAGCTAAATTCCATAAAGTTGGTTTTAGAAACGTTGAGGTAAATGCCGTTTTCTTCCAGCCAAATCTTTAATAATTGGAGGTCCCTCTCCATCAACGGAGTTAGAAATTTACTGCAATAAGATCTATAGCACAGCACAGTGTCATCAGCAAATGAAATTAGTTGACCATTAAATTTCATCTCACATAAATCATTAATGTACAGTAAAAATAGAATTGGACCAAGCACAGATCCTTGCGGAACACCGTGCTCAATTAGGCCAAACTTACTGAAACTATCGTTTATTTTAGTTGCTTGCTGTCTCAATGTTAAATAAGATCGAAACCAATTATTTGCTATGCCTCTAACCCCTACTTGGTCCAGTTTTTTCAATAATTTCGAGTGTTCCACCATATCAAAAGCTTTCTGTAGATCCAAAAAAATTGCCGTAACTATTTCCCCGTTGTTTATTCCCTCGTTTACGTTAGTAAGTAAGTTAAGAATGGCCTTTTCTGTATTTAGTCCTTTACGAAATCCGAATTGTTTTTTGCTTATCAGTTTTTTTGATTCCAAGAAGCTTACTAGCCGTTTTTTCATTATTTTTTCTAATATTTTTGAAATTGGTGATAAAAGTGCAATAGGGCGATAGTTAGTTACAAATTTTTTGTCTCCTTTTTTGGGAATTGGAACTACAACGGCTCTCTTCAGTGCATCAGGGAAAACACCCATCATCAAAGATAGATTACAGAGATGGACTATTTGGTCCAGTATTACAATGGAAATTTCTTTTAAAATTTTGGCATTGAGCCCGTCATATCCGGTTGAGCTTTTATTTTCCATCGAAGAGATAATGCTCTGAACTTCAAATTTATCAGTTGGAGAGACAAACATAGAGTGTTTCTGATGAGGGATCTTAAAATTATCATGCTGGTTTTTAGCCAGCCGTTTCAAATTGTTTTTTGACTTATGTTCTTTCTTATAATTTTGTCTCGGTTTTTACTCAAAACTCATACGTTTTCCGTAATATCGAATTTTTCGCGAAAAAAAACGAAAAATGAAATTTACGAAAAATCCAGGCTAGTTTCATATAAACTGATAGAATTTTTGAAATCGGCGTCTCAAAATACCTTATTGAGCGATGATAAAGATAAATTATTGTCGGCGAAAATGCATGTCAAAACAAAAAAATTAGTAAAATTAGACACCGAGGCCCGATAAAGTAGAAACACTCGAAATTGTAAGAAATGTAATGTAATGTAGTATAAAAATGTTTTAGAAACGGTTGATACATCGATTAATTTTACAATTTGTTTCCATAGAGTCGAATGTAATTTATTCCGGGACTTTTTCGATGGCAGATTTAGGTTCCTGCGTGCCATCATTTCTCACAACCTTTAAGTATTGAACGTTTGACAGAAGCTCTGATAAAAAGCAACAGATATTCCAGTAATATTTGCTTGAAATCATAGGGCCGAAATGTTTACAAAGTTTCTAGCGATTTCTAATGTGTTTCTGTCTCCTTTGTTTAGCGTGTAGAGGGTGACACTGTTTAGAAAGAAATGTTTCAGTAAAAATTAAGCGGACATTAATACTCAATATCATCTCTTTTTTATTATGATAAGTGTGGCCCAATACAAGTAATTTTTCACCAGGATTTTTTTTTTTTTTTTAAGATGAAAAACACAAAGTACATGCTGCCAGAGGTTAAGCACTCACACGTAAATAAGACTGGGTTTTCCGGCCAAATCAGAACGCGAGATTGTCGAGCATTGAGATTAATTCATTCAGTGATCTCAGCAAATATGTTGATTTTTTGATATTTTGATATTTTATGAAAATTTTGTTCATATTGACCTTCGATCATAAAAAAGAAAATTTCTGCAAAACAGCTTGAATACAAACTCAACATCGAAGCGGACAGGACTATAGTTTCCGTTGTAATACTGATTGCTTCGAATCAATCGAATCTCTGGTTATCGATTGGTACTATGACTAGCAAAAGAATGTATCCTGGTCAACATTTTTAGTCTTTCAAATCTCAGAAACAATGGTTTAGTGGCTCTCATTAGTATTTAAGGTGAATCTTCAGCGTTTAGTGCCGATTTCTGCCACCAGAGCGCTACCGTTCGATTTAAGTCAAATTACAGGCCGAAAGTAATTTATTTTTAAGAAAACAGAGTGTCAGTTACTAGATAATCATCTGAAGGGTGTCTCTGCAAAAAAATCTCGTCAATAAAATCAAAAATAAGGCTGAAAGTACCAAAGAATGAAATATCGCATTTCGATACAAGAATCGATTTGCGATATTTATTTTTTGGTACTTTCAGCCTTATTTTTGAAGTTATTGACGAGATTTTTGCAGAGACATTCTTCAGATGATTATCTAGTAACTGACACTCCGTTTTCTTAAAAATAAATTACTTTCGGCCTGTAATTTGACTTCAATCGAACGGTAGCGCTCTGGTGGCAGAAACCGGCACTAAACGCTGAAGAATCACGTTAAGAACCAAGCGGAATGCCTCTAGAAATTACGTCTTAAAAGATCGAAAATTTGCTCGAAAATAAAAGATTTAGCGAGAACGATTATAATTAAGATCAGTGGGGACTTGTGCAATTTGGCAACCATGCCTATTTGCCATTTAAACATGCGCAAAAGTATCGGTTTCTTGGGAGTGCAATTGCACCTCCTGAAGCTCGATTGTTTTGCATAGGTTTAAATTGAGGGATTACGTTGTTGCCACATTGCACGAGCCGCCACTGATTAAGATACTTTCTTTTGCAGGTCATAGAACGTGTTTCTCAGATTTCATTGCTCGTTCATATGTAGCATTCAAATTTTGAAAATGTTTAGATGTTTTGTGGGCCCTTATATTCCGGAGACCGACTTGATTATGTTTAACTGTTAGTACCTCTTTTTGAGGGGTTCGCCTCGGGCAAGTCATGTATTCTGTGAAAAATTCAGAGCTTTTCCTCAGATCTGGAGGCCATTTCGACCTTCAATCTTCTGTTCATTTGTATTTTCATTCGATCAAACCACAAATAATTGTGAGAATACCAGTGCCAGCATGACGTTTTTGATTTTGAGAGCATTGCTCCTACAAATTCTCAGTGATAACACACACCGTGTAATTTGGCAACGCTGCATTTTGTCCATTCGAAATCCATTAAAAAGATCAGACTATCATTTGTGTGGTAGACACCCGTGAACAGTGGCGAGGCGTGCAATTTGGCAACGTTTCTTCTTTTCTCTTTAAACACATTAGAAAGGTCGAAATGTCTAGTCATCGCCGATGACGCAGAAGCATTCGATTTTTTTAATTAGTTGAAATGGAGAAAGTTCATCGTTGCCAAATTGCACGCGACGCCACTGCCCTTGAATGAGCCTGTTGCGTGAATTTGCAACAGCAATATAGTACCAGTGGCGGTTCGTGCAATATGGCAACAACGGATTATCCTCATTTAAACCTACGTAAATTAATCGATCTTCGAGAGATTAATCCCTGAGGTATCGATGCTTTTGTACGGGTTCAAATGGCAAAAAAAAAAAAAAACAAAAAACAAAAAACAAAAAACAGGGTCGCCAAATAGCACGAACCGCCGTTGTCTGGTACACTGACTCCATCGCTCATACGAAAAGTTAGCAAGAACCACATTGCAACGTTGCCAAATTGCAAGTTTTGCCACTTCAAATTCTATTCAGTTTTTCATCGGATGAAAGTATATATCCTAAAAATTCCTGAAGATTTCAGGTCGATTTTGGCCGTCTGGTTTGAAATGGGCTCTGATGAAGATGATCTCGATCTCTAGTTGTAAACAATTCTTTCGTTTTATGAAAGGATTTCGATCATTATTCTGTTTTGTTAAAATTTTAACACGTCACACGTAGGAGTATTTGACCCGAAAACCTGGCCAAAAACGGAAAATTGAAAAGTTGTCCAAAAAACAAACTATTGATGGTTTTTGAGAGGTAAGTAACCGCTCTATTGAGTAATAGATGTGTCGGAACAACTACGTTTACCTACTGTTTAGGGGACAACATGGAACTGAGCGCTCGACGCACCTGCGGTTGTTCACCGCTCGAAGCACTGTTAATAATCAGTCAACATTTTCCATCGAGGACAAGCGTTGGGGCATCCAAACATTTCAGCGATTACGGACGTTGTTTTAGATTGTATGTGCTTCATTTTGATGGCAAAAATTTATTTTTCCGAGCATTTTTGACCCTTTTACATCTAATTTAAAATGGACATGAAGAAAATCTCTAATTTTAGGCTCTATCTTTTTATAAAAAGCAATTTTGAAAACGTTCCGGGCAAAACCGGGCACAACCAAAACAAGGGGGTTAGAGTAGACCCTTATAGGCAACTGCTCCAACAGTCAAAAATTGCAAGAAATTGCCCCCTTTTTTAAAAAATATGTTGAAGTCAAGCCTTTTTTATGAAATAAGCGTCAATAACTCGGCAAAAATATGAGCTATCGACCTTTCGTTTGAGCCAAAATTCTTAATGTTTTACCCCTTTTCCAACCATAAACCGTGCAATAGGAGTTTTGAGTTTAAATTGGAAAATTAACCAAAATCGATTTTCAAATATTCAAGAACACGCAAATATTTTTGGCCAGGTTTTTGAGGTAAATATTCCTACGTGCGTCATTTCGTGCGTAGCTTTAGAGGGGAAACCGATGAAATTTTGAGATCTTTGTATTGTTTTTTCTTTCGTTTATTTCCTTTGATCTGCATATCACTCAGTGGCAGTGGCGTAGCGTGCCATTCGGCAACGTTGCAGCTCATCCATTTAAACCCCTGAAAAAAATCGAACTATTGGGTGTTCGGCGAACACCTTCGCATTCGACCTTTTACATGGGTTTAAATTGAGACAGTACAACGTTGCCAACTCGCACGCTACGCCACTGCTCAGTGGCGGCTCGTGCAATTTGGCAGCAATGATGATACCTCACTTTGGTACTGTGTAAAACAATCGATACAATAGTGAAACTATGATTCACCAACAATCGATTGTTGTATATATGTATATATACATGTATTCGGATATTTAGGGAAAAGATTGTTGCCAAATTGCACACGAGCTGCCATTGATATCACTTATAAGGTAGGTGACCCAAAAGGTGGCCCGGCTCTTAAGGTGATTCCAGGGTCGATTAGTTCCAACTTTGGACACCACGTCGCGCTGCTCAAAAAGTCAACAGTTTTTGGCTAAAATTGACGAATTCACGCTAAAAACACAAATTTCAGGAACGTCAGCACCTGCGAGCATACTTCAGGAAGATACCCTGAAAGTTTCAGGCTGAAACACTCAAAAATAAAGCCGGAAATTATGAAATACGAAACTTCCCGTAAGCCGCAATGAGTGCGAGTGAGGCAGATAGACGTATCATCACTCGCGCTCACTCTCACTCACTAAGCTTATGGCGAAACGAATTTCACAATTTACGGCTTTAATTTTAAACCAATTTTGCTCATTTTGGGCTCAAAAAATCCATAAAAAAATTTTGCAGGTGCTGACCTTATTGGATTTTGCGTTTTATCTATGGTATCAGTTTAAAACGCCAAAAACACGACTTTTCCAAAAAGCGACTAGTGGCGCTATCCATCGGATTGAAATCTGGAAAAGTTTCGCCTGGAATCACCTTAAGGTGGCCCACCCCAGCTTATTTCAATTAATTACACGAATTGACGATAGATGGCTTTAGTGCTGAGTAGCAGGATGCTATCGCTCCCCCTACTCCAAAAATTAAGAGCATCGGGCGATTCAGTCGGCGCGGAACAGTGAAACGTACATTTTCGCAGGTCTTCAGCTAATTTTCACGGAAGTAATCAATCGTAAAAGCTAAGCCCTTAAATTGATTCCACCTTTGACTTTCAATTCATTATAATCATTATAATTTCTGGTGTAACTAGGGTCTAGATTCCGTTTTCGAACGATAAAATAGCATCTGAATACTTATTAATGAAATTTAAAAGGGGGTGTCCACTTTTAGGTACATCAAAAATATTAGGGGTGGCCACCTTAGGTGCCTGTTTTGCGCGATGTCAAAACTCTACTTTTTTTCAAACGCAAAAAAAAATCTCAAAAACTAGCAAATTTTAAAAAAATGAAATTAACATATGATAGCCAACTGTCTGAATAGTAAATTGACATATTTAGTTTTTTTTAAACTCTCATGACTTATACGTGCATATTGGCTCCAAGCATAGGTATGGCCACCTTTGGGTCACTTACCTTATACTTACCTCATTGGAAGAGTTGGGTTCCATTTTCGTACCATTGCAACTCGTTGGTCGAATTGTCGAATTTGTCGATTGCAATCAAGCTATAGTGGCGGTTACTGGAATGTGACAGCAACGTATTTTCTCCATTAAAAAATATATAAAACAATCGATTTAGGAGGTTTGATTGCACTTCTAATAAATCGATTCATATGCAAAGGTTTAAATGGAAAGAAAGCAGCATTGCCATAAATTACACGAGCAGCCACTATATTAATTAAGCATCATGTGAACAATCAAATATAGCCTAACGGGATTCCAGTCAAGTTAACCTGAAATTTTTTCTCTGTTGATTATGAAAGTAAAGAAGGATAACTTTTGAGCTTAATTTCACCTTTAAAAAAATGTTAGGAAAAAGGTTCAAAACCTGAGTCCATGGCTAACCGTTTGAGCTGATCCCTCTGATTCTTTTAAGTTGTTTTTTGTTTTGTTTACCCTGTTCCTTAAAACTTAAAAGCCTTTATTTTTCCTCATCCTCATTTCACCTGTGGCTTTACCTACAGTTTGGCAACATTGTATTTTATCCTTTTGAAATCATTGTCAAAAAGTAAAATCGAAATATTGTATGTTTGATGATTGAGTGAGCACCCTCAAATTCGATTTTTTTTTTCTTTTATATGAATTTAAACGGACAAAATTATAATGTTGACAAATCGCACGTAACACGACAGACGTTCTCACAAATTCCCCGTCAGTGCTGCCAGATTTAGCAAAGAAAAAATAGAGCAATTTTACATTAAAGCTTAGGGGAAATTTGTATATTTTTTTTATCAAATCTGACAACACTGGTCCCTGCTTAAGATGCTCAATAATACTCAACTTGCAAAACGAATCAAAAAAAGTGAACCGTAATCAATCTGGCAACGTTGTATTTCTTCCATTTAACCACACGCAAGATATCGATTCAAGAGAGTACACTATGCACCCTCAATATTTCGACCGTTTTCATAACTTTAAGTGAAAGAAATGCAATGTTGCCAGATTGCACGCGCCGCACAATGGAGCGAGTCAATGGGAGAGGCCGCGGACATGGCGCTGCGACTTTAAACGCGTATATCTTTGCTAATACGCAACGTAGACGTTTAAAAGTTGTTTCGTTGGTTTTACATCAAAATTACCTACAAGAATCACCCATTATAGTACGTTTTTTGACTGTAAAAACGTTCGAATTTGCGTTTTTACTCGCATATTCCATGTCCGAAAACTCTTAGTGACTCGTTTCACTGTGTGGCGTGCGCCCCCATTACCCGGTAATAAACCAGCGCATATCAAGTAAAATTTGCTCTCAAGAGCTAGTGATGCCAAAGTTCAGGTAATTAAACGAATAAAGAAAGTCAAATTTATTTCGTATCTAGAAATAAATTCAGTTCGTTTTAGTAACTAGCTTTTATAAAGTTCACCGAAATTGTAGTACTATCTAGAGTCCCTATATGTAGAGAGTTAAGACAAGTGAAACCATGGTCGCCGCCATTGTAATGCGATTTTGCTCATTTGTTTACATTCTGAGGGCCGTTGTTGTGTTTGGGTCCACACCAAAGATTACAGTGCCGCTGAGTTTCTAACGATGTAATCTTTCACTGCTTTTGTTGATCGACACCCAAAGTGCTTATTTAATAGGTATGCTCGTCTTGGGTCAGGTATCCTGCGTCATCTTCAGTGGCGCGCTGTTCAAAATCATCAGCCAAGATGGCCGACAAAAGAAGAAAACAAACCGACTCTCACTCGAGTGACTCCGAGTTTCGCCGACCTCACTCGGGTGACACTCTCGGAGTCGCCCGAGCGAGTCGGTTTGTTTTCTTCTTTTGTCGGCCATCTTGGATGATGATTTTGAACTTCGGGCCACTGAAGATGACGCGGGAAGCGAGCCGAGCATACCTGTTAAATCTAAGTACCTTGGTCGACACCTATTTACGGATGAAAGATTTTTTTGGGATTTGTAGACATTCTTGAGGTATACTACGATTAAAATTAACAGATTCATCGAAAATTAACTCTTTATCCGTAAAACAAACAACTGCGATTGTAAACAAAAGTGCAAAATCGCATCCAATGGCGACGTCCGTAGAGCCTAAAACCAGTCGACCAATCAGAAGTTGACTACTATCTTGTCTTAACTCTCTACATATAGGGTCTCTAGTACTATCAACAAGAAAGAAGAAGAAGGAGAAGAAGAATCATTACTTAAGTATAGTAGATATTTAAATTTTGTATAAAAAAAAAAAAAAAAAAAAAAAAATTATCAAAGGACAAAAAAAGAAAAAACTATTGTAAATAATTTTAGACAAAAAAATTAAGTGTAAATAAATATTTTTGAAGCTGTTAAGTTATAAGTAAAATAGTTACGAATTGGAAAAGTGTTTATTTTTAAGTTTAAACACAGGGTCATCATTACGAATTTTGCTTTTAATTTCTTTATGTGAAACTCATTTGCCTCAAAATCCCTTTGGTGTAAAAAAAAAATGTCTATGTCAAAACATTTTAATGTAGATCAAAGTACAGAATCGGATAAAACAAAATTGTTGTCACTGTTGTATTAGATGATAGATTATTTTTTTATATTTTGCTCCGGAGAGAAAAACTGTCTGATTTCAAGGGGATTAATGTACCATAATTGTTACATTCGTATCACGCAGGTATGTTAATTGAATGTCAGTTGTAGCTACATCGAGGATCGCATGTTTTACTCCTACCGTTCTTTTTTTCAATCAAATAGTTTCATACGGTTTATTTTATTCCGTGATTTTCCGTGTTTAATGAGGTCATTAGTTCGTCCTGTATTAGTGCTCAATTTATTTTTATCTACAATCTTTGCCACGCAAGAATGTCGATGTCTATCAAAAGTTAATATAAATGAGTTCAGATTTCTTTACAGTTGGTTAAATTCTGACGAATTAAAATTAATCCAAATTGAAATACTGAATTTAACAAAGTTTTGTGGCTGGGTTCTCGCAACCATCTCCGCGAATATGCGGTAACAAAACCTGTGACTGGTTCACGAGATTGCAGTTGCGGCTCGTGCAATTTGGCAACCATGCTAATTTTCCATTTAAACTTATGCAAAAGTATCGATATCTTGAGGATGCAATTGCAACTCATGAAGATCGATTGTTTTACACAGGTTTAAATGGAGAGAATCCGTTGTTGCCAGATTGCACGCGCCGCCACTGCGAGATTGTAACCGGTGAAATGTTACTACTTGCATATTACATTTAATTCTTCAGCATTTTTATTGAGGAAATCTAATTGGAAAAAATTTTAAATTATTTTAAATCACCGAATCTGACCGATGAAATTCGCCTGCAAAACAAAGATTATAAGCTAATAATTGAGCATCAATAATAGATAGAGGACTAACTAATCGCCGCAAAAGAAAGTCCACCTCATGATCTGCGATCAATCAGTATTTCATTTCCCATCAGCTCTTAACAAATTACCGATGACCTGCCAAAATATTTGGTGGTAAGCTCCAATTATAAACAGGTCATTAGTCTTTGTGACCAAATTGGGAAACCGTGCAATTCAAATACAAGTTGATTTTCCCGATTTGGCACGATGCCTGTTGCCGCTATAGGGACAGAGCAAAATACTACAATGATGTCGGACTGACCTATTTAAATAAACCTTGATTTGGTGAAGGTGTAAAATAAAGAGCCAGGTGGTATGAACATCCTAAAATGCGGAATAGCTATCGTCGACAATCGGCTCAACAAACCTGAAAGCACCAAAAGAAAGAAAGGTACAGGAGGTATTGCCGAACATTTTGCAGGCACAGGAGTGTCTGCGAAATCTATAAAATCACAGGTAAAATGAAGTATGGTTCCTTCAATGCCAAAACTGAGTTTGCTGTATTGATAATGGGTCTGTTGCATACTTTTGCTACAACAATATAGAACCTTGATTCTTATGTAAAATTCGGCGAAAATAACGATGCGCACATTAAAAACGTTCGAAATCCACTCATTAACTCAGGAAATCACTTCAATTTCAAACAGCCCGCGCTACACTAGACACTATTTGCACCGGTATACTATTACATAAGACGGAACCACCGTGCATAAGTGAACAACATCGTAACAACAAAATGATGGAATTCCGTTCTAAATAACTACATGAACTATTGGCTGCATTTGCTGTCTGGTCTTTTCGGTTTATCAAAGATTACAAAATAATATAGGAAATGTACGCAACTAATCGAAACATTCAAATGTTTGTAAGTTCTGTTCATGTTTACATATAAACGAGATGGTTCCATCTATGTAGTTATAAGTTGGTGATATAGTGTCTAGTGTAGCGCGGGTTGTTTGAAATGGAAGGTATTTTCTGAGTTAATGAGTGGATTTTGAAAGTTTTTAATGTGCACATCGTCATTTTCGCTGAATTTTACGTTAGAAACAATGAGTTATATTGATGTAACAAAAGTACGCAACAGACCCATTTGGCTATATTTACAACTGATAAATCATCGGTAATCAATATTGACTCTTTCAGTGCCGAGTCAGTAAGTCGAACAACCACGCGCTCCTTGAATCAGGCTCATAGATAAATACTCCTACTCCGCAGTATATGTTTTTGCCTATATCACCAATTGAAGGCACTCGACACTCAACGAACCATTCTTCAGTAAGGTTCCACGATTCAGTTATCCTCGATTGTCAATCTATTCAAATGAAACTCTATGCTTTTGTGAAATATATGAGACTAAACCAATATGTTGTAATAAGGACGGGCGCGGTAGGTACTATGACTTTCAAAAGAGAGTACCTCGGTCGAAATTCCTTGAATTTTGTTGAATTTCGAAATGTTAAATTTTTCCGTTGTTTTCAATAGAATTGCCGATTGTTCATTTCGTACTTTAAATGGAGCATTCTGCCTAGTCCTTAAAGACTTAAAAGCGGAAAAATTGTTTAAAAATTACCAAGATTTAAAAGAGTAAAAATTTCGACCAGGGTACTTTTTTTTGAAAGTCATAGTACTTAAAGTGTTTATATACCAGAGCAGCCGTTTTGCGTAAAATTAATACCATTTTTTAATTCATCGATGATTTCACCGGTTGAGAAAAGATTACTCATTGTCAGTTCGTTGTATGACTGCAATGCACGAAAATACTCTGAGCTGTAATCTTTGCTCAATCGGTCGAATCACCGTTTAATTATCAAAATATCCGCGAGTTCTTTAAAGTCATCGACGACTTCGCTTCGCCGGTTGAGATAAGAATACAGATGCGAGTACTTTCGTGCATTACATTCATACACTGAACTGAGATCTGTAATCTTTTTTCAGCCGGTGCCGTGGAATCATCGGTGAATTTAAAAATGTCATTAATTATGTAGGCAAAACGGTATAGCTCTTGTTGAAACAGAACGGAAAAAACAGATTTTAAAATGTGAAACGGTGATAGTTTTGAAATTTTGCCTGTATTTCCTGTCACTGGCGCAACCAGGATATCTTCCATCTCTCTCATTTCCCATTTGAATGTATGAGTAGGAAAAGGACAGAAGGAGGGGGTTTTATCCCCTTGCCCATCCTTGTCTAACATACGTTTCTTAATGGAGAAAAGAGAGAGATGAAGAAACTCTCGGTGCGCTACTGTTTCCTGTTATACCTGTGGTTTTCTAATTCTCTGCCTTTTTGCATCAAAATTTTTGCGTGGATCCGAGTTGAGTCACTCTTAAAACCCAAATAGAACAAAATTACCTGCACGCATAACAATCCGCTTAAGGTGATTCCATGGCACGTGACCAAGGCGATCGATTAGTCGATCGATTAATGGTCATTTCCCGGACTCTGGGGAGTTTTTTTGTAAAACCAGGATTGTCAGCACCTGGAGGTAGATCTAACAAAGATATCTGTTAAGTTTGGATTCTCGAATCCGGAAAATAAGGACGTAACCATGCGCATTCGAAATCCGTTGTGCGATACGATAAATCGAACAGCGATTGTGCGAATTCCCGTAGTTACGTCCTTATTATCTGGATTCGAGCATCCAAACTTAACAGATGTCTTTGATAGATCTACCTCCAGGTGATGACAATCCTGGTTTTACGAAAAAACTCCACAGAGTCCGGGAAATGACCATTAATCGATCGACTAATCGATCGCCTTGGTCACGTGCCATGGAATCCTTAAAATCTGGAGCATAATCGGTTAGGAATTAAAGCCGTAATTTTGGAATCTCATTTCACCAAGCTTAATGAGTGCGAATGAGTGCGAGTGATATTATGTCTACCTGCCTCACTCGCACTCGGTGAGCCTTACGGGAATTTTCGTATTTCCAATATCCCGGCTTTGATTTCGAGTGTTTAAGCTGGAAACTTGCAGATGCCGAAGTTCCTCTTTGTGCTTTTTGCGTATAGTTATCAATTTTAGCCAAAAACTGTTGACTTTTTGAGCAGCGCGACGTGGTGTCTACAGTTCTAACTTATCGACCCCAAACCCTGCGGACCCCCCTGCGACCCTGCGGAATCACCTTAAACCGTGATACAGGCAACTTTTTCTCCATTCTCCATTTTAATGCAAAACTGATAGGTAATAACCAACAAGTGGCAAAGCAAGTGATTTGGCCTGGTTTCATTTTGTTCATTTACAGTGTTGCCGTATCTTGTTGATTTTCCCATAAGAACCAGAGCTGTCATTTTGCATATAATCAATGGTATTTTTCAATTCACCGATGATTACACCGGTTGAGAAAAGATTACACAGTTCAGTTCAGTTCATGACTTCACTGCACACAAATACTCTGATCTGTAATCTTTTCTCAATCGGTGCAATCTCCGTTTAGTAATTAAAATATACGCAAGTTTTTTAAAGTCACCGACGACTCCACCGGTTGAGAAAAGATTACAGGTGCAAGTGTTTTCATGCATGACAGTCATGAACTAAATTGCGTAATCTTTTCTCAACCATAAGAACACATGGAAAAAGCCGCTGAATCTGGCAACACTGTTCAAGTATCGCAAAAGGTAGGTGAGCAGCGCACAGTGAAATCGAAACAATGAATTTCCCGGACATCATTACAGAAATAAACATTAAGATTATGAACAGTAAATGGCAAGATCTCTTTAAAACGGGTGAAATAATTCATTTAAGAGCCTAAAATGAGTCTAATAACATGGTTTTCGTAAGGAAATATCAACTTTTTAAATTGTTTTTCAAGCAAAAAAAAACAATAGTTTTGTAAGTCCAAAAAAACAATGTTTCGATCCAATGTACGGCGGGGTGTATACAAGTATGGAATTTCCCGGACACCATTACAGAAATAAACATCAAGATTATGAATAGTAAATAGCAACATATCTTTAAAATGGGTGAAATAATTCATTTAAGAGCCTAAAAGGCGTCTAATCTCATGGTTTTCGTAAGAAAATATCAATTTTTTAAAATGTTTTTCAAGCAAAAACAAAACCAATAGTTTTGCAAGTCCAAGAAAAAACCAATGTTTCGATCCAATGTGCGGCGTGATGTATACAAAATAATTCGATATTTTCCATGGGTTTTAAGCGATATAAAATCGAAGTGCCTGGTCATCGCCGATAACTGAAGCGTTCGATTTTTTTGGTGAATTTAAATGGAGATAATACAATGTTGTCAAATTTCACGCCTCGCCACTGGTTGCGAAGCGTGCAAATATGTTTAAATGTGAAAAAGAAACTTTGCCAAATCGCAGGCTTTGCCATTGTTCGCAACTGATCTGAACTCTCGCGATCAATATTTTATCTTACCCAACGGTTGTTTGTACAATTCAGCAACAATGTTTTTTGCCATTTGATTTTATGCAAAAGTATCGATTTCTCAGAAATTCGATAACTCCTCCAAAGATCGATTATTTTATGTAGGTTTAAATGGAGAGAATCAATTGTTGCCTTATTGCAAGAGCCGCCTCTGATCTTACCTCATGTTTGTTCGATGATATTAAAAAGGTTGTCCTCTTTTTCGTTCTTTAGGTCATAGATAAGGAAATGAATGTTGTTTCGAGGCAGTGGCGTCGCGTGCAATTTGGCAACAATGTATTCCATCCATTTAAACTCATGTAAAAGATCGAATTCAGGGGGTGAAGAGTGCACAAGGAAAATTCAATTTATTCAATGAGTTTAAATGGAGCAGTTGCATTGTTGCCAGATGGCACGCGACGCCACTGTTTCGAGGTGATTTATTTTGATCGCGTGAAGCTCAGCTCATTTTGAATTTTTAATCCTCATAAACCTCGCTTTTTCTCCAGTGCATTGATTACTTCAAGAAAGTGAGGCCGTGAGCAATTTGGCAACCGTGTATTTTGTCCATTTGAACTCATGAAAAGATTAAAATCTTGGGTGTACAGTATGCACTATGTAGCGAACACCCTAGAACTCAATATTTTACAAGGGTTTAAAATGGATAAAATACGGCGATGACAGTTTGCACTCGACAACACTGCTTCAAGAAACAATTCGACCTCACAAATAATGTGATTAGTTGCTATAGCTTGTAAAATTGTTTTGTGTGATTATGATCTCCAAAGTATTGTTACCTGTAAACTGAAAATTAAAGTTACCTAAATGTCTAAATATTATTTTTTTCTTTCTTTTTTTTCCAGATGTATATTGAAAATTGTCAAGGATAATTAAATATGCATAGTTTATAACTTGTGTGAATTTTCATTTCCTCAACAGAATTCAAAAGAATTTATTTTATTCTTTTATTTTCCATTTTTTTCTCAATTTTTTCCAGTGGTAGAGTGTGAAATCCGGCAACGTTGCATTATGCCCATTTAAACCCATGATTAAAATCATACTTTTGAAAGTTCAGTTTAACCCTTTGCTACTGTTTGTGTGCTACCAAATTTCGCAAAGAATAGATACCTACGCACATGTGTATATTAAATTATACGGGAATTGGTCTGTTGCAAACTTTTGCTACACCGCTATAGAGTGTTCAATATCATGTAAAATCGCGTGAAATGTCCATTGGTTGGTGGCATCAGAAAGTCATGAAATGCGATAATAAACTCGAAAAAGACGTTTAATGAATTCCAAGATGGCGGTAAAATATCGAGCAACCTGGATGTATGAACCACGAACATCCAAGGATAGCCAACCTCACAATATCGATCACACCCAATCACAACGTAAATAAACACATAACCTCTGAAGCTGTGAGGTTGTCAACGTTGGCAATCCTTGGATGTTAAAGGTGCATGCATACGGTTTGCTCGATATTTTACCGCTATTTTGGATTTCATTAAGCGTCTCTTGTGAGTTTATTATCACATTTCAAGACTTTCTGATGCCACCAATGGACTTTTTGGGCGATTGTACATGATATTGAATACTCTTTACCTTTGTAGCAAAATTTTGCAACAGACCCATTGTGTATCTTTCATGCCAAATCTAGCAGGACTGATTCGTTGCATGGATAAAATGCTAATTAGACGATATGCAAGCTTCGCGACCAATTTCTACCCTCTTTTCTACTCGCTCAATACATCTGTACACAGAAAAAAATGGTCGTGCTCCAGACACGAACTTTCCGTGTTCTAGACACGAACGTACACACCAGTACGGGAACGAGTTCGGAGCGCAATCTATTTAGGTTGAGTTTGCGTCTGAAACGCATCCCGTCGTGTCCAGAACCTGAAAAGTTTGTGCTCTGAGCACGTTCCGAACTGGTGTGTAAATAGATCGTGTCTGGAGCATGTGCTTTTTTTTCTGTGTAACACAGTGGCGAGGCGTGCAATTTGGCAACGTTTCTTTTTTCTCCTTTAAACACATTAGAAAGGTCGAAACATCTGGTCATCACCGATGACCGAAGCAATCGATTTTTTCAGTGCATTTAAATGGAGAAAATACATCGTTGTCAAATTTCACGCCTCGCTACTGCTGTAACAATAAACGAGGTATAGCAATAGAGATGCTGATACATGACGTAAGTCCTAACCGAAAGTGAGGCAGCCTGGGCGATCCGATTCTCGTCTTTTTGCTTCATTTTTCTTGAGCTTAAAATAAATAAATAAATAAAATAAATAACCTAAAAAAATAAATAATTAAAATTCATTCAGTGAAAAAAAGTTTTAATTGAAAGTGCTAGTGTTTAGGAGTGGCTACCTGGACACAGAATTTTGTTGCACCTATCGAGGTGAGAAAAATTTGCATATTTCTGTCAAGTGTAAGTTTTTTATTGTGATAACCCTTCCAATAGAAACTCTTTAATCCCTTTCCGTGTCCAGAAAGCCACTCTGGAGCACTTGCTATTTTGCATACATATAACTAACTAATGGATTTATATCGATTTTTTTATCACTCGAAATTTTTTTTCCCCGAAAAAAAATCGAAAAGAGGACAATACAGAAGTACTATTCACGTTAATTATCCAACGTAAAATGGTCCGAGAAATCGATTCCGATGGTCGCCTGATCGATCCGAGAACTCCTTCTATACGGATCGGTGGTTTTTCCGAAGAAGCCTCGTGGGGATTTGAACATAGACGGTTCCTTCGGTTCCATTGTCGACTACAAGAGAACGAAGCCTCGGATCGAATTGCGGATGGTTGCAATCGACTTCTCGAGTCCGATTACGTAAGAATCGATGCCTAACTCGAAATTTTGTGCCCCTACGAAAATCGAAAAAAAGCAAAGTGAGATCATCGATTTTTTCGGCCGAAAAATCGAAGTATCGCCGAACGGCTTTTAATGTGACTTTCCCGACCTATAATGGTTCGAGAAATTGATTTCGAAGGTCGCCGGATCGATTCTAAAACTCTTGCTATACGGATCTTTGTTTGTAGAATCGAAAGTCGGCAAAACCCTTTTTTTGGCTAAGATTTGAAAGTTTGCGCGTTCAGAACTCTCGAACGAAACGTTTCCGGCATTCGAAAGCTTATAAAATCAGCTTTCTTCACAGGAAGTTCTATGTTCAGATTCCTTTAGTGCGCATATTTTTTAAACTCAAAAAACCTTTTTTTTTTTTTCAATTTCAAAAACCAAAAAAATGGCAAAAACGGGCTCAAATATTTTTTAAACTAAATGTTGTAGCACAATAATCGAAAGATCTTTAAGAGACGCATCTATTGACGCAAAGTTTACTTTAATATCTCTTTTCGTTCAAAATTTATGGAGCATTGAAGGTTTTGACTTTGACCCCACCCTGCCCCCTCCGCTCACAGTTGACTAAATCATAAGCGTCGGTAGGCGCAGACGGCAAGTCAGGTAACCCCACCTTACTACCACCCTCTCTACGACCTGACAAGTCTGCGCCTGCGCCGCGTAAACGCTTATAATTACAGAAATTATTTCATTTCCCCAAACCGTGACGTAATATGATCCTGTAGCGAAAAAACTACGCAACCAAACTCATCAAACTTGGTCTTATTTTAACCGGAGTGTTCCGTGCTCGTGCCTTTTTTTTTTTTTTGTTTGAACGCAATCCGTCTAATATTTATTGAGAAATGATAAAAAAACTGAATTTCTCATTATAACGGCTATTTCAAACTACGCGGTAACTCTACTCTCATTGGCTACTGCCTTTTATAGTATTTGAGATCGCCGCAAGAATCGACGCTTCATCGGCAGTCAACAACAACAGACCCGTTTTTTTTCCCATCCGCTGCCCACCCGCTGCAGCGGCTGGCGTCCAGCAAACCGTTTCTCTCAATTCCGCTGGCAGCGAATGGATTTCATCCGCTGCCAGCAGATGCCAGTGGTCCCAGCGGTCTCTTGAGGCCGCTGAGCGTCCGCTGGATAGGCCTTTTTTGTTTACATCTGTGTTTACAAATGGGCGAATCGGGCGAACCTAACCTCTTCAAGCAAAATCCAGCGAATTCGATGGATCAGTGCAGTCCCAGCTAAATTCTCGCTGGATCAGTGCAGTAGATGGGAAAAAAAACGCATCTAACTGCACATCATTTCAAACATAAAGTAAGTAAAGATAGAGGCCCCACTCTATCGAGATCGCTGGGGACACTGTTTTGTAGTTGCGACCGCGCTCATACGCAGCGCCACCAGTAGCGATTTCACGTTAGAGTCCCTATATTTAGAGAGTTAAGACAAGAGAACCATGGGCGCCGCCATTGGATGCGATTTTGCACATTTGTTTACATTCTGAGGGCCGTTGTTGTGTTTTTGCCCACTGCAAAGATTACAGTGCCGCTGAGTTGCTAACGATGTAATCTTTTACTGCTTTTGTGGATCGACATCCATTTACGCTTTGAAAGGTTCTTTTGGGATTTATAGACATTCTTGAGGCGTTTCATGATTAAAATTTACAGATTCGTCGATAATTAACTCTTTATCCGCAAAATACCGTTGGTGAACAACTGCGATTGTAAACAAAAGTGCAAAATCGCATCCAATGGCGGCATCCGTAGAGCCTAAAACTCATCGACCAATCAGAAGTTGACTACCTTCTTGTCTTAACTCTCTAAATATAGGGACTCTATTTCACGTGAGAACCGAGAAGGCTGGAGACCGAGGAGAAAACCGACCGACGACGCGACGTCGGCTCCGATTCAAAACTACCTGACTACCGCAGGCCTGGGACAACGTTAGGAGCGGGGAATCTTCATTCACCCCTTATTATATTGTGTTACTATCGTCTGCGAATAACAAGAGAGGTTCACGCGACAAGTGTCGGCCTTTCATAATAGCTGCGTATTTCCTCGTGAACAATAAACTCGCTTGAAATGAAACTACTCGGTCAACTGGCGACGATTTTAACCAGGGGCGTCATTTCAAGTTCGGCTTGGGGGGGGGGGGGGGGCAATTTTTTTTTTTTTTCTCATCATTATAATTTTCGGCTTGGAGGGGGCAAAAAATCGGATAATTTTTTTTTTTTTTTTGCTCATCAATATAATTCGTGCAAGTTTTTAGCCTGACTTCAAACCCGGGGGGGGGGGGGGGGGGGGGGGCAATTGCCCCCCCCATGACGCCCATGATTTTAACACGGCCATATTTTGGCATCTCTTAAGTCAACACATTTTCTTCTTCTTTTTTTTTTTTCTTTTCTTAATTTCGGAACGTCTTACTTTTGCAGTTCGGTCACTGATATTTAACAAAAGGGAAAAAACATTGCTGGAAAGCAATAATTTTATAATAATCGTTTCTTTGGATGAAATAAAAAACAGGGGCGCACGGAAGGGGGGGTTAGGGTTAACCCCCCCCCAAGCCCTAAAAAAAAAAACAAAAAAAAAGGAGGGAGGGAAGAGAGAGAGAGAGAGAGAGAGAGAGAGAAAGAGAAAGAGACAGAGAGAGAGAGAGAGGATGTGGCTCCTTCACAAATAGAAGAAAGAGAAAGAAAAATATCGTGATCAGCTGGGAAGGGGGTTCACGCCTTCACGGTGAGCAAATTCCATACTGTCCGCATTTGCTTAACAGTTATTCACTATGGTGGGGGGGGGGGGGGGGTAAAATCTAACCCCTCGGTGAACCCCCTCCGTGAATATTCCATGGCTCATTCATCCAAATTCCTTTTGGCTCTTATCCCTCCAATTACCATGAGTCAAGAGCAACAATTTCATGCAGGCAAAATCGAAAATATATTTGAACATTTCAATTTTACCGTATAATGAAAGTACCGTAAAATTCAATTTGAAGGTAAGGGAAATTGAAATTTTTTACCGGGGGATGGCCCCCGGACCATACGGAGGGTATTCCATACCCCCCAGACTCCCCCGGAGTTTGAGGCGTACCAAAATCCCCCCCCAAAACAAATTTCTCGGTGCGCCACTGTAAGGAAACACCGCCTATAAGTTTGCAGCATTGTTTCGAAACGTCTGAAGCGGCCATCTCGGTTTTCCCGACTTGAAATCGAAATTTTGTCGGTTTTTTGCCCATACCTCCGCGTATTATGGTTTTATGACGAATCTATCTGGTTGTCCGTGGTTGGTAAATTTGCTGCAAGAAAGGTATCAATTTTCTTCAAAAATTGTTTTTTCCGGAGTTATGAGCGGTGCGAAAAACGGGACTTCCTCAATGTTCCTCGAATACCCGTGCTATTGGCCACAGAGAACACATGCGGATATATACTACATTGTCCCCTAATAAAGACACTTTTGCTGAAGACAATGTAAGGGTCGATTCAAATGGGGAAATTATAAAAAATATCGATGGTAACACTAATAACTTACGCAATTGAGGCGGTAGCTAGAAGAAGGGCCCATAGGCAAAAATCAAGTTTTGAGAAAAACAGCTTTAAAGTTTTCATTGGTAAAAAAAAAAAAAAAAAAAAAAAAAAAAAAAACCATTTTAAAGAATAATTTGACAAGAACTGTGGCTGATCCTCATCGTACATTTCCTACGTAACAACGTCTCATAGGATTCAACAAATTACAAAAAACTGGTCGCACAGTGGGAAAAACCAGGGGTGTGTTATGGGCCTTTATTCTAGAGAACACACTTTTCCAATATAAAGTAATATTTTTCCTTTCTTATTCACAGGATGGGCATGGATTTAGGAGCTATTTGCCTAGAATAAACTATTATATGTAAAAGGCAATGCCTTTTGAAGATATTTGCACATTTTAAGCAAAAATAGTGGAAAACCGTTCGATTAAATTTCGGTTACTTATCGAGAAAGCTTATCCTTGTTTTTGGATCAGAGCAGTGGTGCACCGTGCAATTCGCCAATGTTGCGCTGTATTCATTTAAACCCATGCAAAAAGTCGAATGCATGGGTTTGATCTTTTTCATGGGTGTAAATGAACGACCTGCAACGTTGCCAAATTGCACGCTACGCCACCACGTATAATCATCCTATAACTTCAGATAATCCAAGGAAAATGCCTCCAAATTCCACGGAAAGGTCAATTTTACACAAATTCCGACGTTGGGGGTGGGGCGGGGGCTGCCCCCCCTCTTACGCACCTAGTGTGTTTACATCTTAATACCAGTCAATATGCTTACTCAGCTCCTTCAGATTACGTTAACAAGCGACGCTGCATCAACATTTTCATTGTGACTCTCAAACTCTTGACGAAAACACGGAAAATACGAGACGCGTCGTTTTTTTCTAATAACGGCCTAGCCCCACTGTCCTCAAATTGCTCTCCTGCACTGAAAACTTCATATTTTTTCACGAAATTTTCAGGATAGCTATTTGAGGGTATGAAAAATCGATTTAAGCGTTCTCCGCAAAAAGGGCCCATACGCATATGGGCCCTTCTTCTAACTACCGCCTCAATTCACTCATAAACTCATGAAATTCTTTAAAACGAAGGGTATTTGCGTTGGCTCTCTCCTTGCACCATCAGTTTCAAAATAAAGCAATATATCGTCCTCTCCATCATCCCCCTCGCCTCACTCGGTCGCTCAAAGGTAACCTTACATATACTGAGGAGTTAATAGAACAGCTACTTTGAGTCATACCTAACGCAGTGATACCATTATCTTTAGCGACTTCAGTTATAAGCAGTGTTGCCAGATTGGGGTGAAAAAGCCGTACGTTTCACATTGATTTGAATGGGAACGACACGGCTTTTTACCCTCGATCTGGCAACACTGCTTATAAGCCGTAGCCAGTGACGTACGCTGATATTTTTGTTGGTAGGGGCTTGCTCTATTGAGCGCTTGGCTGACAATTATTCTTTTCTCCCCCTTCATCCCCCAGAGCCTGAAATTCTGGGGGGGGGTCACCTTTTGGTCAGTTAAAAACTGAAGGTACCATTGCCAAGATAAAAACGGACCAATAACTCTTTTATCCGCGTAAAACAACGGGGACCTCTTCGTTTTTTAATAAATGTGCGAAAAAAGCATCCAATGGCGGCGCCATAGAGCCTGAGCCTAAAACGCATGACCAAATTTGTAGTTTACTACTCTCTTGTCTTAACTCTCCAATTATTCGAGCCATTGAAGAAGCCTCACAGAAAGGTCATTAAGACACGCATTGGCGGATCCAGACCTGGCGATCGGGGTTGGGGGGTAAATCGGGATTTTCGGTCCCGCACGTAACCCCATTTTCCCCTTTTTTCCCTCTTTCTTTCCCCCTCTCTCCCTTTTTGTGGCCAGACGGGGGGGTGGGGGGGATCACCACTTTCCCCTCTGTCTCCGCAAATGAAGTCACGTGTGGCGGTGGTGGTGTATATTATATAAGTATCTGTACTAGCTATATGGTCTGATAGATCCTGATACAGTAAACCCCAGGACCCATACCATTTCACGACATAAATCTACAATTTCGTTCCAATTTAAAGGTAATTCTTGACCTCGCAGCTCTTTTCCTGATTTCCTCTTTTCATCAGTCAATATATGCAGCGCAAGTTATAACCCTGGTAAGAATGATCCATACACGTTTGTAACCGATTTCCCTTAATATGAATAGAGAATTATTGATATCGTATGGTTTGGATCAGTGGCGGATTTTGGCCCTTATGGAAAAATTTTTTAAAGGGGGGGGGGGGTGTTTGTAGGAAGAAATTAAGGAACCAACCTTTTTTCCGGAAAAACCCCTTATATTCCTTAAAAAGCCCTTTTGTTTTGGAAAAGCCCGAAAAAGGTCGACCCTCCCTCCGTTCCCCCCCCCAATTACAATGGGTTATCGTGTTGGTATCCATACAATTTATATCAAGGGACTCAGGGGAATTGGGTTTTAAAGGGAAAAATTCCCTTTGAAAATTTGGGGAAACTTTTTAACCCCGGGAAATCCCCAAACCAATAGGCCCCCTTGAAAAAAAAAGAAAAAAGGGAAAATATTCCTCAAAAACTTGTACCCGGTCAAATCATGGGTTTGGTTAAGGCCCTCTAAAAAAAAAAAAAAAAAAAAAAAAAAAAAAAAAAAAAAAAAAAAAAAAAAATCTGTACCCCTCAAACCCTGTTGCCTTACCAAAAAAAAAAAAAACAGGGTTCCAAAACCCGGAAATTTTGAAAAGAGCTAGTGTTTTTTTAGTTTCCCCAAGATGTTGGAAAACAACCAAGGATTTTTTATCTTGTAAAAAAAACTTGTGGGAAAAGTGGGGAAGAAATTTTTTAAGCGTGTTTAAACCCAGGGAGGGAAAACCTGTTTTTTATTTTATTTTCCCTTTAAAATTAGCAAACCAAAATTTAAAAAAGGGAAAGGGGTTTTTTAGTTTTAAAATTTTTTATTTCTTTGCCCCCAAAAATATCGGAAAAAATTCAATTTAAACCAAAAAGGGGAAATTTTCTAAATTAAAATTTGGGTTTTTTAAATTTCCCTTAAAAATGATGGTTTTCGCATGGTTTGCCCTTTTTTTAGATTAAAAAAAAGGGTTTAAATTCAAATGTAGGGAAAACCTCCCCCTTCGAAATGCCCTTTAAAAAAGCCTTGATTTTTAAATTAAAGGCCTGGGAGAAAATTGCATCAAAAACATTTTCATGCATTCAAAACCGTGGCGTACCCCAAAGGAAACTTTTTTGGGTTGGTTTGCACCTCAAAAGGGGCTTTTTAAAAATCGGAAATTTCAGTCCCCCCCCCCCCCGGGTTGACCCCTTTCTTTCCCAAACGGAAACGGGGAAAATAAATTCCAAGATGAATTTTTGGGTTTTTCCCCCGGGGCATCTTCCCCCAAGCAACCAAAAACCCCGGGTGGGGTTTGTAAAAAAATTGCCTTTTTAGTGGCCCCCCCCGGCATTGACCCAAGACCCCCCCTTTTAAAATCGTTTCGGAACGGAAAAGATATTTCCCCCGGTTTTTCCGGGGCTTCAACTTTTAGATAATTCAAAAAAAAAGTATCCAAATCGGAAACTTAGGGCCTGGGGGCCCTTCCCTTTTTTGAGAAGGGGGGGGGCCAAAAAACCCCCCCCCCAATAATTTATGGGGGGAAAAGAGGGAAGAAAAGGAACCAAAAAATCAAAATAAGAAAGGGAAAAATTTAAAGGCCAAGAAGCAAAAAAAGGGGGAATTTTAAAAATCTTATTTTACCCTATACCCGGGGCCTTTTAAAAATCTAAAGTAAAAAATCCTCCGGTTTGGCCAAAAAAAAGAAAATTTTACTTGGTTAAAATTTGGTTTTTCGGTTTATTTTGAAAAATTAATTGGTTAAATTGGGCCCAAAAGGGGAATTAATTTCAAATTTCGTGGGAAAGGGGGGTCCCTTTAAAATTTGGGGGGCCCCCCTCAGATTCCCTAAAGTATGGGACTGTATTTGCTACCCTCTCCCCTCAAAAATAATCTCAAATTTTACGCCACTTAGCGGAACATTACATTTACTGCAGTTTCAAATTTCCTGAAGACTTCTAACCTTGACGAATAGTTTCCCAAAGCCTAGAAATATCAGCTTCATCAATTAGCTGAAAGTCTAAATTAAAAAATTCCCTTTTTGCCTGAGAAATGAAGAAAATAAACGTAAAATCTATTTTTAATTTTTTTTTAAAATTTGGTGGCATTTTTATGCGATAACATTGCTTAAAATATCGTCTGAGAGAGCCTGAATTTTCTAATTTTTCCTGGGGAGGACCCCCGGACCCCCCCTAGTGCATCTCTCAAAAGTTGGTTTCCCCCCCCCCAATAAAAATCCCAAGTTTACGCCACTGTGTATGGCCCAAAAAACTTAGATCATCAGTAAACTACGGCTAAAAAATATTGCCAAAATTAAAAGTCAATTCATTCGATGGTTGCATCACTTGAGATCCTGAAATGAATATGAAATAAATCGACACAATTGTTGGGGAAAACGGCGCAAATGCTTTTCGGCCTCTTAGCCGGTTGTAAATCAGAGACCCGTCAAACCCGAGTCTATGGTTGTCAGTTGTGAGGTCGAGAGCCGCGCGCAAACGAAAGGCGACCGAGGGAACGTCGATCCTCTCAGAACGGTTAACGCGTGTACACACACATATTCAAGACTACGCACGCACACACGGCCATTTACTTTGCTTTTGCTTTGAGGGTTGCATACCCGAACCGTGCGCGGCACTCACTTGAGGACGGCTCATTTTAGTTGCGACCGCGCTCACTCACTGCGCTACGATCGCTTCTCAAAACAGTGTCCCCAGCTAGAGTCCCTATATACTATGAGAGTTGCGCCATTGCTGAATCCATTTCTGATTGGCTCTCAGATTTAGGCTGTCAAGAAAGCTCCAAGAGGCAAATGCAAATGGCGGAGGGTTTGTTTACTTTTCGCGAACTCGCTTTCATTACACATTTGAAGTAACAGTGACCGCGGTAATTTTTGTGAATTTTTCCTTTCCTTGAATCTTATCACGGAGAACTTTATCTCTTTCAATAACGACCGTTATTGTCGAGAATCTGAACCTAACCTATAATAGATAGCGAAATAGTGGCAACAGCGCAGAGGCAAACGGCCATCCGCCATTTGCAATTTGCCTCTTGGGGGCTACATTGATCTGCTTCTTCTTCTTCATTTTGAGAGTCTTGTCGCAACTCTCATACTATATAGGGACTCTATCCCCAGCAAATGCGGCAGAGTGGTTTCTCTATCTCTTGTTACTTTATGATTTCAAAACAAAAACATTTCTCCCTACAGTCCCTACTTTGACACTTTTGAAATAAACTCGTTACAAAAACATGAGTGATACAACTGATTATTGTTTCAATTACAACGGAGGCCGTGAATTACGAAATTTGTCCACCTCAGTTCTTCTTTTTAAATAAATGTACCAAACATATTTTCTAGTTATTTCTTTTGTGTGCTTCTAATTTGCTGTATGCACGCGTATAGTAAAGGTTGGTTTGCTCTCACAGTTAGGTACTTTTGCATATTCATTTATTTAATAACTATTCTAGCTCTGAAGCTGAAAGTATTCGAATTTGGGAATAACCGCGGAGCTTCATTTTCCACTTCATTGCTTGCAAATGCAACAGCTGAGTACCGTATAATACTGTTGATCACTGGAGGGAGAGTAGTTTCTGATGTGTTTACAGTACTTTTGTGATTTTAGCACAGAATTATACAATGTATTCTGAGATTTAGTATAATTATTCATAAGCAAGTAGTGACAAAAGTTCTTTGCTGTGTACTTGTAGAGTTTACACTGATATGTTATTTGATGACAACTGATAGTGACAGTAACATATTTTCCTGAAGTTACAGAATAAAGCTATGGCGGATCTGCCAGCGGCAGAGTAGTCAGTGGGGGATCGGCCAGCGGCGGACCGGCCAGAGGCGGATTAGCCAACGCCGGACTAGCCTGCGGCGGACCAGCCAGTGGCGAATCGGCCAGAGAAGGACCGGACAGCGGCAGTGTACCCAATGGCGGATCTGCCAGTGGCGGATCTGCCAGCGGCAGAGTAGCCAGTGGCGGATCGGCCAGTGGCGAATCGCCCAGAGGCGGACCGGCCAGTGGCGGATCGGCCAGCGGCGGACTAGCCAGTGGCGGATCGGCCAGCGGCGGACTAGCCAGTGGCGGACCGGTCAGTGGCGGATCGACCAGCGTCGTACTAGCCAGTGGCGGATCGGCCAGCGGCGGACTAGCCAGTGGCGGATCGGCCAGCGGCGGACTAGCCAGTGGCGGATCGGCCAGCGGCGGACTAGCCGGTGGCGGATCGGCCAGCGGCGGACTAGCCGGTGGCGGACCGGTCAGTGGCGGATCGACCAGCGTCGTACTAGCCAGTGGCGGATCGGCCAGCGTCGGACGGGCCAGTGGCGGATCGGCCAGCGGCGGACTAGCCAGTGGCGGATCGGCCAGCGGCGGACTAGCCAGTGGCGGATCGGCCAGCGGCGGACTAGCCAGTGGCGGATCGGCCAGCGGCGGACTAGCCAGTGGCGGATCGGCCAGCGGCGGACTAGCCAGTGGCGGATCGGCCAGCGGCGGACGGGCCAGTGGCGGATCGGCCAGTGGCGGATCGGCCAGTGGCGGATCGGCCAGCGGCGGATCGGTCAGTGGCGGATCGGCCAGTGGCGGATCGGCCAGCGGCGGACTAGCCAGTGGCGAATCGGCCAGCGGCGGACTAGCCAGTGGCGGATCGGCCAGCGGCGGACTAGCCAGTGGCGGATTGGCCAGCGGGACAGCCAGTGGCGGATCGACAGCGGCGGACTAGCCAGTGGCGGATCGCTGGGGCGCGCAGGGGACTAGCCAGTGGCGGATCGGCCAGCGGCGGACGGCCACTAGGCGGACGGCCAGTGGCGGATCGGCCAGCGGGGACTAGCCAGTGGCGGATGACCAGCGACGGACTAGCCAGTGGCGGACTAGCCAGTGGCGGATCGGCCAGCGGCGGACTAGCCAGTGGCGGACTAGCCAGTGGCGGACTAGCCAGTGGCGGACCGGCCAGTGGCGGATGGCCAGCGGTGGACTAGCCAGTGGCGGATGGACCAGCGGCGGACTAGCCAGTGGCGGACTAGCCAGTGGCGGATTGGCCAGGGGCGGACTAGCCAGTGACGGATCGGCCAGCGGCGGAGTAGCCAGTGGCGGATCGGCCAGCGGCGGACTAGCCAGTGGCGGATCGGCCAGCGGCGGACTAGCCAGTGGGGATCGGCCAGCGGCGGACTAGCCAGTGGCGGATCGGCCAGCGGCGGACTAGCCAGTGGCGGATCGGCCAGCGGCGGACTAGCCAGTGGCGGATCGGCCAGCGGCGGGACTAGCCGGTGGCGGATCCGCCAGCGGCGGACTAGCCGGTGGCGGACGGTCAGCGGCGGACGGGCCAGTGGCGGATCGGCCAGTGGCGGATCGGCCAGCGGCGGACTAGCCAGTGGCGGATCGACCAGTGGCGGATCGGCCAGCGGCGGACTAGCCAGTGGCGGATTGGCCAGCGGTGGACCAGCCAGTGGCGGATCGATCAGCGGCGGACTAGCCAGTGGCGGATCGGCCGGCGGCGGACTAGCCAGTGGGCGGCACCGGATCCAGTGGCGGATTGGCCAGCGGTGGACTAGCCAGTGGCGGATGGACCAGCGCGGACTAGCCAGTGGCGGACTAGCCAGTGGCGGATCGGCCAGCGGCGGACTAGCCAGTGGCGGACCGGCCAGTGGCGGATTGGCCAGCGGTGGACTAGCCAGTGGCGGATGGACCAGCGGCGGACTAGCCAGTGGCGGACTAGCCAGTGGCGGACTAGCCAGTGGCGGACTAGCCAGTGGCGGATCGGCCAGCGGCGGATCGGCCAGTGACGGATCTGCCAGCGGCAGAGTAGCCAGTGGCGGATCGGCCAGTGGCGAATCGCCCAGAGGCGGACCGGCCAGTGGCGGATCGGCCAGCGGCGGACTAGCCAGTGGCGGATCGCCCAGCGGCGGACTAGCCAGTGGCGGACCGGTCAGTGGCGGATCGACCAGCGTCGTACTAGCCAGTGGCGGATCGGCCAGCGGCGGACTAGCCAGTGGCGGATCGGCCAGCGGCGGACTAGCCAGTGGCGGATCGGCCAGCGGCGGACTAGCCGGTGGCGGATCGGCCAGCGGCGGACTAGCCGGTGGCGGACCGGTCAGTGGCGGATCGACCAGCGTCGTATTAGCCAGTGGCGGATCGGCCAGCGTCGGACGGGCCAGTGGCGGATCGGCCAGCGGCGGACTAGCCAGTGGCGGATCGGCCAGCGGCGGACTAGCCAGTGGCGGATCGGCCAGCGGCGGACTAGCCAGTGGCGGATCGGCCAGCGGCGGACTAGCCAGTGGCGGATCGGCCAGCGGCGGACTAGCCAGTGGCGGATCGGCCAGCGGCGGACGGGCCAGTGGCGGATCGGCCAGTGGCGGATGGCACTACGCCAGTGGCGGATCGGCCAGCGGCGGACTAGCCAGTGGCGGATCGGTCAGTGGCGGATCGGCCAGTGGCGGATCGGCCAGCGGCGGACTAGCCAGTGGCGAATCGGCCAGCGGCGGACTAGCCAGTGGCGGATCGGCCAGCGGCGGACTAGCCAGTGGCGGATTGGCCAGCGGTGGAACGCCAGTGGCGGATCGATCAGCGGCGGACTAGCCAGTGGCGGATCGCTGGGCGGCGGACTAGCCAGTGGCGGATCGGCCAGCGGCGGACTAGCCACTAGCGGACCGGCCAGTGGCGGATTGGCCAGCGGTGGACTAGCCAGTGGCGGATGGACCAGCGACGGACTAGCCAGTGGCGGACTAGCCAGTGGCGGATCGGCCAGCGGCGGACTAGCCAGTGGCGGACTAGCCAGTGGCGGACTAGCCAGTGGCGGACCGGCCAGTGGCGGATTGGCCAGCGGTGGACTAGCCAGTGGCGGATGGACCAGCGGCGGACTAGCCAGTGGCGGACTAGCCAGTGGCGGATTGGCCAGGGCGGACTAGCCAGTGACGGATCGGCCAGCGGCGGAGTAGCCAGTGGCGGATCGGCCAGCGGCGGACTAGCCAGTGGCGGATCGGCCAGCGGCGGACTAGCCAGTGGGGGATCGGCCAGCGGCGGACTAGCCAGTGGCGGATCGGCCAGCGGCGGACTAGCCAGTGGCGGATCGGCCAGCGGCGGACTAGCCAGTGGCGGATCGGCCAGCGGCGGACTAGCCGGTGGCGGATCGCCAGCGGCGGACTAGCCGGTGGCGGACCGGTCAGCGGCGGACGGGCCAGTGGCGGATCGGCCAGTGGCGGATCGGCCAGCGGCGGACTAGCCAGTGGCGGATCGACCAGTGGCGGATCGGCCAGCGGCGGACTAGCCAGTGGCGGATTGGCCAGCGGTGGACCAGCCAGTGGCGGATCGATCAGCGGCGGACTAGCCAGTGGCGGATCGGCCGGCGGCGGACTAGCCAGTGGCGGACCGGCCAGTGGCGGATTGGCCAGCGGTGGACTAGCCAGTGGCGGATGGACCAGCGACGGACTAGCCAGTGGCGGACTAGCCAGTGGCGGATCGGCCAGCGGCGGACTAGCCAGTGGCGGACCGGCCAGTGGCGGATTGGCCAGCGGTGGACTAGCCAGTGGCGGATGGACCAGCGGCGGACTAGCCAGTGGCGGACTAGCCAGTGGCGGACTAGCCAGTGGCGGATCGGCCAGCGGCGGATCGGCCAGTGACGGATCGGCCAGCGGCGGACTAGCCAGTGGCGGATCGGCCAGCGGCGGACTAGCCAGTGGCGGATCGGCCAGTGGCGGATCGGCCAGTGGCGGATCGGCCAGCGGCGGACTAGCCAGTGGCGAATCGACCATCGGCGGACTAGCCAGTGGCGGATCGGCCAGCGGCGGACTAGCCAGTGGCGGATTGGCCAGCGGCGACCAGCCAGTGGCGGATCGATCAGCGGCGGACTAGCCAGTGGCGGATCGCCCGGCGGCGGACTAGCCAGTGGCGGATCGGCCAGCGGCGGACTAGCCACTAGCGGACCGGCCAGTGGCGGATTGGCCAGCGGTGGACTAGCCAGTGGCGGATGGACCAGCGACGGACTAGCCAGTGGCGGACTAGCCAGTGGCGGATCGGCCAGCGGCGGACTAGCCAGGGCGGACTAGCCAGTGGCGGACCGGCCAGTGGCGGATTGGCCAGCGGTGGACTAGCCAGTGGCGGATGGACCAGCGGCGGACTAGCCAGTGGCGGACTAGCCAGTGGCGGATTGGCCAGGGCGGACTAGCCAGTGACGGATCGGCCAGCGGCGGAGTAGCCAGTGGCGGATCGGCCAGCGGCGGACTAGCCAGTGGCGGATCGGCCAGCGGCGGACTAGCCAGTGGCGGATCGGCCAGCGGCGGACTAGCCGGTGGCGGACCGGTGAGTGGCGGATCGACCAGCGTCGGACTAGCCAGTGGCGGATCGGCCAGCGGCGGACGGGCCAGTGGCGGATCGGCCAGTGGCGGATCGGCCAGCGGCGGACTAGCCAGTGGCGGATCGGCCAGCGGCGGACTAGCCAGTGGCGGATTGGCCAGCGGTGGACCAGCCAGTGGCGGATCGATCAGCGGCGTCAAGCCAGTGGCGGATCGGCCGGCGGCGGACTAGCCAGTGGCGGATTGGCCAGCGGTGGACTAGCCAGTGGCGGATGGACCAGCGACGGACTAGCCAGTGGCGGACTAGCCAGTGGCGGATCGGCCAGCGGCGGACTAGCCAGTGGCGGACCGGCCAGTGGCGGATGGGCCATTGGCGGATCGGCCAGCGGCGGACTAGCCAGTGGCGGATCGGCCAGCGGCGTACTAGCCAGTGGCGGATCGGCCAGCGGCGGATCGGTCAGCGGCGGATCGGCCAGCGGCGGATCGGCCAGCGGCGGATCGGCCAGCGGCGGATCGGCCAGCGGCGGATCGGCCAGCGGCGGATCGGCCAGTGGCGGATCGGCCAGCGGCGGATCGGCCAGCGGCGGACTAGCCAGTGACGGATCGGCCACTGACGGACCGGCCAGTGACGGACCGGCCAGTGGCGGATCGGCAAGCGGCGGACTAGCCAGTGGTGGACTAGCCAGTGGCGGATCTGCCAGCGGGGGACCGGCCAGTGGTGGGTCGGCCAGCGGCGGACCAGCCAGAGGCGAATCGGCCAGTGGCGGACCGGCCAGTGACGGTTCGGCCAGCGGCGAACCGGCCAGCGACGGAGCGGCCACCGGCGAACCGGCCAGCGACGGAGCGGCCACCGGAGGACTAGCCAGTGGCGGATCGGTTAGCGTCGAACCAGCCAGGGGCGAATTGGCCAGCGGCGGACAGTAGTATAAAAGTAAGGCATATCAATGCAAATGCAATAAGGGCAGGGTTTACCATCACTTATAAAGGGCCCACATGGAAAATGCGATAAGCAGTTTAATACAATAGTATTGCAAACAACCGACTACTTTAAATCACAAACACAAGATTTTTCAGTTTAAAAAAAATTTATTATTTTACTTAGGTGCAGATACAATATGGTGCATACTTAAAAACTATGTTCAAAGTGTGATTACAATATATAGCTACATAAGAAATCTATGACTATGTTTATAATAATTTTAAGCGCGCTTACAAATAAAAACTTATTTTATCTAACATACACTACTTAGTGATGTATCAAACATCATGCTATTTACATGTTTTCTGATAATTAACACAGAAAAAACGAGTAGACAAAAAATCAAAATGATTACTCCGACGGCGACCAAAGTACCAAAAAACTCGTCTCGTTTTTGACAAAGGAAATCCGCATCTTGGATAAGGAAATAAATATATTCAGCAACCGGGTCTTGATATGAAGGGCGGATGCACTTTCTCACGGAGTCGACCATCGAACACACCCACACATCAGAATGTCGTTCTCTTACAGCACATTCCCATTCGGAAACTTTAACCTCAGGAAGACACAACCCCAAACGTTCTAGGGCACCCATTTTGTAAATTAGGTACCCCTCTCCTTTCAAATCGAAAAACTGGTCCTATGTACACGTAGCCTCATCCACAGCCAGCACCAACATGAAAAAAACTCCAGTCATCACTTGAGATCTTTTGTTTCTATCCATTGATTGAATTTGGAGTTGAATCCAAGCCATTTCACGTATACTTTATTACCACGACGTTTCAAAACTTTCTCGACCAAATAAGTGTCTTTATATTTTGTTTTTGAAAGTTCTTCAGTGTAGAAACCACCCTTTATTTCTTTTCCATCCAAATCGCGCAGCTTGTACACTGAAAAAAAAATCAGCTAAATTTAACTAATTTCAACTTAAAAGTATGGACACCACTTAAAACTGTTAGTTTGACTATTTGAATTAGTAAAATTAACTCCGTGCCGTGTTAATTAACATGGCATGGACTTAATTTTACTAATTCAAATAGTCAAACTAACAGTTTTAAGTGGTGTCCATACTTTTAAGTTGAAATTAGTTAAATTTAGCTGATTTTTTTTTTCAGTGTAAGTCACGGGTACCGTTTTTTCTACAGAATCTACCAAAAAAACTTCCGGAGTCCAACTGATTTCATATGATTTAGCGAACACGTGTTTATACTTCGAGATTCTGACGGCATCCCCTACTTTAAATTTAGGAGCCTTTTTAGGAGGTAACTTTGCACTTTGTAGCCTGCGTAGTATTTTTTCTCGTTTGTTTCATCAACGTCTCGAGGCGCAAACCCAATGGTGCGATGAATACGGGAGTTATACCGCTCGATCAGATCATCGATAAACGTCAACCACACGTAACTTCCACGATACCCGAACTCCTTGAACATCCAAGACTTAAGCGTTCGATTAAACCGCTCGACAATCGACGCCTTGAGAATGGAAAACGAGCTGTAATGTTTTATTCCGAACTTTTTTAAAACTCGAGCGACTTCGGAGTTATAAAATTCTGCCCCGTGATCAGTTTGAAAGAATTTCGGCGGTCGCTTCAACCCAGCAAAAACAGAATTTAAGGCGACTGCGACATCTTTGCCACTTTTTGTTTTCAAGGGGAGGGCCCACCCCCTTTTAGAAAACGCATCAACCAAAGTAAGCAAATATTTGAAACCCCGGTTAACTTTACTGTGCTTTATTAAATCCACGAGATCGCCCTGAATTAAATCGAAACGACCTTTCACCGTTACATGACGCCGGTCGAAATTAATACGCGCGGGTTTATGGAGCTCGTTTACTAACCCGACTTTTTCGGTTGTTGCGTTTGGTGCAAAATCTCGGGATAAAGGTGTTTCCATGTGTGATGAATGGCGGCAGTGCGAACCGACGCTTCCCCTTCTTCGGAATTCCTCTGATGTGTCGGAGAAGTGATCTTATATACGAAAGACCGCGTCATGTCAACCACAGCTTTCAATTCACTTTGTGCATCCTCTTTGATTTTCTTTATGTCCTTTTCCAACTTGTCAATCTTTTTTTGAATTTGTTTCGTAGATTCGGTAAGATGTGTTGTACTGACCGCTATAGCCGACTCTAATGCCTTTTTAACGCTTTCTTTAAACTCAATCGCCATCTCTGCGGCTAAAGATTCCATTTCCGTTTTGATAACGGGATCTAACAAAGTAGCTTTATTTTTTGCAATCGTGTCCGCAAGTGTGTCAGAAATCTTATTGAAAAATTCCGTTCTCAAATTTACCATTGTTTTCTCAACTTGTACAAGTTGACGAACGTTAGCTTGAATAGAAGCGTTCAGATTCAAAATATGTGCGATTTTTGCGACATCATCAACATCACTCATCAGCCCATTTCCAACGTTTTTCAAGCGCTTATGTAACATGTCGTAGTTTCCATCCCGATCCACCACAAAACCAGCGCCAGGTGGCCCGGACCTGCTGCCATGATATCCCCGGTAATGTCCGAACTTATCTACGCTTTTCATTCTATAAAATGACTTTCCCGGAGCTCTTCTTCAATGGATGCAATCTCAGCCGCGTGTCCACCGTTACCCGCCTTTTTCGATGCAATCAGTAAAGCTAGCCGATCGACTAGCTCGTTCGGATCGTTCCAACGAATGTAATCGATTCGATTATCCGTCACAGGTAACAACCCCCTACCAGAAGCCGGGAAAAGCTTAGAAATTATGGATTTGTATTTAACACCGTGACTGCTAGCAACTTTTCCTTCGGGATTGTGACCCTGTCTGTGAGCACTAGACAGTTCCAAAATGTTTTTATACTTAGTTTTGTCCAGCTCTGTAATTTGAGTTTGATCGGGAATTTTCTTGAAAAGCAATTCAAAGAGACCTTTTGTCCCCCCGAACATTTTATTTTCAATATGGACTATGTCACCCTTATCGAACATAATTTTCTTGTTTCCGATAGACCAAGTATCGTCATCAAAGTTCGGATAAACACCGAAAGTACGATCGAATTTTTCGGCGGGCTCCGTCATAGATTTAAGCATATACTCTTGTGTCAGTGGACCAAATTGGCTCACGTACTGCTGGAACTCTTCCCAGGTTCTATCCGTCCCCGGACTTTCATAGGTAACTTCCGTAGATCTTTTGCGCGCAGCCGGTCTTTTCGGGGTCTCACTTCCCTTGAATAATACTTCTTTTTTTCGTTTTCTGCTGAAAACAGAACTTTTCGGCATGACAGGGGGTACGTCGGACGGCACATCGTGAACATCTTTCGTCAGATCTATGATTGTTTCAAGGGGCTTCAACAACGGTTCATAGCGGCGCTTAACTTCTTCTTCCTCCTCAAACATTCCTCGTTTCAAGATTCTGAATTTCTTGCGCACAGCACCAGCAGCCGCTACCAAATCCTGTTTCAATTTCTGCTCGTCCATGTTTACCTTTACATCAGATTTTTGCTTCATCACACACTTATATAGGAGTCAAATCCTTTGCGATACCTCCCTTCATTCCGTGCGCATTCTTTACTGATGCAGAGAAACCCAAACGCATCCAACCAGCATTCCGCACACATGTTTTGGAATTCTGGAAAAGTAAAATCGGACCCAACGTGATCGTTGTAGATGTGATGTAGATTGAGAGAATCCATGCGAAATACGACGATCAAATTCGCGTTATCACGAATCAATTGTTTTGGGATTCTTGAGTAAGTTTGCGCCAAGTACAAGCTGTCGAGGGAGCGATGTCTAGCACGACTGAAAAAGTCTTGAATAGCACCCTGTTTCTCGCAGATAAGATCATCAAAAATGCAAACGGAATCACGCTTCACTTCATCAGTTTTTAAAATTTCGTGACTGTAACGATAAAAACCGACACCCTTCACTTTTTTCAAAACATTCTCCAAAAAATCGTATTTTGGTTGATTGGATGACTTAGAAAACAAATACACATTTTTAAATTTCAGACCATTTTTGTCCAACAACAGAGATAGTACGAGGTTAGTTTTTCCGCAGTTGCTCGGACCCACAATTAAAGCACGAACATTTTCGGGCAGTAATTTTCCATGCTTGGTTTCTTTCAAACATCCTCCATCGAATTCAAACTTTTTTATGGAAAGTTGCACCCGCTGCTTTTTAATTGTCATGTTTCCGGATAACATTTGTGAGTGGTTGATATTCGTAGACGGTATCATGCACAATGATACAAAACGCCGTGGTTTTAGCCGGAAATGTATTAGATGCCTCCATATCCAACCTTATATCTATTGGCCCATATTTTAACGTTTCTCGTTGGCGGGAGCAATCAATAACAAACATCGGAGCCTTCGATTTAAAGTCATTGAACGTGAGAAGTGGGTAGGCGACCGGCGCATAATTAAAGCTGTTTGAAAAGTTACAGTACATGTTTAACTACAATCGTTTATGTACACCACATATATAGTGGTTTGAGAGAAAAAGGTTTCCCTAAATTAAGCTAAAAACGTGAATCATATTTATAGGGGTATAAGTGAAAAAAACTATTTTACTAACATCAATCAATTGTATTTTGATTAATAGAGCACGTTATTATATACGAGTTACTTATGATAAACACTTATTCTGTGCAATTTTTTCCGCTTCAAAAAAGTCGGCTCCCATTTTCATGTATTTGTAGTCTGCCGTCAACAGTAAACGTTACTCTGCTTTAAACAGAGTTTCACACCGTAAAAGTTCCGAAAAAAGATGCTTTTCTTGATGTGTCATCTTGGAAATTTCACATTCCTCCGCGCACAGTTTTTTCAAACGGTCCACATTTGCTGTTGCCGCCTTGATGCACAGATCGATCACGAAACTTGTCTGCTTTAGTCGGTGGAAAAGGGGTGCCTGCATGATAAATTTACAGTCCCGTCTCTCGATATAGAGGGTCGGTTTATTGAAGATGTTCGCAAATCTCAAAATGCAGTCCCCTCCTAATGTAACGGTATCATAAGTAGGTGTAGAAACCCCTTTGTAAAAGTTGTCCAATTCCTCAAAGTACACCTTCAAACTTGCCCACTGCTCAACATCGAGCCACAAAAAATTATTGGGTGCATCGAGTTTGCTCAGTAAAATAGTGACCGGAAAATTGTCGGCCCAAAGATTGCCAACCGAGATGGATTTGAGGCCGGTACTTGTGAGGTCGTATGTACATGATGCGAGTAGAGCGGGCTTTTTTTCCATTCGGGTGGTGTATAGGGATGATTATTGTAATTGTTGTAGTTGTTGTTGTGGGTAGTCTCTGCCTTATCAACGCGTTCGAACAATATGCCACTGTCCGTACCGTCACTTTTTGCCAGGCTGATTGGTGGGTTGGGGCGTGCTTTTGCAGGTCGCTTCAGGGGTTGACGGTTGCGTGCCTGGAAACTTTTAGGAGCCGAAGAGTCCTCACTCTGCGGTGGTGCAATGCGGGGGCGCTTTGCCTTGGGTGGTGTGTCTATGTCGTTTTCAACGTCTTCAATTTTCGAGTTGATGGTTCCATTGCGTGGACGTTTCAATCGAGGTGAAGCTGAGACTGCACTGGTGTAGTTTTCATCATTATCCAGGATGGAGTTTAGTAGCGAGTCGATGTCCTCCTGCGTGGCGTTAGTAAAGCGAGACATAGTGGTAGGTCGGTAGAGCTTGAAACTGTTGCTTGAGAATCCGAGAGTTGAGTGAGTCTGGTGAGCACGGGCTCGTCCTTTTATGCCCCATCATGCGAAAACGAGGCAAAACTTAAAATAGGTTCTTCCATATTGTCTTTCACTTGCTCGATACAAATTGCGCAATTTTCTTTCCTTCCGTAATTAATAACAACTTGAGGGAGCCGCCAATCGTGACCGCGACACCATGTCTGTAATTGAAACTCGGGTCTTTTTTGGTATATTGGGGGGAGCGAGTCCCATACATAGCCCACATCGACAATTTTCAAAATCAAATCTGGACGAATTTGTAAAAAATCATTCGGTGTTAAAGTCGTAGAAATTAGTTTTTTAAATCCCTCCTCGACAATTTTTGAAAACAAATTTGGAGGAATTTGTGAAACATCGTCCCAAGTTAACGTTGAATAAACTCGTTTCCTCTCCATCGGTGGGTAAATCAAAGAAGACAGTCAGTGAGCCAGAAGTGAGTCAGGGGAGAACGGGGTCGTCCTTTTATGCTGCATCAAGCGAAAACAATCCAAAAGTCGGTTACTCGATGACAGATTCTATATTTTAGATACAGATTGCGCAATTTTCTTTTCTGCCGTGAGGTCCATCAATAACTGTTGTGCCACGCTGAAAAATGTGACCGTAACACCAACCCCGTTTTTGAAAATCGGGTATTTTTTGTAAATTGCCGGCAGCCTATGCCATACGTGTCCCACATCGAAAACTTTCAAAACCAAATCAGGATGAATTTGTAAAAAATCATCCTCACTCAACGTTGTAGAAGTTAGTTTTCTATCAAAAATTTTTGAAAACAAATTTGTTGGAATTTGTAAAACATCGTCCCGCGTTAAAATTGAATTTACTGGTTTCTTCTCCATGGGTGGGTAAATCAAAGTAGATAGTCTCGCACCTTTTGTACGTTTTCCAAAGCGCAGCAGTTGTGATTAAAACTACAGCAGGAGTGAGGGGGATATGCCGATGAACGCAAAGGAGGTAGTTCGCACAGATCTTGAATGTTTGGATGCTTCAAAAATTGTTGAGTCCACAGCTTTTTCTCCAATAAGAATAACACTAGCCACGCGTCCTATCCACTGAAAAATATCGTGTATTTTTTCGTACGGTATATCTCCATCGGTCCAAGTCAGCTTGTGAAAATTTTGAGTCAACCACAAGTTTTCTTTGGAGTAATAGCGAAGTTCAGGTGGTGTTTCAAACAGAAAGTGGTCTAAAAGTTTGCAATTGAGAGACGCTACTGCCAGTTCCTTCACAATAAACCTCTGGTCACTACCTTTGAATCCTTGAAGATCAACAATGACTTGCATTCTGGAGCGTGATATCGCGAGTGTTGTATCCGAGAAAAACCAACTTAATTTATAGGGAAAAATACGAACTAATTTTGAAAAAAAAAACAAAACAAAACAAAAAAAACACTAAATTTTGAATGTTTCTCACCACACAAGAAAATTATAAATGTTTTATTAAACTCAAAAAATGGTATCAATAACCTGTTGATCCAAAACCATTTTCACCCCTCGCCGTGGAGTCTAGGCGATCAACAATTTCAAATTTGACTCTTGTAAAGGTCGAAATTACTAGCTGCGCTATTCGGTCACCAGACCGCACGGTGTGCGACGCATGGTGATTCAAGTTGATCAACAACACACTAATTTCGCCTCGATAATCTGAATCTATCAGACCATTGAATGCTATTACACCATGATTAACAGCCATTCCCGATCGAGAGCGAACATCGGCACGCAAATAGGGTGGCATTTGAATCTGAATGCCTGTTGGTATAAGCGCTGTTGAGCCCGGCTGAATGGTTACGTCGCGTGTTGCTCTTAAATCGAGCCCGGCAGAGCCCCATGTGGCATAAGATGGAATGGGGTAGCATTTCCCGTCTTGCGTTAGCTTGAGTTTCACTTTAATCTCGTCCATTTCATTGAGCGATGATCTACAACTGGGGCGCGCACGCAGTAACATTCTAATAAGTAGCCGTTGTTTTATCCTATTTTTGTAATTTTTTCGAGTAATTCTTTATGTACCTGTTTCAAATTTGCCTCGTGCTCACTTAATGCATAGTGAAAAAGCGGTAAGCTATGCAAGTTGTCCCTGTTTAACACTCTTTTGTCATCGTGTGAACACAGTGACTTTTTAATCATTTGTATCGTAAAAACTTCGTGCTTTTTACTGCCAATGGTTTTCTGCTTGTGATAGAAAGTTTTATTTTGGAAAATACAGTCAATATAATCTTGGGGTGTTATACAATTTTTTACAGTTGATTTTTTTATGCCCTTGCTTTTTTTTTATTACATGTCTTTCCTCTAATGTTACGATGGAATACATTTTGGCCCTACATCCCACAAAAAATTCAATCGGGACTGAGTTAAATTCGTCCTTAAATTTACCTAATGCTTTTTTATTAATTGTGTTGAAAGCGGGGTGCTTTGATGGGTACTCGGAGGTGTCATACATGTCGCTATGTTTCAAAAGGTCCGAATAAAAATCTCGAGATCCTCTCAGGTATATGCCTAGAGAATCGGTGTCTGTAATGGCGAGAGTCATGTCCGAACCATACATCGGTTTTAAAAAGTCGTAAAAAAATGAAAACATTTTTAATTTTGCGATGTCCAGACATGCCTGCGAAACAATATTCGGTCTGTCATATCGAAACAACTTTTTAAACCTATGCACGGCCACGAGATTTTCATCAAAAATGGTTGCTTTTTCAAAAAAATTGTCGGAAATTAATCGTTGAAAACGTTTTTGGTTTGTGACTATTTCAACATCTTTCCTTTTTTGGACAGATTCTAAGAATTTCCCGTATATTGCATTATTCATTAGCTTGTACATATCTTTTTCGAAATTAGATTTTGAGCTTTTTCGAAATTCTGTATTCTTTTGTATGAACGGTTTAATGAACGCTCTTTGATAAAATTCTATCGCATTGTGGATTTTTTTTAAAATTAGACCATGCTCGAGGGCTTGACGCAAAGCGCGAACATGAATTACGTAATTAAATTTGTCGTTTAAGGTCGCCATTAATTTTGATACTTTTGATCGGGGGGGTTTAATGTTTTCAAAACAAAACGGTAAATCTGCATGCAAGTCGTGCAAATATTTCGGATAGATTATATCAACTTCAAGTAAATAACCTTTTTCGTCCTCGTCCCGCGTTTTAAGAACGTCAAAATTTACCATTTCTGAAGCTGATAGATAGCGAAATCCATTTAGCGGTAAAGGTTGCGAAAGTGCCCAACCGTATAAATTATTGCAATCGAGATAAATGAATTGTGTGGCCTCCTCTCCCGCTTTCAATGAATGTCCCAGATACTTATTCCTGGCTTGACAATATCTTAAATGGACTGCAGAGTAACCACCGCGAATCCCCTTCATGGTTAAATATTGCATAGAAAGCTCGGTTAAAAGTTCAATTGTCATTTTTGTCTGATACAAAAGAGCTTGCATACTAAATGAGGGTAGTGTCAAACACCATGCGGGGTCTAAATGGTACTGTCTTATAAATTCTTCTCTCAAATTTTGGACTAGATCTGCTAAAATGAGAGTGTCCAATTTACAATAGGCATCTGTATACTCACCTAAATTTTTAAATTTAAACGAATAAAAAACTCTGAGGGCGTGCAAATAATCATCATCTGATATTTCTTCATTGTCGAGGTCACTTTTAAAAAATTCTTTGGGGGGTAACTCACTTTCGTCGTATACATCCCAAGATTTGAAATAAGAATACGGGTAGACGCCTTTTCGAACTAGTAAGTGAAACAAGTGGGGTGGAAAATGACGTTTTGTGTGAATTAACTTTTCTGGGGGGTAGCTTCTACAAGTTTAGACAATGAAGCAGAGAAAAATCTCATCGTATCTACAAATCTATACTGTAAACCACCATGTTTCTTCATAATCGTTATGTACTGCTCCTCTGAAGCGGGGATGACCTTTAAAGTGCCCGGTGAATCGCTTAGAGCTTTAATAATAAAATGTCCATCGTATTTGAGATTGTGTATAAAAATTGGTATAAATTTAGGTCGGGTAAACAAGATATTACACGTCTTGTGACAGATTCCTCTCACGTTATGCCCTTTACTATCATGTGGGCCTAAACTATGTACCCAATGATCGTGGTCGATACATTTTTCAAAATTTTCCATGTGCTTTTCGCAAATATAACAGATATTTGTGCTTTGCAGAAGATTTGTGCGTTCTGAATGACTTAAAATTATCGGGTTATTTACACTATACAAATCTTCGGTGTGAGACATTTCTTTTTCGATCAATCGAAGACATTTTTCCATTGCATCGGGCCCCCGATAAACAATAGGTGTTCTGTTTGGTTCGAAAGTCGATATTACGTAGAAACAAAATGTTGAGACCTGATGATGCTGAACTAGTGTTGAGTTTTTTCCTGAGTCTTGGGCAATGGGTACGAGAATCGCTTCGGTATCGATGAAAATACAAACTGGTACTCGGGTTTTCATTTTAAACTTATCAAACTTGAGAAAGTTACTACCGGGTGCTGGCATAATTGCTTTACCTATAGGAAAGTCCTTACACATTGTTACGTGTTCATTTAATTGTTTTTCAAAATTGAAATGGGACAAGCATCTCTTACAGAACCATTTTTTACGCTTATCTTTCGTGACTTGAGAACGAATAAGTCTCGAGAGATCGGAAATTTCGGAAAAAAATAACCCTCGCTCCGTACGCACAGATAGTAGGTTTTTGTGCATTTTCCTATTTTCTTTACATACTTTGAGTGGGTATATTTTACCCTTCTCACCGAAAGAAAACACGTTTACACCAATTTGGGGATTGTTCTTTTCAAACTGTTGGATGGTTTGCATCGAAATACTGTCCACTCCCATGCCTTTCCAATCAAAAGGGTCTCCAATCACTCCATTTAAAATGGCCTCTCTGAAAGAGGCTCTCGGGGTACAATGAATAGAAACAATCGCGTTCTTTGAAAGTATTGATTGGGGGAAGGGAGAGCTAGTTTTTATTTGCGCTTCAAAAATGTTGGTACAGTGGGTATTATGAAATTTCCTTTGTTTTTCGGTCGCAAATTTCATCAAACATTTTTTGCAATAATTGTATTTTTTCCTACATCCCTCCATTGTGGATAAGAAACGATCAAAATCTTTTATATACATAAAGTGATTATTTACAAATAAAAGATCTCGGGAATCAGTTTTTTGGGTCTCAGAAATTCTCATTGGAAAGATGGTATCCGTCTCTTCGTCCAAGGAAAAAACGTTAATTGAAATGTTGTTTAGCTCTTCAAAACGCCAAATGGTTTCGATTGGCATTGGAAATTCTAACCAAATGTATTGGAATTTAAAAGCTCCATCCTTAAAATACGACGATTTTAACCATGGCTGCTTTTTTACAAATTTTGCGCAAACCGCGTATTTAAAACACTCGTCCCCTACGTGTTGAATATTGACAACCGATTTACAGTTTTTGATTTTATCTACATTGCATTCGCCCGAACCTCTAATTGGTTCAAAAATGTACAGTGTCACTGTTAAAAAATCGCACGTTGTCAAAACCCAATTTGATTTTTGCGTAAACATTTCTTCTGCGCCGATTTTGATATACATCGTCGCGTCATTGTACACTTTCTCTATATCCGTGCTGTTAAAAAGAGTGAAAGTTGGGGACGTGTGTTCTGTAACCATTATTTCTTGTAAAACTGAGTGTGTATAAGTACAATGGAGGTTAAAAGTTATTTTATATGATTTTTGTAAATGAAGCATTAGTCGATTTAGAAAAAAGACCACTTCGCTTTGGATAAATGCAAGAAAAGACATTATGTCCGCGTGCATATTATTTAGAGAGAAGCGGAATACATATTGATGTCTGAATGCGGAATTTATAAACTCAATCATAATGGTGCACTAATCAATTATACTGGTAATTAGCTACATATATACAAATTAAATAGAGACAAACATACTAAATTTAGTATTTACAATAATGGTTCTTATATGGTTTAATTTTAGGGGACTCGATTTATCTTTTTTTGATGGTAGGATACTTATCGGTGACAAATTGTTTCAATTTTTTAAGGTTAGTTTTGTATTTTTGATCTTCATCCGTGTGGGCTTTTTTCTCGGCCGCAGCTTTATTATATACGTTTTTTTTTACAACCTTTGTAATTTTTTTTCCCCCTGTCTTACCCCTTTTATTTTCTTCGATTGTGTGAACCTTAGATAGTCTATTTCTTTCCGACTCAAATCTGTTATATCGTTCCGTTTTCGCGTACTTATCAAACTGTGTCCAATCCACGTCATCGCACCCACTCATTTTGTATTTTTTGTATTTTTGCATTTTTTTTTTTTTTTAGCCCCGGTAGATCCGATGATCCACCACTCCAGCAAAGTTGTAAACTTTTCGTAAGTAGTTGATGTTAAGAAAGACTCAAGCTGAAATCGTGGCTTTAAACAATGTTTCAATAGAGTATGGTTTTTTTTCTATTCTGTTTCATTTTTCGCTTGGTTGTTGTTTTTTTTTTTTTTAAAAATGCGTAGTAAAAAAAAATGGAATTCGTATCGAATTTGAAAAAATTTCAAAAAGATAACAGTGAGTTAACTTTGACTTGCTTTTCTGAGTCTCCTAATCCATCTATTTGGACTTTTCGAGAGTAGAATTTTCAATAGTAAAATTCTTCGTCCACAGTCACTGGAAAATTATCAGATTCGGATGCATTCTAAGGTGTTGAAACAGTATAATAGCGGCGCACACCCCAAACTCTTGTTTTATTCAAACAAGGGAGATGCGGTGTCTAAAAAGACATCTAGAACCTTGCTATTCGCTCGCTAACTGAATCGTACCGAAGGATGATCGCTACTGTGGGACGACTTTTTTATTTTAAAAATAAAAATTCTTACGAATACGATTGAAATTGTATTACTCGAATGTGGAAACTCAGCTTTTTTCTCCAACGTACGAAAACGATGTTTCTTTGAGTATACTTTTTTAAAAAAAAATGTGAAAGTTTCAAAATTGTAACCCTATAACAAATTTTCAAAATTAGGGGAAAATTCTCATTTCTACTTTTTTATTTAGTGTGCTCGGAAAAAAAGTTCGAATTTGTATTGTTTACCGAAAAATAACCCGTAGGTTAAATTTCTTTAGCTCTTTGACCCTTGAGACTATTCCACCAGCTTGTCACGCTGAAAAGCGTCCCAACAAACGTTAAAAGGTAGAATTGTCTTCGCCGACTGCGCTATGTAGAGTGGAATTTAATCTCGCTCTAGAACGGACCAACCGGTAAGTTAGAATCAATCGCTTAAACAATACAACACCTCAAACGGCATTTTTGCAATCCAGCGACCGCTTATTCAAGTGTTCTGTAAAAAGAAGACTTTCTTGCTAAATCGCGGCGTTCATCAATGTTTCTTTCGAGGACTCTGGTAACAAATTTTCAAAATTAGAGAAAATTCCAATTTCTGATCTGTAGATTTTTTTAAAAGAGCGTGCTCGAAAAAAAAGTTCGAATTTGTATTGATTACCGAAAAATAACCCGTAGGTTAAATTTCTTTAGCTCTTTGACTCTTGAGACTATTCCACCAGCTTGTCACGCTGAAAAGCGTCCCAACAAACGTTAAAAGGTAGAATCGTCTTCGCCGACTGCGCTATGTAGAGTGGAATTTAATCTCGCTCTAGAACGGACCAACCGGTAAGTTAGAATCAATCGCTTAAACAATACAACACCTCAAACGGCATTTTTGCAATCCAGCGACCGCTTATTAAAGTGTTCTGTAAAAAAGAAGACTTTCTTGCTAAATCGCGGCCTTCTCCAATGTTTTTTTCGATAACGCTATTTTTAAAAAAAATCAACAAAGTTTTATGCTTGATACTCTGTTACAAAGTTACAAAGTTGAAACTCTGCGAAAAAAAACACAACACTTGGAATTCTGTAAAAAAATCTCAACACTTGGAACTCCACGAAAAAAAACACAAGACTTGGAACTTGATGAAAAAAATACAACACTTTAAAAACGAACACTGGAAAAAATTAAACTTCACTGTTAACAAGCACTGCGCGAGAAAAAATACAACACTTTGAAAACGAACACTGGTAAAATTAAACTTCACTGTTAAAAATCACTGCGCGAGAAAAGAGAGGCTGTCGAGCCGAAAGAATGACTTAAAATCGCATGAGCATGAGCTTCCTTTTATAGGGAGGTAGGCGCGTTTTAGCGGTATAATTTTTTCGAACTCGAGCGTTTACAAAATGGGTCAGTAAGCGCGTTTTATTTTTTCTGATACGTTTTGAAACGCGGAAATATTTTTTGATTGTGAATGAACGTAATATTTCGTCTAGACGGAATAATTGGAAGTGAGAAAGGGTCAAGTATTTAATCTTATGGATTATTATTAGAACTCTCGATTCAAGGTGATTCGTGTTTGCATGCGAAATTGATAATTTGTTTGTACCAGGAAGCGTTTTATCTGCTACAAATAACGAAAATGTTGACTAGACAGAAAAGTTCAAAGTAGGGTGAACTTGAACTTGTACTTGAAACTCGCGTGTCTTGAGAGAATATCGCATGTTTTTCTTGGGTCTCGGTCGACATTCAAAAATAGAGCTCAAACGATGTATTTCATAATGCTTAGAAGGCTGCGTATTGTATTTTCTTTGTGAGCCCCTTTTTAATAAGTGCTGGAATACTATGACCTATTTATTGCCATTTGCTCTCGTTCTTCACGGCGTTGCAGAGTAAAATTTGAGTCGATTCGAACCTTGACATCTCTGAAATGTTGAATTAAAAATGAACAATGAATCGTTTCTCTCCTCGGTACCCCCTAGCGCTCATCGGCGGCGGACTCTACGCCCGGCGTTCAACGCTGAGGCTTTACGCGGGACGCTTCTGTCTATCACCCGTCTCGCTATGTTGGTCCTACGACGCGCCTCGGTTGTGTCTTCTCTCGACCGGCGCGGCTCTCGTCGCTCGTTGAGCACAGAATCTTTGGGTCTATCCAGTGTTTGTGATTGAAAGTAGTCTATGTTTTGGTTTGTTAATTGGCCTGCTTCGTGTTTGCTCAGTCAAGTAACGTTTCAAAGCAGCCAAACATTCAAGATTTAGATGGGGCCTCACACTGCAAATAATACTTCGTGCCTTGAACTGCTTATCGCATTTTCCATGTGGGCCTTTTATAAGTGATGGTAAACCCTGCCCTTATTGCATTTGCATTGATATGCCTTACTTTTATACTACTGCGGACTAGCCAGTTGCAGATCGGCCAGTGGCTTACTAGCCAGTGGCGGATCGGCCAGCGGGGGACCAGCCAGAGGCGCATCGGCCAGCGGCGGACTAGCCAGTGGAAACGGAACTGTAGGTTAGCATATGGATCAGGGAAAAGAAAGGGAAATGAGACTGTGGTCCTTATCGTAAAATGAGCACTCGAGAGTATATCTGAAAGTTTTCCGGAAACTATTCATAACTGCTGGCTAGTCAGCTGATGGATAACAACTGTTGCTTTTATTTGTGGAATGAGAAACTGGAATTTTACAAGCTAATAGCAGGGTATATCCCATCAAAAACCTTTCCATGTGCAAGCAGACGGCATCAGGTAATTAGGTCTGTCACAAAAAGCCGTTCCAATGCATCCACTCAAAGATATGATATGATGGGAACGGCAAGTCTCCTCCAAGTGGGCATCCAGCAGGGCAAATGTTAATCATTTTTCAAAATCAACACTATCCATCTGCGGCAAATTTAGTGAAGGAAAAACTTTGAGGGATGTATTTCTTTATTTTTGATTTTCAAACGCAAAAACTTGCCGCCGTTCATCGGCTTAAAAAAGAAGAAAATCAATTATTATTATTTTTTTTTTTTTTTAAGGCGATGAATGGCGGCAAGTTTTTGCGTTTGAAATTAAAAAATAAAGAAATACATTCCTCAAAGTTTTTCCTTCACTAAATTCGCCGCAGATGGATAGTGTTGATTTTGAAAAATGATTAACATTTGCCCTGCTGGATGCCCACTTGGAGGAGACTTGCCGTTCCCATCATATGATATCTTTGAGTGGATGCATTGGAATGGCTTTTTGTGACAGAACTAATTACCCAGAGATTACTAAGCCTAAGAGATATGGCACTTCCTATCTCCGACGTGTTAAAAAACCGTTGGCCGGGCTCCGTAAAAAACGCCTGCAGAATGGCCGTGATACAACGTGCAGTACGCTGGTGACCGTAAACATTGTTGCTATTCATGTTGTTGGAAATGAGGTTAGATTCTCTGTCACATACAAATGTTTGTCATTTAATGGCCGATGGGATAATTAAAGTGACTTAGAATTTCAGATTCACGTTCAAAATAAACTCAGAGCTCATTAAAGATACCAAACACTTTATTAATCTTATTAATTTAGTTAGTGGCATTGCTGTCAAACCTTACTTCAAACAACAACAGTAGTAACAATGTTTACGGTCACCAACGTACGCCACATTGCATACTTCGTAGGAGTCGAACAACACTTTAGAATCGTTATGCCATACGTCTTAGGCTTAGTAATCTCTGTAATTACCTGATGCCGTCTGCTTGCACCTGGAAAGGTTTTTGATGGGATTAAAAAAAAAATGCCTCCCGGCAGGCCGGTAAGACGAAGTAGATTCCATGCTTGGTTAAATCATTTTTTCACAAATTTAAATATAGGTTATAATTTTTGTTGAATTTTTCTCTGAATTTTTCTTTTTTATTTAATCAGCTGCTCAAAATCCAAATATTTTTGTGAGAAAGATTATATTACCAATAGAGAAATGTGTAATCTTTACAATGCAAGTGAGAAATAAAAGCTAGGTTATATAAGTTTTTCACAAATTTCAATAAATAGGTTACTTGTCGCCCGGTCTCCTTAAAAGTGGGTCCACGGCAAAGATTACAGTGGAAATCTGAGTGCTTTGAGCATGGATGTTTTAAGTCCCCTGTTGTCTTCTGACATTAAACAAACATTCACACACTGACATTAGTCTATAGTTGGCTGTAGGCTCCTTGACTGGAGTATAAGCCATAAAACAAGCAAAAAAAAAAAACAAAAAAAAATAGGTTATGTTATGATTTTATTTGAATTATTCAATTCTTTTTTTTTATCAGCTGTTCAACATTTAAATAAAAATGCCCATGAAAAAAGATTATAGTACCAAGATAGAAAAATGTCTAATCTTTGTAACGCTAATGAGGAATAAATCTGATAAGAGCAGCTGATAAAACAAGAAAATAAATAAATAACGTACCTAAGCAACAAAGTACGTGTAAAACAAAGAAAGAGCATTTATACCAGTACACCATCCTTGTCTTTCACTTGTAAAATCCCATAAGAAACTAAATAGCTCGTAAAACACGTAAAACACAAGGAAAATTTAAGGAAAAGAGCATATGAACTAAAAACATCCTCCACGATATATACTAAAATTTACGATACAGAAAAACAATTTCTTCATATAAAAACACCGCCAAAAAACCCGAAAAACACATCACTATAACTCGCTTACAACGCAAAACACAAAAAAATGACTCGAGTAAAAAAGCTGCGTAACAAAACGGCTAACATAAATTTTCCCAAAAAAAATCATCAAAACAAACACTCCTAAAAATAAACCTCAAAAACACATTTTACGACTCAAACACGGCCCATAACGCGGAAACTAATTGTCGGATTTACACCATCTTCGAACTCATCCAAGAATTAAACCCAACGAATAGTTGAGACAAATTTCAAAAATAAAAACCAAAAATTACGAACAGGATCGTGGGACATAAAAACGGTAAAACTGGCTGAAAACATACATATAAAATATATATATATATATATATATATATATATATATATATATATATATATATATATATATATATATATATATATATATATATATATATATATATATATATATATATATATATATATATATATATATATATATATATATATATATATATATATATATATATATAATTTTCAACGAGTGGTATTTTCTCACTCAGGGGACCATGAAACGTGCTCATTTGATAAAATTTCCCTAAAAATCCAACATCGCACCCTCTGCAATAAGTAGATTCCTGGAATCTACTTAAAACTGCAAATTTTCTAAAAGGTGACACTTAGCTCTGGGGTAATTCCACTGTTACGGGTGTCACACCTTTTTAACTTTGAACTAAAAATTTAACACTTTCTGAAAGTGTAATCTAAAACTTTTTAGCAAAGGCAGAAAGAACTTTTTTTGTAGATTATTTCAGTATATCAGAAATTGTCTCCTTTTTATTCTGATCCTGAAAAAAAACTAAAATGGGTGCGTTACGGGTGTCACATAATTTGGAAGGAATTTTGTCTCACTGAAAGTAATACGAAAACTCTGTGAATTTTACAAAGATAAAAATCTGTCCAGCTAATATGTAAAAGTAGAGGGTATGCGCTTCAATTCCTTATCATTAGTTTTTTTACTTTCTGCCTCTTTCATTCTGAAAAACACAAAAACTTGCGTTACGGGTGTCACGTTACGGGTGTCACGAATTGTCCCTCTGTGCTCTCATTAATTTCTGCGCCCCTCATGGAAAAGAAACTGACCTTTTTCAATTTAATTCGTTTTGATTAGGTCAGAGAGGTGAGATTAGTCAGTTGTGAGACATATTTTATTAGAAAAAATGACAAGACCTGCAGATTTACTTATTTTTCCCCCATTGAAAGAAAATTGCAGAAATTGTGTGAATTTTTTTTCTTCATACAAACAAATTATTTACATTATTGAACGGCTCAATGTCTCTAGTTTTCAGAAATATATTGGTTTTTCCCCATTCTTGTTTTCTTTCTTGCATTTTCCACTCGTTTTTTAACCCTGTCACTCAGCCCTGACCTTGCAGTAAAAACAGTGATAGTTGGCAACACTGTTTTGTGCGTTTCCTGTCAAAAAAAAGTTTGAGGTTCTGTTGATATTTATTTAGAAAGTGATGACAGGAGGTGCTGCAAAATTTCAACTCTTGAAAGTAAGTACTTTTCCATTTACCTTACTTTTAAAACTTAGTGTAACTTTGGTGACACCCGTAACACAAAAAAGGGATTTTCAGTATATCTCATTTATTTTCTCCAACATTTGGAAGATATTTTTTTCCCTGTGTCTAGATGTCAAGTAAGACTTCAGAGTATTTTTTTCCAATTTTTAATGTTAGCAATTAGTGAGGAAAATGTGTTACGGGTGTCACGAATGTGACTCCATGTGACACCCGTAACACATCAATGAATTGAAATCTGAAAGAATCTTATTGAAGCACCCGTCTAGATTTCACAGCGGTTCGAAAACCTGCTTTCAGCACTGCGCCAACACCATCTGCCACTTCTTTCTGATGGCTGGTTGCCTAAAACTTCCAGATTCTTATTGAGCATAAAGGGCATTTGATAATGTGTATCTATTTTTGAACTGGGCAAATGTAGTAACAGTACCTGTTACTACATTTGTCAGTTATTCTCAGGTATTTGAGAGAGATGCGGCCTTCGCTTGAAAACCTGGGAAACTTTACTGATGGAGCCTCATCTCAGTTCAAAAATAGATACACATTATCAAATGCCCTTTATGCTCAATAAGAACCTGGAAGTTTTAGGCAACCAGCCATCAGAAAGGAGTGGCAGATGGTGTTGACGCAGTGCTGAAAGCAGGTTTTCGAACCGCTGTGAAATCTAGACGGGTGCTTCAATAAGGTTCTTTCAGATTTCAATTCATTGATGTGTTACGGGTGTCACATGGAGTCACATTCGTGACACCCGTAACACATTTTCCTCACTAATTGCTGACATTAAAAATTGGAAAAAAATACTCTGAAGTCTTACTTGACATCTAGACACAGGAAAAAAAATATCTTCCAAATGTTGGAGAAAATAAATGAGATATACTGAAAAATCCCTTTTTTGGGTTACGGGTGTCACCAAAGTTACACTAAGTTTTAAAAGTAAGGTAAATGGAAAAGTACTTACTTTCAAGAGTTGAAATTTTGCAGGACCTCCTATCGTCACTTTCTAAATAAATATCAACAGAACCTCAAACTTTTTTTGACAGGAAACGCACAAAACAGTGTTGCCAACTATCACTGTTTTTACTGCAAGGTCAGGGCTGAGTGACAGGGTTAAAAAACGAGTGGAAAATGCAAGAATGAAAACAAGAATGGGGAAAAACCAATATATTTCTGAAAACTAGAGACATTGAGCTGTTCAATAATGTAAATAATTTGTTTGTTTGAAGAAAATAAAAAAAAACTCCCCTGGACTACCTAGGCGTGGAATTACCCTCTATCATTCCTGAAAGTTTCATCCATTTCTGAGGGGGAAAGGACTCCTAATGGTAGCTGGATGGACTTCTTTTGAGTTGCCTGATAATTATAAAAATGACCACAACTAAATAAAAAATTACTGAAATTTAATTTGGTTTATATGATTCAAAGGTGCTTAACAATCCGCATCTTTTGGCAAAACTTACATTTCAATCGGACGATGTACGCGAAAGTTATGAAGTTTTGAAAGGTGCGGACTCTGCCCCCTCTCACTCGCCCTCTAATTATATAATTTTAGAAAAACTATATTTGAAAAATGACAATGTACTTATAACAAGTACTATCAAAATACAAAGTTCCAGGAAAATCGGTAGGGGGGGGGGGGATTCAATTTTGAGCTTTATCCCTCGCGGACGCTCGTCAGTGGCTTAGCGCGCCATTCCGTAACGTTGCAGTTCGTCCATTTAATCCCATGAAAAATATCGAACTATTGGGAGTTCGGTGAACACCTTCACATTTGACCTTTTACATTAGTTTAAATGGACGCATTACAACGTTGCCAAGTTGCACCCTTCACCGCTGACGTTCGTAATTTGTCCGCTCTCAAAGATAATCTGCTGTCGAAGATAAACCTCGGAAAAAAACACATCTAATTACTTCTGTCAAATCTGTGGGTACTTACTTGCTTGCTTAATCATTGTTATTATTCTTTCACCGCGACAGCGGCTTCGATAATCTTTGTTTGTTTTCATTTCAGTTCTTCATTTCCATTAGCCTATGACTCATAGACAATTCACTTACAGAAAAGAAGAATACAAGTTATAGAAAAACTGTGAGTGTGCCTCCCCACAGAGTAAATTTTTTTAATCTACACCCATCTTGCAATTCACGATGACTAATGCGATAATTTTTTTTTAAAAAAAATCTGCTAAAATAACGCAATGTTCTGTCTTGTTTCTCATCAAGTTTCTAGATCTTGCTAAAAGCGGTTCAATGGGCTCAATGTTATAGTGAATTGGTTGAAGTAAGGATACTCTGAACTGCTCTCTAGACACATATGGTTTCGGTTAAATCTATAGTTTGCTACATCAATAAAACTCATTGTTTCTAACGTAAAATTCTGCGAAAATAACGATGCGCACATTAAAAACTTTCAAAATCCACTCATTAACTCAGAAAATACCTTCCATTTCAAACAACCCGCGCTACACTAGACACTATATCACCGACTTATAACTACATAGATGGAGCCATCTCGTTTATGTATATGTTACAGGACAAACCCGATTTTAGGCCAAACTAGTTTGGCCTAGGCCGAACTGTTTTTTTTAAGGAGATTTAGTTTGGCCTGGTGAATTTTAGGCCAAACTAGTTTGGCCTAGGCCGAACAGGTTTGGCCTGGTGAATTTTAGGCCAAACTAGTTTGTCCTAGGCCCAACAGGTTTGGCCTAGAGAATTTTAGGCCAAACTAGTTTGTCCTGCACATAATCAGCTTGGCCTGAACATTTTTAGGCCAAACTAGTTTGGCCTGCACATAATCAGTTTGGCCTGAACATTTTTAGGCCGAACTGGTTGGGCCTAGGACAAACTAGTTTGGCCTAAAAAACGTTAGGCTAGACCAGTTGGATTATATTTTGCTGCGGCAGATGAATAAAAAAGGCGAATGATTGATCTGGTTACGGAGGAGAAACTTTATTTTAGATAAATTTTAAATTTTAGTTAAAAAAAGCTAAAAACAGTGAAATCCTCCTTTAAACTGCTGTTAACTCTATTGCAGAACTGCACTAACACTCCCATTAATTCAATAATTGAAACTGACGAAATGTAAACAGATCACTCGGCAGAAATAACTCGTCGAGATGCGCACGTGTAGATGACATTCCTTGCACAGTTCATTAAGGTGGATCCTCAGCGTTTAGTTCCATATTCTGCCACCAGAAAAAATTCGTTCTTTAAATGGAAAAAAATAACGGTAAACGCAAAAAAATGAAAAAAAGGGCTTCGATGGAGCCTCGGAAGCAATCTAAGGAACATTTTAGGACAAACCGTATGCTAAAATGTTACGAAATAAGCGAGAAACTATTGAATTTCGTAAACCCCCTAATGGCGTCCAATTTTATTTTGGACGCCATTAGGGGGTTTACGAAATTCAATAGTTTCTCGCTTATTTCGTAACATTTTAGCATACGGTTTGTACAAAAAAGTTTCTTAGATTGCTTCCGAGGCTCCATCGAAGCCCTTTTTTCATTTTTTGCTTTTATCATTATTTTTTTCCATTTAAAGAACGAATTTTTTTCTGGTGGCAGAATATGGAACTAAACGCTGAGGATCCACCTTAACCGCATGAGACTCATAATGAGATAGAGATGCTCCTTAATAATGTAAAAAAGTAATAAGTTCCTGCAGATATCGTTGGTGTGATGGTCACGGCTCTTGCCCAGAGGAACGGAGATTCTGGGTTCGATTCCAATCCCGACGTGGAGTTTTTTAATAATACTTTTTTCCTTTTTTGTCATAAGAAAATGCGAACATTATACGAAATTACTTTTTCCTAGGCCCAACTAGTTTGTCCTGCGTCGTCACTTCCGGCCAAACTAGTCTGTCCTGCACATAATCAGTTTGGCCTGAACATTTTCGGGCCAAACTAGTTCGGCCTGCACTTTATTAGTTTGGCCTGGAGAATTTTAGGCAAAACTAGTTTGGCCTGGGCCGAACAGGTTTGGCCTGGTGAATTGTAGGCCAAACTAGTTTGTTCTAGGCCCAACCGGCTTGGCCTAGAGAATTTTAGGCCGAACTAGTTTGTCCTAGTCAAAACTAGTTTTGCCTGTTCCGCTCAGGCCAAAGTAGTTCGGCCTAGGACAAACTAGTTTGGCCTAAAATCGGGTTTGTCCTGTAACATATACATGAACAGAACTTACAAACATTGGAATGTTTCGTTTAGATGCGTACATTTCTTACATTGTTTTGTAATCTTTGATAAACCGAAAAGACTAGACAGCAAATGCAGCTTATATTTCACGTATTAAAAAAGAAATTCCATCATTTTGTTGTTACGATGTTGTTTACTTATGCACCGTGGTTCCGTCTATATAGTAGTGTACCGGTGAAAATAGTGTCTAGTGTAGCGCGGGCTGTTTGAAATTGAAGTTATTTCCTGAGTTAATGAGTGGATTTTGAACGTTTTTGATGTGCGCATCGTTATTTTCGCCGAATTTTACATAAGAATCAAGGTTCTATATTGCTGTAGCAAAAGTATGCAACAATTGCAACAGACCCATTCTGACTAGACTGTTTAAATATTGATCGCGATTGACGCGAAACTTTGCGGAAACAGCTGCCAATGCCTTTAGAAGGATTTTTCAAAATAGGAAATTTACAACAATTTTCTTCCTAGGCATTATCACTCGGCAATAGAATGGTAGCACACAAAAAGACAGCCATCATCGCATCAATCATTTTATTTTTAAAGTTCAATATTATTTCAAGTTTAAATCTGTGTTTGCTGTGAGGTTTTTCCTTGAAAGTATGAAAGTTTGATCGTCGGCAGATTTGCCGAATTTGGCATCCAATTTGAAAATTTTACAGCAGTGAGCCTAACAGTAGTGAGTAAAAATTGGCAAAATTTGAGGAAACTCCACGAGATGGCAATCATAGAGTTGGTTGGCATATATCTGAACAAGTCGCGCATCAAATATACCTGCTGCCTATAACTAATCATACCATGTACTCCTTGATTTGAACGATATAAAAGCAACGCTTACAGTTCCTCGAATTGGCTTTGTCTCGCATTCAGTTAATTCTTTCAGTTTCCCTCGTTCTGAATCTTTCCTGTCACAGAACGCGACCTCCGTGAACTCAGGGTGACAATTTGTTCAGTTCAATTTCTCATTTGTCTTGTTTATACAAATACTAGAAGTTGCAGACACTCTACGGGTGCCCTACACGGCCAGCATTCTAGGGGTACGGGCTAGTTGGCACTTTGACAGTTGGTTTATGCAAGTTTGTTTTTTTATTAAAAAAATCATGGTTGTTAAACGAACGATTGAAGAAGTACGGTAAAAATTACTGACAAAAAATGACGGATCAAAAGTATCGGAGCGGAGCGCTCAGATTTAAGCAATGAGCGTTAGGACCGAGGGAGTTGCGTCAGTCTTAATCATTTCATCCCTGATGGTGTACATTTCTATATACATCTGAATGACATAGAACCTCATGGAGAAAATGAAAACATGATATGCACATTTTTTTAATGAGAAAATTGTGCCCAGACCAGCTATGATGGCCAAAACTCCGTCCTTGAACAAAAAGTGTTTTCAGGATTGAAAGGGTTAAGACGGGCAACGAAAATTGAAAATTTGAAAGACTAAGCGCTCAAGAAATTCGGGAGGAAACCAACTCCTCCCTCCACCACTCACACTGAATTGTTCGATGAAATTCAGCCGAGCGTACACCGAAAAAAAGGGAATTGCTGGAACATCAAAGCATTGTTTGTAAAATTTACATTTATTTTGTCTGGGAAAATTAAGCGTGTGCGTAGATAAACGAACAATTTTATTTTGTTAGAAATGCTAAACACTTAGGTGCTAAGTTAGCTGGCCAGAGATTTCGTTGTTTTATCATTTTGGATTGTTAGTTTTGTTAAAAAATGTTGCTGAAATTACATTCTTCACTCGTTGTTATAGTCACATTCTAAATTTTTGCAATTCTAACTGTACAAATGGAAAATCTTGCAAATCATGAATGGTAAAATTTACAAAATCTTGGATTGTAAAATTAACAAAACCAGGCATTGTAAAAACTGTTATCCAAAATGATAAAGCATCAATTTCTTGGATTGTAAAATTGACTAAATCTTGGATTGTAAAATTAACAAAACCCGGCTTTATAAAAACTGAAATTCAGAATGAAAAATCATCAATTTCTTGGATTGTAAAATTAACCGAATCTGGCATTGTAAAAAGTGCAATTTAGAATAAAAAATCATCAATTCTTGGATTGTAAAATTTTATCTTTAGAACGCAAAATCATTTGATTGCGCTCTCTGGTTGACAAAGTTTGAAGTACTCTTCCGTTTTGTACTCACTCGGCAGTTTACGCTCCTCTGCAAGGAATTGTGCCTTAAGATGCGTATTTTATGCTCTGAATCATTATCTGCTGTGATAGCCTAGTGGTAAAATGCTGGACAATCACCACGGCTACCCAGGTTCAAATCCCGGGACATCCGGGGAAAAAAATAAATAAAAAAAAAAAAAAAAAAAAAAAAAAAAAAAAAAAAATTAGATAATCCTAGATAGGTAATTTTACAATCCAAGCAAAATGTCACTCTGAAGATCTGTATCATAAATTTGACAATCCACAAAATTGTTAAGTTTTCATTTTGGATTGAAGTTCCTTCTACCTGTGTATATAATTTAGATATTTTTAGAAAGAAAAACTTACAGCCCCGATTGAACAATCAGCATTTAGACTTGCTATTTCATAACTGCCGTTTTGAAATCTTTGCAATCCAGATTGAAGTGTCAGCTAAATTTTCTGTTAATTCTCCAATACAGCCGTTTTGACAATTTTACAATCCAAGTGTTTCAAAAGTTAACAATACATATAGCTGTCACGATTTTTTACGATACTGGATTGTAAAATTATCAACCCCCATTGTTAATTTAACACTTTTTTTTTTTCGGTGTAGAGCAGGCGGGGGAAGGGACAGATAAGAGAGTCCAGCGCAACACGGCTCGGAAGAGGGAAGGCAAGCGACAGAATCAGTTCCCCCCTCTAATTTTAAAATTTAATTCGTGGCGCTCCCAGACGATTTTGTCAAAAAAAAAATTCCACAGATCTCCTCGAAATACCCTAGGGAATCATATTCATCGTGCCAAATTTGAGGGAAATCGCTTCGGCCAACTTTCGGGAAATAGAAAAAACATTTTTGAGGGCCGTCAGCTTTATATTTATAATATGTGTATAGTGTGAATTCAAATTCTGTTTTATCTGTGCATAACTACATCAAAGGGTATCTCAAAGTACCGATACCTACTAATGCTGTAACTCCAAAATTAAAGAAGTCAGCGATCAGATCTTGGTCGCGTTTGAAAGATCAGCTCATTTTCTATTCATTGAGCTCACTACGAGCACATTTTATCAAAAATTGACCAAGTTACGACTGATGTTTAAAAAAAAATTGACTCCCCAGCAGATTATAAGCATATACATATATTTTTATTCATTGCATATTAGTTTCGCAGCGGAAAACGAAACACTAAATTTTCCGATGCTTTTTTTCGCAGAGACTGACTTGCGGTGACACTGGCGTAGCGTGCAATTTGGCAACGTCAAAGTTCATTCATTTGAACCCAAGTAAAATATCGAAGAATTCGGTGTTCGGTGAGCACCTTCGTATTTGACCTTTTACATGGATTTACATCCGGACAGAATACAACGTTCCTAAATTGGTTGCTACGCCACTGGGGCCGAAAAATGTTGGTCCGAAAAAGTATGTACATGATAAGATGCAAGGTGAGGCCGTAAACTATCTACTAACATACTCAAATCCTCACCATCCACCAATGTAGTTTGATCATTTCGAACCGACGTTTTCCGGCCCCTGCTTGGTGACATTACAATAGTCGTCTAACTATGAGACGGATAACACTAATTTTATGATCACTCCTACTTTAATTTTCATACCTATAAAGCAAATTTTAGCGATCAAATATCATTCACTTAAAGAATTTATGGTTGCTAACTGATGCCGCTGATCGGTGAAAAATCTAGCCAATGAGAGTCGAGAATGAACTTCTGAATGATATTCTCGTGAAAATGAAAAATTCGATAATAATATTCCATAACATAACCTCTTAATCAGCTCTGAGTAACATGGCCATTTTTAACAATAAAACTAGCGTTTTCGAAGCTAAAATCATGTTTGTCTCTTAGGGAAATGACTTCTACGCATGGTCTGTAGAATAAACTTTATTCGAAAAGTTTGTTGTTTCCGAAATTATCATGGCGAAAGGAGTCAAAAAGGATAGAAGATGAGATTTCTGACACTGGTTGCAACAATTCAAAATCGAATCTACCTCCGCGGAGGTGAATTCGAAACCAATTGTTGGAATTCAACGGTCTCCGGTGAGACAAACGAAACAATCGAATATCATCAAAATAAAATGCAAAGCCATCGAATATCATACGACGGTGAATCTATAATTTACTCACAAGTAACAAATCGCGTGCTTTTTTTTGTATTTTTCAGTAATATCGAGCGAGGGCATATTGTTTTACCCAACTAAAAGTAACACAATTGGTTTGTTCGTTCCAGCCTCATGAAATTCTTTGATCTGATATTTGTCGTGCTCTTTGTGGTGACCATCTTCGGATCAGCAGTTGCGACCCCATGCAATAACATAAACTGCAGAATGCCGAGTGGTGACTGTTGTGATGGCACGTTAGAATGTAGAGGATACTGTCAACCACCTGACCGCGATCCCGGGCACAGGGGTGCCAAGGGTGGGCAGCATTGAGGGTGCCCGATCCCCACACTCACCCCCTCCGTTTTATTTACGCATGTCTCCTTACTGTGATACCCAAAGCTCGGCCCGGAAACGATTTACAAAAACTTCCATGATAAGATAACACTCAAAACTTTCGGTAAACGAAAGCACTGAAATAACATCATTGTCGAAGGATGAGGAAAATTGTATTAAAAACTTATATAATTTGTGTTATATCCTCTATACTATCCTGATATTAGTGTTCTGTGTAGGTCCACAACCAGAATTCCGTCGGATAATACTTCCGTGGACAATTATTATTTCTCCAGTACGTTTTGTGGCATTCCGTGGACAGTTCATGGGATTCCACGGAACAGGGAATTTCATGAAATATACCATGGGAAAATAGTAATTGCACACGGAATTTTAAGCATGGAACTTCATGGAACATATTCACCAGGGTTTCTCATGCATATATGTTTTCCCGACTGGCTTACCTCAACAATGTGTGATGTTTCCTTAAGGACGTTCAACGGTAATACAAGCACGTTTGTGTTCAAATGTGCAAGGAGAGGGAGAAAGATAGGAAGAGAGAGGGAAAGAGAGGGGGGAGAGAGAGGACAATTTTCAGAATCCGCTAATGCATTGGTTGTCACGTGAAATTTCTAAAAAAAAAAAAAAAAAAAAAAAAAAAAAAAAAAAAAAAAAAAAAAAAAATCTATGCTATTCTATGGAATGTATGCTACGTAGCGGTTTAGGAAAAAGCTAGTCGTGCAAAGCAAAGTGTTTGCAAATGAAGCAACATTCAAATTTGCAACTATGTGATAAATATGGCTATGTTAGCAAAACATTTGCTGAAGTAGCAAAAATTTTGCGATTTTATCGAATGAGATTGCTGGTTGAGCAAAACAATTTGCTATGTTTGCAAATTAAATTGCTGGTCTAGCTACATTTGCGATTCTCGTTTATATATAATATTGCTGTAATTAGCGACGCGTTTGCACGCTGGGTTTTTAGTTAAACTTGGTATCTCAGTAATATTTTTTTGAAATAACCCGGCAAAAAAAACCCTAAAAAAATGTCTTATTAAAAGACTTGAAATCATTTGATTCACCCGGCGAAATTTCTTCAGTTAGGCGTACAGAATCTTTGTTTGGTTCTACTAAATTAATTTGCTAGGTTATTTATCAACCAAAAATTTTTTCTGCGTTACACAAACGCGTTTTTTCCGTGTATAGGGCTGAAAGTGAAAAACCACTCAACAGCTTCAAATTTTGACTTCAATATATATGTGTAATATATATTCCGAATCATGCTAGCACATTAACAGTTTCTTCGCCTTCCATATACGACCTTCCGTCGTTTGCAGCGAAACCCGAAACAGCAGAAAAATCTTGCTACCAGCTTCTTTTCATCCATTGATGGCTCATCGATCACCTCTGTTTCAAGCAGTGACTCAAGGATTACTTTCTTTGATGCTTGCTCCGTCGGAACCTGCATCGAATCAAAAAATTTAAATAGTTAAAAATAGATTGAAAGCAAGGAGCAAAAATTAATCATGGAAAATTCTAGGGTGCATGGGTAAATCCATATGTACATCTATTAATGGGATCTATTAACCCTTTACAGACCAGGTTTGATCAAAAGAACGCTACTCTTCCGTTAATATAGGGAGGGTAGTTAACTGTTCGTACTCTGGGGAGTTGGAATTGCCTATACGACAAATTGAAGGCGAGATTAGTTTAAAAGAACGCCACTTTTCCGTTAATATAGGGAGGGTAGTTAACTGTTCGTACTCGGGGGAGTTGGAATTGCTTATACGATAAATTGAAGGCGCCTGAACAAAACCTTACCATGTAAGTGTCTACATCCAGAATCGCGTTTATTTTGAATCATAATACTGGAGCAATGTGAAATAGACTACAGGAGACAGACGAGTAAACCCGGGCTCGGCCCTTAAGAGGTTAATACCGGCTCAGTCCAGTAAGCAGTCAATACCAGCGGTTCCCAACCGGTGGTCCGTGAAGACCTTTCCAAATGTTTCCCGTTTTTTTCGCTCGAAAGTGGCAACGTTAAATTTGTGACTGATATTTTTTCATGGATTTACGCAGAAATCTACCACTGACTCATAAAATTCTTTTCCCCACTCAAATTTGAAAAAATCGTTAGGAGTTACATCGTCAAAATTTTGGAGGAAATTTTTTTTCTGAGACTTTTTGTCTCACTTTTTGCATTTTCGAGGAACTGTAGTGATGTTGGCATCCTCCCGAAATGAAGGCGCTCAGAAGGTACCGAAATACCTTCGATAACTCGGCCGTGACGCGTTTTTTAGTCGCGGGACAAATCACAATCGATTCCTCGGCTGGTTTTACGGAGGAATCGACCACTTAAAGCCACAGCTCTACAGAGTGGATAAGTATGAAGGGATGGAAAAAAATCGTGTCAAATCGTAAACTGAATCGTATTTTGATAACTGAAATGATTATCGGACTTCCTCTAGGAGAACCGATTGTTTTACATTCGCTTAAACGTTTAAATGGGGGAGGGGGGTTACTGTTGCCATATCGTTATATTGCACGAGCCGCCACTGACTGAAACTTAACCTTGAAGTTTCACAAATTATTAACATACGTAACAAAACACATATCATGGCCAAAAATCTAAGAAATGATGAAAAACCTTTCGAGTTGGTCTCTAAACTCTAAAGTTTGGAGATACAAGAAAGCCAAAAAAGAAGAAAAAAACAAAAACAAAACAAAAAACAAACAAACAATAATAATATAAGTATGTGTAAAAACACAGGGGGAGGACATTATTTTTTTTTTTATTATTATTTTTATTTTTTCTTTATTCTTTTTTGGCTTTATGCACCTCCAAACTTTAAAGTCTCACCAACTCTAAAGGTTTTTCATCATTTTTTTTACAAATTATTAACTATCTACTGCTAAAAATTGCTTTTCATCAGAAAGGTTGAATCATAATTCATTAGGATTCTCGCGGTCCCTTATCAAACCATTCTCAATTGATTTTTGATCATTGGGCAACATACTAAAAAGACGTCCCATACGAACACCAAAAGCTTGAATTACCTGGGTTGGTTCATTCTCTGACCCAAATTGGACGAAAACTGGAGCCGTAATGTTCAGTTCAAGCAGACTGACCTGTAAAAAAGGTAAGAAAGAAAGGAAAGCATTATCTTGAAACGAGACCCATTCCCAGTAGGTTTTGGAGACGCCAGTGTTGCCAAATGTTGCTGTTTTTCCCATATGAACACATAGTAAAAAGCCAGAGGATCTGGCAACACTGGGAGAAGCTGTTCTTTTGCGCGCATGAATATGCAGTCTAAATACAAAAAAAAAAAAAAAAAACTTTATGTTTTGTGGTTATTTACAGTTCAGACTATTTAAGGGGAGAAGGAGGTCCTATGTTAAACAATGTTAAGTATGCTTCACTTCTGGAGCACTTTTCTCAGGAACTATTTGACCAACAAGGCTGCAATTTTGCATGCAGTTGTGTATCAGTGTTGTGTATCAGTGGATTTAGGATTTTAAAATTCATTGAAAACTTGTTTGTTTTTTTTTTTTTTTTTTTTTAAGTTGAAAGTTAGGTTGATTTTTTCACTTTTTTTTTAGCTTTGAATGTCAATAAAAAAAAGCAAAGGAGCTACAAAGAATATCATAGTTCCACTTATAGAGCTTTTTCTAAGGAAAAGTTTAAAAAAAGTTCATGAAAATAGCATCACTAGTTCCTGAGAAAAGTGCACCTAAATGTAAAAAAAAAACAGGTTTTTCAGTATCGCAAAAAGAAAAAACTAAAAATCAGCTGACCTGATAAGGACTCTTCAACTTCAAAAATTCATAAAAAAATTGTTTTTTTTTTCTAAACTAGACAATGTATCATATCATTTTAAAGCTGAGAACGACCTCTTTCAAATAAAACAAAAATTAAATAAAAACCTTTTTTTTTTTTCATATGGGGCCTCCTTCTCCCCTTAAACAAGAATTAGATCCATCCATGTAGTACATACAACCCGCCATGCAGGGATTTATTTCTGGGACGAGCTAATGAGGCACCACGGAGGCAGCCATGATTGATATGTCTCATGGACATTTTCACGCGGGCCAGTAGCGCAACGAGAGTTTCTTCGTCCCTCTCTTATCTCCATTAAGAAACGTATGTTAGACAAGGATGGACAAGGGGATAAACCCCCCTCTCTCTGTCCTTTTCCTTCTTTTACATTAAAATGGGAAATGAGAGAGATGGAAGAGATCCTGGTTCATGGGCGCCGGTAGAAAAATTTCCAAGGGGGGCAAACTTTTTGAATCCCACTGGGGGGTCAAGGGCCCCCCCCCTCGAGGAAGAAGGGAAGACCTTTTTTTGTTTCCTCATACAAATAGTGTACAATTATTAAGCCATTTTAGGTGTATCCGAATAGTAATAATAATTTTGACGTGTTTGATTTTATGAATAAACGGACAACAGATGATAATAATGGTAAGTAAATGTATAATTCTACTATTCCTTGCAAAAGTGAGTTAAACTTACAACATAAACTAATAATAAAGTTCGTCAACTATATTACTCCTTAGATTCACATTTCATTTTCTTTCGGTCCTTTCATTTTTCTTCGCGAAATTTTGACTGTTTTAAATTCCGGGGGGGGGGGGGGGCAAGTGCCCCAACTTGCCCCCCTCCCCCCTGCGGGCGCCCATGTCCTGGTTGCGCCAGTGCAGTAGCGCAACGAGAGTTTCTTCATCTCTCTTTTTTCTCCATTAAGAAACGCATGTTAGACAAGGATGGACAAGGGGATAAACCCTCCTCACTCTGTCCTTTTCCTTCTTTTACATTCAAATGGGAAATGAGAGAGATGGAAGAGATCCTGGTTGTGCCAGTGACGCGGGCTCGATTTGTCTGCCTCTTTTATTTTAACCTTCAACGTAAGAAAAATATTGTTTTGGGAATTGGTTCCGTTTAAAGTTGGTTTGAAATTAAGGTGAAAGTGAAGGTAAAAGTGTCTTGGAGTGGCTGGACGCAAGAATCTGTTTAACTGTTTCTTTTGGAAGAATCTTCACGATAAAGAAACTGACACGTGATTGAAACGAGCTAACTTTTCTTACTTGCGGATAAATGTAATAGAGTCCTGTATACAGATAACCAACTTTTAAATTCTTGAAATTAGAAACAGGCTCCAAAATGGTTTGGCTGCAGCAGATGTATACAATGAATCTTTTGAAAATGGACTTACCAAGATAAGTAGATGAAAAAGTCGAGGCATCCTTCAAAAAATTCCACACAGGTTAGTAGCTTAGTTTTTAAAAAATTGAAACGTCGGAGCAACGATAAAAGTTCTCTCTAGGCTTTTTCCATTTCATTTCCATTATTCGTGGAACATTTCGATGTCGTGATTTTCCGTTGCCGATATGATTCAGACCATGTCAGCTTCTCTCTCTCTCTCTCTCTCTCTCTCTCTCTCTCTCTCTCTCTCTCTCTCTCTCTCTCTCTCTCTCTCTCTCTCTCTTCTCGCACGCTTTCCTCGTTAATTATAAAAAAAAAAAAAAAAAAAAAAAAAAAAACATAACATAACAATAATAATATAATAACGCTGCAGTGTAGATTCATACGTTTATTCATGACGAATGTCAAAGTTCTTCCGACGCAGATTTTTTTGAATTCCGGCTATCTTTCTTGAAGTTGCAAGCTTAAGTATGCAGCTAAGATGAATTACTTGAGCTTTCGACTGAAGCAAACATCTGTATTCTTGAAAGAGTTTTTTCTTCTTTTCGGTGAAAATAAAAAGTTCATAGGGTAAAAGAAAAAAAGAATTAAAGGTTTTTTTTTCTCTCTCCCCCTCTCTCTCTCTCTCTCGCTCTCTCTCTCGCTCTCTCTCTCTCCCCCTCCTCTCTCTCTCTCTCTCTCTCTCCTCTCTCTCTCTCCTCTCACTCTCTCTCTCTCTCTCTCTCTCTCTCTTCCCTCTCTCTCTCCTCTCTCTCTCTCTCCCTCTCTCTCTCTCCTCTCCTCTCTCTCTCTCTCTCCTCTCTCTCTCTCTCTCTCCCTCTCTCTCCTCTCTCCTCTCTCTCCTTCCTCTCACTCCCTCTCTCTCTCTCTCTCTCTCTCTCTCTCTCCTCCTCTCTCTCCTCTCTCCTCCTCTCCTCTCTCTCCTCCCTCTCTCTCTCTCTCTCCCTCTTTCTCACTCTCCCTCTCTCTCACTCCCTCTCCTCTCTCTCTCTTTCTCACTTCTTCTCACTCTCCCTCTCTCTCTCTCTCCCTCTCTCCCTCTCTCTCTCTCTCTTTCTCTCTTTCTCTCTTTCTCACTTCCTCTCACTCCCTCTCACTCTCCCTCTCTCTCTCTCTCGATTTTATTTAAACACACGTGTTATAGAAAAGGATGAAAGAGGGGGCATACACATGACTTGTGCCCCCATTGCTTTCTTTTTCTAACATGTTCGTGCAAATTAGTAAAGAGGGAGAAAAACTCATTCCTAGATCCGTTAGTGACATGCAGTGTATGGAGGAGGATTTACACAATACACAATCACATCACGGGACTCAGTAACTTCTAGTGATGTTTATAATCATATTCAAGCGGCATTTTCCGCGCCCCTTGAGCACGATAGGAATGCTGCCAGTGGCGTAACTTACGGGGAGTCGGACGGCCTTCTCAGCCCATGTTATACCATCAATGTTTAAGGAACATTTTCTCAGGAACTATTCAACCGATTTTCAAAAACTTTGGCTTGTTTAATTCGCCTTTATTGTCCTGCACACTTTAACACGGGTTTTTAAAAAAAAAATGAATTTTGAAAGTGTTATGATTTTTTAAAATTTAGTTCCAAAAGTTAATTATTTTTGGGCACTTTGAGGCTCATAAAAGTTGAGCCAAACAGAATTTTGAAAAAAATCCTGTGTTAAATTGTGCAGGGCGTAAAGACGAATCAAACAAGCCTAAGTTTTTTAAAATCGGTTGAGTGGGTCCTGAGAAAATGTACCTCTGATGTGAAAAAACACAAACTGGGGGAAAACACAATTTAAAATTCCGGAAAAAACACTTTAAATGCATAATGCACTTAACTCTGTTTTTCTTTTTTTAATGAAATTATTCTTAAAGAGTAGACTACTCATCAAAAATAAGTGAACTTGGTCTTAAATTAAAGCTGATGATATATGGAACAAGGTTAGCTGAAAAACAATTTTTTTAAAATCTTAACCGAAATCCTCGTCGGACTCCCCTTAAGGGGCCGCTGTGCGGTGGGGCCCGGAACGATAAGGGGCCCTTAACGCGTGACGTGACGTCACTGGATAGAAATAGGAGAGAGGTCTGAAAGATATGAAAAGTCTAAAAAATTAGGAGAACAAGAAACAAGTCGCCAGGTTCCAACACTAAGGTGTTGGAAAAGCGTGCCTTTGTTGCTATGCTTAGGAGTAATTTTCTTTTGAGACTATTATGCACAAGAAAAAACCTTTTACAGTTTTCAAAACCACATACCAATCACAGACGTTTATAAAATTCAACACACGAATGTCGGCATATGTGGTTAGTTGAAGCAAAATACCAGCCATGATTGGAGAGCACACCTTGCACCCAACCAGTGGCATGTAAATATCAAGCTATGGCAAATAATGGTGCAAAAACAAAAATAGAGACACAGCGCACCGTATACATGCATCCCATGTTAAGAAAGTGAGCAAGTTTAAAACACTCATTTTTGTTCAATAGTAAACTGTAACAGTAAACATTGCCTGCTAATGAGTGGTAAGGGCAACGAAAGGCTGCAATTGGTCCACACAAGTTTAAAACGCTCATTTTTGTTCAGAAGTCACCGGCTGAAACAATAAACATTGCCTACCGTTGAGTGGTAAGCACAACAAAAGGCTGTGATTGGCCCACGTTGCCGGAAACAAAGACAAGTTTTGTCTGGTGCATGCAAAACACACATTCATCAGTCAACAGCAGGCACTAATTGACTGTAGTTCCAATAAGTTCAAACCAAAATGAAGCTAGAAAATGAACACCTGCAGCAAACTTTGAAATAAGAGTATATTTATCTCTGTAATGATGCCCACTTTGGAATTGCCTCAAAGCACATGGGTATAAACAGGTTAATATGAAGACCAGCAAGTATGTTCTCTATTACAGCTCATTTGTAGTCAGGACGCATCAAAACAACAGCCAAAAATCACCTACTGTTAACTAATAAACTAAATATAAAAAACAGACCCTTGATGGCTGAAAAACAAAACAACCCTTCGTGGTTGAATGATAACACAACCTTGATGGCTGAATGATAATAAGTATTGAATGATAACAGACCCTTGGTGGCTGAAAACTAAACTAACGGTAAAAGGCCCTTGGCGGTTGAATGAGTCACGTGTTATGTTGAATACATGCTGAAGATTTGATGAATAGGTACATAGATCAAACGATCGGAAAGTAATGCTCATAACGCTTGATTGACCCATAGAGAATAAAAAGTATCGTTCGAATAACAGCTAATCCAACTTGTGAACTACGGTTGAAGTCCCTCTTCATCAATCAACAGTATAAATAAGAGGCATAAAACGGACACATTATTTCAAACGGAGGGCGAGTGTCCCACCTACACTGAAAAAAAATCAGCTAAATTTAACTAATTTCAACTTAAAAGTATGGACACCACTTAAAACTGTTAGTTTAACTATTTGAATTAGAAAAATTAACTCCGTGCCGTGTTAATTAACATGGCACGGAGTTATTTTTACTAATTCATATATTCAAACTAACAGTTTTAAGTGGTGTCCATACTTTTAAGTTGAAATTTGTTAAATTTAGCTGATTTTTTTTCAGTGTAGATATATCAATGGTCGATGGAGTAAAGTCAGCTGTTTTCGCGCGGTGAGTAGTGTTCTCCGTAAGGAGCATAAAACGGACACATATTTCAAACGGAGGAGTGTCTCAGCTAGTTATAACAATGTCGATGGAGTGAAGTCAGCTGTTTCCCTGATGAGAGTTGTGTTCTCGGTGCGGCGCCATTTGCTTAAAATGAACTAGTGAAGCACTCTTAAAACGCCAGGCGGCCAGATCCTAATTCCACGATTAATTCTGATTCGCGCTGTATTATTACGAACGATTCTTTTCTGCCAATTAATAGCAGTAATTCAATTGCTTGAAATGAACTAGTGAAAAAATTTGGTTTCAAACGGTTCTTTTATGAACGATTCTTGATTCCCCAATAATTGCATTTTCCTCCGATCTTGACAGCAAAAATAAACAGAATAAAAATCACTTCACAGGAAAACAAAAATAATTAAAAATAAATTAAGGATAGCCGCTACCAAACTTTATTCCTTGCAAATTGTCAATAAACGTGCCAAATTTAAACTGTTCACAAAAAACGGCGATGAACGGTCATCCTCAAAAAACCTACTAATGAAATCAAATGGAAAACGGCGTGGCTGTAATAGGTAGGTCCGGCCGGCAAGACCGATTCGAAAAAGCATGCCCTATCAGGACACGCTTAAAAATAATGGAAAGAAAAGAAACTTAGTAATAATAAAAAGGAATTTATTTGGACATACAAGGTGGAGTTTTTCAGTCCATAGAAAAGTTCTCAAAAGGATTGAAAGAGTTATTGAGGGGGGAAAATAAAGACAGAAAGAAAATGATGATGGCATAAAAAAATTACATCTACTACACGGAAAAAAAAGATTAGTGAAAATAACCATACGGATACCTGCTTTTGGCACCTGCTAGATGTTATGGTAAACTTGACCAGAAGTATGGTACATTTACCGATACTTTGAATAAATTTGACATGCAATCAGATAGCATCACCTAGTACCTAGTTAAAACATAGTATACTACTGGTTAACATTACCATAACATCTAGCAGGTGCCAAAATCAGGTATCCGTATCGTTGTTTTACCGTAGTTTTTTTCCCGTGTAGTTTATGCAGTTGTTAAAATCTACGGTGACCCGTACCTCCTGTTGTCACTGGAGCAAGAGTCTCTTTCGTTTTCCACCTGTTTTTCTCAAACGCCTCGTAAAATTGATTTTTTTTTTTTCCAATGGGTCTGTTGCAAACTTTTGCTAGAACGATTAAGAATGTTTAATCTAATGTAAAATCGCCTAAAAAGTCCATTGGTGGCATCAGAAAGTCATGATATGCGATAATAAACTTACATAAGACGTTTAATGAAATCCAAGATGGCGGTAAAATATCGAGCAATCTGTATGCATGCACCTTTAACATCGAAGGATTGCCAACGTTGACAACCTCACAGCTTCAGAGGTAATGTGTTTATTTACGTTGTGATTGGGTGTGATCGATAGTGTGAGGTTGGCTATCCTTGGATATTCGTGGTGCATGCATACAGGTTGCTCGATATTTTACCGCCATCTTGGATTTCATTAAACGTCTATCGTAAGTTTTAAACTGCATTTTATGACTTTCTGATGCCACCAATGGACTTTTCACGCAATTTTACATGAGATTGAACACTCTATAGCTCTATAGCAAAAGTTTGCAACAGACCCATTGGAGGAAAGATTTTTTTTTTTTTTTTTTTTTTTTTTTTTTTTTTTTTTTTTTTTTTTTTTTTTTTTCATGCAGATTCGTCCCTGGCGTGAAACTCTGTGGAGATTGACTCCCATAAACATTCCGAAAGTTTAATTTCGTCCCTCAGTGGCGGATCCGGAAAGTTTTTCGTGAGGGAGGGGGGGGGGGCACGCCCATGAATTTTTAAATTTAAAGCGTTGCAGTAAGAAATTTCCGACTCCTTTCTGTTGAAAAAGTCCAAATTCGAGGCTTTGGGGGGGGGGGGGTTGGCCCCGTGCCCCCCCCCCCCCCCCGTGGATTCGCCACTATCTACGATGGAGAATATGAAACTGATAAATATTTTTCTCCTCCGTAGTTAAAGTTTTGAAATCAAACTTTCCGTACGTTTTTGGGTATCAATCTCCTCAAAATTTCACGCTGAGAACGAATCTGCATGAAAAAAAAAATCGCTCTCCTTAAATTGAAAAAATTTCAATTTTACGAGGCACTTGAGAGAAACAGTCGGACGACAAAGGAGGATCCCTTGGTCCGATGACACTTGGAAGAATCAACTCAGCGCGATCTGAGTCCGAGACCCCCAGTTTACGGTCGGTCAACCTTTTTCTCGACCCGAGCACTTGCACTGTCGCGTTACCATTCACCGATTTTCATCATTTTTGAAAAACACCTACCCAGTTGATTAATTTTTCGATGAAATGAAATGTATGACCCATCAATATCTTCGTTATATCCTCAATTGAATTTCCCGAAGATAAGGAGAAATAATTTTCTTGGAATTTAACTTTAAATGGGGCAAAGTCGAAAATCCCATGTTAAATCTCCACAAGAGCGATCTCAGGGGGCCCAGCAGGCTGATTCTCCCTATTTCACGACACGAGACGAGGTAGGAAGAAATGATGAATCCCATTGGCTTAAATGGCGTAACGTGACAGATTTGAGGTCATTCGACGGCAACGACGAATCGACGGGATCCGAGTCAATCTTCTTCAAATTCAAGACTCACCGCCGTTGCCGCGGCCTTCGAATGACTTCAAATCTGTCACGTGACGCCATTTAAACCAATAGGATTCATCGTTTCTTCCTACCTCGTCTCGTCTCGTTTCGTGAAACAGGGAGAATCAGCCTGCAGGCTTTTGCCAGCCAATCAGAAGCCGTCAAATCGATAGCGACCATTCGATAATAATTCGACTGTGCCCACGCTCTCCTACCTTTTTATTGGGACTCTTGTTTACTCTTTGCGGAGTACCTATTCACTGTCACTGTCACGTTCTTCCATTAGCCGCTTATGAAAAGAACTCTGAAATGTGCTCCACCTTCTGTCTATCTCCTCATTTGCTTTGCTACTGGAGACGGATTCTTGACCCGGTGAGCTGGTTACGGATTGAATCGGATTTTGTCTGCGTGGGGAGTCGTTATGTTTTCTTGTCGGGGAGCCAGAACCTTTTCCACGTAGGGAGCCATGATGTTTTCTATGTGGGGAGCCGGAACTTTTTCTGCGTGGGGAGTGAGAATTTCTTCTGTTTGAAGAGCCGGAATCTCTTCTTCTCGGAGAGTTGGAACGACCTCGGTTTGATGGGGAGCCGTGCTCATTTCTTTGTGAAGCTTCGATTTCGGGAGATCTCATTCTGATTCTTTTTAACATGGGTCCCAGAATCGCTTCAATTTCCTCAGTGGTGTAGAGTCTTTCATCTTCAATGGAGTAGATTCCCTCATCGTCAGAGGAGGGATAATCTTTTGCGTTTCCGTTCCCTTTTTTCTTTCCCCTTCGTTCAGGTGAACCAGTTACGGGTTGCACGGGAGAACTGGGTCGAGTGGAGTCTTTTCTTCCCGATGCCAAAGAAGCAGCATCCAACTCTCTTTGCTCTTGGCGTAATCTTAAAAGATCCTGGTACAATTGTTCTATTTGCTCATTATCGAGTGCATCGGTCGAATAACGTGCTAGTTGCTCTGGTTCGATTAAGCAATTTTCTTGGTCTCCTAAATATCTTTCCATGTCTACTGCTATCAGGTTTTCTGGTTCTAGTTCGTTCGGGGGAGTGTGGTAAATACTTTCAGGGCTGGGGTAGTTAGAGGATATGAACCCAACCTTTCCGTCGACCGTCGTTGATATAATATCCGGATGAGTAAAGTTGGGTATCGTTGGGATCCGGTGTGAAGGAGTCTTTGTTTTGGACCTGAATTTTGGTATCCATCCTTTCCATGAAGAAATTCTCATTGAGGATGGTTTCTTGATTGGTGGTAACGTGTATTTGTATATCGATTCGCTTTTTGGAGGCCTAGAATGTTTTCTGGGAGAAGTTTTTGCCGGTGTCGGACTGTCATCACCTCGGTGATGATGTCGTCTCGGTGGGCTTTCTTGCGCGGGACGGATTTCCCCGTCTGATAACCTGTCTTCCAGTCCAAATACTGATCTGTCCGAGCGGGATCCAGAGCTTCGTCTGGGAGTGGTTCCACGCTGACGATGTCCCGAGGGACTGTCTCGCACGCGACGGATTTCCCCGTCTGATAATTCTACCTCTTCACATATTACAGATCTTTCCGAGGAGAGTCCAGAGCTTCGTCTGGGAGAAGATCCCTCGGGACCTCTCGGTACTGGCGGAAGATCCTGACATAAGGGCGATGATGAAGGTCCACTTTCTCCAGGTTTTGTCCACGGTAAAGTAAAGAAATTCGATCCTCTTATGGGTAGCTCTTCTTGGTTTACCTTTTTCTTAAACAAAAGGTTTTTCTTGAACCAAGAACGTTTCTCTCTGAGTGGTATTTCCGGCCCGCGTGATTCATCCGTTGTCGATGCTTTTTTTCGGTTTGGTGTGAGGTCGGACAGTTTCCTTTGAAGCCAACGTCCTTTCCCATCACCCCCCCTTTTTACTAGATTTTGTTCTGTTGTTTCCGAACCGACAGAATATTGGTTTCCATGTCCCATGTTGAGGGTTATGAGACCTCTACCAGGATCACCGTATTCCTCTATTACCTGCTCCTGTTGAAGGAATTAGAGAAACTTATGAATATTAGGAGCTTAAAATTTCGTTTTCTTCATTTCACAGATCAATCTGCAGTCAATATACCGTTCTGAGAATTCACAAAGTGAAGCCGTTTGCGATTAGACCGGTGGATTCCAAAGTTAGCACGGCATTATTTACTTGCTTAATTTGTGGGATTTTGGGTACATTTTTAGGTGAGATCTGCACTTGCAATAGAGGTATAGCACGTTCGCTCCCTCATTGAACTCCCAAAGCGCTCGCTTCAGTGAAAATCAATGAATGATACCCAGAGATATATGACCCCAAAAAAATTGATTGTTAAATTGATTGTTCTGATAAATTGTTGAGATTTATTTCCTGATTTTTTGCCACTTTTTGACGATCTCAGACCGTAGTGCGTCACCAGTGGCGTAGCGTGCAATGTTCGTCCATTTGAACCCATGAAAAAGCTCGAACTAGCGGATGTTTGGCAAACACCTTCGCATTCGACCTTTTACATAGGTTTAAACTGACACATTGCAGCGGTGCCATATTGCACGCTACGCCACTGTGCATCACCCATGATGGTGCTTGAGCTTCTCATTATCTTATCATGCCTTTTCCACAACCGTTGATTTGCCAACTGATAAAAAAAATGCTCTGTATGATTATAATACCTTTGTTTATCCCCAATTCCATTTAAAAATTCCTTGAAACCCTACTTCATGGTCCATGGGCGGATACAAGAATGTCTATTTCTCTCTCTCTCTCTCTCTCTCTCTCTCTCTCTCTCTCTCTCTCTCTCTCTCTCTCTCTCTCTCTCTCTCTCTCTCTCTCTCTCTCTTGACGGAGCTGTAAACCTTATTCCAACTTGGAGTTTTGGCCGACCTTATTCCATCAATTTTTTTTAAGGTTAATTCAGAAGGGCCGTAGACGTCAAACCACGGACTTTGGTTAAAATTTTTCACTCTCTAAAAATTTTCATGTACTCTCTCGAGGTTGTCCTTATTCCATCGGATGGTATAAGGTTAGCCAGTAGATAGTGATGGTATAAGGATAGTATGTAGAAGGAATGCAGGTTCCTCTTGAATGCGGTGTTGTCATTTATTCTTTTGGTGACTACCGAGGGTTTTTTAATATTTTTTGCCACATATTTACCGTTCAAGGGATACAAGAGCCAAGTAGAGGTTTATGGTTCAGGTTTTGACCAATCTTTATGATTTCGTATGACAATTTTTTTTTCTTTTTTTTTTGAGAGGGGGTGCGGTGCGTTTTAAACCCCTTCTTTCTTTCCCACCCACAGTGACCATCGCATTACTTCAGAACGAGTTCAGATAAAAAGTCGCTGTTTTGATTAATCTTTATTATTTTGGATGACATTTTTTTTAAGAGTTCCAAACTCCCCCCCCCCCACGCCACAACAACGGTGCCCCTCCCCTCGTCTAACTTTTGAACGATTTAAGATAAAAAGTCGTGAGTTGGACCAATCTTCATTATTTTGGATGACAATTTTTTCTTAGTCCAACCACCCCCCCCCCCCAGGCCAACGTCTAAATTTTGAACGAGTTAAGATGAAAATTGCGGTTTGGACCAATCTTCATTATTTCGGATGAATTTTTTTTTTGGGGGGTCCAAACCCCCCCCCCCCCAATCAGCTCCGTTGCCTCCCCCTCTTACTTGTGAACGAGTTGAGACAAAATGTTGCGGTTTGGATCAATCTTCATTATTTCGGATGAAAATTTTTCACAAATTTGAAACACCCCCCCCCCTCAACGACGATTCCCCTGTTTAACTTATGATCGAGTTGTGTCAAAAAGTTGCGGTTTGGACTAATCTTCATTATTTTGGATGACACTTTTTTTAATCCAACCCCCCACCCCCCTGCCAGGCCCCCGTTTTACGTTTGAACGAGTTAAGACGAAAAATTGCGGTTTGCACCAATCTTCATTATTTCGGATGAAATTTTTTTGGGGGAGTCCAACCCCCCCCCCCCCCTCCGCCTCCCCCCTCCCCCCGGTTTGGACTAATCTTTATTATTTTTGTTGAAAATTTTTTTTAAAGGGGGTCCAATCCTCCCCCCCTCCCTTCCCCTTTAAAACAGCTCCGATGCCTCTTTTCTAACTTTTGAACGATTTTAGATAAAAAATCGTGGTTTGGACCTATCTTCTAATTTGGATGACAAATTTTTTTATAATCCAACCCCCCCCCTCCCCCAGGCCCCCGTATTACTTTTGAACAAGTTAAGACGAAAAAATTTCGGTTTGCACCAATCTTCATTATTTTAATGACTTTTTTTACAAGTCCAAATCCCCCCCCCCCCCCAAAATTTTTTTTGGGGGAGTCCACCCCCCTCCCGCTACCCCAATCAGCCCCGATGCCCCCCCATGTCTAACTTGTGAACGAGTTGAGACAAAATGTTGCGGTTTGGACCAATCTTCATTATTTCGGATGACAATTTTTTCACAAGTCCCAATAACCCCCCCCCCCCCCCCCCCCCGCCATAAATCACCCCTCCTCCGAACATCGACTCTCACTGTTTAACTTATGATCGAGTTGAGACAAAAAGTTGCTGTTTTTACTAATCTTCATTATTTTGATGACCCTTTTTTAGGGGAGTCCAAACCCCCCCTCCCCGCCATAAATCAGCTCCGATGCCACCCCGTCTAACTTTTGAACGAGTTGTGACAAAATGTTGCGGGTTTTGGGCCAATCTTCATTATTTCGCGGATGAAAATTCTTTTTGGGAGTCCAACCCCACCACCCCCCCCCACCAACCTCAGTACACCCCCTTCCGCTATAAAGCTGAACGAGATGCGACAAAAATGTGCGGTTAGGACCAATCTTCATTATTTTTTATGAACATTTTTTTTAGAATCCAACCCCTCGTCCCTTTTAAACCCTTTGAAAGAAAAATTACAAAACAAGAACCAGCGACAACTTTGAACAATAAATAAAAAAGAAAACGGGTAAAATGCTGGAATCAACCCAAATTGGCGCTGATGTTTCGGCTCAAAAACGTAGCCATTTTCAAACAACATTTAAGTTTGAGTTGAAAATGGCTACGATTTGAGCAGAAAAGTCCTCGCCAATTAAATTGAATTCCAGCATCTTACCCTTTTTTGTTTTATTTATTGTTTAAACCCTTTGAAACCTATACCCCTTTCCCCTTTTACACTATTTCCACACTAATAACAGTAAAAAACGCATCGAGCGATGAATCGGTTTTCGCCGTATATGATGCATCTTTTGAAAAAACGAGTCCGTCAAAATCACTAAATGCGTAGCGGCACGTATTAGATATTGGATCAAAAGAATTAACGACACTCTTGTGCAGTTCTGAAGAAAGTCACCCTACAGTTTTTGTCCAATTTGATTTTTGTCCGGGCAAATTGTCACACGAAAGTGCTTAAAAGTCATGAAGCACACGCCAGAGTGTTGACGACAGTCTCAACTGAAGTACATGTATTAAGGTACTTTTTCTCTGCTCTGCAAAATTAAGGATTCAACAAATGCGTGAGATCTGTTTAGTCTGCCTAAAACTATAGACTGGTACTTACAAGTATATCCTATAGATGGTACTTCGTAATCCGTTCATACATTGAGTTCTTTGAACAAATCTAGAATTAAAATAATGTTTTCCCCACAAAAATTCTCAGTTCCAACAAACAAGAGCCACAAAAACTGAGCCTCTCGTATTTTAATCGAAACAAAAGAGTATTGACAGCTGAATCTCCGCAGTCGAAAAAGATCGTAAATCTGGCGTGACAAAACAAGGACTGTTCGAAGCTGGGTTGCGGACGGACGTATTTTCTTAAAGGCGATAGAAAATAGCGCGCTCCGTTTTAGTGTTCCCTTTTCGACCGCCAACACCCGTAAGGTCACGCGGGCACGCGACCCTTTTACAGAGCATTTTGGTGTGAGATCGTCAAAAAGTGGCCAAAACTCCGAGAGTGAATATCTCATCAATAATTTATCATTTATAAGCTTTATATATTACGTAATGGAGCTGTTGTAAGCTTTTGTTACGAACAGAGTAACTATCATTGCTGGGGTAAAAGCGGTGAAAAAAACAAGAGTGCTGCGAAAAACTCTGAACTCTAATCATTAATTCAGTAAACGCTGTTAAATTTTACGATCTTAAAGACCTAGAAAGATACTATGACTTGAACATACCGATGGAAAATCCCACATTTCGACCAACACTCCGCATACCAACGGCAGCTTTCCTAAATTTCATAATTTTCGGGTAATGCGTAAATAAAATAAGAAGGTTATTATGCACCGGCTTCGTAATTGTTTCAGGAATTTTTTGAGCCTTTATTCATTTACCATTGAAATCTGTTGAAAATCGAAGTCGTGATCCATCGAGGCAGTTACGGCCCCAAGTTCAAACCCTAACGGCACACTCAATCCAGGTTTAGTTTCAATCCAGCTACTCGAAGGATTGAAAAACCGACGATTGCCAATCTGATTTTAATCCGATTTCAAGACTGGTTTACAAGCGGCACGGGGATGAGCAGCTCCGATATCCGGATTGGAATCGGCTTGAACAAGGATAAACACGGACTCCTCAAACCTATGAGAATCCGTTTTCAATCAGTATCAAACCTAGATTGACAGTCGGATAATCACCAGGTGAACAAGCTTCGTGAAAGACGGATCGGAAACGAATGTAAATCCGATTCAAACTGCATACTGGACCCTGCCACAAATTGGATCCGAACCGGTTTCAAGCCAGTTCTCTGAACATGGTTCAAGATGGATTTTAGAAACTCATAAAAAAGGACTTCAAAACGGTTTCAAACTTGCTACAAGAAGCTTCATCAACCTAGTTTCAAGTGAGCTTTCAGCCGATTTCTTAATCGTCCAGTCGGTTGGCTAGTTTAGTGCTTCGTCTTGAAACTCGATTGAAACCGAATTAATCGAAGGATTTGCAACCGATAGGAATCTGTTTCCAACAAGGATCAAACCTAGCTAATCAATCGGATAGACGTCAGGTTCAAAAGCTCCATAAAAGACAAATCAGGGACGGCTTAAAAATCGACTCGTTCCGCATACTACATCCTAATAGAAATGGAATCCGATCCAACTTCATGCCAGCCTTGTGAACCGAATTCAAGTCGGATTCAACCCGTTGTAAAGACGGTTTGAGTTTGGGTCGGATCACGTTCGTCAATTTTTTTTTTCGGACATGTAAGCCATTTCAAGCCGTCTACAATTCGCATTCAATCCGGTTTAAATAACTGTTTTGAAACCGGATTTGAAAGTAGAGTTGTTGATCCGTTTAAACCCGTGTTTAACCCAATTGATAAAATAAGTTTGAATATGGTTTTACATTAGTTTGAAGTAGGGTTTATAACCCTCCATGAAATCAGTTTGAATCAAGGTGAAATCTAGCTATCCAATTTTTGGTGCGGACATGTAAGCCATTTCAAATCGTCTACAATTCGCATTCAATCTAGATTGAATAACCTGGTTTGAAACCGGATAGGGAAGCGGAGTTAACTTAGTTCACGGCTTCCGCCGAGAGAGTGCTCCACCATATTTTTGCGAAACGTTACTCGCGTTTACTTGGCCCCGAGCTGCGAACGACCTCTCCACTGAAACTTGGCACAGTTGGGACATCTCCATCAGTACTTCTTGGTGTTGGATTTACCCTAGGCCCACGTAGAGTGCCTGAAAATTGGGTTAGTGAGTCTAACTTAAACATTAACTCAAGCTTGAGTCTATAACTTTCTATCAGTTTGAAGTTGGTCTAGTACAGTTCATTAAGAACTTGGCTGCCATCTGGATTCAATCTGGTTATTCAAGTTTAGATACGATCTTGTGAGTCATTCAAGTCGCTTAGCTGCACTTTGCATTCAATCCGGCTTGAGTAACCAGTTATAAAACCGGATGGGGACGAAGCCGACGAAGCTTAGTTCTTGATCCGAAATATACCCATGTTGAACCCAACTGATGAAACAAGGTTGAAAACAGCTTTAAATCAGCTGAAAGTAGGGTATATAATCCTCTTCAAAATCAGTTTGATTTCGGGTTAAATCCGGCTGGTCTATTTTTAGTGCGGACATGTAAGCCATTTCAAGCCGTCAATAATTCGCATTTAGTCTGGGTTGAATAATCTAGTTTGAATCCGGTTAGGAATTTGGTGTTTAAAACTGGCGTAACCCTGATTGAACCCCATTAATGATTCAAGTTGAAAAGCGTCTTTAAATCAGCTTGAAAAGGGATTCACATAATCAACGGCTAAGATTGCTTAAATTCGAATCAAATCTAGTTAGTCAATTTTTTTTGCGGACATGTAAGCCATTTCAAACTATCTATAATTCGCATTCAACCCTGCTTTGATAATCCCGTTTGAATCCGGTTCGGAATCGGTGGTTTAAAATTGGGAATAACCTTGATTGAATCCCATTTTTAAAACAAGTTGAAAAACGTTTTTGAACCAGTTTGAATAGGGGTCTATGATGCGTGGCGAAGATAGCTAGAATCCTAGTCAAATCTAGTTAGTCAATTTTTTTTGCGGACATGTAAGCCATTTCAAATTGTCTATAATCCGGCTTAAATCCAGCTTGTGTTAATCGGGTTTGAAACCGGATTGCAAAACTGGATTGAAATCGGTTGACTGGTTTGCCGAACCGAATTGAATCCGGTTTCAACCTCGAAATGTGCCGTTAGGGAAGAGTGTGCGAGTGAGATAGAGTTAGGTTTCCTCTAGCTATCTCACTCGCACTTATTGAACATGAGAATGAAACTGCCTCGATGGATTACGACTTTCATTTGCAACCGATTTCAATGGTTAATGGCTCAACAAATCTGTAAAAACTCCTGAGGTGGCCGATACATGATAAGCTTGCGGTTAGTATTTTATTCAAAGGACAAGAGAGATATGAAATTAATGAAAGATAACGTGGCGGCGTAGAGTGTTTATCAATAGATTGGAAACTTGGTCGGTATACGTGCAATTATTTTCCTTCGCTATTAAGGTCGCAAGTATAAGAGCTTTTCCAGTTGAGTTTTTCAGTCACACCATCGTTTTTTTCCGCTGCTTTTCAGTCCAATCTGAGGTAAAGACCAGCAAAAATCACGAAAAGCACTTTAGACAAGTCTAAAATCCATAAACATTTATAGAAAATCCCTGGCGTGTCTGTCTGTCTGTCTATCTCTGTCTGTCTATCTGTTCGATTTACCATATCACGCGGTTTTTAGGGAACTTCCCGACTAGCTAGAGACTTACCACCTTAAAATGACAAAATTATTGAATTTTCAAAAAGTTTACACGGGAG
>VMOF01000035.1:6900785-7212624 GCA_011764245.1 Trialeurodes vaporariorum | reverse complement strand
CCTGATGCTCCAGAGGAAATTTTTTGTCGCCAGGCCAGGCTATGGCTCTTGCGAAACCTGCAAACTGATTTCCGAGAAACAGCTCAACACGTTTGACATCAGACAATGTCACGGCACTTACATCACCTTTAATGGATGTCACCTGCAGAACCAAAAAAGTCAAGAGATTAGAGAACAAATTTCAACATTGATGATGAATACGAGGGTCGTCTCAAAAGTAAGTTCCCTTAATTTTTATTTCACCGACAAAAATACATAGCAAGCTAGAAAAAAGAAACGGTTTCGGCCTTCCGCTGGCTTTAAGGGGTACACATTAATTTTCGGTGTAACAATTCGGTGACGTCATTTCTGGTCTTACTTGTGGGTGGGGGGTGGTTATTTCCCCTTTTCCAGTGACGCCACTGTAACAATTATAGTTTTGTCATGAACCCGCGGATCAACTGCTGGAAGATGCTTTCTAGAGGTGATATGAGAGGGGATTTCGCAAGAAACTCGCGACCTGAAACGTGTCATTCTTCAATTTTTATCTTTTTTCAAAGCTCAAACTGTAAACATTTTTTCGGCGAGATTCGAAAAAATTGACCACCTTTGCAAAATTTTCCGGGCGATTCCCCCGCACCCCCAAACCGCCCAGTATGGTTTCCAAATTTGGCCCCCTCCAGGAAAATTTCCTTGCTACTCCAATGACGTGATGTTGTTCCATCTCGGTGAGTCACGTATTCTAAGCCAATGGAATCGTTGCAAACTTTTGTTGCAGACTTATTGATAGTTGGTTGTGGGGTAATACCCTGTGAAAATGACGGAAAGCGCACTAAAAAATCGCGAAATCCACTCCAAACTTATAAAATGCTTTCAAAGAAGAGACGATAATGGCGGTGATTACCGCCTAAATCTTATGGCAACTGCATGTTCTTCTATTTGTTGTGTGGTGTCGGAAGAACACCTCGTGAGGATGGACTGATGGAGCTCATCGAGGTAGGGAAACCCAATGTAAAATGTGGTAATTACCGCGTCATTACGGTCTCGCGTTTGAAAGCATTTAATAAATTTGGGAGTGGATTTCGTGATTTTTCAGTGACCTTCACTTGTCGTAATTTTTCTAGGGTTACACCCCTACATCAACTATTATTAAGTCTGTAGCAAAAGTTTGCCACAGCTCCATTGCAGCGCCCACCTACCTTGATCAGGGGCGTCATTTGAGGGGGCAGGGTGGGCAATCTCCCCCCCCATCCAGGATTGTAAGTCTGGCTCAAAAACGGGAAATAATTATATCGATGAGAAAAAAAAAATGCCTCCCGGCAGGCCGGTAAGACGAAGTAGATTCCATGCTTGGTTAAATCATTTTTTCACAAATTTAAATATAGGTTATCATTTTTGTTGAATTTTTCTCTGAGTTTTTCTTTTTTATTTAATCAGCTGCTCAAAATCGAAATATTATTGTGAAAAAGATTACAATACCAATAGAGAAATGTGTAATCTTTACAATGCAAGTGAGAAATAAAAGCTAGGTTATATAAGTTTTTCACAAATTTCAATAAATAGGTTATATTATGATTTTCTTTGAACTATTCATTTTTTTTTTTATTCTATCAGCTGTTCAACATTTAAATAAAAATACCCATGAGAAAAAGATTATAGTACCAAGATAGAAAAATGTGTAATCTTTGTAACGCTAATAAGGAATAAATCTGAATAAGAGCAGCTGATCAAACAAGGAAATAAATAAATAACGTACCTAAGCAACAGTGCACGTGTAAAACAAAGAACGAGCAATTATACCAATACACTATCCTTGTCTTTCACATGTAAAATCCCATAAGAAACTAAATAACTCGTAAAACACGTAAAACACAAGGAAAATTTAAGAAATGGAGCATATGAACTAAAAACATCCTCCACGATATATACTAAAATTTTTGAACCAAAAAAACAATTTCTTCATATAAAAACACTGCCAAAAAACCCGAAAAACACATCACTATAACTCGCTTACAACGCAAAAAACGAAAAAAAGTAAAAAAGTCGAGTAAAAAAGTTGCGTATCAAAACGGCTAACATAAATTTCCCAAAAAAAAATGCTCAAAACAAACACTCCTAAAAATAAACCTCAAAAACACATTTTACGACTCAAACACGGCCCATAACGCGAAAACTAACTGTCGGATTTACACCATCTTCGAACTCATCCAAGAATTAAACCCAACGAATAGTTGAGACAAATTTCAAAAATAAAACCAAAAATTACGAACAGGATCGTGGGACATAAAAAACGGTAAAACTGGCTGAAACATAATATAAACATATATATATATATACATATATATATATATACATATATATATATATATATATATATATATATATATATATATATAATATATATATATATATATATATATATATATATATAATATATATATATATATATATATATATATATATATATATATATATATATATATATATATATATATATATATATATATATATATATATATATATATAAAATTGTCAACGAGTGGTATTTTCTCACTCAGGGGACCATGAAACGTGCTCATTTGATAAAATTTCCCGAAAAATCCAACATCGCACCCTCTGCAATAAGTAGATTCCTGGAATCTACTTAAAAGACATCAGATTTTTGCCCCCCACCCCAAGTCGGCTGGCAAAAAATGTATACTGACTGATGAGCAAAGAAAAAAAAAAGTCATCGGATTTTTGCCCCCCCCCCCAAGCCAGACTCGAAATGACAGAAAAGACTTTATGTACAGAAAATAAAAAAAGAGGGATACACGGAAAAAAAAAAGACAGGTAGAATTTACAATCTGAATACCTACCTGATTTTGGAGTCTGTAATCGATTACACTGGTCTGCAAAAAAAAATGACGAAAATTTCCAAGCTGATGTTTTGGGTGATTCTTATGTTTTTTGGGTCGCTGAACCCGAAAATGACCTCCGTTTTTCTCTATCACCCTCCAGTTTTCCGGGAAATCCATTTTTCTCCGGAAAATGCACCGTTTACCGTCAAGTACAAAATGATCACAAAAATTGATTATTTTCTTGCATGTAGAAGCAGGAAATAGCATAAATTGTCTCTAAAACGAATTAAGATGCTTAAAAGTAATGTTAGAGTTAGGTTGGGGTGGGGTGAAATGACAGGGGGGAGCGTGGGGGGTAAAAAATGACCAATTTGCATAAAAAATCGGTGAAATTTCAGTGTTTTTTGTTGCATTTGTGGTTTTCTTTGGCCCCAGAACCTAATTTCTGGTCACCTCATACATTAATTGTGGCTCAAGAATTAGCATAAGACCCTGCGGAGTCTACCACTGTTTGTGGTGGGAGGGGGGTGTACAGTTATTGCATGAAAAGTTTCCAAAAACGGACGGAATGAAACCCTTCATTTTCTGTACGTTTTCCAATTGTATTTTATGTATGTGTCTCTGAAGCCCCCTCTCACCCGTTTTGCTGCCTTCCCCACCCCTTTTAACTTTTATACACTCCCACCAGCAACCCCCCCTCCCCCACAGCCATCATATTCGTTTAATACGGGGTCATTCCATTCCAAGTCAACCAAAATATGAACAATGGCACCTGGCACCCACCTGTCCCACCTCCTTAGATTTGGTTGAAATTTGGTAGGTACTTGTGTTCTCATCACAATTTTAAGAGGCTAAATTGAAGCGTTCGTCCTAAATCCTCTTAGTTTTTTAGTTGAGGAAGTTTTTAGTTTTTGGTATTTTTCGGGAAATAGCGTTATTTTTGTCACGTCAAAATTTTGTCATTTTAACATTAAAAAATCAAAACTCTCGTTCCATGCACGAAGCATCACCAAAATTTGAGGACATATGTGTTTTAAATGTGTTAATTCAGAAAAAAAATGTCTGCAAGACCTATCCGGCCCCCAAAACTGGCCACAAAGTAATAAATTTTGAAACTCGACTCATTTTTGAGCCTTAAAACGATCTAACTTCAGATGAGTGTTCCTCTAAAGGCACGGATTTGATTTTAGATTTCTTTAGCTCAAATGAGCCTAAAAGTATGATAGAAAATGCTGTAAAAATAAATTCATGCGGTTTTTGCTCCTTGCACTGTACACATGCTATGTTTATTTATATGTTTCATCCTGCGGAGCGTCGATTTGCGCGAATCGCGTTATCTGGCATTTTGGCGCGTTCAGTTTGGTATGATAAAATACCTCCACACGTCTGAAATCTTGGTTTCTACGGCAATTTTTCTTGTAATCCATCGTGGTGGCCATGGTTTTTTTCTTAGATCTGTTAAAACCCAATATTATATCCTTCAATGTCGGCAAGAAACACCATTTTCAAAAACGAACCGAAATTCGCGAATCGCGTTCCGTTTCGCATGATGGAATATTGCTGTACATCTGAATTCTTGATTTCTGGGTCAATTTTCTTCTTTTTTAACGTGGTGGCTATAGTTTTCTTCTCAAAATTGTTAAAACCCAATATTATATCCATCGAAATTAACAAAAAACACGATTGTCATCAGAAACAAAGCAAATTTCGCGAATCGCGTTTGCCGGCGATTTGACGCGTTCCGTTTGGCAGGAAACTTGTAGGAGGGGGGGGGGGGGGTGCTGGTGGGGGGGTATAAAAGTTAAAGGGGGTGGGGAAGGCAGCAAAACGGGTGAGAGGGGGCTTCAGAGACACATACATAAAATACAATTGGAAAACGTACAGAAAATGAAGGGTTTCATTCCGTCCGTTTTTGGAAACTTTTCATGCAATAACTGTACACCCCCCTCCCACCACAAACAGTGGTAGACTCCGCAGGGTCTTATGCTAATTCTTGAGCCACAATTAATGTATGAGGTGACCAGAAATTAGGTTCTGGGGCCAAAGAAAACCACAAATGCAACAAAAAACACTGAAATTTCACCGATTTTTTATGCAAATTGGTCATTTTTTACCCCCCACGCTCCCCCCTGTCATTTTCACCCACCCCAACCTAACTCTAACATTACTTTTAAGCATCTTAATTCGTTTTAGAGACAATTTTATGCTATTTCCTGCTTCTACATGCAAGAAAATAATCAATTTTTGTGATCATTTTGTACTTGACGGTAAACGGTGCATTTTCCGGAGAAAAATGGATTTCCCGGAAAACTGGAGGGTGATAGAGAAAAACGGAGGTCATTTTCGGGTTCAGCGACCCAAAAAACATAAGAATCACCCAAAACATCAGCTTGGAAATTTTCGTCATTTTTTTTTGCAGACCAGTGTTATGGTAAATGCGACGTACCTTGCGGTAAATTAAGATAACTTGTTGGTACATTTCACCACACGGTACGTTGCATTTACTTTATGATGATAAAATTTACCATACTTGATAGCAGACTCCAAAATGGTAAATTCTATCAGCCTTTTTTTCCGTGTATCCACTCTGCAAAATAACTTACCAAAAAAATGAAACTGACAGCAATCACAAGCATGGTAGACACGATTCTCCGCGACATTCAATGGCGGACTTTTTACATATACAAGGTTTTAAAAATGCTTTTGCTCCTCTCCAAATCCCGCCCCCTCCCGCTAACCCCTCACACCTGCTGGGAGAACCACAGTCGCGTCTGCAATAATCAAATTCTAGGAATGACTTTTGTCGTCATCGCTCGAAAAGAGGACCACGGCATTGTAAATGCATGCTAAATGCTTAGTGGGGGGGGGAAGGTGGGAACGTCGAAAATTTTCCAGAAATTATAACGCTCAGGCGTTTTTTTATCAGAGAACTGTTGAACATAACAGCACATAAGCTTTCACAGTATAGCGTCTAGCATTATGCGGTGCTTAGAAAGAAATTCACTCCTCTCTTTCTCTCTCTCTCTCTCTCTCTCTCTCTCTCTCTCTCTCTCTCTCTCTCTCTCTCTCTCTCTCTCTCTCTCTCTCTCTCTCTCTCTCTTTCTCTCTCTCTCTCACACACACTCTCTCTCCCCTCTCTCTCTTTCTCACTCTCCCTCTTTTTCTTTTTCTCTCTCTCCGTTTCTCTCCCCCTCTCTCCCCCTCCTCTCTATCTCTCCCCCTCTCTCCCACTATCTCTCTCTTTCTTTCTCTCTCTCTTTGTCCATTAAAATACGTACGTCATTACTCTGCTATACTTCTTCCCAAAATGTACGAAAATGTATGAAAAATGTACCGTAAAATGTACGAAGCTGGTCCAAAATGTTTTAGGATTATACATATACAGAGGTATACATGTATATTGTTTAATCCTCAAAAACAAAAGTAGGTACAAAAAAAAACCACATTTGTTTTCGTTGAACACATTCTTGGTTTCCTACTAATTGTGGAACGGTTTTTTGTCCTCTGACATACACCTGTGCGGAAAAGAGGGAAGGCGGACTCAAACAAAAATATGTTGCCAAATTGGGCTGAAAGATACGAGTTGGGTGGATTAATAATTTAACAAAAGCAGTGGCGTAAACTTGGGATAATTATTGGGGGGGGGGGGCAAACCAACTTTTGAGAGATACACTATACGGGGAGTCTGGGGGACACTCCCAGTGAGAGGGGGGTCCGGGGGTCCTCCCCCGGAAAAAATTTGAAAATTCAGCCTCTCAGACGTTATTTTAAGGAATGTTATCGCATAAAAAATGCGACCAAATATAAACAAATTAAAAATAGATTTTACGTTTATTTTCTTCAGTTCTCAAGAAAAAAGGGAATTAACTGCAGCTGCAGCTGTTTTTTTCATTGACAACAGGTAGGAATTTTTCACTTTAGATTTACTTCAGTCGCAGTTTTAGGGTAAAATAGAGCCACTTATTCTTGCCATTTTTTGCTCCTGGGTTCCTGTAATTATTCCTTTCTTTCTTTATTTTTTTGCATTTTCTGTCTTTTCTTTTCTCCCTCCCTCTTTTCCATCAAATTATTGGGGGGGGGGGCAATATGATACTTTGCCCCCCTCCTCAAATATTGGGGGGGGGGCAAAAAGGCCATGCCCCCCCCCTAAGATTACGCCACTGAACAAAAGTAAATTGCACGATTTTTCAAAAAATACACACGCATTTTATACTGTGTATACTTCACGTTCTCAAAAACTGCAATGGGTCTGTGTTGCAAAATTGTTTATAGCTTTAGAACAACGACAGCTCGAGCAACTAGGCAACAATTTGTATAAAGAAAGTGATATTAATTGATGAGCTGAGAACAATGGTGCCTTTGGTTTTCTCCTAAGTGTCCCGGTTTTGCAGATACACACGTGTAAAAATACAAAACATCGTGTTCGTATAGTGACGTCACTACGCGGAATTCCCATTTAAAAAAATTCATTTAGGGTCAAAATCTCGTCTCCGGAACAATGGGACTTACACTGAAAAAAATGAAATTACTAAAAAAGCAATTAAGTTTTGTAAAATCAGTAAAATAAAGCACATACTATTTTACTTGTTAATTTCGGTTACTACTACCTACTAAACTTATGGCTAATTTTACGATTTGAATTGTAAATTTTGCTTAAGTTTTAGTAATTTTTCTATTTGGATTGCAAATTTTTCAATCTAACTAGTACATTTTACAATCCAAATCATTGTGACTTTTGCATATTACATGGCTGTCGTGGCGTGACAGCTGTACAACTTGCAAAAATTAGAATGCTGTGAATTGTTAAATTTACAATCCGACTGGTAAAATTTATGATCCAAATTGTAAAATTCATCAAAATTAAGCAAAATTTACGATCCAAAACGTAAAATTAGCTATGTGTGTAGTAAATTTTACTAAAAATGGCTGGTAAAATTAGCCTTTGCTTCATATTACTGATTTCACAAATCTATTTTTTTCAGTGTAGTTTGAAACTAAAGGCATCTTTGTTATCGCCTCAGCAAGTACTTTCATTTTCTTTATAAAAAACATAACATTTCAGACCCTTGCAACTGCCTTATTCTCGCCGCCAGGGGCCAGTCTTCTTCTTCTTCTTCTTCTTCTTCTTCTATAATGTGTCTTTGGTCTCGACCAACGAGCTATATCTAGCGATAGTGGGGACCATACATGTTTTAAGTCCTATCTCAAAGTAAGGCAACATTGGCAACAGGGCCGTAGCTACCATAGGGCAAGCGGGGCATTGCCCCGGGGCCCCGGAACCTCGGAGGGCCCCCAACGGACTTTTTTTTTTTTTCAGTGTCTGTAAATGCTGTCGCTCCGATTCACTTAAATCCTTATTAAAAAGCCCACTGTCAACATCGATTTCTATTGCAATTCAGTTCAGCTGTGTGCTTAATAATTTCAGGGCCCCTCTCTTTAAAAATAGTGAAGTTAATGATGCCTCTCGTATTCGCTTAAGTAGGATTTTTCTTTTTTTTTATTAGGAGCAGGGGCCCCAGAGGGTTTGGGGGCCCACCGTAAGGTGATAACTGCAGGGCCTTATATCTACGTAACTGGCATTGGCATATAGGGCACAGAGGGGCCCCAGTCCCCATGTTAGCCTATGTAAGAATTTTACGGAAACTTCTACAAATATCTGGAAAAACTCTTTCTAAGTCAAACGTGGCAAAAAGTTTATTTCCACTCAAAAAATGTTTTCTTGATTCACTCTCAAGTTAAACTCAGAAAACCCATAAAATCTTTGTTTTCAAGAGGTCAAATTCCAAATTTTTTCGGGGGAGGACCCCCGTACCCCCCGTAAGTCTGAGGGGTATTCCATACCCTCAGACCCCCCGGTATACGGATGTAAAAAAAGTGGAAGCATCCCTAACCACCTCCCCCCTTACCCCGAAATAATCTTAAGCTGCACCACTTTTTAAATGCTTCCTTGCCACGACCTTTGGGTAGGCTGTTTTTTTAGGTGCAAGCAGTAAGAAAAAATAAAAATAATAATATCCACAAAACCACAGACATGTATATACTTATGGCTATAACAGTTAAAAAGAGCTAAAGTTTTCTTATTATGGCTATTGATAGAAAGGAAATGGGGACTATATGCTGGTAACCTAAATTCTCGCTCAATTTACGGTATAAACAAGTTCGATATTTATTAATTTTTCGTCTCCAAAAATTGCTGCAAAGTGCACCTGTGAATGATTAAATTTGGAACTTTCCGAGGGGAGGACCCCCAGACCCTACTTTATTGGGGGCTCCCCCACACCCCCAGGCACCTTCCCCAATTTTCGGGGGGCCCCGAAACGCATCTTGCCCCAGGGCCCCCAGAGGTGTAGCTACGGCCCTGATTGGCAATCTGAATCTTGTTTGTTTGTTTGCCTCATTTTCTTTAACCTTAGTTAAAAAAATTGAAATTAATCCAATGGAAATTGGTTTGAACCGAAAAAAAACAAGTGTTTTAGAGTGGCTATATCTGGACACAGAATTCTAATACAACTATCCACGTGAGAAAATTTTGTTTTTTTCTGTCATGTGCCAGTTTCTTTATCATGCAAATCCTTCCAGAAGAAACAGTTGTATCGATTTCTGTGTTCAGATAGCCACTCTGAAACACTCACTGACAATTGCACTTCCGTTTGTAACCAATTTCAAATGCATTTGTCACAATTTTTTTTTTTTTTTTTAAAAAAAGTTCAAGAATAAAAAAAAGTGAGGCTAACAAACCGAGCCTGTGTGAAAAATGTCCACCAGAGATTTCTATCATGGCTACTACCTCCTTGAAATTTCAATATCACGTCCCACAAATCCTCTGAGAGGATTTTTGGGACGTTATATTGAGGCAGCACGGAGGCAACCAAGATCGAAATCTCTTATGGACGTTTTTCACACAGGCTCGGTTTGTTAGCCTCACTTTTTTTAACCATTAACTTTTTTTTTAAAAAAAAATTGTGACAAATACATTTGAAATTGTTTATAAACGAAAGTCATGAGCGTCATTTAGGGGGGGGGGGGCAATTCCCCCCCCCCAAGGATTTGAAGTCAGGCTCAAAAACTGGAACGAATGGGTCTGTTGCAAACTTTTGCTACAGCGATAAAAAGTGTATACTCCAATGTAAAATCTCCTGAAAAGTCCATTGGTGGCATCATAAAGTCAATAAATACAATATTAAACTCACAAGAGGCGTTTATCGAAATCCAAGATGGCGGCAAAATATCGAGGAATCTGAATGAAAGCACCGTGATCATCCAAGGATTGCCAACTTTGACAACCTCACTGCAGGTAGAGGTTATGTGTTTATTTACGTTGTGATTGGTTGTGATGGATATTGTGAGGTTGGCTATCCTTGGATGTTCGTGGTGCATGCATACAGATTGCTCGATATTTTGCCGCCATCTTGGATTTCATTGAACGCATTTTGTGAGTTTATTGTTCCATTTCATTGCTTTCTGATGCCATCGTTGGACTTTTCAGGCGATTTTACATTAGATTGCACACTCTATAGCGCTGTAGCAAAAGTTTGCAACAGACCCATTGCCCCCCCAAGGATTTGAAGTCAGGCTCAAAAACTGGAACGAATTATATTGATGAGCAAAAAAAAAAGGCATCCGGTTATTGCCCCCAGACGGCTCTTTGGCTCTAAAATTATATTGATGAGCAAAAAAAAAAAAAAATCGATACAAAACCATAACAAAAAAAGGTTATCCGATGTTTTGCCCCCTCCAAGCCGAAAATTATAATGATGAGCAAAAAAAAAAAAAAGTCATAAGATTTTTCGCCCCCCCCCAAGCCGAACTTGAAATGACGCCCCTGACGAAAGTGCAAGTGTTTAGAGATGATATCTGGACACAGAAATCCATGTACTTAACTGTTTCTTCTGGAAGGATTTGCACGATAAAGAAACTGACACATAGTAGAGATATGCAAAATTTTCTCACCTCTGGATAGTTTTATTACTTTTATTAGAATTATGTGTCCCAGATAGCCACTCTTAAACAATTTTAAACACTTTCGTTTAAAATCACTTTTCACTGAATTGGCTACAATCAGTGGCGTCGCTTGCAATCTAGCAACAATGCAACTGCTCCATTGAAACTCATTAAATATATCGAATTTTCCTTGTGCGCTGTGAACCCCCTGAATTCGATATTTTATCTGAGTTTAAATGGATAGAATACATTGTTGCCGAATTGCACGCTACGCCACTGGCTACAATTTTCAATATAGGTAAGGTTAAAAAATTGAGACAAACAAACCAGAATCAGATTACTTATGCTGCCTCACTAGGAAGATAGGACCAACGAGCTATACATTTATCTAGAGTGGCGGTTTAATGGGTAACCTGCGTAACCACCATTGGGGATTTTTAGGTTAGGTATAAGCGAGTAATTTGTCCATTTCTTCCCATGTATTTTGATGCGGCGCGACGCACAGCGGATCAAATCATGCTCCAATCAACTGTGCGCCGCGCTGCATCAAAATACACGGAATCAAAAGGACAAATTACTCACTTAAACCTAACCTAAAAATCCCCAATGGTGGTTACGCAGGTTACCTATTGAACCGCCACTCTAGATAAATGTATAGCTTGTTGGATAGGACTTAAAAAATAAATATTTATCAGTCGCGGCTCGTGCAATTTGGCAACCTTGCTAAGTTTACATTCAAACCTATGCAAAAGTATCGATATCTTGGGGGTGCATTGCACCTCTTGAAGATCGATTGTTTTACACAGGTTTAAATGAAGAGAATACGTTGTTGCCAGATTGCACGCGTCCCCACTGATATTTATGGACCCCTCTCTCTATTGCTATAGCTCGTTGGTCTCGACCAATGGCGTACGCAGGAATTAGTCTCTCTCGCTCTTTTCTCGTTCAAGTGTATGTACTAGAAAAGGAAAGAGATAGGGGCTGAAATCACGTTCTAGCCCCTGTTTCTGTCCTTTTCTTTCTCACGTGTTCAAATGGGGAAAGAGAGAGGAAGACAAATTCCTGTGAACGCTACTGGTCTCGACCCAATGTGCGACAGCCGTGATGATGGCGCGGCGTTTAAATCAGAGCCGTCAGGAAGCTGATTGAGAATTGGAAAGTTTAGCTCCATGTCTGAGACCGTAATCAGGCGGATGACCTTGGCATAGAATTGACGGATAGCTCCCCTCAAACGCCTTACTGCGCATGCGCGAAGGTGGACTATGATCCGAATGTTGTGAAGACACGGAGTTTCGAGCCACCCCGGCTACGCGGAATCGTTCGTAGGAACGAATCGGATCATTCAAACTGGTTCGTTGTAACGATCCACTCATTCGATTTATTTTCGTTCGCAATAATAGCTTTTGCGTTTTGAAGTCTTCTTGAGTCGTGTGAATCGATAATTGGAATGGATCGATTCTATCACTGAAATCATTTCGATCTTTTTTAATCCATCGACGAGATAAACCAAACGAGAAGCAATATATGCTATGTTTTAAGTCCTATACTTTTGTGTGACAGCATGACAATAATCTGATTCTGGTTTCTTTGCCTCATGTTTTTTTTTTGTTTTTTGTTTTTTTTTCCCCCTAACCTTACATTGAAAACTGCAATTAATTCAGTGGAAACTGTTCACTTAAGGCGGCTCGTGCAATATGGCAACAACGTATTCTCTCCATTTAAAACTATGTAAAACAATCGATCTTCAGGAGGTGCAATTGCATCCCCAAGATATCGATACTTTTGCATAGGTTTAAAGGAAAAATAAGCATAGTTGCCGAATTGCACGAGCCGCCACTGATGCTATGTTATAAAGTCTTATCCCAAAGTGAGGAAGCAGAAGCTGGGACGATCTGATTCTAGGTTGTTTGCCTCATTTTTTTTAACCTTAAACAAATACTTGTTATTAATTCAGTAAAAATCAGAGACAATCTGTATCAGAGACTTCGCACTACCTACCTTCTCCGTGTGAAAGATGCGAGGCTAGTTTTTATTTTCCGGGGTTGCAACAGAACAACATCCAATGGACCCTACGTTGGCTGATGAGCAAAGATGTTGATGTCAGTAGCCAATCAGAACAAAGCATTAATGTTTTGGTCGTTGCTCATCAGCCAACGTAGGAGCCGTTGGATGTTTTTCTCCATGTTATTTTTTGTTGAGTTCCTGAAAAAGTAAGTTACCCCTGCACGAACGGCTAGTGCGAGGTCTCTGATATAGATTGTCTCTGGTAAACACTGTTCGTTTAAACGAAAGTGTAAGTGTTTCAAAGTGGCTATCTGGACACAAAATACCCATAAAACTATTCAGGTAAGAAAAATTGGCTAATTTCTGTCAGGTGTAGGTTTTTTTTTTTTTTTTTTTCGTGCGAATCCTTCCAGAAGAAACAGTTTTGTCAATATCTGTGTCTATATAGCCACAAGAAAACACTTGCCTTTTCTTTTCAAATGGATTTATCAACATTTTCATTTTTTAAGGTTAAAAGAAATGAGGCAAACAAACCGAGCCCGTGCGAAATTTTCATGAGAGATTTCTAGGAAGGCTGCCTCCTTTGAAGTTTCAAAACCACGTCCCATAAATCAGTGGCGGCTCGTGCGATTTGGCAACCATGCAAGTTTTACATTTAAACTTAGGTAAAAAAATCGATTCTTGCGGAGGCTGACAGCCTCCGGGAGAATCGATTATTTTGCATTGAATAAATGGGAGGAGTACACTGTTGCCAAATTTCACGAGCCGCCACTGCCATAAATCCTCTCTATATTGGTTCCGAACATTTATTCAGACCCTGAGAACTACATCGGTAGCAGAAAACAGAAACTTTTCACATTCAGACAACCCTATGTTCCAACCAACAGGCTGTTTTTGCTCGTTTGGACGAGACCAGTGGCGAGGCGTGCAATTTGACAACGTTCCCTTTCCCCCCTTTAAAAACATTAGAAAGGTCGAAACATCTAGTCATCGCCGATGACCGAAGCTTCCAATTCTTTCAATGAGTTTAAATGAAGAAATTACATCGCTGCCAAATGTCACGCCTCACTACTGGACAAGACAAGACAAGATAGAGCGAGAATCGATCAATTTCATTGGTATAAATGCGGCGGCACGTGACAGATTTGAAGTCATTCAAGCGGGGGTTCGACGAGATCTGAGTCATTCTTGGTCGATTCCCGCTATCTAGTTTCGCCTCGTCCAAACGAGCAGAATCAGCCTGCAGTGGTGGCTCGTGAAATACGATTTATCGATGTTTACTCAATTTAAAACTATGAAAAAGTATCGATTTTCAGAGACTGCAATTGAACCTTCGATAAATACGATTTATCGATGTCTACTCAATTTAAAACTATAAAAAAGTATCGATTGTCAGAGACTGCAATTGAACCTTCAAAAAAATACGATTTTTTATCGATGTCTACTCAACTTAAAACTATAAAAACGTATCGATTGTTAGAGACTGCAATAGAACCTTCCAGAAAGCGATACTTTCCTATCAGTGGCGGCTCGTGCAATGCGGCAACGACATATTCTCTCCATTTAAAACTATGTAAAACAATCGATCTCCAGGAGGTGCAATTGTACCCCCAAGAAATCGATACTTTTCTATAAGTTTAAATAGCAAAGCACATGGTTGCCAAATTGCACGAGCCGCCACTGCTTCCTATCGTTTTAAATTAAACAGTCATCGATACATCGCATTTCCCAAGCCGCCACTGGCGCTGGTTCCAACCCACTGAGCGCTGTTCAAATTACCGGCATCGGCCCTGTTCCCGTGATTCCGCCAGTCATTTATTTGAACGTCTTTGTTATCGCCTGCAAAGAATCGAAATGAATCGACTCCCGATCTCGGCCCATTCCACTGGTCAATACGATAACAAATCAAATCGTTCATTTCACTGAATCGAAGGAACGAACGATATCGTTCATTGAACGATTCAGCTCCTGGAGCGAGGGACTCTAATCACATCTCTTCCCACTCGTGGATACTATTATTACACCACAAGCGCGGGTGAGAGAGTGAGTGTAGCCGCCGCGCCGTGATATGTTTGTGTAGACATCGTTTCGTCGACCATCAAGCTCGTATTACCTCATAACACATCCGAAACTGAACTGTGGAGTTGAGTGTGGATTGTGATCTGTGAAAGGAACTCCATTGTTTCTTTTTTGCACGTGACCGGTTCGCGGTATCACCGGCGAGTGTGAGTGTGTTTGTGTGTGTGTGTAGGCGGTTTCGTCCGGTGAAAAGAAAGAAAGAAATCGAAAAAATTATAATCATGAATATATGAAGATGGCCGGTTGAGTGAAAAAAAATATTGTGATATTTTTGTGTGCAGTTTTGTTCCCTCCAAATTTGATTTCGGGCTGCTGTGTTTTTGGTGGATTATATACTATTGTTACTTTGGATTAATATCTACACGACCAGAATGGTTCGAAGAAGGTACGTTTTTCATTTTTATCATTTTTTATTTAATTTTTTAAATAAAATAAATAAATAAATAAATAAATAAAATAAATAAATTGATAGATAAACGAGAATATTTAAACTAAATTGGCCAAATAACTATAATAATGAGACAGAAATGGAAACCCCCATCCCCTTCCCGTTCTGGCTTCGTTCCCATTTCTGTTTAAATAGATAAATAGATAAATAAATAAATAGATAAATAAATAAATAAATAAATAAATAAATAAATAAATAAATAAATAAATAGATACCTTGAAAGTGAAAGCAACATGATAAAAAACGAGCCAGCGACTCCTTGCCATACATGGAACACGTGAACGAAAAAATGCTGGAAAACAAGCACAAAAATCTGGTAGGAACTTTTTGGCTCAAATCGCAGCAATTTTCAACTCAAAAATTTAAGAAGAAAAAATTCAAACTTTACACAATATCAACCCGCACTCCACAGTTTTTTCTTCACAGTTTGACATCATTTTTTTATTATTTGTTTCTTTTTTTATTAAATTTTTGAGTTGAAAATGGATGTGATTTGAAACAAAACGTCCTCACCAATTTTTTGTTATAGCACATGTTTTTTTTTTTTTTTTTTTTTTTTTTTTTTTAAGCAATTTCCCGTTCACCTGTTTCTTTTATGTGTGGTGAAATTGTTCCATTGAAAAGTGTGTGTCCGACAAATTATGGCTGTCACTGAACGCGGTGATAATATCATGGAATTTCATTAAGTTTCCACGGATCCCGATGCAATTTTCAAAAGGCACAAACAAGAGCATACAATTTCGGGCATGGAATTCGTGGAACAGTTGTAAAGTACTTGAGGATGGAATTGCATCAAAACTTCCTCTCGCGGTATTTGAATCATAAATGCAAGTGTGCTTCTATGAAGATTGATCTATACTTTGTTTGTCTCACAATCAGCTAGAACTAATGAATTGTTTTTTAACCCCAATCTTGCCTCATGTTACTTCGCGCCTATCTCTCGTATACATTTCGTTTTCTCGTATAGTAGAATTGATAGTTGTTATTTGTAGTCGTTTGCATAAAATACTAAATTTTCAAGATAATTTACATCCATTCAATAATTATGTCAACTTATTTTGTTTGTAGAGATCAGACAATCATGAAATTACTTAAATGTAATAGTAGTGATGAAACTAATTCATTAAATTATCATAGGAGACACTTCATTGATAAGAGCAAGTTCAGATCCGATACTTTTCATGGTCGTCAACCCATGTCCGCGTTATCCTTTCGTTATCCTTTCGTTATCCTTTCGTCATGCATATCTGATTTTTGAGGTTAGGTATGTCAACTTCAGCAGCGTTGCTTTGGAATGTTTAAATTGGGTCCATATTCATCACCAGTGGCATTTTGATGAAACCAATCATTCATTAAAAAATTGACATTAATCTGTTTATGATAGACGATTCTATCTAAATGTGATATGTGAGGATTCTGAAAAAGGAGAGTTATCTCTGTAATAAGTTAAAAGTTAAATAATATGAAATAAGTTTGAGGAGGAAGATAAGATCTTACCGGGGTGAAATCTCCTGCGCACCCACTCAACGAAAAATATGAAAAAAACGATTCTAAAGCAGTTCTCCATTTGAACCCATAGAAAGGATCGAATTTGGTGGTCATCGCCGATCCCTAGATAAATCGATATTTTTCGTGGGTTTTACTGAGCCAAATACAACGTTGTCATTTGGCACGTTTCGTTGTCAGATTTGCAATGTTAATTGATGAACAACAAATTATTTCATTGTTACTCGTAGGTTTCATTGAAATCAGTACGCCTGATGGCCTGTTCAGTGTTCACAGCTTAAATCCATCTTTCGATTCCTTTTGAAAAGTGAACGAAAAACGAGTAATCGAGTCCCATGTGCCCAGCCCTGGATGAAATTGTGGCGAATTTTGGCTTTTGAAAAGTCAGAATAATAACTTTTCTTATCATACCTGATCCGAGCATAGTTGCGCAAAATTGCAACTTCTCCACTGAATCTGATTACTTCATAAATATTTGTATGAAGTAAATACATACATAACAGCTAGTATACAAAAGCCATATCATCATCTTCGAACCACCGAAAAAGCATAATTTCCATCGTAAAGTCGTTATTTCAATCGATATTTTGATTTTCAAACAAAATAGCAAAAAAACATCGGTATCATTGCACTCTGGTCTGCGACCGAAAAAAAAAAATTGGCCAAAAAATGAGAGGGGAGAAATTCATCGAAAATCACCGTTTCCGACAGTTGAAGCTTAATTTAAAACTGTTTAGTGACATGTCTACTTTAGATTGTTGAGTAACTTTATCAGGTTGCATGTTTATTCAGTAGTTTTTGTACTCACTTTTGTTTATCGGTCCTGATTTTCTGTAGAGGTAGAGTCAACAATTAAACTATGATCATTTCGAATCTTTTTGATTCATCTTCAGGTTTTTATGAGTATCGCGAGCCGCAACTCACGACCAGTTCACGTAACGTGCTATGTGTCAGTCTATTGTTTACGTGTTGTTCGTTTTTTTAATTTTCGTAAAACATTCTATTTTTATGTTTTTCGGACAAGTCGCGGTCGTGATATACTCATAAAAACCTGAAGATTAATTAAAAAGATTCGAAATTATCATAGTTTAATGGGTCTGTTGCGTACTTTTGCTACATCAATATAACTCATTGTTTCTAACTTAAAATTTGGCGAAAATAACGATGCGCACATTAAAAACTTTCAAAATCCACTCATTAACTCAGAAAATACCTTCCATTTCAAACAACCCGCGCTACACTAGACACTACATCACCGACTTATAACTACACAAGATGGAACCATCTCGTTTATGTAAACATGAACAGAACTTACAAACATTGGAATGTTTCGTTTAGATGCGCGTACATTTCTTATATTATTTTGTAATCTTTGATAACCGAAAACACCAGACAGCAAATGCAGCTTATATTCCATGTCTCTAGAAGGGAATTCCGTAATTTTGTAGTTATTACGATGTTGTTTACTTATGCTCGGTGGTTCCGTCTATGCAGTAGTATACTGATGCGTTTTTTTATTCTCCGGAATCCGCACCGGTGCAATAACCCGGAGTTTTCGGAGCTGCTCCGAAGCTGTCTGGTGCAGCACCGGTCACGTGTTGAAGCTCCGGAGCTCCAGCTCCGGTGCATCGGTCTTCAACTCCGATACACTGGAGCTCGCACCGGAGCAGCTCCGGGCGCATCGCACCGCTAATAAAACAACACTTCGGTGCGCACCGGTGCTGGAGCCCCGAAATATAAAAACACTCCGGAGCACTGGAGCTGCACCGGTGCGCGCTCCGGAGAATAAAAAAGCGCATCATACCGGTGCAAATAGTGTCTAGTGGAGCGCGGGCTGTTTGAAATTGAAGTGATTTCCTGAGTTAATGAGTGTATTTTGAACGTTTTTAATGTGCGCATCGTTATTTTCGCTAAATGTTACATAAGAATTAAGGTTCTATATTGTTGTAGCAAAAGTATGCAACAGACCCATTGTTAACTCTACCTCTACAGAAAATCAGTGCCGACAAACAAAAGTGAGTACAAAACCTACTGACACATCTACGTTTAAACTACTTGTTTAAAAGTGTTCTCTGTGATTAAAACTGGTCTTGAAAGTTTATAAAATGATAAATTAATGAGAAATTCACTGATTGTGAGAAATTCACTGATTGTGAAAAATTCACTGATTGTGAGAAATTCACTTCCTGATTTTTGGCCTTTTTCTGACGACCATGGTGCACCTGATGCCTTAACAAATCACAGCTAAAAGCCCACAAATAATAAAGCTCCCCTCTCCCCTCCTTCATCAATCACAATCTATTAAAAGCCATCGATTACTCTGAAAAATCAACCATTCAATTATTTTTAACATTTTGAAGCATCTCTAGACCAGATTCCTTGGGTGCGTTAAAATACCGCGAGGAAACTTTCTAATTTTCTTTTCTTAAATTCCTCTCATTTTAATATAGCCTTGAAATTTTTCTCCAAAATAATCACTTCCTAAATTTTTAATCGTAATGACTAATGAAGGAGAAAAATTGCTAATTACAATATTGGCTCGCTTTTGATCTTCATACTTTTGGCCTCCAAGATCAAGGCTAATTCTTCGACTGATTAAGGAAAGCCAGGTCAGGTCAGCTCGGGTCAGTACAGACTCAGACGTTAGACGATAAGCTCAAATAATGTTTTGTTATCAATTTTTTTTCTAATTCAGCCGTTTCCTTTTGAGATATATTTTAAAAGTTCATTGTAAATGAATTTGAACTCATGGAATAACTGGTTTGCTCTTCACGAAAAATCTCGACAATGTCGTAATGCTGGTTTTCAAGGAAGAGCGCATGTGAAGAATTAATTAATTAATTGTGAGCTTATTTTCCATGATACCAAATCTCCGTTGATTCTTTCATGCGTGTGTACCCATGTGGCCCCTCTCACCCCACCGTGCTCCCTTGACCCTTCGCTAACAGAGTTGCTCGCCAAATCGTAAAACGCATCCAGATTCGGACCGACCCACAGTGAAACGAAACACGGGATTTTCCCGGCCATAATTTTACGGATAATCACGGGGGAAGAATGGGTCTGTTGCAAACTTTTGCTACAACGATTAAGAGAGACTAATCTAATGTAAAATCGCCTGAAAAGTCCATTGGTGGCATCATTAAAGTCATAAAATGCAATAATAAACTCACAAGAGGCGTTTAATGAAATTCAATATGGCGGAGAAATATCGAGCAATTTGTATGCATGCACCACGAACATTCAAGGATAGCCAACCTCACAATATCGATCTCAACCAATCACAACGTAAACAAACACATAACCTCTACCTCCAGTGAGGTTGTCAAAGTTGGCCATCCTTGGATGTTCGTGGTGCATGCATACAAATTGCTTGATATTTCTCAGCCATCTTGGATTTCGCTAAACGCCTCTTGTGAGTTTATTATTGCATTTTATGACTTTCTGGTGCCACCGATGGACTTTTCAGGCGATTAAACACTCTTAATCGTTGTAGCAAAAGTTTGCAACAGACCCATTTACCTTCTGCATCGCTGATTTTGGAGTCTGCTATCAGGTAATGTTAATTTTACCATCATATGGTAAATGCAACGTATATACCTTGTGGTGAAATGAACCAACAGGTTATCTTAATTTACTGTAAGGTACGTTGCATTTACCATATGATGGTAAAATTTACCATACTTGATAGTAGACTCCAATTTCAGCTAAGTATGCAGATGGTAAATTCTACCAGTCTAAAAAATGAAGATTATGAGCAAGAAATATCAAGGTTATAACTTGAAGATGAGTAAAATCCTTCATTTTAGAACTTACAATTAATATGAATCGAATAACATTTAAGGTTTTTGCATTCAAATATCAATCTCTCAAGTATTTTTGAGGCAGAAAATCAACATTTTATGTCCAGAAAAATCCAGGTTTTGAACCAAAGTGCGACCACGATGCGCCATGGCCTTAAAATTTTTATCACCTCAAAAAAAAAAAAAAAAAAAAAAAAAAAAAAAAAAAATGAGTTACATAAAAAATAAAATTTACGTAAAAAGTGCGCTTTCCCGATACAGAAATTGCTTTGCCTTGGATCGGGTCATCACTCAGGGATTTTGATTGAGCAGTTAATTTTAGTGTTGTGCATCGAGTTGAGAGTTGCGACAAACACCTATGGAATATTTTCGGCTTCGATGAACAACGGTTGGTCACCTGATGTTTTGATGTTTGTGGTGAATGGGTCTGTTGCAAACTTTTGCTACAGCGCTACACATGCAGTGATCAATCATAGATATGTAAAATCGCGTGAAAAGTCCATTGGTGGCAGCAGAAAGTCATAAAATGCAATAACAAATTCACAAGAGGCATTTAACTGAAATCCAAGATGGCGGTAAAATATCAAGCAACCCCTGTATGCAAGCACCATGAACATCCAACATTGCCAACCTCACAACATCGATCACAACCAATCGCAAAGCAAACAAACTCATAACCTCCGATGCTGTGAGGTTGTTAACGTTGGCTGTTAATGGATGTTCACGGTGCGTGCACACAGGTTGCTCGATATTTTACCGCCATCTTGGGTTTCAGTTAAACCCCTCTTGTGAGTTTAATACTGCATTTTATGACTTTCTGATACCACCAATGGACTTTTCACGTGATTTTACTCAAGATTTACTCTCTGTATCGCTGTAGCAAAACTTTGCAACAGACCCATTCTGGTTCAATTATTGCTTTGTTTTGATCACTGACAATAAGCGAATTTTACCATTCGAAATAAACAAAACAAAAATTAACTGGTTAAAATCTTCACCCAAACCAACGACCATGCGTTATTTTTTTTAGACCTCCGTGCATGCATACTTAAACGGGTTTGATTAAACTGCAGATTTCTAACTTGACACTTCCAAATTTTTAACATTAACTTCACCAAAACACCTCAAAAACGGGTTTTGTGGGTTTTATTGACTCTGAAATTGATGAGCAGATGCCAAACCATCCTGTCATGTATTTAATTATATTAAATGCAATAGTTGTGATTTTTGGCAACGCTGCAGCTCCCCCTACCCCCGGCCTATTTTTGGTCGGTCCCGCTCTCTTCTATGGCATGGCCAACGATATTCACATGTATAATCAAATACAAATAAAGTTATCCAAGTTTACAAAGTGAATCTGTGTATCAATATTATTTTGTTAGTCTACCGGGTAAAATACTACACATCCATCGTCAAATAACTCTGCTTTTGTTTGACAAACGGAACATCAACTAAACTTGCAACGTTTGGCTCACCTGCCGTTTGTGATGGATTTTGTCTCGTCGCACTACGATCTCAGATTGTTAAAAAAAAAAAAAAAAAAAAAAAAAAAAAAATCTTAAAGTAAATTTCTCCTCAACGGGGCTCTTGCAAACTTTTGCTGTGAGCAAATAAATAGTCCAATCTTGTGTAAAAACCAGCGAAAATCACGAAATCCACACTGAGAAAGTCTAAAATGCAGTAATAAACCTACATAACTAATTTAATGGCAAGATTGTAATGGCGGTTCGACGCAGGTATAATGGGAGATTCCTGTCTATTATGTCGCACTTTCTCCCCCAAATCACTGAGATATTTCTCAATTTAGATAGAAATCTCTCATGATTCATGCGTCTCTCTGCCATAAATAAAGCCCGATTTTGAGAGTGAATTTCGTGATTTTTTAGTGTACTCATCGTCATTTTTACAGGTTTTGTGATGAATCAACTATTCACTCACCTGTAGCAAAAGTTTGCAAGAGCCCCATTGGTCATTTATAAACTGGGTCATTCCATTTTAAATCAACCAAAATTAATGAAATATGTTGCTGCCTAGTCATGGATTTTGGAAATATTTTGAGGGGTGATTGTAACTACTTTTAGTAGCTCAAAACGTATTTTTTCATATTTTTTTAGCTTACGGCCCCTGAGATATAGGCAACCGGAAATTCAAAAATTGCGATTTTAGGCTTATCTTTGAACGCCTGCCACAGCCTTAATTCTCAACGAAAAGATACGGTTGAGGTCTCATTTTGATGCATTTTGCGTCCTCTTTTCATTGCTTTAGGTCGTTTTTTATTAATTGAAGGTTTAGCAGGTTGCATACCTATTTGAACTTTGGCGACCCTATCGCAATTTTTCCGATCTTTGATAATTTTTTTAAATAGGATAGCGTTGGTAGAAAAAATTCATACTTTCCAAGCTTTAAGTACACTACTAAGAGTACCTGCTCAAAAAAATTGGATCTCCTGAGCAATTTTTTCTAGTTGAAAAAATTGCTTAAAGTCGGCTAAAATTAAGAAAGACCCAACTTTGAAGTTAAAAAAGTCGATGTGGGGATTCATGAAAAAATCTTAAAAAATAATTAAAATCACCGCTTTTATGTCTACTTTCAATATCTGAAGTCGAAAGTTTGTGTATTTGATCGCTACAGTCGAAATTTTTTTTTTCAAAATTGGTAAAAATACAATTTGCTCGAACACCCGGGATCGAAGCGAATAGAAGAGCCAACTCTTTGAGGTTTAAAAATCTCGCAAAATCTCTAAAATGATCGCTTTTAAGTTCTTTTCCAACGCCTGAAGTCGAAAATTTGATTATTGAAGCGCTTCAGTTGAAAAACAAGTTCGTAAAATCGGTTAAAAACACCATTAGCGCGGCCACAATCTGAGCTCAGTTCAGGGCATTGGGGCGTCGCGTGAAATTTTACCAATTTTACAAGCTTGTATTTCAACTGAAGTGCTTCAATAATCAAATTTTCGACTTCAGGCGTTGGAAAAGAACTTAAAAGCGATCATTTTAGAGATTTTGCGAGATTTTTAAACCTCAAAGAGTTGGCTCTTCTATTCGCTTCGATCCCGGGTGTTCGAGCAAATTGTATTTTTACCAATTTTGAAAAAAAAAATTTCGACTGTAGCGATCAAATACACAAACTTTCGACTTCAGATATTGAAAGTAGACATAAAAGCGGTGATTTTAATTATTTTTTAAGATTTTTTCATGAATCCCCACATCGACTTTTTTAACTTCAAAGTTGGGTCTTTCTTAATTTTAGCCGACTTTAAGCAATTTTTTCAACTAGAAAAAAATTTCTCAGGAGATCCAATTTTTTTTGAGCAGGTACTCTTAGTAGTGTACTTAAAGCTTGGAAAGTATGAATTTTTTCTACCAACGCTATCCTATTTAAAAAAATTATCAAAGATCGGAAAAATTGCGATAGGGTCGCCAAAGTTCAAATAGGTATGCAACCTGCTAAACCTTCAATTAATGAAAAACGACCTAAAGCAATGAAAAGAGGACGCAAAATGCATCAAAATGAGACCTCAACCGTATCTTTTCGTTGAGAATTAAGGCTGTGGCAGGCGTTCAAAGATAAGCCTAAAATCGCAATTTTTGAATTTCCGGTTGCCTATATCTCAGGGGCCGTAAGCTAAAAAAATATGAAAAAATACGTTTTGAGCTACTAAAAGTAGTTACAATCACCCCTCAAAATATTTCCAAAATCCATGACTAGGCAGCACAGGCTCTGGTTGATTTAAAATGGAATGACCCATCTTTTAAGACTAAATTTGATTGCAGAAAACGCACTTAACAAGCAATCTAAACATGTTAATGTCACCAGAAAGTTTTAAATCAAGCTTAAAAGGTCGAAAACTATAATTTTTTATGCATTTTTTTCACTGATTATTGTAGGCCTTTTTTCCGATCTCAAACCATAGTGCATTGATTGCCTGTTAGATTGCGTACGAAGCGCTTATGTTTGATCCGAACTGTTTGTTCGGTAACGATCACTGACACCGATTCAATTTGAGGTCCGATCAAGTTGGAAATCAACCTGTATATAGTTCAACCGATGAGCATTAGTCAACTCCAAGTGAAGCTTTGAGCCACCTTGACTTGAGGGTCATCTATGCCGTTTGGTGAGCAAAGTGTGAGGTTGTGCTTAGTTCCAGTCAATTCCGACTTTTCCCCAACTTGATCGGGCCCCTGAACTCTGGGGGGTGATCACGGAGGATCGGATCGTTTTGGTATCGTTATCGTTATCGTTTACATGTAACCTTATGGGTGGCTCAACTGATCGAATCGTTTTGAGCTCCTCGCAACGATTGAAACAGACGAAAGGAAGCGATGAGTCGGAGGCTGTCGTAATCTCGATCGTTTGAAGTAGGAAGAAGCGAGGAGGGGATCACCTGCGCGATCAAGTTGCGCAGAAGCAAGCCCATTTGATTTAATGCAAACGATAACGATAACGAAACGATCCGATCCTCCGTGATCACCCCCCTGAACCTGCCCCGTGAGATGAGGAAGAAAAGAGTAACTCAACGGTGAGAGGCAACAATACAAACAACGCGCCTGATTGGCAAGAAATAGTTTTGTTGACTTTGGCGTTCGGTGTCCCCCGAAAATTCCCGAACCCTTCAAATCTTCACCCGAACCGAATAATAAAATATGCTTTCTATTTGAGCAAGTGCAGAGGCTTTTTCGGAGCTCTTCATCGGTGACCCAATTGAATAATGGGGCTCTTGCAAACTTTTGCTGTAGGGGATTGAAGAGTCGATTCTTGCATAAAAATCTGTAAAAATGACGATGAGTACACTTAAAAATCACGAAATTTACTCTCACAAGGGGAGGTCACGATGTGTCCGGCTCCGATTTTCATGAAATTTGCATGAAAATGTAGCTTTGGTACGTCTTACTGAGGATCAAGAATCGTTATCGGCAAATGGGCACATGGAAAGTCAAAAAAAATTTTCAAAGTTTCGTCAAAATCTGCGAAATTCAAAGTGTGCGGCCAATGTATTGGAATTTCCGGACGCTATTCGCGTCGCAGTTCTGTGGCCGACTGGTACGGCGCTCGACTTGAAACACACTGGTCGTGCGTTCGATCCTGGGGTCGACCGTTTCATTTTTGCACTTCAATATCTAATTTTAATTGGTGAATAACATGTTGTTGTTGTTTTTGTTTTGTTTTTGTTTTTTTTTTTTTTTAGTAAGTCGGGAAAAAAATTAGACAAAAAAGAAATTTTGGAAATGATTGAATAACGTATTTCGGATGAAAAGCTAGAGTAATTTTTTAATGACAAGATTATAATTTTCTCGGCATTGTACACAAGTTTCAACCATTAGAAGTGTAGGTAGGTAATCTGATGATAGTGCAACTGACTCATAACTAGCTCCGCTCTCTTCTGAAACGTATTGTCATTGCACGACGCACGATCAAATCGCATTTATAATCTTATCATTAAGAAATTACTTTAGCTTTTCATCCGAAAGACGTTATTCAATCATTTCCAAAATTTATTTTTTGTCTAATTTCTTTCCCGACTTACGAAAAAAAAAAAAAAACAAAGATGACAAAAAACAAAACAAAAACAACAACAACATGTTATCCACCAATTAAAATTAGATATTGAAGTGCAAAAATGAAACGGTCGACCCCAGGATCGAACGCACGACCAGTGTATTTCGAGTCGAGCGCCGTACCAGTCGGCCACAGAACTGCTACACGAATGGGCCCGGAAATTCCAATACATTAGCCGCACACTTTGAATTTCGCAGATTTTGACGAAACTTTGAAAATTTTTTTTGACTTTCCATGTGCCCATTTGCCGATAACGATTCTTGATCCTCAATAAGACGTACCTAAGCTACATTTTCATGCAAATTTCATGAAAATCGGAGCCGGACACATCGTGACCTCCCCTTGTCAGAATTGGGCAAAATGGCGGAGAGACGCTGGTGTCATGGGAGATTCCCATCTAAATTGAGACATATCTCTGTGTTTCCGTAGAGAAAGTGACAAATTAGACAGGAATCTCCCATGATACCTGCGTTGAACCGCCATTACGATCTTGCCGTTATAGCAGTTATGTGAGTTTTTCTACGGAATATTAGACTTTCTTTGTGTGCTTTTTGTGATTTTCGCTGGTTTTTACATCAGATTGTACTATTTATTTGCTAATAGAAAAAGTTTGCAAGAACCCCATTGTCGTTGACGGTGACCAACTAAAATTTTTATTGAGCCTTTCAAAAGTCTTGGCAGTTCTGGACTCTGAGAAAATAGTAAAATACGAACGCCACGATTTGAACATTATTCGGTGTTCCGATCTCAGCGTAAAAGTTGTTTAAACTAGATGCTTTGCGGGCTGCCTGACTCATTTCCATAAATAATTAACATACCTGCTAGTACTTTCTCATTTTGTACAAAATTGACAAAAGCTTTTTTCATGAATGAGTCCACCAAATTACGATGCTAACGAGCAAACCAATTATCTATAGAAATGAAATTCGACATTAACCATCAATATGAACCTATGGACCCTGAAAGTATTGCAAATGGAAGTTCCTCTAACCCTCTTAATTTTTCCATTCGAGGGAGATTGTAATCTCTAACTTTACCATAGAGGTGTTCTGTTTGCCGAGATAATAATAGATTAATCGGTTCCTAAATCAATCGATTATCTATATCAACCAATTAATCGAAAAGTTCGAAAATATCAATCATTAAAAAGTTAATAGAACAATCGATCTATCCAGGAAAATTCAGACATTTTTCAAATATTTTGCGGTGGTTTTACAAAAATTTGATTGTTATTTCATTGGCTCATAAAGCATGATTTGTTTCCAATCAATCGATTTTGATTAATCCTTACAATATATTGTACATTTTGAGAGTGAATCGATTTCGATTCATCGATTAGTCAACTAATCGAACACCCCTACTTTATCATGTAAATTATCGAAACTTTCGGTACACATATCTCAAAACCAGTGGCACCTTGACCTTTTTTTCAAGGAGCTCGCGTTCACGCAGGCGATAGAAATCGCGAGTATGATGATCACCTTAAAACTTGCGGGAGTCGAACTGTCAATAACCGAATATTTTTTAAAGAAAAAAACCGCGCAATATTAAGCGAATTTTCGCGATTGAATATGATTAACAATACCAACCTAACTCACGTATTCAATGAAACTCAACTTTGTTTTTAGGTGTTTTCGGGGCATCGATAGCATCAATTCGATTTTGAATTCACCTTCGGACTTGAATTCAAAATCGAATTGATGCCGTCGATGCCCCCGAAAACACCGTAAAGTTTGAAAAACACGATCCAGTTTCGTATCATCCACTGTTATCATGCGTAGGTTGGCAATGATTTTGTCTAATTTCGTTGGATATGTTCGTCGCAAAAATTCGCTTATTAAAAGTGAAAGTACGGATATCTGCAAACTATCGACGACCGAGAGATTTAATTGATCGGAGATCTGGCCAATCTCAAACTTTCAGCGTCTGTATGTATTTCGTTTTCAGTTGCTATATAGCTAGAATCAGTTGAATGAAGAGCGGTCAATATTTGCTTCCAATTGGCATCGTTATCAATTATCAAGGTTGTCTGATTTTCCTGCAAATTGCCAAATTTTACAATTTGTCAAATGGGAAAAAATCTGACGAATATCCGGAAACATGGCAACACTGAATTTCGCTATAGTGACCGCATAAAATAGTTTACTCTTACAAGCAGTGATATGCTGTCAAGGCGGCCAAACAGGTCTGCTTATATACTTTGGGAATAATTTTATTACTAGATCGAAATGAAGCTCAAAAGCAGGTCATCGATTACGTTGATGTGTCATCAAGAATCAGCAGGGCCCCCACTTCAATATTTGAGCCCTGATTATTATTGTGAACCGTGCTTTGGACCCTTCTTGGAAGTGCCCGGAAGAGCACAACGGACGTTTTGAGAGCCCTGCGCCGTGTAAGCGATTAAAAGCCCGCCAGAAAGACAGGGCTGCTCGTAAGTCTCTTTTCCCATTCAAAATAACATTGGAGGTGCCCCGGAAGAGCACAACGGACGTTTTGAGAGCCCTGCGCCGTGTAAGCGATTAAAAGCCCACCAGAAAGACAGGGCTGCTCGTAAGTCTCTTTTCCCATTCAAAATAACATTGGAGGTGCCCCGGAAGAGCACAACGGACGTTTTGAGAGCCCTGCGCCGTGTAAGCGATTAAAAGCCCACCAGAAAGACAGGGCTGCTCGTAAGTCTCTTTTCCCATTCAAAATAACATTGGAGGTGCCCCGGAAGAGCACAACGGATGTTTTGAGAGCCCTGCGCCGTGTAAGCGATTAAAAGCCCACCAGAAAGACGGGGCTGCTCGTAAGTCTCTTTTCCCATTCAAAATAACATTGGAGGTGCCCCGAAAGAGCACAACGGACGTTTTGAGAGCCCTGCGCCGTGTAAGCGATTAAAAGCCCACCAGAAAGACAGGGCTGCTCGTAAGTCTCTTTTCCCATTCAAAATAACTTTGGAGGTGCCCCGGAAGAGCACAACGGACGTTTTGAGAGCCCTGCGCCGTGTAAGCGATTAAAAGCCCGCCAGAAAGACGGGGCTGCTCGTAAGTCTCTTTTCCCATTCAAAATAACATTGGAGGTGCCCCGGAAGAGCACAACGGATGTTTTGAGAGCCCTGCGCCTATAGTTCGTTTCATTTAAATAGAAGCTTCAGCTCGACTCTTTGTCCCCCGATTTTTACCCTCCCTCTCGTACCTGCAATGACTCTCTGCGAGACCCGTCCCGTCCGTCGGGGATTCCGCTCCGTCACAATAGACTGTCCTTTGGATTGCTGACTGTCCATTGTGATGGAATGAATCCCCGACCGATGGGACAGGCCTCGAGTCATCACACGTACGAGAGAGAGGGTGAAACTGGTGGGGGAAAGAGTCGAGCTCAATTTTCTATTTAAATGAAACGGACGATAGCAATAAGCTGGCATAATGTTAGGTGTAAAATGATCTGTAGGTAGTCCCTATGTGTAGGGAGTTAAGACAAGAGGATAGTCAACCTATGATTGGTCGATGAGTTTTAGGCTCCACGGACGCCGCCATTGGATGCGATTTTGCACTTTTGTTTACAATCGCAGTTGTTTACCAATATTGTTTTGCGGAAAAAGAGTTAATTTTCGATGAATGTGTTAATTTTAATCATAATATACCACAAGAATGTCTACAAATCCCAAAAGACTCTTTCAAAGCGTAAATTGATGTCGATCAACAAAAGGAGTGAAAGATTACATCGTTAGAAACTCAGCTGCTTTGTAATCTTTGCAGTGGACCAAAACACAACGACGGCCCTCAGAATGTAAGCAAATGTGCGAAATCGCATCGGCGCCCATGGTTTCACTTGTCTCAACTCTCTACTTATATAGGGACTCTAAAATGATCATTACTCCACCTGGAGTAGTTGCATTGCCCAATTTAATAAAATAAAATAAAAAAAAAATGAATAAAAATGCAAACGCACCTCCCATGTTTTTGAATGTTTTTTCGATCAACAACGGCATCCAAAATTGCGGCCAATTAAAAAGAGATAAAAGTAATCCTTTTTGACAGTTTTCCGATACCCCAAATCTTGCCCACTCTCCTTTCCAAAAACCTAATCCCTCCCCTGGAGTGCCTTTATAATCAGTGATGTAGTTTAGTTGCACTACCGACGGATTCCATTTTCGATTGTTGACTCTTACATAAAATTCCAAGAAAAGTTTCGAAGGTCGCAATCGCGTAACAGGATTATTTATCTTGGCTCATAATATAGGTTAGGTATCTCAAACTCACAATATTTTGACCGAGATCGAGGTTTAAAGGACGCCGCGCCGCCGCTTACAACAAGTATTATTATTTACTCATTTTTATTTCTTATCTATCAAAAATTGTATTTCTTCAGTTTCGTCCGCTTGTGAAATTTTTCAGATTCGACATAGAGGATCCCGGACGATCAACTCGTAGAGCCAAGCGAATGTTTGTGTAAGTAGTTAAAAAGTATTTGTTTATTTGCTATTCCGTTGTACGCTTCAATATTTACGCATTTCCAGCGTTAACATATATCTCTGCCATTAACTCCTGGCACACCTACAAAGTGGTTTGCAGTACTTTTCAGGAAGTGAGCGCTGAATGGTAAGCAAAGCAAATCTTAGGAGCAAACTAAGATCAAGTGATGGGTGCGGGAACCAATCAGCGCTCATTATTAACAAAGTGCTGCAAATTATTTTGCGTTGTGACAGGGGCTATTAACTTTTAATGAACTCGTCTCCTTGCTACGAACTATCTAATTTTGACTCGTCGAGCAAATAAACTTTACAAAACTTAAACGTAGGTATTTTCCTCTTCCTATGCAGTATACATACATATACACACGGGGGGGAAAAGACTGGTAGAATTTACCATCTGCATAGCTAATTTTGGAGTATGCTATCAAGTATGGTAAATAAAATTTGATTTTTACGACTTAACGACATATGGTGTCCGGCTGTTATGAACGTAAAACCAAAGTTTTCTCATCATAAGATACCTCTTTCTCACCCCTTTCGCGGAATTTTCAATGTATTTTGACCCGCTGATTCGGTCTTAGTTTTTACTCAAAACTCGTATTTTTTCCAGAATTTCGAATTTTTTGCTGAGAAGACATAATTACAAATTTACTTAAAATCTAGGCCAGTTTAATGAAAACTGATAGCATTTTTGAAACCAGCGTCTCCAAATATATAAGATAGCAATGATGAAGTGGAATTGTAGGCGTAGAATTATTCTAAAACACTAAAAGTTAGTAAAATTAACACTGATGGATGGTGAATGTCGCGGATACATTATGTCGCTTTTGATGCTTACTTATAAAATTTTACCATCATATGATAAATACAACGTACTCTGTCGTAAATTAAGATGACCTGTTGAACGTTGGTACATTTCACCACAAGGTACTTGGTAGAGGTAGTTTCAGAAGTGTAGGCGGACCTAGACCGATAATCTTTGGAATTTGTCAACATTATTTCTGATATTACTCGATGAAAATGATTAAAAATGAAATTGAGTGTTTACTTTTCAATGAGGAAACCTTTAAACACAAAAGAATAAAGTCAGGAGCAAATTCGGTATTGATTTGAAGGAATGAAAGTTGAAAATTCGCCAAAGATTATGGTTTTGGTCCGCCTACACTTCTGAAACTACCTCTAGTAGACTCCAAAATCAGCTATGCAGATGGTAAATTCTACCAGTCTTTTATTTTCCGTGCAAGACGAAATAATCGCTGGTTGAATAAGGTAAAACCGAACACAGCAAAAAATTAGAAATTTTTTCTTAAGGTGATTCCAGGCGAAACTTTTCCAGATTTCAATCCGATGGATGGCGCCACTAGTCGCCGCTTTTGGGGAAAGTCGTGTTTTTGGCATTTTAAATTGAAACCCTAGAAAAAACGCAAAGACCAATAACGTCAGCTCCTGCGAAATTTTTTTATGGATTATTTTGAATCCAAAACGAGAAAAATTTTGTTAGTAGTTAAAGCCGTAAATTGTGAAATTCGTTTCGTCGTAAGCTTAGTGAGTGCAAGCGAATGCGAGTGATAATATGTCTATCTGCCTCACTCGCACCCATTGAGGCTTATGGGAATTTTTGCACTTCGTAATTTCCAGCTTTATTTTTGAGTGCGTTTCAGCTTGAAACTTTCGGGGTATCTTCCTGAAGTATGCTCGCAGGTGCTGACGTTTCTCAAATTTGTACTTTCAGCGTGAATTCGTCACTTTCAGCCAAAAACTGTTCCCTTTTTGAGCAGCGCGACATGGTGTCTACGGTTGGAACTAATCAACCGTGGAATCATCTTAAGGTGATTCCAGGCGAAACTTTTCCAGATTTCAATCCGATGGATGGCGCCACTAGTCGCCGCTTTTGGGAAAAGTCGTGTTTTTGGCATTTTAAATTGAAACCCTAGAAAAAACGCAAAGTCCAATAACGTCAGCTCCTGCGAAATTTTTTTATGGATTATTTTGAATCCAAAACGAGAAAAATTTTGTTAGTAGTTAAAGCCGTAAATTGTGAAATTCGTTTCGTCGTAAGCTTAGTGAGTGCAAGTGAGTGCGAGTGATAATATGTCTATCTGCCTCACTCGCACTCATTGAGGCTTATGGGAATTTTTGCCCTTCGTAATTTCCAGCTTTATTTTTGAGTGTGTTTCAGTTTGAAACTTTCAGGGTATCTTCCTGAAGTATGCTCGCAGCTGCTGACGTTCCTCAAATTTGTACTTTCAGCGTGAATTCGTCACTTTCAGCCAAAAACTGTTCCCTTTTTGAGCAGCGCGACATGGTGTCTACGGTTGGAACTAATCGACCCTGGAATCATCCTAAGTTCTTCTAAGGCACTAAAGAAATATTATTGGTAGTGCCTCTGAGTGTCATTTATTGAATACGTAAATTCATTTTCTCGATTCTTAAAAAGTTGAAAGGGTCTGTTGCTAACTTCTGCTACAGCTTAATGAAAGGGTTGATTTATAATGTAAAATCACTTGAAAACAACTCCGTTGAGAGCATCAGAAAGTTTCAAAATCCACTCACAAACTCAGAAAATAAATGTTTTAAGAAAATCACAAGAACCCAAGCAGCAGAAATTGCAATTAATTGTAAAAAAAATCGACGATTAATCAACAATTTATTGCAATTAAATTGAAGAAGGTAAAATTGCAATTTTATTGCAATTTTATTTGGATAGTGTCCACTCAGTTTTTGCGGATGAAATTGCAATGTAATTTCAATGAAATGGCAATTAAATTTGGTCACCGAAGCAACAACAACAAAAAAAAAAAAAAGTGTTTCCAGTTTGTCGACACCATGTTGCAGGAGCGGCTCGTGCAATTTGGCAACCGTGCATTTTTGCCATTTAAACCTATGCAAAAGTATAGATTTCTTGAGTGCAATGTGTCCCTCATGAGGATCGAGGAGCAATTGTTTTACATAGGCTCAAATGGAGAAAATAAATTGTTGCCACAATTCACGAACCGCCACTGCCATGATGTGGCAACGACTTTTAAAAATTGTCTAACAACTGTTGAAAAGTTATTGAAAATTTTGGACGAATTTTTAAACAATTGTGAAAAAAAAAAAAATATTAATAATTTTTTGAAAGTTTTTCAATAAATAATATCAATATTTTTGGCACTCACTTTACGCGAGAAACCCGAATCTGCGTCCATTTGTCAAAATTCAAAATCCATTATGGCGGCGATATGCATATAGTCGCAGCGTCACTTAAAATTGTCCAAATTCAATGAACGAACTTTGGGTAGAAAATAATCTACACAGCAAGCACTCTGCGATGGGCTTGGCGCTGATACCCAAAATTTGATTTAAATTTGACTTTTAGGCCTAATAAAAAATTCGACAATTTTGGATGATTTTGAACCCCAGTTTCGGGTATCGGCGCCAAGCCCATCGTAAAGTGCTTGCTGTGTAGATTATTTTTACCCCAAGTTCGTTCAATTTTGACAATATTAAGTGACGCTGCGATTATATGCATATCACCGCCATATTGGATTTTGAATTTTGAAAAATGGATGCAGATTCGGGTTTCTCGCGTGAAACACCTCCGGAAACCAAATTTCATGTAAATCCGTTGAAATCTAGGCAAGTTAGACGTGATAAGCAAATCGCCGCCATCTTTAATTTGCAAAATTTAAATAGTAGATGACATTTTCGACTTCCTCGTGTGAAAATACCACTGGATGCTAAATTGTTTGTAAATCCGTTGAAAACTAAGCAAGTTAGTCATGATGAGGATATCACCGCCATTTTGAATTTTTGGCATTTGAAAAAAAGGTAGCAGATTCAGTTTCCTTACGTAAATATGCCCTCGGATACTAAATATCATGAAAATCCGTTGATAACTAGGCATATTAGACATGATATGCATATCGCCACCATCTTGGATTTTCTAAATTTAAATAACAGATGGCAGATTTGGCTTCCTCGTGTGGAAATATCTCCCAGTCTCAAATTTCGTGCAAATCCGTTGAAAAGTAGGCAAGTTAGTCATGATAAGCATATCGCCGCCATCTTGAATTTTCGAAATTTGAAAAATGGATAGCAGAATCGGACTCCTCGACCAATTTTACCTGGGACCACCAATTTTCATGCTAATCGGATTACATCCGACCGTATTTTCCAAAATGAACGTCCGCAAACTTATATACTTGAAATTCGTCGCGAATCCTTAATTGTCAGGGCAGTGTACTGGTTAGGACGCTAGGCTAGGAATTGATAGGTCGCGGGTTCGAATCCCGGTCGTGGCGTTAAACTTTGTCTAGAATTTGAGAGAGACAGATGTGTGGAATTCACCGAAAAGTATGATCATAATTTTTATCGATTTTATTCTTCCCACCCCCCCCCAATCCCTCCTTCCATCCCTACTCCACCGCCCCTTTCACTTTCTCTCCAATTTCAACCCCATAAATTGCAATTTAATTGCAATTTCCTTTCAATTTTGCTTCAATTAATTGCCACAAATTGCCAGGATATTGAAGGAAAATTGGCAATTAATTGTTGATTTAATTGCCAATTTAATTGCAATTTGCTTGCAATGAAATTGCTATAAAGTGTACAATTAATTGCAAAATTCTGCTGCTTGGGAAAGCAGTCGAATGAGTGGGTCACAAGGATGGAGATTGGAGGTGTCCCAATAAATTTCAGTTTTCTTTGCTGAGAAAAGTGATTCATCGTAGAAAAAGCTGCGATTAGATGGGACTCTCACGTTGTCACCCGCTATTTCGACCGTCATCTTGTAATGGGTCTGTTGCAAAATTTTCCTGCAACAATTAAGAGTGTTTAATCTAATGTAAAATCGCCTGAAAAGTCCATTGGTGGCATCAGAAAGTCATACAATGCAATAATAAACTCACAAGAGGCGGGCGTTTAATGAAATCCAAGATGGCGGATAAATATCGAGCAATCTGCATGCACTATGCACCGTGAACATCCAAGGATGACCAACTTTGACAACCTCACTGGAGGTAGAGGTTATGTGTTTTGTTTACGTTGTGATTGGTTGTGATCGATATTGTGAGGTTGGCTATTCTTAGATGTTCGTGGTGCTTGCATACAAATTGCTCGATATTTCTCCGCCATCTAGGATTTCATTAAACGCCTCTTTCGAGTGTATTATTGCATTCAATGACTTTCTGATGCCACCAATGGACTTTCCAGGCGACATTATATTAAACATCCTTAATCGTTGTAGCAAAAGTTTGCAACAGACCCATTTTTTTAAACGCATTTATAGAGTTTGCGAGTGAATTTTTGTACTTCCTGATGCTCTCAAAGTTATTTTCAAGTGATTTTACACCTAACGCTTTGCACTGTAATTTTCTTTCTTTCTGTCCATCTCTTGTATACTTTTATTCATAGTGGCGTAGCGTGCAATTTGGCAACGTTGTATTCTGTCCTTTTAACCCCTTATGGGCCTAGCCCGAGTTACCTATTCATTGTTACCTATTCACATTGTTTTAATCTTCATTCCGGATAAACGCAAATATAGATGAAAAAACTATAATAGATAAGGTCTCGTTGGGCGCCTTCAGTTCGTCTTGTAGGCAATTCCAACTCCAACAAGTACGAACAGTTAACTACCTTCCCTCTAAAAACGACGGAATGGTGTTCTCTTGAACTAACCTGGTCCTTTTAAAGGGTTAAAGCCTTGTAGGTTGAATGCGAGGTGTCCTACGAACACCCAATAGTTCGATCTTTTTCATAGATTTAAATGGATGAACTGCAACGTTGCCAAATTGCACGCTACGTCACTGTTTTTTTATTCTTTCTTATTCCGCTCAAAATTTCGATGTCACAATTTCTTATTTAATATTTGCGTGATTAATTTTTAGAATCAAAATTGCATCAGGTATCGCTATTGTACTAATAATTATACTCTTCGTTTATCTTGGGATTGCCTACTACGATTCGATCTCAGCTTGGCTCTTGTCGGACGGAGACACTGGGGAAGTCATCACAGATTCGGCCTCCCTAGAGCAACACTTCAAACGATTCGCCGTCTGTACGGACGCCCCACCATGCTCAACTGCTGGCAAGTAAGTACACTATACTATACCCTATGTTGCAGTTCTTCCATTTGAACCCATGAAAAAGATCGAAGTATTGGGTGTTCGGTGAACACCTTCGCATTCGACCTTTTGCTTGGGTTTAAATAGACCCAAAAAACCGTTGCCAATGGAGCTCTTGCAAACTTTTGCGTAGCGTGTGATTCGGCAATGCTGTAGTTCTTCCATTTAAACCAATGAAAAATATCGAAGTATTGGGGTTCGGTGAACACCTTCGCATTCGATCTTTTACGTGGGTTTAAATGGACCCAAAAAAAAAAAAAGTTGCCAATGGGGTTCTTGCAAACTTTTGCTGTGTGCAAATAAATAGTCAAATCTGATGTAAAGACTAGCGAAAACCACGAAAATCACCCTTTTAAAGTTTAAAATTCAGTAATAAACATACAACACTGCTATAACGACAAAATTTTAATGGTGGTTCAAAGCAGGTATCATGGGATATTCCTGTCTATTGTGTTACTTTTTCGACGGAAATACAGTGATAAGTCGCAATTTAGATTGGTATCTCCCATGATACCTGCGTCTATCCGCCAGTAATCCCGATTCTAAGAGTGAATTTTGAGATTTTTAAGTGACTCATCGTCATTTTTACAGGTTTTCATGCAAGTATCGACTCTTTACTCCCCTGTAGCAAAAGTTTGCAAGAGCCCCATTTGCATGCTACGCTACTGAACATATTCTATGTGCGTATAGTGCACGTACAACATGTTCAAAGTTTTTTGTATGTGCGTATGTATTTGGAGAGGGGGGGGCAGCATACATGCCACCCACAATCCACATCTCAGCTAAACAAATAAAAGAATTGGAAAGAAGTTTATAATTATCGATGGCTTCATTCCAAATCCACACCACTTTCACTTACTCGTATATTTTTTTATTTGTGTTTTTTCCCCCTTCACGATAGCTTCTCAGGAAATTTAAGTTCTTCGCGGAAAGTAGATTAAAACAATATATCAAAATGTTTCAAACTTCCGAATGATTTTTTTCTTTAGTGGTCGAAAGCAAGGGGCCTTCAAGGCGGAAAAACAGGCAATAAAAGCTCTGAAAAGAATGGAAATTCGATTACTTGATAAAAGTAGACAGTTTAAGAGCAAAGATGGCGGAGCTTTGCAGATATCATAGGGGATGATTCCAATCTATTTCTCTCTCTCTCTCTCTCTCTCTCTCTCTCTCTCTCTCTCTCTCTCTCTCACTCACTCTCACTCTCACTCTCACTCTCACTCTCTCTCTTTCTCTCTCTCTCTCTCTCTAAAAATAAATCTAATTAAATTTTCCTTGTTTTGATTTTTTTGTTTCATGTATTTATTTACTAGCTTACTTATCTACTTATGTATTTATTTTGTTTATTTATTTTCTCTTTTGATAACACATTTTCGATTCATATTTTATTTTGTAATGTTTTCATACATCTTTGAATCTTCTGTACTAATATCATTTACTTATTTCCTTTTTAATTTTTTATTTATTTATTTATCTATTTACTTATTTATTTATTTATTTATTTATCTATTTAGTCACTTTTTTCCCTCCCTCTCTTTCTCTTCCTGTTTACTTAGTGTTAGGTTAAATATAAGAGAGGGCCTTGGAGCCCTAATTTTGCCTTGTGCTTAGAGAACTCTTTATTTATCTATTGTTTTTCTCTCTTGTATTTTCTTGTGCTCTCTCCCTCTACCTCTCTCTCTCTCTCTCTCTCTCCTCTCTCTCTCTCTCTCTCTTTCTCTCTATCCTCTCTCTCTCTTTCTCTCTCTCTCTACAGAAACAAACAGAGGAAGCGTCTCAGATTAGATAGGCATCTCCCACAGTACCTGCGAAGCTCCGTCATTAATCCTTAAATTTCGATGTCATTTTGTGAGTCTGTGAGTGAATTTTGTAATTTCTGAATGAGCTCATCGTACAGTTCTCGCGGATCTATACTCAAGAATTAACTACGTACTATATTCAGTCTCTACGCTGGAAAAGAAACCGGTGGTAGAATTTACCATCTGCACAGCTGATTTTGGAGTCAGCTATCAAGTATGGTAAATTTTACCATCATATGGTAAATGCGACGTACCTTAGTGTAAATTAAAAAAAAAAAACCTGTTGTTACATTTCACCAGGAGGTACGTTGCATTTACCATACTTGATAGCTGACTCCAAAATCAGCTATGTAGATGGTAAATTCTACCTGTCTTTTATTTTCCGTGTAATAGCAAAAGTTAGCAAAATAAGCCCCATTCGGGTTACGTCAAATCGTCGACGTAGGACTCGTCCAACTGCTTGTGTACAGATAGAGACTGTTATTTGCAAAATGTAGAGACCTATATCATGTACATTAACTCGTAAAATGAGCGTATTGATATATTCATCGGAACTCGGAAGCGATATTTGGCAGCTCGATCCGGCGATGTAATCAATAAGGCTTGCGCGGTATGAAAATCACTTCCGCAATTTTCAAACGACGCGGCGGTATTCGTAATGCCTATTCGTTATATATTTTTCTCCTCAAAATGAAAGTATACTTGATGAGCTGCAAATAAACATGCCTTTGGTTTCTAATTAACTACCATTGTTCCGGAGATGAGATTTTGGCCCAAAATACATTGTTTTAAACGGAAATTTCGCGTAGTGACGTCACTACACACGCGCTTTTTTTACAATTTTACACGGGTGTACCTATCTCCAAAACCGGAACACTTATGAAAAAAGCCAAAGGCACCATTGCTCTCAGCTTATCAAGTAGGTACTGTCATTTTCTTGATAAAAAAACACTTTGCCCCATTGCATTGGGAGCTAGCGTGCGATCAGTGCTGATAAGGGCCAAATTCAAAGTCATCTTCTGACTCGCTGGAAATGGAGGGAAATGCCCGATACCAAACATTGGCGGATCCAGGACTCTGTCCTTCTCTCTCTTCTCCCATTAGATCGTGTGTGTTAGAAAAGGACAGATTAAGGGTGGTCTCGTGATTTTTGCGCCTCCTCTTCTATCCTCTTTTCTAACACATGAATTCATAAGGTCAGTGACGGTCTATTTTCAGGGAATTCACCGAATCCCTGAGAGATCGATACATTTGCATAGGTCAAAAGGAACAAAAGCAGAGTTGCTAAATCGTACGAGCCACCACTGAGAAAATGTGTGTTCTTATCAAGATGACCGATCTAAATTACTGAGACACTCTTCAAGTACACGACATTTCAGACCTTTATACAACTGCCCCATTAGGCTCTTATCAGAATGGGTCTGTTGCACACTTCGGCTACAGCGTTTTAAAGTATCAATTCTTATGTAAAAAGCCGAGAAAATAACAATGGCAGCATCAGAAAACACTAAAATTCAGTATTAAACTCACAAATTGCGAAAAACACTAGACACTATTCACCCCTGTATCTTTCCACCACGTGCACGATATTTCGCGAAATTAGCGCGGCACATTCAAATAATCACGGCCGACTGTCATCACAGCTGACTTCATTAAACAAATAAACAGTAAACACTGACAGCATCTCTGTTCGAATTCTTACGTTTCAATGTCCTCAATTCCTCACAAAAGGTTGTGAAAGGTACGGAGACCGATATTTGTGTCGAAAACTTATCAAAATGAAACAATAACACACAGGAGTTCCAAGCATGATGATCGAAGTTGGAATCATCCTTGAAACTCCTGTGTGTTATTGTTTCATTTTGACAAGTTTTCGACACAAATATCGGTTTCCGTGCCTTTCACCACCTTTTGTGAGGAATTGAGGACATTGAAACGTAAGAATTCGAACAGACGCCGTCAGCGTTTACTGTTTATTTGTTTACGAAGTCAGCTGTGATGACAGTCGGCCGTGATTATTTGAATGTGCCGCGCTAATTTCGCGAAATATCGTGCACGTGGTGGAAAGATACAGGGGTGAATAGTGTCTAGTGTTTTTCGCAATTTGTGAGTTTAATACTGAATTTTAGTGTTTTCTGATGCTGCCATTGTCATTTTTACCGCTTTTTACGAAAGAATTGATTTTTTAAAACGCTCTAGCCGAAACAGACCTATTGACCACGCTAGCTCCCAATGCAATTTCGGCTCTTGTTTATTCTTTGAATAAACAGATCCGAATGTCTACCAATCATCCAACTAATATGAAATCCAGTAGCTCGGCGTAAATCAATCTAATAGTTAGATCGTTACAATCATAGGATATTGTGTTTCTCTCTCTCAGCCCATTTGAACGCATGTGTTAGAAAAAGACAGAGACAGGGGCTGAAGTCACGTGACAGCTCCTATATCCATCCTTTTCTAACACACGCGTTCAAATAGGCTAAGAGAGAGAAAGACAATAACCTGGCTACGGCTATGGCTACATACAATACGGCGCATTTAATACCTAAGTGCTTGCAATCGCGTTAATGATGACTTTTAACGGCGTTTTAATGACACAACCGCGCAGGGCTGCCGTTTTGCGTAGAATCAATGCTATTTTTTAATTCACCGATGATTCCACCGGTTGAGAAAAGATTACACTGTTCAGTTCAGTGCATGACTATGATAAAGTGAAATACTCGCATCTGTAATCTTTTCTCAACCGGTGGAGTCGTCGATGACTTTAAAAAACTTGCGGATATTTTAATTAATCAACGAAGTTTCCACCGATTAAGGAAAGATTACAGATCAGAGTATTTACGTACATTACAGTCATACACTGAACTGAACTGTGTAATCTTTTCTCAACCGGTGGAATCATCGGTGAATTAAAAAATAGCATTGACTCTACGCAAAACGGCAGCCCTGCAACCGCGGCACACGATCACGTGTGAAGCAACCTCTTAAGCCAGAGTCTCCTTCGTGAGTGACGCGACGGGACTATAATACCTTTAGCCTCTACATAGTCACCTACTAAGAGCATAAGCATTGAGCATGCATTGGATATTGAAGAGAGCAGCAGGTTGAAGCAGATGACTGCAGACTATGAAATGCGCTCTGCAAAAGTTGCGTCATCGCATCCAACGCACGCCTCACGAGGGAATCGCTGTCGCAGACCTAGTCGGTCAGTCGGTGCGCAACACACACTGGGTCGAGACTTTTAAATATTTCTGGATATCGTTGTATATTAAGACCAGAGCTGCCGTTCTGCATGTAATGGGGCTCTTGCAAACTTTTGTTGTGAGCAAATCAAATAGTCCAATGTGATGTAAAAACCGGCGAGAATCACGAAAATCACACAAAGAAAGTCTAAAATTCAGTAATAAACTCACATAACTGCTATAACGGCCAGTTCGTAGTGGCGATTCAACGCAGGTATGGGGCTCTTGCAAACTTTTGCTGTGAGCAAATGAATAGTCCATTCTGATATAAAAACCAGCAAAAAACACGAAAACCACACTGAGAAAGTTTAAAATTCAGTAATAAACCTACATAACTACATGTATGGAAAGATCGTAATGGCGGTTCGACGCAGGTATCATGGGAGATTCCTATCCAATATGCCACTCTCTCTTTGGAAACACAGAGGTATGTCTCAATTTAGATAGGAATCTCCCATGATACCTGCGTCGAACCGCCATTAAGCTCGATTCTGAGAGCGAATGTCGTGATTTTTTACTGTAATCATCGTCATTTTTACAGGTTTTTATGCAAGAATCAACTCTTCAATACCGTGTAGCAAAAGTTCACAGAGCCCCATTATGGGAGATTCCTGTCTAATATGTCACTTTCTCTAAGGAATCACAGAAATATGTCTCAATCTAGATAGAAATCTCCCCCATGATACCTGCGTCTCTCCGCCATTAAGCCCAATTCTGAGAGTGAATTTCGTGACTTTTTAGTGCATCGTCATTTTTTAGGTTTTCATGTAAGAATCGACTCTTGAATCCCCTGTAGCAAAAGTTTACAAGAGCCCCATTAATGAAATTTTCCAATGGGGCAGTTGCAAAGGTTTGAAATGTTGTGGTTTTTTATAAAGAAAATAGTTAGTATTTGATGAGCTGAGAACAATGGTGCCATGAAATTTTATGGGAAAATAATAACTGCCCACGGGAATAATGCCCACGGATTTTTGGTCATGGGAATTCATGGAACACTTTTACTAGAGCCTTAACATTGCACTACATTTTGAGATCGTTTCATTTCATGTTTTCGTTCATTGTGCGGCGGATTTCGCGGGTTGAGATTCACTTCACGATCAGTCCGCACTTCGCAACCAGCGCTGCGCGGCGAGTAACCACACAGTGGGTCGAAAAAAAGGAATTTCCCGGACGTACTCTTGTCTGGAAAAAAAAGAATCAAGATTATGAAGAGTAAATAGCAGGATAACTTGACATACTTGAATGCAAAACAGACCAATTTTGTTGAGACAATATCGTTTGTGACGACCGGACAGTCAGACGGACATCTTTGGGAAATGGTTTTTTGCATACATATCCATATGGATCCAAACTTACATATCTATACTCTGTTTCAGTGGCGAGGTGTGCGATTTGGCAACGTTCTTTTTCCCCCACTTAAACACATTAGAAAGGTCGAAATGCCTGGTCATCGCCGATAACTGAAGCGTTCGACCTTTTTGGTGGATTTAAATGAAGAAAATACATGGTTGCCGAATTTCACGCCTCATCGCCACTGCTCTGTTTAGAGAATGGGGCTCTTGCAAACTTTTGCTACAGGTGGTTGAAGAGTTGATTCATGCATAAAAACCTGTTAAAATGACGATGAGTAGACTAAAAAACCACAAAATTCACTCTCAGAATCGGGCTTTATGTCGGAGAGACGCAGGTATCATGAGAGATTCCTATCTAAATTAAGACATTCTCTGTGTTTCCGTAGAGAAAGTGACATGATCGACAGAAATCGCCCATGATACCTGCGTCAAACCGCCATTACGCACTTGCCGTTAAAGCATATATGTGAGTTTATTACTGAATTTTAGACTTTCTTAGAGTGATTTTCGTAATTTCCGCTGGTCTATACATTAGATTTGAATATTTATCTGCTTACAGCAAAATTTTGCAAGAGCCCCATTGGTTATGAATCTTATGGGCCGGTGTAGGTCATTTTTCCTCAGGAGTGGTATTAAAAGAGTTTCCAAGGAGTTAATCAACATAATCTCTACACGAAAATATCAACTCTGAAATGTTTTTTAAAGCAAAAAAAAAAAAAAAACAGCAACTTTTTATGTCCAGAAAAATCCAGATTTAGAACTAACGAGCTCTGCGCGCAACCAGTGCAGATCGCTGCGCTGGTGACTCCTTGGATCGAGGATGACCAACTTGTAAGCAATGTTGCCATTTTCCGGATAACATTTTTCAATTTTTCCCATTTGACCTAATGATAAAGTTGGTAAATTTATATGGGGGAAATATGGCAACATTGCTCTCACTAGTTGCGCATGAGCGGAGCGCTGCGAGATGGGAGAAGCGAGAACCACGACTAATGGCTAAACGATTGGACCGTTGCGTTGGACCATCCTTGCCATCTCTCACTGGATCAGTTGGTCACGGGTCGGCGCGGTTGATCGCCCGCTCGCTCTAGACCGAATTGTCGTGGCCGTGCTGTGGCTCACGAGAAAGCTATGGACCCTTTCGCTTCTTCGAAATCTACACGTTTGTCGCCTCGCAGAGCTGCCGAGCTATCTTATGAATCCAATACAGACCGTGCCTCGAAAGAATTCTTTCTTTAACCCTTTACTGCATGATTTTTTTTTTTTTTTTTCAATAAAATAATTTTTTTCAGTACAATTTTGATCCTTGAGACAGGGAAAAATAGTGAGAAAATTCTTTCCATTATATTTCAATGGTAAAGAGCCTGAATATTAATTGTTCCAAGTATGGCCTTACCCGCATTTAGGTATCCATGCAACTGAAAATAAAGTTTTCAGGCTAAAAAAAAAAAAAAATTAAAGTAGTAAAAAATAAGTTAGTAAGTTCCAATAGTTGTTTTTTTTTGTATATTGTACCCCTGCGTTACTCCCAAACATAACAATGAAAATCGGAAAATCTCTATCAGATTTTTAATGAGCTATTTTCAACCACTCTGCACGTTCTCTATCCTGTGCTGCGCGCTCTAGGACAAAATCGACAATTCTTTACTCGTTTAGTATCTGTTCCACATGTGACCCACCGTTCAGCGACAGTACAACTCAAGTCCCCTACTTTTAGATAAGGATTCAAAGTAATTGTTCCAGATCTGGGCTCATCTGCAGTTAAGGGTTAATCCAAGGTGTATTTCATTTGTGTTAAAAGAAACTGCACAGTGAAATATTGACTAAAGTATGCTCAGCGAGTTAGGAGACTTGGACTGTCGATGGAAAACGCATTATTAGACAAATTAAAAGGGTCTCTCATTGTCAGTTCCTTCAAAGGTGAGTTTAAACGATCCGTCCTAGGACCACTGGCGCAACCAGGATATCTTCCATCTCTCTCATTTCCCATTTGAATGTATGAGTAGGAAAAGGACAGAAGGAGGGGGTTTTATCCCCTTGTTCATCCTTGTCTAACATACGTTTCTTAATGGAGAAAAGAGAGAGATGAAGAAACTCTCGGTGCGCTACTGCCTAGGACCATCTATTCTTCAACGGCTACCGCTAACTCTATTGTTTTGTAATATTTTCTTTAAATTTTCTTTAATTTAAAGACAAATTCTGACCGCATATTAGATATTAGATCTCAGCGCAATTTTTTTTCTTGTGATTATGACTCCAAATGTCAAGCAAATAACTCGAGATCAAACGGTGAATGATAAGTTCAGGAAAATTCAAAGTTCAAATCAGACAAACCTTGGCCTATTTGCGTGAAATTTGAAGTCAATCTGAAGGAAATATTGCGCTGAGATAGAATTTGGGGTCAGAATTTGTTTTTAAATTTGCGGAAAGAAAATTCTGATAGAACACAGAATTGAAAGAAAATGTTACAAAACAACAGAGTTAGTAGTAGTAACCGTACAGAGAAAACGGAGAAAACACTTTGGTAGCGCTGACAAAACCTTTGGTAGAAAAATGACCCAGCAAAAGACTTTAGTTGAGCCGACCAAAGGCTCTTTACGCTTAACTAAAGAGATTTTGCTGGGTGAATAAAAAATTTGGTTGGCCCAACTAAAGTCTTTTGCTGGGTCATTTTTCTACCAAAGGTTTTGTCAGCGCTACCAAAGTGTTTTTTTCTGTTTTTTCTGTGCGTTGAACAAAAGATGGTCCGAGGATGGATCGTCCAAACTCGCCTCTGAAAGAATTGACAAAGAGAGACTCTTTTAGTTTGTCTCAAATCTTTCTTAAATGCTCAGCAGTGTTGTCAAATAATGCGTTTTCGCTCGGGAGCCCGAGTCTCTTAACTCGCTGAACAGACTGTAAGGGGAAATTCCTTTAACTCAAGGAAAATGTCTGATGCTACAAGTAAAAGATTCCTTGTTGTGACAGTGATTATCCTTCATGCAATCTGAACTTACTTCGCGCTAGGAAAACTGTCACAAGTAAACGTGTTTCCTTGTTTTTAAATAAGTGATTTCTCTCAGTGTACATATATATCATGAAGTACCGATTTAGAGTAGGTATCCTTTGATTTTGTTACTTACCACTCACAATCTGTGCCACATTACCGCTGCAGTTTTAGCCACCATTCGAATCCGCGTCTCTACAAAAATTATCACCTTCAATGGGGCTCTTGCAAATTTTTGCTACAGGGGATTGAAGAGTCGACTCTTGCATAAAAACCTGTAAAAATGACAATGAGTACACTAAAAAATCACGAAATTCACTCTCAAAATCGGGCTTAATGGCGAAGAGACGCATCTATATTGAGACATCCCTGGTAAAAATATTCCGTGAACTCAGTTCCAATTTTCCATGTGGACATGGAAATCGCCTTGATTTCCATGTAAATTAGGTTGATTTCCGTGTGAATTTACACGGAAATCACAGTGATTTCCATGTCCACATAGAAAATTGGAACAAAGTACACGGAACATTTTTACTAGGGATATCTCTGTGTTTCCGTAGAGAAAGTGACAGGAATCTCCCATGATACCTGCGTTGAAGCGCCATTATAATCTTGCCGTTTTAGCAGTTATGTGAGTTTAATTACTGAAAATTAGTCTTTCTTAGTGTGACTTTCGTAATTTTCCGCTGGTCGTTCCATCAGATTCGACTATTTGTCTATTTGCGCTTATAGCAAAAGTTTGCAAGAGCTCCATTAGCTGAACCCCGCGAAAGATTTGATGTTTCAACAATTCACACCTGGTAATGGGTCTGTTGCGTACTTTTGCTACATCAATATAACTCATTGTTTCTAACGTAAAATTCTGCGAAAATAACGATGTGCACATTAAAAACTTTCAAAATCCACTCATTAACTCTGAAAATACCTTCCATTTCAAACAACCCGCGCTACACTAGACACTATATCACCTAGAGTCCCTATATGTAGAGAGTTAAGACAAGAGGGTATTCAACTTCTGATTGGTCGATGAATTTTAGGCTCTACGGACGCCGCCATTGGATGCGATTTTGCACTTTTGTTTTGTTTACCAACGGTCTTTTACAGATAAAAGAGTTAATTGCGACGAACCTGTTAATTTTAATCATAATGCACCACAAGAATGCCCATAAATCTCAAAAGAATCATTAAAAAGCGTTAATACATGTCAATCAACAAAAGCAGAGAAAGATTACATCGTTTCAAACTTAGCGGAACTGTAATCTTTGCTGTGGAGCAAAACACAACAACGGCCCTACAACGGCCTCAGAATGTAAACAAATGTGCAAAATCGCATCCAATGGCGGCGCCCATGATTTCTCTTGTCTTAACTCTCTACATATATGGACTCTAATATCACCGACTTATAACTACATAGATGGAACCATCTCGTTTATGTAAACATATGAACATATAACAAACATTGGAATGTTTCGTTTAGATGCGTACATATCTTATATTATTTTGTAATCTTTGATAAACCGAAAAGACCAGACAGCAAATGCGGCCAATAGCTCATATATTTAGAAGGATATTCCATCATTTTGTAGTTACGATGTTGTTCACTTATGCACGGTGGTTCCGTCTATGCAGTAGTATACCGGTGCAAATAGTGTCTTGTGTAGCGCGGGCTTTTTGAAATTGAAGTGATTTCCTGAGTTAATGAGTGGATTTTGAACGTTTTTAATGTGCGCATCGTTATTTTTGCCGAATTTAACATAAGAATCAAGGTTCTATATTGTTGTAGCAAAAGTATGCAACAGACCCATTGTAGAGGTCCGCGGTAGACATACACTACCACATATGAGAATGGAGCACATTTCACTTTCGTGTGAGTGTAAAATTGTTCATGCAGTCATCTTATTGTTAGAGTTAAACTATTTAACAAAAAAATACTGTACCTCCTACAATGCAGGATTAATAAAATTATAAACTTTACGAATAAAATTCTTTAGTCTACATGAAATTAGTATCAAGGTAACAGCTGCTTAGTTACATTAAAAAAAAAATCATTTATCTTAATAAGTGATATTTTTTTTTTTCATTTTCATTTTTCTATTGTTTCATTTTTTTTTATTTCTTTCTTTCTTCTTTTTTTTCAAATTCTTCAGAGATATTCTTGAAAAGAACGGATCTGCGGTTGATGCAGCTATAGCGGCCATGCTATGCAACGGGCTTTACAATGCTCACAGCACGGGTATCGGAGGAGGGTTTCAAATGGTCATCTATGACAGAGCCAACGGAACTGTTTCAGTTCTCGATGCAAGAGAGGTGGCGCCTCTCCTCTCAAACGATACCATGTTCGTGAATCAAACTGGAAAATCGAGAACAGGTGAGTACCTACTGGGGTGATGGGGCTACAGAGTGATTTGGTAAAACTATAAAATCGTGACGATTGTTGTTTGCCAAATGAGTTTGGGAGATCTGGTCCCAAAAAGACTCCGGTTCCCCGTAATTCCCTCCAAAAGTTTTTTTTTTTTTTTTTTTTTTCTATTAGAAATTTCAGTTTTTAATGAGCGCCTTCATTTTGGGAGGATGCCGAAATCAGCACACTTCCTTCAAAGTGGGGTATATCAAAAACGGCTGCTCCGATTCGACCGGGATTCCTCTCAATCGAATAGCCGGTTGATTCTGTCGGAACGTTCGCAGATAAATAGTCGAGATTACGGGAATAGGGCTCTTAGGGCTCTTAGGGCTAATAGGGTTACTGCACACTCTTGCTACAGGTGATTTAAAGATCGATTCAGATGTAAGAAGCTCCGAAAATGGGGCTCTTGCAAACTTTTGCTGTAGGGGATTGAAGAAGTGATTTTTACTTAAAAACCTGTAAAAATGACGATGAGTACACTAAAAAATCACGGAATGGGGCAGTTGCAAGGGTCTTAAATTATGTGTTTTTTACAAAGAAAATGAAAGTACTTGATGAGCTGATAACAATGGTGCCTTTGGTTTTTTCCTAAATGTCTCGGTTTTGGAGATACACACGTGTAAAGTTGTAAAAAATCGTGAGCGTCGTGACGTCACTACGCGGAATTCCCATTTAAAACAATGTATTTTGGCCCAAAATCTCATCTCCGTAACAATGGGACTTAATTAGAAACCAAAGGCATCTTTGTTCTCAGCTCATCTAGTACTTTAATTTTCTTTATAAAAAACACAACATTTCAGACCCTTGCAACTGCCCCATTCACTCTCAGAATCGGGCTTAATGGTGGAGAGACGTAGGTATCATGGGAGGTTCCTATCTAAATTGAGACATATCTCTGTTTTTCCGTAGAGAAAGTGACATAATAGACAGGAATCTCCCATGATATACCTGCGTCGAACCGCCATCACCATCTTGTCGTTATAGCAGTTGTGTGAGTTTATTACTGAATTTTAGACTTTCTTAGTGTAATTTTCGTGATTTTTGCTAATCTTTACATAAGAGTGGACTCTTTATTTGCTTATGGCAAAAGTTTGCAAGAGCCCTATTGTGTATTTCAAGAAATTAATGCAACTTTTTGCGATTATCAATTCTACATTCTTACAAATGCTTAGTTATGCTTGGATCCCAATGGCAGACTGGCAGTCCTTTGGTTTGGGGGGGAGGGGGGTTGTCACTGTAATGGAAGGAGGGCTTAAAAAAGTGAGAGGGAGAAAAGGGGAAAAATAAAAAAATAAAATAGGAATAAAGAAAGAAAAGAGAAAGGGAAGGAAAGGAAGTAATAAGGATTTGGAGATAAAAGGAGAAAATTATTAAAAAAACCATGAAACATCCTTCCTCCTAGTCAAACAGCCACCCCCCCCCTCAAAATCATGATTTTTTAAAATTCCAAGCCTCCTCACACACTTTTTGACCCACGGACCGCCATTCGATTGGAGAAGCGCGTCTTATTTTTTTGGGTGTGCCTTCATTTTCCGAGTTATGCTTAAACGGTACAGGCGGCTTGCACGAATGGGGCTGTTGCACACTTTTGCTATAAGCGATTTAATAGTCGATTCTGGTGTAAAAACCTCAAAAAATAACGATGGCAGCACTAAAAACTTCCAAAATCCACTCCTAAACTCAATAAACGCTTTTGTTTGCGAGGGCGTAATGGTGGCTGAGGGTAGTAATAATGGGAGAATCCCATCTAACAACACTGTATACCTCCATCAAAAAGTGACCAATAAGAGACGACTTTCATGTGACACCAGTGTCACTAGGTGTCACAGTGCCATTCATCGGATGTGGATCACTACTCTGGTGACTAATTACTCTGTGAATCATACTTGTCAGCATAGAGAGAGTGACGAAATTAAGATAGGAATCTCCCATTATTACTGCCCTCAGCCACCATTACGCCCTCGCAAATAAAAGCGTTTCTTGAGTTTAGGAGTTGATTTGGGAAGTTTTATTTTAGTGCTGCCATCGTTAGTTTTTGGGGGTTTTTACACCAGAATCGACTATTAAATCGTTTATAGCAAAAGTGTGCAACAGCCCCATAGTTAACTATTTTCCAACTCACACCTAACGCTACCCGCTTACCGGCTACCTATAATACGATTCGAATACTCCTGCCGGAAGATCTTGCACTTCTATAGGGAAATCGTTTGTTACTTTAGTGTGTTCGCCTTCAATTTCCCTGGTAGACTAAAACGGTACAGGCGCGTACGAATAGTTACCTATACTTAAAACGCTATCGGATCCTAATACCTACTTCACCCGAAACTTCCCGCGATTCGATCGATTAATCATTATTTTATACATGCGCCTTCAATTTTAAAGATAGACAAAAACGGTACAGTCGCGCACGAATAGTTAACTACATCCCAACCCACTCCGCTATCCGATTCAAAAACTTAATTTCTTTAAATATTCATTTGTTTAGTTATCTATCTATTTATCTATTTAATAACCACCGATGACAAAATGGGACCCTACGCTACGCTAAACAGAGTGTATAATGAAACACAAGCCGTTTCGGTCTGTAACAGGGCCTTCATCAATTGAATAAATTTAATTTTTTGTGTCTTTTATACAATCGATAAAGGTCCTGTCTCGGACCGAAACGTCTTGTTTTATTTTATACCCTTTTTAGCCTGCAGGCCGATCTTCATCTTACTTCATCTTTAAACCGATCGTTAAGACTGTGTATGAGTGATTCTATTGGTCGAATATTGTAAAACTTAGCCGTTGCTATGGTAACCATCGTTATAGTGTCCGTTTTTTAAAGGTTACTCATGAATAGCCTTTAACGAGACTCTTAACGATGGTTACCATAGCAACAGCCAAGTTTTACCATTTTCGACCAATAGCATCACTCGTAGACAGTTTTAACGATCGGTTTAACGATAAAGTAAATTATCGGCCCGCTGTGTCCCATTTTGTCATCGTTAATTATTCATTATGTATCGGACTGGTTAAATGTCAACTTGTATTTTAATTTATTTATCTATTCTTTTATTTATTTATTTATTTGTTTACAGGTGCTCTAGCAAGCGGAGTGCCCGGAGAGCTGGCGGGTTATTGGGCCGCGTGGAGTAAATTCGGGAGGCTGAAATGGGAGGAGCTTTTCGCACCCGCGCTATCGATTTGTGACACGGGATATAAAATTCCAGTTAGTCAGAGAGCCGTATTTACGTTTAATGAGCCAGCTTTTAGAATGAATCCATTCTTGGTGTGAGTATAGTTAGGGGACCACTACCTGTTCAGTCCAAAGTCAAAACATGCAATCTCCTTTTGAAAATCCAATGATGCAACCCCCCCCCCCCCGCCACCACCCACAAGTCAGAGGCGTGTAGCATGCAATTTGACAACGCTACAGTTCGTCCATTTGAACCCATAAAAAAGATCGAATTACTGGGTGTTCGGTGAGAACCTTTGCATTCGACCTTTAACATGGGTTTAAATGGACACAGTACAACGTTGCCAAATTGCACGCTACGCCATGCCACTGCCCCAAGTATAACCCTTAACCCATGTAGCATTTTTCAATCTAAATATTGCAATAAAAAACAATAACAATTTTTTAACAATATATGGACAATTCTCTACCCTCAATAAAGTTGCAACTTTCGACACATAGACACACATAAGCATACATTGAAAAAACAAAATTTATGCACAGCCGAAGCAGCCTTTTAAAATAGCTTCGCAAAGCAAAAGAGTTGCAGGTGTACCAAAGCCCCACTTCTTTAGAGTAACAGCCTCTTTTCTTGCTTTGGCTCTACCGAAGTAGTACTTTAAGAAAACCGTAACTTGCTCCGGTAGAGCTAGGACTTTTGCTCTGCGAAGCTATTTTAAAAAGCTGCTTTGGTTCTACTTAAACTTTGTTTTTTCAGTGTAGGTGGAAGTGACACATACGCAAAAAGCAGGACAGGAAAAAAAGCCAGCTCCGAAAAGTTTCCATTTTATTGTTTTACATTTCCTTACAACTTTTACGCCATTTATTTGCACCGTTATGGTCAGATGATAAAATGTCCAAAATTTAACGACTATTTTGCGAATCCATGTTACATGGGATGGGATGGTTTTTGGGAAGTTGAATAATATTTCCCTGGATATCAAAGGATAGATCTTTGCAATGGATGCTTAATCGAAATTTACTTATCTTAAGTCATTCCTGCCAAAAATATAGCAGTTGGGTGCCGGGTGGTCTTATACTCCTACAATATACTACGAGATTTGCGCAATTTCGGAATAAATTTCTGGCTGGCTCACAAGTTTAGGTTCTCACGGAACTCTCAGGAGGCAAAGGAAGTTAGGGGGTAGGAGTCTTGATACTGAAAATAAATGTAATTTTGTGTAGAGGCCGTAATAATGAAATGAGGTTTTGAACTCTAGGTGATGTTGATCACCTAAGCACATAGAATCAAAAGGAGGAAAAACGTTGTTGCCAAATTTTACGAGCTGTCACTGCTGAATACAACATAATAATTAAATAAAAACAGATTGGAATCGCGTGTAGAGTAGCTGCGCCCTTTCGAATGTTACAACACCGCCCCTGCATCACATCGACTGGGGGGAGTTATACATATGCCCTTTGGTCATAGGTAGTTGCTTAGTTGTTAACAGATGACTATTCAATGATAATTTAATCCTGCTTATTTCCATTTATTTGAATATTTTGGTTTCTTTTCAAGAGAGCAGTTTGTCGATACCAAGACCAAGCAGTTTAAAGATGTTGGAACTCTAGTGACACCCAACCCGGTGCTGTGCAAAACTCTAGAGACTCTTTCCACCGAGACCCCATCCGTATTCTACAATGGTAAACTGGGCGAAGCGTTTGTCGAAGATGTTCAAAGCATGGGTGGAATCATAACAATGGAAGACTTGCGGAAATATTCGTGAGTAAATGAAAAACATGCTGAATTAATTTTTACTTCGTTTACATATTTTTCTTCTTCTTCTTCTGTTGTTCAATGGATGAATCAATCAATGAATGGATGAAAAAAAAGAAAACAAATGATCGAGTTCTAGATGAGTTGATTATCATTCTACATTCTGTTACTATTCAAATGGATGAAATTCAGTGGCGTAGCGTGCAATTTGGCAACGTTGCAGTTCGTTCATTTGAACCAATAAAAAAGATCGAAATATCGGGTGTTCGGTGAACACCATCGCATTCGACCTTTTACATGGGTTTAATTGGACACAGTACAGCGTTGCGATATATATTGCACTTTACGCCACTGATGAAATTATCTTACAATTAAAAACATTAATTATTCACGGTAAAATTTATGATTGCATCCCGCATAAATCCTGAAATGTTTATCTAAATTTCTTTTCATACCAGAAATAATCACTTTAAAATACTATGAATCTCAACCCTCCGCATCGTGTGAAAAAAAAAAAAATATATTCACCGTGTTGGCTAGACTTTAAGCAATGTCTCTGTTTTGCGGGTCTGGATAACTCGCTATTTGAAGGCGTTCTGTAACGCGACAATGCGCTAGTGAAGCTTTGGATTCGGGCTCGGATTACGACTTGGCTCAATTTTTCAAGATGGGTCGATAGAGGGGTCACACGCGGGGTTTTGGAGAAATCACCTTTTTGCCCATAAGATTACTGATGAGTCATGTGTTGCTATGAGTGAAACAGTTCCATTGCAAAAGATATGAAAACCCTTGAGGGCGATCGACTCAATTTTCCAAGCTGAATCGATAGAGGGGTTACAAGCGGGGTTTTGGAGAAATCACCTTTTTGCCCATAAGATGACTGATGAGTCATGTGTTGCTATGAGTGAAACAGTTCCATTGCAAAAGATATGAAAACCCTTCAGGGGGATCGACTCCATTTTCCAAGCTGAATCGATAGAGGGGTTACAAGCGGGGGTCTGGAGAAATCACCTTTTTGCCCATAAGATGACTGATGAGTCATGTGTTGCTATGAGTGAAACAGTTCCATTGCAAAAGATATGAAAACCCTTGAGGGGGATCGACTCCATTTTCCAAGCTGGATCGATAGAGGGGTTACAAGCGGGGTTTTGGAGAAATCACCTTTTTGCCCATAAGATTACTGATGAGTCATGTGTTGCTATGAGTGAAACAGTTCCATTGCAAAAGATATGAAAACCCTTGAGGGCGATCGACTCAATTTTCCAAGCTGAATCGATAGAGGGGTTACAAGCGGGGTTTTGGAGAAATCACCTTTTTGCCCATAAGATGACTGATGAGTCATGTGTTGCTATGAGTGAAACAGTTCCATTGCAAAAGATATGAAAACCCTTCAGGGGGATCGACTCCATTTTCCAAGCTGAATCGATAGAGGGGTCACAAGCGGAGTTTTGGAGAAATCACCTTTTTGCCCATAAGATTACTGATGAGTCATGTGTTGCTATGAGTGAAACAGTTCCATTGCAAAAGATATGAAAACCCTTGAGGGGGATCGACTCCATTTTCCAAGCTGGATCGATAGAGGGGTTACAAGGGGGGGTTTGGAGAAATCCCCTTTTTTGCCCATAAGATGACTGATGAGTCTGTGTTGCTATGAGTGAAACAGTTCCATTGCAAAAGATATGAAAACCCTTCAGGGGGATCGACTCCATTTTCCAAGCTGGATCGATAGAGGGGTCACAAGCGGAGTTTTGGAGAAATCACCTTTTTGCCATAAGATTACTGATGAGTCATGTGTTGCTATGAGTGAAACAGTTCCATTGCAAAAGATATAAAAACCCCTTGAGGGGGATCGACTCCATTTTCCAAGCTGGATCGATAGAGGGGTTACAAGCGGGGTTTTGGAGAAATCACCTTTTTGCCCATAAGATGACTGATGAGTCATGTGTTGCTATGAGTGAAACAGTTCCATTGCAAAAGATATGAAAACCCTTCAGGGGGATCGACTCCATTTTCCAAGCTGGATCGATAGGGGGGTCACAAGCGGATTTTTGGAGAAATCACCTTTTTGCCCATAAGATGACTGATGAATCATGTGTTGCTATGAGTGAAACAGTTCCATTGCAAAAGATATGAAAACCCTTGAGGGGGATCGACTCCATTTTCCAAGCTGGATCGATAGAGGGGTCACAAGCGGGGTTTTGGAAACATCAACTTTTTGCCCATGTCATGAGTCATGTATTGCTAAGAAATAATGGGCATCGCTGTGGAGTACATACTAATTTTTCAGGCGGACTTTGTATCGGTATTTTGATATTGTCGTAAGGAGTGAATCTTATATAAAAAGAGCACATTTTCAACAAAAAGAGCAATAAAAATAATACCTTTGCTGTGTAAAGAAATTCATGTTTGATGAACCGTTTCGAACTGCCTTTCATTTGTGAAGAAACGGTTCGAACCGGAATTTGAAAAGGGGGTTTAGGTTTGGTTTACGGTTCGACAATTTAAAAAAAAAAAAAAAAACGGTTCGCGGTTCGGTTCACGGTTCAGCAAACTCGCTGCTGAAGCGGTTTTCGGTTCGCACGGTTCGGTTCGGTTCGGTTCGGTTCGAGTCCCGCAAAAGATATGAAAACCCTTGAGGGCGATCGACTCCATTTTCCAAGCTGAATCGATAGAGGGGTTACAAGCGGGGTTTCGGAGAAATCACTTTTTTGCCCATAAGATGACTGGTGAGTCATGTGTTGCTATGAGTGAAACAGTTTCAGGGGTGTCCACAAGGGGGTACCGTGACGAGCTACTCGTCACTAAAATTTTGGGGGGGAGGTATTTTTTTATGAAGTTCCTTTTTTTTTTTTTTTTTTTTTTTTTTTTTTTTTTTTTTTTTTACTACGAATAAGGCTCACTTAAAAATTAAGCCCTCCCCCAACGAGAACCCCCCAACCCCCCCCCATGAGAGGCCCCTAACCGAGCGCCTCCCCCCCAACAAGGTACAAATAAAAAAATCGTGAATAGTGATGGTCGTTCCTTTTTTTAGGGGGGGGGGGGGAGGGAATCGTTGGGGGGAGGGCGTTTTTTTGGGGGGGAGGACTTTTTCGTGGGGGAAAGACTTTTCGGGGGGGAGGGCTTTTACGTTGTGGGGAGGTTTATTCGTTTAGTAAAAAAAAAAAAAAAAAAAACTTAACCAGACTTCATAAAAATTACCTCGTTAAGAAAAGGCCATTCGTTGAGGGGGGGGGGGGCTTATTCATTGGGGGAAGGCATATTCGTGGGGGGAGGCTTATTCGTGGGGGAGAGGCTTAATCTTTGGGGGGGGGAGGCTTATTCGTTGAATAATAAATAAAAGAAACTTCACCATTGTTATGTTGTATACACCCCTGGGTTTAACCCCCTCCGTGAATATTCCATGGCTCCTTCACCCTCATCCCTTTTGACTCTTCTCCCTCCAATTATCATGAGTCGAGAGCAACAATTTCGTGCAGGCAAAATCGAAAATTTTGTGAGCATTTCAATTTCACTGTACATGAAAGTACCGTAAAATTCAATCTGAAGGAAAGGGAAAAATTTGAAAAAATTTTCCGGGGGGGGGCCCCCCGGACCCCCCCCTCAATGAACTCCTTGATGAATTTCCATGGCACCTTCAACCACATTTCACTTGACTCTTCTGCCTCCAATTATGAGTCGAGAGCAAATATTTCGTGCAGGCAAAATCAAAAATATATGTGAGCATTTCAATTTCACTGTACATGAAAGTACCGTAAATTTAATCTGAAGGAAAGGGAAAAATTGAAAAAATTTTCCGGGGAGGGCCCCCGGCCCCCCCCCCACAATGAACTCCTTGATGAATATTCCATGGCACCTTCAACCACATTTCACTTGACTCTTCTGCCCCCAAATTTATGAGTCGAGAGCAAAGATTCGTGCAGGCAAAATCGAAAATATATGTGAGCATTTCAATTTCACTGTACATGAAAGTACCGAAAAATTCAATCTGAAGGTAAGGAAAATTGAAAAAAATTTCCGGGGAGGGCCCCCGGACCCCCCGCTTGCCCTGAGGGGTATCCATACCTCCCAGACCCCCCGGAATTTGTGTCGTACCAACCCCCTCCCAAGACAAATTTCTCGGTGCGCCACTGAATATCCGACGTCTGTCTCTCTAAGTCATCGCCAGTATTCAAAGAATCGGTCGACTAAAAAGAATCAGGAGGAAGAGCAGACCAAAAAATAGCAGGAGAAGATAGAGAAGAGGCCGATGTTATATGAAATGGAGATAGACGGGGAAAAAATCAAAAATATATTTGAACATTTCAAATTTACTATACATGAAAGTACCGTAAAATTCAATCTGAAGGGCAGGAAAATTGAAAAAATTTCCGGGGGGGGGCCCCCCGGGCCCCTCCGCTCACCCTGAGGGGTATTCCATACCCTTCAGACCCCCGGAGTTGAGTCTTCAACCCATATCAATAGTAGTTTTTTTATTTTTTCGCCATGTCATTCATTTTTTTATTGTTCCTCTTAAACTTAATTTACGTCAGCGCATCTCATACATACATAATAGATAGATATATGTATAAAAAATTTAAACGGGTTAAAAGCTAATGATTATAAATAAAAAAAATAAAAGGGACGTTACGGGGTGATCACAATCCCATTATTAACCGCAAAACAAAATTAAGAATAAAAAAAAAAAAATTCAAGTAAAATTCGAGTAAAATGTCAAAGTATTTGAAATATTTGGGGGGGGGGGGGGGGTATTCTCTGCCCTCCAGACTTCCCGCTAGGAGGTCTGGAAGGTCAAATTTTCAAAAAAATTCCGGGGAAAGGCCTCCGGTGAGGGGGGTCAAATTATTGAATTTGGGGGGGAACTCGTCAGTAAGGGGGGGGGTTGGACACCCCTGGTAACAGTTCCATTGCAAAAGATATGAAAACCCTTGAGGGGGATCGACTCCATTTTCCAAGCTGGATCGATAGAGGGGTTACAAGCGGGGTTTTGGAGAAATCACCTTTTTGCCCATAAGATGACTGATGATTCATGTGTTGCTATAAGTGAAACGGCTCCATCGCAAAAGATAAGAAAACCCTTGAGGGCGATCGACTCAATTTTCCAAGCTGAATCGATAGAGGGGTTACAAGCGGGGTTTTGGAGAAATCGTCTTTTTGCCCATAAGATGACTGATGAGTCATGTGTTGCTATGAGTGAAACAGTTTCATTGCAAAAGATATGAAAACCCTTCAGGGGGATCGACTCAATTTTCCAAGCTGGATCGATAGAGGGGTTTCAAGCGGGGTTTTTGGGGAAATCACCTTTTTGCCCATAAGATGACTGATGAGTCATTTTTGCTATGAGTGAAACAGTTCCATTGCAAAAGATATGAAAACCCCTTTAGGGGGATCGACTCCATTTTCCAAGCTGAATCGATAGAGGGGTCACAAGCGGAGTTTTGGAGAAAACCTTTTTGCCCATAAGATTACTGATGAGTCATGTGTTGCTATGAGTGAAACAGTTTCATTGCAAAGATATGAAAACCCTTGAGGGGGATCGACTCCATTTCCAAGCGGATCGATAGAGGGGTTACAAGCGGGGTTTTGGAGAAATCACCTTTTTGCCCATAAGATGACTGATGAGTCATGTGTTGCTATGAGTGAAACAGTTCCATTGCAAAAGATAAGAAAAACCCCTTTAGGGCGATCGACTCAATTTTTCCCAAACTGAATCGATAGAGGGGTTACAAGCGGGGTTTGGAGAAATCGTTTTTTTCCCATAAGATGACTGATGAGTCATGTGTTGCTATGAGTGAAACAGTTCCATTGCAAAAGATATGAAAACCTTGAGGGGGATCGACTCCATTTTCCAAGCTGGATCGATAGAGGGGTTACAAGCGGGGTTTTGGAGAAATCACATTTTTGCCCATAAGATGACTGATGAGTCATGTGTTGCTATGAGTGAAACAGTTCCATTGCAAAAGATATGAAAACCCTTCAGGGGGATCGACTCCATTTTCCAAGCTGGATCGATAGAGGGGTCACAAGCGGAGTTTTGGAGAAATCACCTTTTTGCCCATAAGATGACTGATGAATCATGTGTTGCTATGAGTGAAACAGTTCCATTGCAAAAGATATGAAAACCCTTCAGGGGGATCGACTCCATTTTCCAAGCTGGATCGATAGAGGGGTCACAAGCGGGGTTTTGGAAACATCAACTTTTTGCCCATGTCATGAGTCATGTATTGCTAAGAAATAATGGGCATCGCTGTGGAGTACATACTAATTTTTCAGGCGGACTTTGTATCGGTATTTTGATATTGTCGTAAGGAGTGAATCTTATATAAAAAGAGCACATTTTCAACAAAAAGAGCAATAAAAATAATACCTTTGCTGTGTAAAGAAATTCATGTTTGATGAACCGTTTCGAACTGCCTTTCATTTGTGAAGAAACGGTTCGAACCGGAATTTGAAAAGGGGGTTTAGGTTTGGTTTACGGTTCGACAATTTAAAAAAAAAAAACGGTTCGCGGTTCGGTTCACGGTTCAGCAAACTCGCTGCTGAAGCGGTTTTCGGTTCGCACGGTTCGGTTCGGTTCGGTTCGAGTCCCCGATTTAAACCCATGGAAAAGATCGATAAATCGGGTGTTCGGAGATCACCTTCTAATTCGATTATATACATATACATGGATTTAAATGGGAAAATGCATTAATGCCTGATTGTACACGTTGTATGTACTTACCACTGATAAGCATAGCAATTTGCAGGTACAGTCGACGAATTAAATAACGTCAGTCGAATCCTCAGATTTTGGTTCAGGTAGGCAACCCTGCAATACTCATGGATATGGGTTCAAGTATTGCATGTGGCCTATCTGAGCCAAAAAATATAGTGTCGACTGACATTATTTAGTTCGCCGAGAGCCAACTGACATTCAGTGGCGTAGCGTGCAATTTGGCAACGTTACACTTCTTCCATTTTAACTCATGAAAAATATCGAAGTATTGGGTGTTCGGTGAACACCTTCGCATTCGACCTTTTACATGGGTTTAAATGGAGAAGGTAAAAAAAAAGTTGCCAAATTTTACGCTATGCCACTGCTGATATTCTTTAATTTATCGTCTGTACCAATTCTCACCGTATTCCTTGAATTTCATTAAAGCCATTATAATTTTCGTTTACCATAGAGTAGAATGGAGAGATCCGGTTAAAGTGACACTTCACGGAAAGGAGACTGTCTACAGTGCACCCCCACCTGGCAGTGGCCTGCTCCTCGTTCACATCTTGAAAATCATGGACATGTTCCAAATTTCGGAAGAGGACATCAAAGACACCTCGTCACGAGTCAAAACTTGGCACAGATTAATCGAGGCCTTCAAATTTGCCTTTGCTAAGAGGACCAAATTGGGCGATCCAAAATTCGTCGATATATCGAAGGTAAGGGAGAAATTTGTTGTATTCAGTTGCGTCATTTGGGGGGGGGGGGGGGGTTCCTCCCTTGGCACAAGAAAGCGTCTAAAACGATGTAATGCATGTGTCCGAAACATTCACCGTCCATCAGTGTCTAATTTTACCCATTTTTGTGTTTTAGAATAATGCTCCACCTATGATTTTCACTTCATTGTCGCGCACTTCTGTATTTTGAGACGTTGATTTCAAAACTGCTATCAGTTTTCATGAAATTGGCCTAGATTTCAAGTGAATTTTAATTTACGTCTTCCGCGCGAAAAAAAAAATCGAAAGAAAATCGAAAAAGTATAAGTTTTGAGTAAAACTAAGGCCGAATTTAAAATCAGCGGGCCAAAATACGTGGAAACGATCGCGGAGCGGAGATAAAAAGGTATCTTATGATTTAAAAAAAAAAAACTGGTTTTACTTTCATGACGGTCGGACACACTACATCGTTAAGGCGTAAAAATGCCTTGGCATAATCCACAATTTTGGCTCACACAGAAAATTCAAGAAGCAAAATCAAAATAAAAATTGTCAAATTTAGTCAGTACCTATCGGTTAAGAAAGTTTGTAATCTAGAATGAATGTGAAAACCGGTGTTTGCCCAAAATATACCCAAATTTTAAGTGAAAAATGACATTAAGGTCATCGAAGACCGCGAAAGTCTGATCCTTGGGGATCAAATGCATAAGAAGCAAAAAAAAAATCAGATTTTGCCCTCCCACCCCATAATAGACAAAACCTGAAATGACGTCAATGTTTGTACTGAAGGAATAAAGTCAAATTATTAATCACACAGAATAAGTAACTATAGGGTCATTCCATCATAAATTTATCACCCGCAACATTTTTAACCCTCTAAGGACCAGGTTAGTTCAAAAGAACGCCGCCGCTCTTCAGTTTACTTAGGAAAGGACGGAAGGCAGTTAACTGTTCGTACTCGGGGGAGTTGGAATTGCCTATACACGAAATTGAAGGCACCCCGCCGCAAAACCTTGTCTTGTAAGTTTAATTAATCCTCAAATGGCCACGTAAGTTCAAAAGAACGCCACTCTTCCGTTTATGAAGGGGAGGTAGTTAACTGTTCGTACTCGGAGGAGTTGGAATTGCCTATACGGTAAATTGAAGGCTCCCCGAGGCAAAACCTTATCTTTGTAGGCGTTTTCATTAATAATCGCGTTTATCCGGAATGAATACTGAAACTATGTGAAATAGACTAGATGAGAAAAACGAGTACTCAAACTACAATTTTCATACCAAAACCTGATTTTTTTTTTTTTTTTTTAATTTTTGAGAGATTAAAGATGCCATTCATTCCGAACCCACCTCATTCCTAAATAGTTAATAGTTCCGAGTATAAATATGAAAAATGCAGTTTTAGAATGCTGCGGATGGGACAGTTATGATGAAATGACCCTACAGTCAAATTTTACGATTCCAAAAGTGCTGGAGGAGCTGAATTGCAAAAACACACCTTCTCAGATCGATTATTATTGTCCTCCTACGGAAAGCTGCCTCTGCAGGACTTAATCACATGTCTACGGATCAATTAGTTACTACCTATTTTAAAACTTATTTCATTATAGCTTCTTTCAGATCTTCAATCGGACACGTACGCAACTGAGACATTCAATCAAATAAGGGACGATAAAACTTTCACCAATCCCGAACATTACGGAGCCTCTTCAGCAGGCAAAGATGATGCGGGAACTGCTCACATCAGTATTCTGGCGCCGAATGGAGACGCAGTGGCAGTTACTTCGACTGTTAATCTATAGTGAGTTCCAAGTTTCATTCTTGTAAAATGGCTCTGTTGCGCACCTTGTTTTAATTAATTATTGATGAAACAGACACACAAAAATGGGAAACTGAAGATTTATTAACTGCACGGACTAATTCACTGATAGGTTAAAGCATTAAAGCCAAAAACTTAATGGGGAAAGAAGGGATTTCTCCTTTCTTCTCTCCCCCCCCCCCTCCTCAAAGACGCTCAGAATTTTGCTCCCACTTTTCTATTCTAAAATAAGTAAGCTAAAATTTCAAAATCTGCAAAGCAAATTAAAGACAATTTACACCGTCTAAAATTGTTCTCTGATCATTTTAAATGGAGAACATTGCTATTGGAAAAACCTGAGCTGCGATGAACATTAAGCATTTTTCTATTTGCCTTCAAACAAAATGGATACTTCCCCCGATACAGAGCCATACTAGTTTCAATTGAATTTTGTGCCTTCAAAACTTGACTAATACTTTCTGTTACACATCGCATGAAAAGGGCCTCCAGAGTTTAAACTTTTGTTTTGATTCAAAGATTATTTTCTACATTTTATTCTTGGAATTTTGCCCACCTGAAACAGTTATTCGACATCATTCAAACTCATTGCAACCGAAGGAGACAATGAAAATTTTGGCATAAATTGGCTTCAGTCTATCGAATCCAAAACTTCACCCTCTATGGCATGGCATTACCTATAGGTAACACAGGGTATTTGAATTTCTAAAAAATCAAGAAATACGGTGCTATTCATTCTGCATGTTGTTACCTATAAGTAACAATATGACCAACGTGGGGGAGTAAAAAAGAAAAAAAATGATCTAGCAGTACCAACATGAAAAAAAAATTAATTCATACCAAAGAGGGTTAACATTCGTAAAAAGCTGGAAACAAAAAAAAATACCACCAATTTCAGATATTTCTCTTTGTTACTTTCCAGCTTTGGAGCACAAGTCACTTCCAACCAAACAGGTATTCTTCTAAATAGCGGAATGGATGACTTTTCAACGCCGGGGCTAACAAACTACTTCAATTTGACTCCTGTAGCAACAAATTACATAGCGCCTGGCAAGCGTTCCATATCATCGACTAGTCCTACAATAATTGTCAATAATGATGGTTCGGTTAGATTAGTGGTTGGAGCATCCGGCGGAACAAGGATACCGACGACATTAGCTACAGTAAGTAATATTGCTCTTTTAAAAATCCAAAAATCTTAATTATGAATCTCCAAACCAAAGCTCTGTCAAGAGTTCCAGGCTTTCAACCTAGACAGGAAAGTCAAGAAGTCTCAAGGGGGTACTATTGGGGGAGAGGACGGGGTACATATGGTTGTCGATACCGGGCTTCAGTATCGAATCTAGTACTGATACCAGTATCAATACAAAGGTACTGATACCAGTATTGATACTAAGTTACTGATACCAGCATCAATACTGAGGTACCGATACTTCAGCTCAGTATCAATATTTCAGCTCACAATCAGTATCGATACTTCAGCTCAGAATCAATACTTCGGTTCCAACACTTTGATAAGTGGAAAGTCGAATTAACAAAAAATTCAGGCCAATAAAAGGGCAAGGGTGTTTATAAATGGAAAGTGGGTGAGTTATTTGAGTAAAACTTGAAAGTTTTTGTAAATATAAATTGGTATCACTTATGCTAACTGAAGTGCAGCAACCACTGACAAGCGATGGTATCAGAACCCATTTGGTACCGATAATGTCTAGTATCAAGTACCCAGTATTGATACTTTGAGGTCAAGGTATCGATACTTTGAGGTCGAAGTACCGATACTTTGAGGTCGAGGTATCGATACTTTGAGGTTGAGGAACCGACACTTAGAGGTCAAGGTATCGATACTTTGAGGTCGAAGTACGATACTTTGAGGTCGAGGTATCGATACTTTGAGGTTGAGGAACCGACACTTAGAGGTCGAGGTATCGATACTTAGAGGTCGAGGTATAGATACTTCAAGGTCAAGATATCGATACTTTGAGGTCGAGGTATTAATACTTTGAGGTCGAGGAATCAATACTTTGACGTTGAGGTATCGATACATTTAAATGGAAAGAATGCACAGTTGCCTCATTGCTGGCTTTGCCCATGTATAATACATCACTTTTGTAAACTTCTTTGTAAACTACAACGTTCGTTGATTTTTTTGTAACACGTTTGCTGATGTTCCCATCTTCTTTCAGGTAATCATTAGACATCTATGGATGGGGATGGGCATTAAAAAAACAATCGATGCACCCAGGCTGCATCATCAATTGCTACCGATGAAATTCTTTTATGAGGAAGGCTTCCCACAGGTACATTATATTTATCAATTTTCTCAATTTTTTTCTCAATACTCTTAAAATGAGATCTGACATTTCAGGTGACTTCTGGAAAAATCAAGGTCCGAATGGGGCTCTAGCGAACTTTTGCTGCAGATGACTGAAGAGCTGATTCTTGCATAAAAACCTGTGAAAATGACGATGAGTACACTAAAAAATCACAAAACTCACTCTTAGGATCGGGCTTACTTAATAGCAAATAGACGCAGGTATCATGGAAGATTCCTACCTACTTTGAGACTTATGTCTGTGTTTCCCTAGAGAAAGTTGATCTACTTTGAGACATATGGCTGTGTTTCCATGGAGAAAGTGATAAATTAGGCAGGAATCTTCAATGATACCCGTGTTAAATCGATCGCCATTATGATCTTGTCGTTACAGCAGTTTTGTGAGTTTATTACTGAATTTTAGACTTTTATAGTGTGATTTTCGAGATTTTTGCTGGTCTTCAAAACAGATTGAATTATTTATTTGCTTCGAGCAAAACTTTGCAAGAGCCCCATTAAGTATATCACATGAGAAATTATTCCTAAAATATGATGAAGTATACTTGTTCAATATTGCTAAATTACGGGTTAGATCCAAATATTTTGTATTGATAAACATAGAAAATATAAAATGGCGGATAATGTATTAATACCTAAACAGCCTAAAATGGGATATTTTGTCGGCCATCTAATGCACAGGTGTAAGTTGAATCCAATGTTCAATAAACTGTAGGGAATACCCCACAAACACTTTCTCACATTAAAATTATTCTGAGGGAGACTCCCAGACCATCTGCGCCATCACAATACTCTATCAATTTCTAACTTTGTTGGATGTGAGAAAGTAAAAACTTCCCATGCCATTTTCATTTGTCAACCGAAATCAATCATTCAATTACTTCTGTTCATATTTTTCCAAGATTTATTGACTCATGAAGAACAAAGGATAATATAATATTAACGTTTTTCAGCTCATGCATTTTCCTTAGAAAAATTAAAACAAAAGTTGATCTTGAAACATACAATTCAACTTACGCCGCCTATACGTCAGATGGCCATCGATTTGGCATGAGGTCATACATCTTAGAACACAGCACTCTTTCTGAGAGATCCTGGCTTTTTTCCACCCCCAATAAATATGACTCTATTCCATCCAAAACTTCATTTTATGTTTTCATCTTGCATTCACAATGATTTTGACTGTAACAAATGTCTCTTTTGTTTCTGTTTCTTCCCAACCCAGGCAACGATCAAAGGGCTCCAAGGTCTCGGTCATGAAGCCGAGAAGCAGGGGCGCGGCAGCATTGTTTGCGGAGTTGCTAAAATGGGTGATGATATTATTTCCAACGCTGATTACGCTAAAAAAGGGATAGCAGACGGTGTTTAAAAAAGAATCGCTCGGAGTGACTTTCATAAAGATTTCAACGAAACGCAAAATTACAAGTTAATTCAATTAATCAAATTTCCGACAAAGCATCTTATAAAAAAAAAATTGAAATCCAAGGTTTCGCCTCCTAAAAAATTTCTCAAAGTTTATTCACTTCATGAAGTCTCTCTGAGCGATGCCGTAAACTTTTGACTCCATTGAGAATATCTCAACTTGATAGTTCATAATCACCGTGCACGGAAAAAAAAGACAGAATTTTACTATCTGCATAGCTGATTTTGGAGTCTGATAGCAAGTATGGTATATTTCACCAGATTATGGTAAAATGTACCAACATGTTACTTTATTTTACCACAAGGTATGTTGTATTTACTGTATTATGGTGAAATTTACCATAATTGCTGACTGACGCCAAAATCAGTTATGCAGATGGCAAATTCTACCGGTTAGCAGAGATTTCGTCCAATGCAAAATCGTCCATTTTTTTTTAAGTCCAATTTTCTATTTTGTCCAATGTAAGGTTTCGTCCAAAAATGATTTGTCCAAATTTACAAATGTCCAGAGTTTACTTTCGTCCAACAGAAAAATTGGCCAAAAGCATTATGTCCAAAAATGAGAAGATGCGCGCTCTACACAATATTCAAATATTCAATGAGAAAGCACTCACCTTATTCACCAGCAGGTGCCGGTGCCTGCTCTGGGCCGTCTCAATGAGGGTTCGCATGTAGTTTTAGGTGATACGCTACCGCTCTTAGATATGTTAACAAATTGTTCTCTTCTTTATACTGAGCATAGTTCCTCACAATCCTTTCCACCTTCTCTTGATTCATGATGTACCTCTTGTTGATCGGCGCTTTCACATTCGTATGCCCTCCGTATATTTGTGTAATGAGTGTTTCTGCAGCCATAACATTTAATCTGATGATAGAATAGTTAAATATGGTCTCTTTTAATAGCTAAAAAAGGGAATAGTTGATTTCTTATTTCAATGCGTAATAGTGTGTTCCGTTGATTTGTTGATTTCCACGAATGTTTCAAAATATTGGACGAAATTCAAAAAAGAAAAATCGTCCAATCCTTTGATTCAAAATGGACTAAATATAATGTGGGTAAGTTGCACGTTGGACAAATTAGTGCTCTGGACGAAATAATTATGGACAATTTAAATTGGACTAATTTGCATTGGACGATCTTTTTTGGACAAAACGAGTATTGGACGAATTAACATTGGACGAAATCTCTTGGAACCATTCTACCAGTCTTTTTTTTCCCCGTGTGCAAGATACCAAGTATTTTGAGTATATTTTATTGAAAATGCAAAAGAAGCTTAAATGTACTTTGTACTAATGTCTGAAAAGAAGACCTATGATTATAGTTAGGAGAACCAAAATAAAAGAGGGACCTAACATAGCTGAAAAAACTTTCGTATTATAAGGATGAGTCATGATGGTCAATAATTATTCCTATTTTCGTTGCATTTTTTTTTTTAAGTTGGATAATGTTGAGTTATTATGTAAAAAAGTAGTAAATTGAAAGAAGTTTTTCTCTCATTTTAGTGAAGAGGAAGAGGCTGTGAGTATATCTTAAAAATTTAGCTTTAAAAACAAAAGATAGTTGTTTCAATAAGCGAACCGAGAAATCATGTTCACGGACCAGCAATTATTATTCTTAAACCTAATGTGCCAAAAGATTTTTATAGTTTATATAGGTATCATTTATAATTCAAAGCTATGAAATCTGTAGCTCTGAGTTATTTGGCAAAGTACTTTTGATTTTCCAGAATTAAAATGAGGTTTGTCGCAAGGGTTTGATTTTGACTAATTTTATTGAAAACTTGAAACTCCGAGACAGATTGAGAAGAAAAGTGTTTCCTGTCATGTAAGAGGCCGTATGGTCGAGAAGTTAGAATTTTGGGTCAAAATCCAAGGTTTTAGAGAGAAAATAAAACTGCACAGAAAAAAAACTAGGGTGAAAATAACCATACGGATACCTGATTTTGGCACCTGCTAGATGTTATGGTAATGTTAACCAGAAGTATGCTGTGTTTTGACAAGGTACTAGGTGATGTTACCTAATTGCATGTCGAATTTACTCAAAGTATCGGTAAATGTACCATATTTCTGGTCAAGTTTACCATAACATCTAGCAGGTGCCAAAATCAGGTATCCGTGTGGTTATTTCCACCAATCTTTTTTTTCCGTGTGTGTCACAATTCAACAACTTTCCTGGCAAGCTGTCTTGGCACTTTCACCTTTTCAATCAAATAATTCAAATTTTAAACCCTCGTAACAATCTTATGAGCAATTTGTTTTTTTAATTGTTTAAACTAACAGTAGGTGCTATGCTTATTCTGTGCTCAATTTTCACAACCCCCTGTCTTTTTTTTTATATTTTTTAAAAATATAAAAATAAAAAATACTCAGAGCCTGCTATGAACGAACAAACGACACAGATTATTTCAGCAGATATGGTAGTAAAATTGCACTTTCCAAGTAGTACGTTACAGTTACACTAAAACTAGATATGTAAATCCTTCTTAATTACCTTTAAAAGACAGCTCCTGAAGTTGGAGAAAAAATTAAATCCATACTCACTAAAACATTAAACCTACTTGGCAGTAGGGTTGTGCTGTACTTATTCGGTATTTTTTGGTATTTAGCAATATTATCGTGACTACAGCCGCTAAACAAGTGAGACTGATAAAACTGCCATAGATATGACAGAAGCCAAAAGCCAACTAAATACTATGAAACTGTCAGAGTATTGATACAGTAAAAATTCGTTGAGTGGATTCTCGGTCCTGCCCAAAGAAAATTTCCACTTAGCGAAAGTTCCACTTAGAAAATTGCCGTCAGAGTACGGGAAGTTTCACGGTGCTGAAAAAAAAACCACTCGGCAAAATATTCGACTTAGAGAACCTTCCACACAACAAACTTTCACTGCACGTAATGTTCCCGTATCATAATACCTTCCGGTTCCTTTAAAGGTAAGTAAAATACCGAACTGACTTATTTTTTCGGTATTTTACATAACTTTAAGGGAATCTGAAAGTATTATATGATACGGGAATGCTATATATAAATACTTTGACAGTTTTTTAGTATTTATTTGACTTCTGGCTTTCTTTATCTACAGCGGTTTTATCAGTCTCACTCATTTAGAGGCTGTAGTCACGGAAATGTTGCTAAATACCGAAATCAATACCGCATGACCCTACTTGGAAGCCAAATTAAAAGACTATGTATATATTTCAGAACTGAATTCCATTTAAAAATAAGCGTTTAAATTTGTGAGTTACCAATATGCTTGAGCTAGACCTTTTACCGTTTAGCACTTTCGTTGACAAAGACCACAAAATATGGCCTGAAGCCTCGTTAAGTCGTTAGTGCCGCTGCTGCAAAATTTTTGCAACAACTAGAGATCAATGGAATCACTTTCTTTTTGCAGTTTCTTTGGTAAAGCGTGTCAGTCTCCTGTCTGTTGAATCCATGGAATTTGTTTTTCGCACAATTTGCAGCCTCATGTTATTGATGGTTACATTGATTCACATAGCCGTACCAGGATATTGTCTTTCTCACTCCTAGCCCATTTAAACGCATGTGTTAGAGAAGGATGGGATATCGGGGCTGCCCCTGTTTCTTTCCTTATCTAACACATGCAGTCAAATGGGCTGAGAGAGAGAAAGACAATATCCTGGCTACGGCTATGTTGATTCACAAAGTTAGTGAGTAATGAAGTATTCCATCCCTCTTGAGTTTGAGGAGCAGAAAGTACGAAAACAAAATAAGTTTAGTTGGTGAGTTTTGACCCAAAAAAAAAAAAAAAACCGAGGAGAATTTGACAATAATTCCCTGATGAAATTTTCAATCAACAGTCTCCCTCCACATCTACCGGTGTAACCAAGTCATATAATGTTTGCCATCGAGGCTGTGGTCTGAATCTTAATTAATTTTGCAGGAAATCACACGATATCATGTCTAATTTATTTGTTTGTTTTCTAATTCATGTGCTATGTATTGTTCAAAGAACTTTTCATTGTTTATAAGTTTTACCAAATAAAAGTGTTTGTTACAGAGTTGTGACTTCTATCTCACCAGATTTCCTTTAACCCTTGTGTTACCAAAGGGGGTGAATTTTCAGCCCAGGTCGGTTTTTTAAAGGTAAAAAAGCTGAAATTTAAACAGATCACTTTGAGCTTCCATGTCAGCCTCAACGAGAGTATTTGGAAGTTCTCCACAAAAAATTAGACATTTTCATCAAATTTTCCCATAATTATGAGCAAAAAAGTCGCGGGGGGGGGATTTCCCCCAGCAAAAATTTAAGAAAAAACACTCTATTTTCATGTGATCTTATAGCTTATTTCATGCAATTTCCATATCTTTAATTGTTTCTCAGCATAACAGCATTTTCAAATTGAACGAAAAATAGTTGAAAACTATGTTAAAGCCAATATGGTGTAGTTTTCTAATCAGACTGACGTAAGAAATGTGAATCATTTCCCCATGACCTTTTTCCAGACAAGGGTCATTTAACAGAACTGGGTTTCTTATGTCACTCTGATTGGAGAACTACAGCATATTGGCTTAAACATAGTTTTCAACTATTTTTCGATCAATATCGAGATTGTCTCAAAATCGTCTCAAGAATAGATGCGAACCGAAATTGAATTCCCCATTGGAAGGCATGCGTCAGAGAAGGAGACAGATTTAGGTCAAAGTCACAGGGATGTCATATTGACAGTCAGAATTCAGAATTCACTGAGTAAAGAATTCAAAGATCAATTTAAAAGAGCAAATGCTATGACTATTTATTTCGTATCAGTAGTTATGCACACTTAAACAGTGGAAAAAAGACAAAGAATTTAACATTGCAAAGGTTTCAGAGAGAAACCGCAAATCACTAGGTACGAATTGAGCTAAATTAATGACAGTACACAACCATTATGAATTCATACTGTAAGATCAAAGACATTGTAGAAGAAGACTGGCCTCTGCTATTTCTTTGCATAGGGGAAAAGTGAAGCCGGTCTTGGCACGGGCTGATGGGCAGGGCACTTCCCCGCGCGGGGAACCAACGAACCAATTTAACATTAGCTCTTATGGAGCCTTGCTCTTCAAACCTATTTTAGTCAATTATTTTAACAAATAACAAAGTCGAGTCTCACATATGTTGTACAGTATAGTATAACACACATTTTAAGGCGTCTATTCTTTAATAATTGAAGTTAACGATCGGTCAGTCTGTGTTTACTTTAGCACCCATAACCTCTCTGCCGTACTTTCCATCGAAAATATCTAGCGGATAAATTGACCAAAACTTTCGTTTAAGTTCATCAATTTAAACTTTGGGATAAACTGCATATCAGATCTGAGTACTTTTGAAAACTAAAAGTAATTAACATTCTTTTGAAACAGTTTTATGTCTCAGCTCCATAAGCCGCAATGTTAATTTGGTTCATACCGCGAGCAGAGAAGCCCTGCCTATGACAGTAACCAGCTTCAAACCTCACCTCTAGAGGCCAGTCTTCTTCTATAATGTCTTTGTGTAAGATAAACAAGAACATATCAGGAGTGTAGAATAACATAAGTTTAAAAATGCAAAATTTAGCACTAAGTTAAGTCCCCCCCCCTTAAGACCCCCGATAAAAACTTGGAAAACCCAACGAAAACACAGGGTTAGAAAAATCCCAGGTTAAAGGGAGCCCTGAAATGGAAGCTGTTGAACCTTGACCGGTGTTGCCATTTACAGTAGAAATTATCCGAATTTCCCATTCAACTCAATGTAAGTTTCCGATAATTTTTGACATAAATGGCGGTACTGGCATTGAGAGAAAAAACAGAATCAGGTTTTAGCTGAAAGATACGTACTTAGTTACTAGAAAATCACATTTTTTTCCCATTAAACTTTGATGAGAATTAAACGAAGACAGTCTTTTGGCAAGACAAATTTTAAGAAAACTGTCATTTACAGAAATACAGCGTCGAGATGACCTTCCAACACAACACATTTTATCCACTTTCGCATAATTAAGTTCGCTTTTACCGCCAAAGAAAAGCGCAACGAGACTCTTGCTTCCTTTTGCTATAGGCAATTGAATACTTAATTCTTGAGTAAAATTCAGTGAAACTTATGATGAGCATATTAAAAATTTACAAAATTCACTCACAGTCTCACGAAATGACTTGTAAAGTTACAGGATTAATGGCGAAGCTACGCAGATACCATGGGAGATTCCTGTCTAATTCAGGGCTGCCGTTTTGCGTATAATCAATGCTATTTTTCTATTCACCGATGATTCCACCGGTTGAGAAAAGATTACACAGTTCAGTTCAGTGCATGACTGTAATAATCTAAAATACTTGCATCTGTAATCTTTTCTCAACCGGTGGAGTTGTCGATGACTTTAAAAAACTTGCGGATATTTTAATTATTCAACGGAGTTTCCAACGATCAAGGAAAGATTACAGATCATAGTATTTTCGTGCATTACAGTCGTACGCTGAACTGAACTGTGTAATCTTTTCTCAACCGTTAGAATCATCGGTGAATAGAAAAATAGCATTGATTATACGCAAAACGGCAGCCTTGGTCTAATTTGAAGCTTTCTTATAAGTGTGTTCCTATCGAGAGAGAGACAAATTAGATAGGAATCCCTCATGACAACTGTATAGCTCGGCTATTGAAGAGCGAAGATGGCGGAGCTATTCAGGTATCATAACAGCAGTGATTGTAACTCAGGTCCAAGTCTTAGGAGCCATTTTGGCCAGCCTTATCATTTTTTAGGAGCCATCAAGTATTTTTTAGGGGCCATTTTTTTTTTTTTTTGTTTTTTTTGACACAGCCCGCATAAGAAACTAGTCATATTTTTTGCGCGCAATCAACATATCAGCAAAGAACCAAACGTGCAGGAGCGTGGACTTTAAATCGACGGGAGGAAAAAACCATTTTTCGGCGACAATTTTCTTAGGCGCCATCAACTAATTCTAAGGCGCGAATGGCGCAAATGAGTTACAATCACTGCATTACAGGGACAGGAATCCTCAACACCTGCATAGCTCTGCAATTTAAAAGCAAAGATGGCCGATCTGAGCAGATATCATATTAGGACTATCTACTTTGTCTCTCTCTCTCTACAGAAACGCACAAAGGAAAGCCTTAAATTGGATAGGAATCTCTAATAGTAAGTGCAAAGCTCCACCACAACGCCTTAAACTTCAAAGTCATTTTGTTAGTCAGAGAGTGAATTTTGTAATTTTTTCATGTGCTCAACATAATTTTCCCTGGATTTTACTCAAGATTTGACAAAAATTACTTTTAGCAAAAGTTAGGAAGAGCCCCACTATGCTCGATTTTACTATCATCAAAAAGTACAATTGATTTAAATAACTGCATACTCTGATTGCAGCTTTTTATACACTGACTCCCTGAGACAAGTTTCGTGAGGCTGAAGCATTCTTCGGAGAAAATTTTACAAATGGAGGTGGCAAAGAACTTGTAAATAATCTACTTTAACTGGTAAAGTCTGAATGTAATAATAACCCCCCCCCCCCCCCCTCTTCACTCAATCAGCTGAGTGACAAAAACTCTTCATAAACTCAAACGGAAAAATAGCGCACCACACCCTTGAAATTTTTAACTCTTTCATTTAAGAAAGAACTTCGTTTTCAGAACTCTGGAACACACGAAGGAAGCGATGGCTCAACAGCAAGAACAAAAGTTCGCAAACTCCCGATGAAATCTAATCAAAATTCAAAAATAAGCAACTATAATTGATTGCTTGGTGATTTAACACAACAGTAAAGTCATCTTTGTTATTTAAGGTGAAAGCACCAGTTCCAGACACTCCCTAACAACGGCACCAGTGACAGACACTCAAATGTTTAAAATTCTTTTGCCACAAATGCACAATTTTTTGGACTTAGAAGGCATATTGAAATGCTTATAACATCGAAATAGCAGAACTTGGAAGTAATTTTAAGTCCTAACTAACTTTCTCCTTCCAGATCAGGGCATCAGCCTTTTGGGGTGTCTGTCACTGGTACTGGTCTTAGGAGATGTCTATAACTGGTGCTTTCACCTTATGTCTAAATTCAATTGACCCGATTTACAACCAGCATGTGTGATTCAATTTTCTTTAAAGTTTTTATCACGCTTCAAAACAAACGTAGACTTGCTTCAGATACCTATCACACTAACTCAAGAATCAACAATTTTGTAGAAACATGCATTTTTTTGACAGTTATTAAACGATCCACGATTCCTTAAAAAATACAATTCTATCCTAATGACTAAAATGATCACCATACAAGGATCCAAATTTGATTTGGGAACAAAAAATTCCTAGAAAAACATTTTTCTCTAATAAAAAAAATGTCTAAACCTTACAAACTAAAGTAAAATAATAAAAAATAATCTAATATCACGTTTTGAGGAAGAGTTTTTCGAGGTCCAACCCTTGTAGCATTTGAGGTTCATCTTTGATAGAGCTTAACATGTACTCCGACACGGTAACATAGATTGCCACGGCAAGACCGATAATACTTGCGACGACAACGTTTTTCTGGAAGATAATACACGTAGCAGCGCACAGCCCAAGATAAGTCAAATATCTGGTTAGATTTGTGGTTATACCCCACTGTCTCGCACTTTTCGCTGGGGAAAAAATCGAAAAGTAAATATTAAAAATCATAAAATTACGAAACAAACTTATGATGGTTCAAAGGGAAAAGACGAAGGAATCTATATGAACTTTTTACAAATACCCTAAATGTAAAAAACGAGTAATTATTTTCAAATCGATTGCTCAACCTGGCAACTAGTCATTTTTCACCCATTTCTAACAGAGCATTGCTCTCTTTTTGGTTTTTGACTGATCTAACCATCTGAGACAAACAAAGGGCCCAGTCGAAGAGCAAATTTTGTAGGGTAACCAGATGACCCAGTTTTAAAAATCAATAGTAACCAAAATTTTATTAAGAGACCGGAGCCAGGTAAAAGTGAACAAGGTACAGTCAAGTATGGACCAGTGACAAAAAGTGACCAGGGACCAAATAATGTTACAGTTTGACGGTCCTCCGAAAGACATTGGATGGTGCGCACGTAAGTATGATTGCGTGTAGTTTATACCCCCAGTAAGTGCTCACCGATCATCTGCATGCGGGACCGTGAGGACGTAACATTATTTGGTCCCAGGCATTGCTTAGTTTTAATTTTTGAGACCTAGCCCCCAAAGATGGGTTATCAGAAAACTGACCCAAGGAAACTTTTGAATTTTTAATGGGTCTGTTGCATATTTTTGCTACAACAATATGGAGCCTTGATTATTATGTAAAATTCGGCGAAAATAACAATGCGCACTTTAAAAACATTCAAAATCCACTCATTAACTCAGGAAATCACTTCAATTTCAAACAGCCCGCGCTAAACTAGACACTATTTGCACTGGTATACAACTACATAGACGGAACCACCATGCATAAGTAAACAACATAGTTACTACAAAATGATGGAATTTCCTTTTTAATACGTGAAATATAAGCTGCATTTGCTGCCTGGTCTTTTCGGTTTATCAAAGATTACAAAATAGTGTAAGAAATGTACGCATCTAAACGAAACATTCCAATGTTTGTAAGTTCTGTTCCTGTGTACATAAACGAGATGGTTCCATCTATGTAGTTATAAGTCGGTGATATAGTGTCTAGTGTAGCGCGGGCTGTTTGAAATTGAAGTGATTTCCTGAGTTAATGAGTGGATTTTGAACGTTTTTAAAGTGCGCATTGTTATTTTCGCCGAATTTTACATAAGAATCAAGGCTCCATATTGTTGCAGCAAAAGTATGCAACAGACCCATTGGCTTGTTTGTGATTGGCTCCCATAAGTTATCGTGATTTCTATGAAAAAACTATGAGTTACAACTATACGGAGAATTAAATTGATAATACTTTCACTACTAGGGTTCAGAGTTTTTGAGGAAGATTAGGTAAAGACTAGAAGAGATTAGGTACATGATAGTTACTTTCTTACATCTAGCAAAGTTGGAAATTGAGAATGTATTGCGATGGCGCAGAACAGAGCTGCTGATTTGCGCAGATTCAATGGCATTTTGAAATTCACCGAAGATTCCACCGATTGAGAAAAAATTACAGAGTTTAGTTCAGTGTATGGCTGCAATTCACGAAAATACTAGCGAAATTTTTCTTTCTCAACTGGTATATTTTAAATTTAAATTTACGGCATTTCTACCGACTGAGAAAAGATTACAGATCAGAGTATTTTTATGCAATACAGTCATACACTGAATTGAACTATGTAATAATCTTTACTCAACCGGTGAAATCATCGGTGAATTTAAAAATTCTATTAAATCTACACAAATCGGCAGCTCTGGCGCAGAAGTCTGTCTGTCTGTATCCCAGCATAACTTTTGAACCAATTGTCCATAAGTATCAAAATTCTGCGGAGAAATTGCTTTTACCATTCCCCAGAAGGGTTTTTTTTGTTTTTTGGAAATTTTAAATTGCGAGTGAATTAGGGAGGATAAAAGGTTTCCATTAAAATCAACAGGAAAATGGATAGTATGGGTAAACATAGGGAAAAATTAGACTATTTCAAATATAGTAGTTTGAATGTTGATGAAAATTTGCAAAAACATTCTGCAACCAGCCTATTGTGACATTAACCCTTTTAAGGGGGGTCTGGAGCAGGGCTGCCGTTTTGCGTATACTTAATCAATGCTATTTTTCAATTCATCGATGATTCTACCGGTTGAGAAAAGATTGCACAGTTCAGCTCAGTGCATGACTGTAATAAACTAAAATACTCGCATCTGTAATCTTTTGTCAACCGGTGGAGTTGTCGATGACTTTAAAAAACTTGCGGATATTTTGATTAATCAACGGAGTCTCCACCGATTCAGGAAAGATTACAGATCAGAGTATTTTCGTGCATTAAAATCATGCACTGAACTGAACTGTAGGGGTATGCGAATATTCGAATTGTATTCGATATTCGAACTCGAATACCGGTTTACTGGTCGGGTCCGAATATCGAATAGCGCTCCTCGAATACCGAATATTCGAGTTCGAATAGTTTGTTCGAATAGTTCGCCGAATATGACCAATTCTGGAAACGTTTTTCTCGTTCTTTCGGCGAAACTAAACATGGTATTCCGCGCCGTTGAACTTCGCGCTTAGACAATCGCGCAGAGCATTGACCGCGCGTCTTTGCGGTGTCAAACGTCATAAAGTAGCTTCCAAGACTCGAGGTATGCTGATAAGAGGGACTCGCGGAGTCTTTACGAGAACCGACACAGCGCTGACGCAGCGCAAAATGCGTATTCCGCCAAGCAATGACGCGACGCGGCGGCGCCACTGGGACGTGAGGGTTGCCTAACCTCGCATTTGAAGGCACTTTCTCTCGATACTTATCGCGAATAGAGGAAAGAGGAAGGCCGAAGGAGAGTTTCCTCTTTGGCTTCTCCTGGAGTTTCGAATGAAAACCTGCGCATAGGTAGCTCCGAAGATCTGCGAAAACGATAACAGCACGCGTGGGTAAAGTTAATTTTGGCGTTCCGATTTATTGTTCGAACGGACATGGATAAATACTTACTTAGTAGTATAGTAGTATAGTAATAAAAGCTCAACTTTTTTCTCAAATTTTTCGCCTTCTTTCATTTCAGAACAATTTAATATGGTAGCTTCTATAATTCAGGGTTATTTAACATTGAAAAGAATTTTTTGGAAAAATTTTTGTAGAAAATAGATCGTGAAAAAACAAGTAAAATTATTCGACTATTCGATTATTCGATTCGATATTCGAGGAAATTATTCGAATTCGATTCGATTGCAAAAAAGTGGTATTCGCACACCCCTACTGAACTGTGAAATCTTTTCTCAACCGGTGGAATCATCGGTGAATAGAAAAATAGCATTGATTATACGCAAAACGGCAGCCCTGGTCTGGAGTCTCTCCCAGAATATTATAGGGGGTCTGGGGGGGCAGAATAATTTTGATGCGGGAGAGTGTTCGTGGGGTATTTTCTACAGTTTATTTTTGTTAGAATAACAAGCCATTTCATGTTAAAAACGGTGTATTGCCAAAAGAAAATTAATGTTTCCGACTCACAATTTTGACCGAAAGAAATATAAAAGGAAGTGAGAGAGAGAAAAATGTACCTTGATGAGATTGGTACACTGGTTTAGGATCCGCACAAAAAAAATTATAGAGGTTACAGTTTCGGACAAAAGGAGTTATGCGGCAACCAAAACTCATTCACAGGACAAACATTGCCGACTTCTTCAAAAAGATTTTCTAGGATAAAAAATGGTGCTTAATATCAAAAATGAGTGAGGACAACAAAGAAAGCAAAAACAAAACAAAACAAAAGCAGAAAGAAAATAGAGTCTAGGAGTCTAAGTAGAGAGTTGAGGAGATTCTTCAGCTTTTAGTGCTGATTTCTGCAACCAGGGACCAATAAATGTTGGAAACAGACGGTCCCCGAAAAACGTTGGATGGTGAGCGTTTACGTGTGCTTTTAAATGGTCGTAATGCACACCAATCATCTGGGTGCTGGACCGTCTGTACCGAACATTTATTGGTCCCAGAGCACTACCATTCAATTAATGTCAAATTACAGGCCGAAAGTAATTTATATTTAAGAAAAAAGAGTGCCAGTTACTAAATAATCATCTGAAGAACGTCTCTGCAAGATACCTCGTCAATAACTTCAAAAATAAGGCTGAAAGTACCAAAAAATGAAATTTTGCAAATTGCTTAGAGTGTCGAAATGCGATACTTCATTTTTCAATACTTACAGCCTTATTTTTGAAGTTATGGACGAGATATTTTGCAGAGACGTTCTTCAGATGATTATCAAGTAACTGATACTCCGATTTCTTAAATATAAATTACTTTCGGCCAGTAAACTGACATTAGTCAAACGGTAGCGCTATGGTGGCAGAAATCGGCACGAAACGCAAAAGAATCACCTTAAGAATTGAATATTGAAAAAAACTTAAAAAACTTTGTGAAACAGGTACTCATTAAATACCATTTTGACTCACAGAGTCTCTGAACAAAATGTATTGGACAAATGGTCTGGCCACTGAGAAAAAATAAAAAGTAATAAAATAACAGAGTAAAGAAAAAACAGTAGGATACCAAGATATAAAATAAAAAAAAAGAAGTACATAAAGCTAAAAAAAATTACAAACAATAGATCTAAAACTACTGAGAAGAGTATTTTTAGGTTAGGAAAAGAAAAATTACACAAACTAAGCTACATCCTTTCTACCTGTGACTGTAACCGTGTCATTCTAAATCCAATCAGTCTCACTCTACAACACTGATGAAACACTTAAGATTATTCCAGGGTCGATTATACTTCGAACCATGGACACCACGTCGCAATGCTCAAAAAGTCAACAGTTTTTGGATAAAATTGACAAATTTATGCTAAAAGCACAAATTTGAGGAACGTCAGCACCTGCGCACATACTTCTAGAAGATACCCTTAAAGTTTCAAGATAAAACACTCAAAAATAAAGCCAGAAATGATGAAATACAAAAATTCCCATGAGTCTAAATGAGTGCGAGTGAGGCAGATAGACATATTATCACTTGTACTCACTCTCGCTCACTAAGCTTATGGCGAAATGAATTTCATAATTTACGGCTTTAATTCTAAACCAATTTTGCTTGTTTTGGGCTCAAAAAATCCATAAAAAAACTTTGCAGGTGCTGACGTTATTGGATTTTGCATTATTCTTTGGTTTCAATTAAAAATGCCAAAAACACAACTTTTTTCTAAAGCGACTACTGGCGCTATCCATTCCATCGGAATGGAATCTGGAAAAGTTTCGCCTGGAATCGCCTTAACCACCCCCAGGTAGCTGGAACCGCCTTTAGGCATTTCTTCCACAAAACACTCAACACTCAATAATGCTAGTTTTTTTCACACACAAACTGGGAAATAAAGATTGATGCAAAAGAGATTGGAGGAAAAATGAAAAAATTCAATTTGCAAAATTAATGAAAGTTAGAACTTACCGACACAGAAGTTATCCTGCAAATAGTATCCTGACGCACATTGATCGCACATGTCAGGCCCATCGCCATAACAACCCGCACAAGATGCATCACAATCTGAAATTTTGAGAAACCGATGATAGATTAAAATTTATTACGATTAAAATAACTTATTATTAAAAGTTAATAATCGTGATCATATTGTCCTCTTGACAATAGCAAAATTATGCTTGCTTGAAAGTACCAGGAAGTATCAGGACACATTATTAAAATCGAAAATCTTACAAAATATTATTGATGCTCCAGATCTCCTTAACAGGAAATTAAACCCTTTCCACTCGGATGTCGGATATATCCGACCAGGGAAAAGTTGAGTTTCACTCGCATGTCAGATATATCCGACAAAAAAAAGAGACTTCTGCGGACTCGATTGTCGGATATATTCGACGCGCTTGATAGATGGTGAGCTCTAGCGGATTTTATGGGAACTAGTACGAACATCACGCACTACACCAGCGCGCTCTGTACACTGTGATGTTAGTTTTTTACAGATCATATGGTTTGTTTACATCGTGTTGTTTAAGCTCCTCGAGCTGGTGGGGCGGTCAGGTAAACATGCTCACGAGTGGAAAGGGTTAAGTAACATTTAAGTAACATTGACAAGTTTTTTTGTGAGAGACGTCTTATACCCAAAATTAATGAAGCAATAGGTCACAACAGACCCATTAAGAGAGAATGATACATACCAATACACGAGTAAGTGCCTTCTTTGTTAACGCAAAATTGATTACTTTTGCAGACACCGATGTCGATACATTCGTTTACATCCACGCACTCTTTCGCCGCTGACATGATCCAACCGTCGTTGCAAGCTTCACAGCCTAGATAGTAAAAAATAAAGAAAGTGTTAAACTGTTAAATATTCTTTATTTTATAATCATAATTTTATGGATTCCATAGGGACAAAAATTTAAGGCACTATTTATTATAGCCAAAACTGAAATGTAAAATCTGCCTCACAGAGCAACTTGCATTTAAAAAAAATGGGTCTGTTGCAAACTTCTGTTACAGGGCTATAGAGTGATCAGTCTCACGTAAAATTACGTGAAAAGTCCATTGGTAACAGCAGAAAGTCATAAAATGCAATAATAAACACACAAGAGGCATTTAACTGAAATCAAAGACGGCGGTAAAATATCGAGCAACCTGTATGCAAGCACCATGAACATCCAAGATGGCCAACCTCACAACATCGATCACAACCAATCACAACGCAAACAAACTCATAACCTCCGATGCTGTGAGGTTCTTAACGTTGGCCATCATGGATGTTCACAGTGCTTGCACACAGGTTGCTCGATATTTTACCACCATCTTGGGTTTCAGTTGAACGCTTCTTGCGGGTTTAATACTGCATTATATGACTTTCTGATACCACCAATGGACTTTTCACATGATTTTACTTAAGATTTAAAACTCTATATTGCTGTAGCAAAAGTTTGCAACAGACCCATTGTTTCCAGCCTTAATGCCGAACCACGTCATATTACAATCCGAAAAATACGTTCTCCTGTCTATTAAAGATGTTAAGAGACATTCAAGATTACTTGCCTTTTGGGCTTCCATCAGTGCAGTTCCCTTGGCATGCTGCATGGCATTTGGAACACAAAAGTTTATCGGAATCTTTGTAAGACTGATAAAAGCCTGGAGCACAGGTATCACACAGTTCACCATCGTAGCCAGCATCACAAACACATGCACCGTTCCCTTTGCGAGTGCCGTCTCCCTGGAAAATGGATGTGTACAGTTAGTCAAACATTCGGGCAAAGAGCCCATAAAGAGCCAATTAGAGTTTGTCAAAGAAATTATGAAGATAAGTCAGCAATGGGTCTGTTGCATACTTTTGCTACAACAATATAGAACCTTGATTCTTATCTAAAATTCGGCAAAAATAATGATGCGCTTATTAAAAACGTTCAAAATCCACTCAATAACTCAGGAAATCAATCCAATTTCAAACCGCCCACGCTACACTAGACACTATTTGCACCCGTTAACTACTACATAGACGGAACCACCGTGCATAAGTAAACAACATCGTAACTACAAAATGATAGAATTCCCTTCTAAATATGTACATGAATTGAGGCATTTTTCGGTAAATGGGCGTATGGCGATTACGCCCTTTTTTTGGAGAACTCGTTTTGAAATCCTGACGATAAGACCTAACAGGTGATATAAAGTTATTCATATGTTGACGGAACTAACCACGAAACATCTTCGAATGAACGCACTCGGCTGAATTCAGAAACATATGGGCTACAGTACCTTTCGAGCGGTATCGCATCGCATCTGTATCTGATAAGTCGAATAAAGTTCAGTGGATAGTCAGCGTGTTGTTTTGCGTTTTTGGCTCGGTCTCCGATGACGACCATCAACATATAACCCTCCTTCTTGCCAAAATAGGCCCAAAAGGGCCTTAATATCATCCTCCTTCTTACAATTCCTTTCTCCAAGTTGTGACACAAATCTAACACAAACAATACTTGTCGGATAGCTGGAGAGAAAAAAACGTTTTTCGGTAAAAGGGCGTATAACGCAGCAACTTTGATTTTTCACTGCTCAACTAATTTTCACTCTACAAACTTGAAATTGGGTAGAGTTCTTCTTGAATGTTTGTTCTACAAGCCAGTCTTTCAAATTTTGAAAACTCTGCAGTAGTCTCTAAGTTATAACGTTTTAAACTTTCAAACGCGTTTTTCTCGAAAGTAGTTTTTTTGCCATACGCCCATTTACCGAAAAATGCCTCAATTATTGGCTGCATTTGGTGTATAGTCTTTTCGGTTTATCAAAGATTACAAAATAATATAAGAAATGTACGCACCTAAACGAAACATTCCAATATTTGTTAGTTCTGTTCATGTTTACATAAACGAGATGGTTCCATCTATGTAGTTATAAGTCGGAGATATAGTGTCTAGTGTAGAGCGGGTTGTTTGAAATGGAAGGTATTTTCTGAGTTAATGAGTGGATTTTGAAGGTTTTAAATGTGCGCATCGTTATTTTTGCCGAATTTTACGTTAGAAATAATGAGTTATATTGATGTAGCAAAAGTACGCAACAGACCCATTCAAAGTCATTGTTGAAGTATGGAGGATGTTTACTTTACGCAAGATTTTTAATAATTCTAAAATATTGCCAAATATTTTCTTCACGACTTGGTTTAGTCTGTCATCTTAAATTTTACAGCTGCACCAGCTGGTCAATCAAAAAATTAAGATTTTTTCACAAGAGAAAAAAAAAAAACAACTGTTGGGAATACCCCACGAACACTTTCTCACATCAAACTTAATCTAAAGGGAGCCCCTAGACCCTCCTTTAATAACCTGAAAGAGACCCGCAGGCCCCCCTTCAAGGGCTAATTGTACAGTAGGCTGGTCACAGAATGTTTTTGCAAACATCAAAGTTCAAATAGCTGTATTTAAAATAGTCTAATTTTTTCCTATTTTTACCAGTTTTATCCATTTTCCCATTGATTTCAATAGAAACTTTTTATCCTCCACAACTTGCTCACAATTTAAAATTTCCAAAAAACAAAAAAAAAGGTCCCTCTAGGAAATAATAAAAGCAGCACTTCTCCGCAAAATTAGGATGCATACGGAAAATGGGTTCAAAAGTTATTACTGGGGATACAGACAGACAGACATCTGCACCATCGCAATACTCTCTCAATTTCTAACTTTGCTAGTTGTGAGAAAGTAAAAATACTGATTTTTTAATAAACGATTTTATGCTTTCTATTCAAGAATGGAGCTGTTGCAAACTTTTGCTACAGGCTTATTATAGTGATTATGGGTAAAACCCAGTAAATAACGATTAGCGCACTAAAAAATCACAAAATCCCACCTAACTCTACAAAATGCTTTTAAAGCGAGACCGTATGGCGGCCGGGCCGCGGTTTTCATCGGGGCTCCCTATCTTCAGTCAGCGCCATCTACACGAGGTGTTCTCGCAACACCATCAAAGAGAATTGAGCATGCAATTGCCATAATAACAAGCTCGGCCGCCATTACGGTACGCATTTAAAAGCATTTTGTGAGTTTAGGAGTGGAATTTCGTGATTTTTTAGTGTGCTCATCGTTATTTTTGCAGGGTATTATCCCATATTCAACTATTAATAAGCCTGTGGCAAAAGTTTGCAACAGCTCCATTAATCGATCTTTTTTTTTCTCTCATAGGACTTATTTTCTGTAGTGAATGTGATGATAATCTACTTTGACCAACAAACACTAACAAACGATTAAAAAACTCTCACCTTGCACTTTCCGTTTCCTGCGCAAACCTTCGGAAACCCTGGGCACGGCTCACATTTGCCACCGTAGTGACCGGGGGAGCAACAGACTTTCAACATGTCGACACACAACCATTGTTGCAAATCGGGGCTAACTTTCTGCTCGTTGAACCACCAATCTTCGAGCAAAGCTTCGTTTGTTTCACTAAGAGTGAGACACTGTCAATAAAATGATAAATGATAAATGATTTATTTTCAGTCTTTAGACAAAAAAAGCCAATAACAAAACAAACAAAAAGAAAAATGTTAAATTACTCAAATTACACGTAATCTATACTAGACAAATTAAATGAACTAACGTAAAATTAACATAAAAATTAAAGACTGAAAATTCGGTACCTCCATAGGCGAGCCTGTTTTGGAGGTTACCTTCAATAAAAAAAATTAATTAGAAATTACGCGAGAGAGTTTAAGAGTGAGGGAGAAAGGGAGTGGGTTTTTCGTACAAAATACTGAACTTTTTTTTTTTTTTCAAAGGTTCGCAAACTGTTTGGTCGATAGAATATCCATTCCATGTATAAACTTTTTTTTTTTTTCCTTTCTTTTCTTTTTCTCTCTCTTTTAAGTTCAATTTTATTCTAAAAAAAGTAAGAAATCAGTAAATAAAATCAACAAAATATTACTAAGATAAGAGCTCGAGGAGTCCCAAAATCAAAAAGCCTGAATCTACGAATTCAAACCTGAAATAAATTCCTTAAGGGTACAGGTGATGGACTTGGTCAAATTTCCATGACTTAAATTGAGTCCTGAAACTTAGATTCATCTTGAGGCTAATTTTTTTATGCATGAAATACGATGGAACACAACGGAACGGGTTACTCTAGGTTACTCTTGGTTGAGTGTCTAGCATTCTGATTTAACCTTCATATTCCTAAGGTATTTAGTACACAAAGATTACTAAGTGGGGGGGGGGGGTCCGCTCGGACCCCAATTTAAAATTGAATTATCTCCAGTCTAAATTTTTTTAAATTTACTCTGTCATGATGGAACTATTCCATACAACCTAGAGATGATCTTAGAACTGCCAGTATTTTTAAAAGAAATCATTTACCCCTTTTGTTCAATTTTTTTTTTTTTTTTAAACAAGCCAAATTCCATTTTTTCCAGACATGGCCACATTCACAATTTTTTTTTTCCCCCCTTTTTTTTCATTATTTTCTTTCTTCAATTAATGTTTTATATTGAACCCTTAAAAGCACTTGAAGCATTTTCAGAAAAATGAATTTTTTTCACACGCCAAATTTCATAATTTTAAGGGCTTAATTTCCGTTCGTACCTGATCCTTTCCTCTCTCCACCTCTGAGCAGAGCTTTTCTTGAATCTCTATCAAGCGTACTTCACTTGTAGCGTAGGTTCCAAGTTTCTCCTCTTCCCACGCTGCATCACCACCAGCAAAATTTTCTCGTTTTGTCCTTTCAACACCCTGCAAACATATTTATTTATTTATTTATTCAAAGTAAACGAGCAAAATGTGTAATAATTAAAACGGCAAAATGTGTTGATAGACATGTTTTGATAGCGGGGAAAGCGTGCCTTCTCTTATTTGAAGGACGCATCATAACCGTCTTCACTTTTGCTATGTAAACATTGCGTCGTCGAGAATACTCGTCGGGTCTTATAGTTTACTCTAGTTTCACGAAAACGGTGTTTCTCTGGTCCATGGTCTCTATGAAAAAGCTGGCTACGTAGGTACGCAGTTGCTGGACGTTTGAATTTTTAAGTTACAGTGTTTCCATCAAACGACTCTTGGTTGTCGGAGGAAACATGTGAGTTAGCAATGATGCTCTCACGTTGCTGTCATAATCAGTTGATAATAGTATGATTTCTAAACAAAAAGTTTCTTTAATCGGCTTAATGTTGACACTAATGCGAAAAACTGTAACCACCCCAGGTACATCTTTTATAACTTAGGGCAGATGCTGTAAGGAGGGAACAGCGCCTCTATTGTGTGTCTTGCGTTAATCAGGGCACATACCATGCCATCTGAGGCCCAATTTACGTGACTTCGGTCAGGGGGGCCAGATTTTAGGAGGGGTTCACACTCTCTTATGATGTCTTTCGTTGGTTGCAGCAAAAACCTTGCTGCCCTAGGTGCATCTTACATGACATCTCTAGCGCAGAGGGGGTCAAGTTGTGGGTGGCATCCTCCTCTACCCTTCGCATATCTTACATTTAATAGGACCTAGGCCACAGTAAATTATATCCGTAGAATTGCAGCGTTAAGGGGAGTCGGATGTGAAAATTAGGCTATTTTGACGAATTTTTGTTTTTCAAGGATTATTTTTCTCTGTAGTTTCAGCTTCATTTTGAGAAGTTTTTTAAATTTTGGTGATTAGTCCCAATGTTATGCCCATTTCATTATTCATAACTTTTTTGCAATTACACAAGTTTTAATGGAATATTCATTCCGTACCTTTTTTACAAGAATTAGGGTTTTGTCATTTTTTGACTTTTGTGTACCTTTTTCTCAGAATCTACCGGACCGATTTTCAAAAACTTGGGCTTGTCAGAATCATCTTGTTTTTTTAAACAAAGAGACGGAAGGGTTTCCCAAAATTTTGTGAATTTTTCCCACTGTGTCCTCTCAAAGTCAAATTTTTTGACGTTTTTTGGTACAAAATTTCAAAATTCTGTCAAAACTTGAATTTTTGAAATTTTGAAAAACGCCTGCGTCTATTTGTGAACAAAAATAAGACCTTTCAGTTGAGCCCAAGTTTATGAAAATCGGCCAAGTGGATCCTGAGAAAAAGGTACAGAAATATCACTATATTTTACATTGTTTAGATATAGGCACATCCGACTCCCCTTAAGCAAATGGTTTTGCTTTTTTTTAAGGCATCAACAACAGAGGCGCATGAGGGCTCTACATGATTGCTTGGTGTGCCAGTCCGGGCCTAACTGCAGATATTAGGTATTTGTAACAAACTGCTGATAAAATTTGATTTACATTAGCTGTATAATAGTAACACGGTTGCCATTTTTAAAGAATTTAATGAAATTTCTAAATTCATTGGAGATTCAAACGGTAGTCAAAGAGATTACAGATCAGCGCCCCAACATCTTCTTATTCTCAAATTTACAAATCTATTTCCTATTCAGACACAATCATTTTTCACGGACCCTTCCATCTCATCATCTCTACTATCCAGTCAGAATTTTTTTGGCGGATGCCCAGAGGTCTGCAGAACACAGGTTGGGTACCGCTGTAATGGACCTATATTTGGAAAAACCCGCAGTGACACTTGCAAAGAACAATGAGGGGAACAGAAGCGAAAGTCCCGCAAGAGACGATGGGTTGCTCGGATAGGCTCAGCTGGTTAGTATGTGGAGGACCCTTTAGAAATGAGCGCTTGTAAGTAAAGCCATTAGATTTGAACTGTGCAGTCAAAGGAATGACTCAAACCAATCACATGCTGGCAGACAACTGTACTAACCAGCCTCTCATGGCCGGAGGCGTGACTCAAAACGAGCCAAAGTTTCGCATCTGTTCCCCTTCTTATTATATGACTCTGGGTACAAGAAATTAATGTTCAAGAGTATACTGTTTCCACCATTACCTTCAGAAAAGATTGGACCAACACTTTGCAGCTACTACAGGGTGGCAATACCGCATCATGGCTGGAAGACTTAGGTTTCAAAGAACAACTTACGCAGTACAGGTGGCATATCAGTAAAACTAAAAACTTCAGAGCTATCATTACGACTTAGAGTGGAGGAAAAGAATGGTTAATTTTGTCTCAAAAAAGGTACATCTTGTTGTGGAACAATGATCGGGATAACATTCAGAGAGCCAAAGTACCGGGTGTGCATCGCTTGGGTTAGAAAAACATATTTCAATCAAACTGACGGTGAACTGTACAATATGGATCAAACAATGAGACTTAAACACGGTTATGACTTCAAGAGCTTAATGACAGTTTGGACACTGTTCCATGGTTACATTTTAATGAGTATTACACGTAAACACAGCTAATTTTCGTGATAAGACACGGAGTCGATACCACTGGTAAAAAGTAAACAAACGTGGACTAATCTGACTAATCATCATCCACCAATCACGTTGCGTCTTTTGGCAAAACCCAGTTTGTCAGCTAGAGAGCGTGATGGTCGAAAATAGATTTCAGATTTTCCTGCGCAAGTCCCTTCAATTTTTGAGATAGGCGAAAAAACTTCCAGGTTTTTACCATTCAAAACGCCTTCATTTCTTGCAGTAGACCATATGCCGAGTACAACCAAATTCGGCGAATATATTTTCTGTCAAATTGACAATAATTGACCGTTTCACTTCCTCTTTCAAATCAAAGATCTCAAGCTTAAATGCTAGAGTTGCTGTTTACAAGAAGTTTCAAATTTTCCTTCTTTTTTTTGATCCCAGAGAATTTTCAACCATCCCTGCCGCCTTCTATACAAGCCCGCACGAGACTTTTAAATTAGAAAACACTCCTGAAAAACCGGTAGATTTGGCGATTGAACAGTCAGAACCCATTTCTGATTTCTGTCGGACGAACAGTCACTCAGAGTCTCGTTCAAATAATTCTTTCTAATATTCTTAAACAGTACCTATAGTTGGGAAAAGATTTTTTGAACGATTCAAAGAAAATTTTAGCATACCTACAGATGAAAAAAGCGCAGAGTATACTTTAAAAAGCCATGAGAACATCTGAGTTAGGCAGAAAATTTGTCTATCAGAATATAGTTGGCAAAATTTTGTACTTAGTTAGACTTAGATCTAAAGAGAATTGCCTGCATCTTAAAATTTAGATTTTTTTGGGACAAGGGGGAGGGGGGCACGACAGCCACTGACAATGAGTAGATGCACTGTGGGGGGTCTGGGAGGACTTTGCCTAGGAGGAAGGGGTCTGGGGGTCCTCCCAAGGAAAAATGTGAAAATTCAGATTCTCTTAGGCAACATTTAAAGCAATTTCATGATACTGTAAATGAAAATTGCACAAAATTTACTGAAAAAAGTATAGTTAGTTGACGAAAGGAATCTTTCACACCTGACTAACATTAGCCCCTGAAGGGCACATTAGAGCTATTTCTGCCCATTCGAACCATTCTCCAGGGACCAAATAACGTTTGGTGTCAAGCTCTCTGATTGGTAAGCAAGTCAACTTGCGCACACTACCGGGACCGTACATTTTTTGATCCTATATCTGTAAATATGCCCCTTTTTTTTTCATTTTCGTCTATTTTTCCTTCTTTTTCCGAATTTTTTTCCTCTCCTTTCCCCTGCTGTTTATTTCCTATTTTTCATCCACATTGGAGGAGGGGGGAGCAAGGACTCTCCTCTGCCCCTCCTTGAATACCATCTGATAACCAAAGACAATCGTTTGCTCGGGGCGACACAATTGAAAACCTAGGTGCAAGAAGGGCACTGTCTGTTGCAGTGCTTCATTATTTTATTTTTTCTTTTATTTTTTCGACAGATTCGAAAACATAGTTTTTCATGAAAATTTTACTGAAAACACTCTGATATCATGAACAATTCTAATTAAAATTTTCAGCATTTACTTACTTTCCTTGGAAATGTAAAATATACTGAGGAGATAATGAAATATCATGTCAAACAAGAACCCTTCTCACCCCCCCCCCCCAGGTCCTTAATTCAGCACTAAATGATAGTATCAGTATCATGATACTATTTTAAAGGGAATTGAACAGGTTCAAGCGAAAACGTCCGTTGTCCATTTTTTTTTATTTGACTTTGTGAGCGTACATCATTCTTAAGAAGACGCTGCGTCTGTATAAGTCCTGAACAGACTTGTTCCTCAGCTTCTTGCTCCCATTTCCCTTGTCTGGGCAGTTTTCTTTAATTTTTCATTTTTTAATTTGCCAACTTTTTTTTTTTTTTTTTTTTTTTATATTTGTCATCTCAATAAAAATACTTTGGACATCCGACGTTTTCGCATGAGCCTTTAATTATTCTCTATGAGCCCTTTGAACTTTTACGGCAGGGATTGAAAAGAGGAAGTTATAAAAATAACAAAAGAAAATGTGATTTTAAATCATATAATCATAAAAAATATATTTATTTACGATACAGATAAAATTAATTTATGTAGACAACATAATAAATTACTTTAATTTGTCATGGATAAGACTAAAAAATAAATAAATTAGAAAAATTGAATTTACAATTAATGGCAAAGTTGGCTTAAATAACATACTATTAAACAAACGTTAACAAAAACAATTGCACAATTACAATGGTTCCAGCGTACCATTCTTCAAAAAGTTAAAAGTAAAGTTTTTATGGAGGGGAAGGGGGCACACAAAATGCAACTAAGATTTTAAGGGGGAATTGGTGAGGAGGGAGGGGAGGGGGCGACTCATCCGCTCATTAATGTTCATTCCCAGCAATTCAACACGTACTGTTTGTCAAGTATCAAAACTCAGACAGAGTATGCAGAGTATATATTTTTTATTGAATCGGTTAATCATCAACCAAATAAAAAACTGTAAATACCTTCATTACCCGTGTCATATCTTTGGAATTACAAAATAAGTACAAATTAGCTAAAAAAAAAAAAAAATTTAGTTCGGAGGAAAAACTTAAAATTAGATGAAGTAAAAAGGAAATGAGGTAACTACAGTGAAACTCTTTTATGAGACGGAGAAAAAACCTTGGAAGAATCATTATTTTGTATTCAAGCCTAGAATTAAACTAAAAAAAAGTGAACAAAGTTTCAACTTTCTTCCTTGATTTACGCAAATGAATAGTACAGTTTTGATACAAACAGATCAGGAGAATGATTTAGAAGCATCGGTGTCCAAGACACACTTAAATTTGAGCTACATTCTGATTTTGATAATTACAGTAGGATTCAAAATGGCTGCAGGATTATAAACTGAGGAAAGCTTCGAGTGTCAATACCTATATAACATCTGCGGGAGGAAACCTACACAGAAATGGGAAGAACTTTGCTTTCAGGATGTCAAAAATTAAAAGGTCCGTCAAAAAAAAAAAAAAAAAACTTACAGAGAGCAAATTATTGTAATTAAGTATTTCTCACTTTTAATTTTACATTCAAAGATAAAGTTTGCAAAAAAAAAAAGGGGGGGGAGGTGAAAATACAAAACAGTACGAAAAAGCTGTAAATTTTTTTCAGAAAACAGAAGTACGAGGGATCAAAATATAAACTCCAAAAAGTTTGGAAGTAAAAGTTTTCCAATTAGTGTGTTTCCCTAAATTCAGACATCCTGGAAGCAAAAGAGAGGGGTTGAACTACACAAATACGTTTAAAATATTAAACAATATACAATCTCACGGTTTGGTTGTCTCTCATGCCAGATTTTATTTTCTCTGTTTTTGGTTTAAAATCTAAGAAAAGTCACCTATTGAATTAAAAAAAAAAAAAAAAAAAAAAAAAAAAACAGTTTCAATCAAATTTAATTAATTTGATTAAAGGAACTATCCTCTAATTTGTTCAATTATTTACAACACAATAATTTACACAGACAGCAGAGCTGACGAAAGTTTTTGATTATCAACACAAAAAAATAAAATGTACAGTATTAAATTAAAAAAAAATTACAAAATAATACAATTTTTAAGGACATAAATATGTATAATCAACTAAAAGGTTCAAAATGCTACAAGAGAATTGATTCTCTTGTTTTTGAGGGTGAATTACTTGGAATCTTAAAATATTAGAAGAGGCCTTCGTACACGCTCAAAGTAGGGTTATCAAATTGGCATCGGTGAGCTGGGATCCACCCCAAACTGTAGAATTGCCAACCTGACATTTCTAAAATTCAAAAATAACCTTGACCAAAACACCTCCTGAACGGATTTCTTGGTTTTGTTAACAGTAGAATGGTGAACAGATGACACACCATCCATCGTTAAATAACTCCGCAGTTCGACAGGCCGTCAAATTGCACAGTTGCTTGACGAACGGAACAGCAACCAAACATGCAGCAGTTGGCTCAATTGCCGTTATGTGGTGGATCTCCGCTCATCGATCCCAATTTGACGATCCTAATTTGAGCATATACTTGAGCGTGTACGAAGACCTAATGGGGCAGTTTCAAGGGTCTGAATTGTTGTGTTTTTTATAGAGAAAATTAAAGAACTCGATGAGCTGAGAAGAAATATGCCTTTGGTTTGTAATTAAGTCCCATTGTTCCGGAGATGGGATTTTGCCGCAAAATACATTGTTTTAAATAGGAATTCCGCATAGTGACGTCACCACGCCCACGATTTTTTACAACTTTACACTCATGTAACTCCAAAACCGGGGCACTTGGGAAAAAACCAAAGTCACCATTGTTTTCAGCTCATCAAGTACTACCATTTTCTTTATAACAAACACAACATTTCAGACCCTTGCAACTGCCCCATTAAAATTGCATTCAATCCTACGGATGAACTAGGGATAGAGTTAAACTATTTCTTTGGAACAGGGTTGTTTTAGAAACAAAGAGCAATAAAATTGAGCGATTTGAACTGGAACAAATCGAAAGTTCTCTCTTCTTTCCGAAAAAGGTTGGTTCCATTTAGTACGGTTACTTTTATCAGTAGAAATTTTTTACGAAACCTACCATTTCCTTTCACCCTTAAAGACCTTGTTTAAGGTGATTCCATGCCACGTGACAAAGGTGATCAATCGGTTAATCGATTAATGGTCATTTAACGGATTTTTTTGAGTTTTTTTTGTAAAACGAGGATAGTATCCACCTGTAGATAGATCTAACAAAGATAACTGTGAAGTTTGAATGCTCAAATCGGCAAAATAAGGACGTAACTAAGGGAATACGCACTATCGTAGTGCGATACAAGAGATCGAGCAGCGCTTGTGCGAATTCTCACAGTTACGTCCTTATTTTGCCGATTCGAGCATCCAAACTTTGCAGATATTTTCATTAGATTTATCTACTGGCGCTGACGATCCTTGTTTTACAAAAAAAAAACTCCATAGAATCCGGTAAATGACCATTAATCGATCACCTTGGGTCACGTGGCATGGAATCTCCTCTGATAGGGAAGGAAGAAGAATCAACCTTGGTGGACCAAACGTGGTGCGCTTGACAACATTCAAGCCGTTCACAAAATTTCATCAGGTACAACAGCTATAAAATAATCAAAAAAAAATATTGATTAAAGGCAGATCTTACTGTATTAGGACCCTAATTTGAGGACCGCGCTTGGTGAAAAAAATAACATTATAATTTTCTAGACACAAAACCATTCTGAAAATAAAACTGCAAGATTTTTAGAAACGTAACAACATTTGATGTTCATTATTGAGGCCATCCCCCAAAGAAGGGCCCGTAAAACATGAGGTGTGCTCTTCAGCTAAAAACCTACATTTGTTCACAATGCACAAATCTCACGAAGAGCACAACCGTTGTTTTATGCACCTGTCTTCAAGACGGCTTCAATTCCTGCCTCTTTTTAAGAAACAAAGGATGGAGGGCATAGCAAAACCACCTCGTCATTCAAACCAGCAGTTTCGAAGGTAAAACAATAAAACCTAAATAAGCCAGAAAAGTTTACAATTACAGTTAGAATCTTTGGAGAAAAAGCCTCTGTAAGGTGAAAGTTTACTGAACGTAGAGTTGAAAGGAATTTTTTGTCCTTAGGACAGAGTAACCTGCCTGAGCCAGACCTTGGTCCAACAGCAAGAAAGGTCATAGAGCTGAATGAGGCTCGAAACGGTCGGCCTACCAGAAATTTTTCCCAGAGTTCCCTGTAAATACAGTCAATCCGACCCTGATGAGTCTTCTTCACAAATTAAAAAATGGAAGAGAATTTCAAGTACTTGATCAATTTTGAATTTTTAAAAAGTTCTAGACTGAGCAAAAAGATAGGGATGTCTCTGACTAAAAAATTGTTTTTTTTTTCTACTTTTCAGTCTCCGTTTCAACTTCTAACGGCCATAAAAGTTTCCTAGACCCTACTCTTCTGGCTGAGAAAGGCTTTACTTTACTGAAGAAAAAATAAGGAAAATAAAGGAAAGAATACTAGTCATACTTTAATGGCAAGAGATTAAAGTACTTCAAATTTGTTCACATTGCTGTAATAATCTTTGTACGGGATGTATATTATACGGGAATAAATCTTTAGCTACAAGTCTATCGATAGCTTCTCTTAAATCCTTGAAAACTTTCATGGTGCTGTCTAAATCGAAAGCACACTGCATAATAAATTCATCTCTATTGTGTCGAACAAATTTCAGGAGCCTGAGTAAATATAAAAGGAAACAGGTTTCATTAGATATTAAAAGATCTAGGAGTACATCTGGATCGTGTGAAACTGTCCTTAAAAACTGTACAAATGTGACGGACGGACTTAAGGAATGCCTTAAATCCGGCGAAGCGCTCGGTCGATAGCAAAGTCCTGTTGAAACATCTAAGCAACATACCATACCTTCGACCAACGCATCGTCCTGATCAGAAAACAAGTGAACAACCCATTGAGCAAGAGGAGTTTCTGGATGGAAAGGCATTAACGCCTTAACACAATTATCTAGCTGCCTTAAAACTTCTTTAATACTTCTTTCGATTACGGCCATATCTGCGTCGACATCTTCGGCTTCAGAACCTAACGAACTGTCACTCGATGATTCGCAACGCGTTTCTTTGACAGTTACAGCTACAGCTTTTAAAACAAGAAGGACCATTTTTTGTAATAAAGGTTTGTTCCCATCACCGGAGCCTCCGCCAAAACGACCGCTACCCCCACGGTACGGTAATTGTTCTAACAGCCGCCAATCTTTTATACTCCTAACTATTAAATGTGCTAATCCGCAAGGTTCTTCGGCTAGGATATCTTGAAGCGCTAGAGTGCTACCGTAACATAATACTTCATTGAACAAACTTAGAACGTGCTTCCAAATAACAGGAGACACCCTAGAATTTAAAATAACAAGAAACTGATTCAGATGCGAATAAAAGGGTTTCGTATCGATAATCGAAAGATTGGCTTTAACGGAGATTATTGCTTCCCACAAATCGAGAAACGTCACGATCGTGGATTCTTCAGTACTAGAGTCATGGGCTGCGATTAAATTTTCCATTCGGGTGACGATTGCCGGCCATTTTAGTTCTAAAGCTTTGATACAAAGGCACTTAACTGGACTACTATCTGTACAATCAGGATCTGTTATTGAGATTAAATGACAATTAACAGCTGGTCTATCGTCAGGCCTTCTAACCTCGAGCGGATGCTCCTCCTCGTCTTTCCATTCGATAACTCTCTTGATTGTATCTAATGAAAATGACATACTGTTTGGTGCAGAGTATAAAATGTTGTCTGTTAACCTATCTAACCATAACTGATCTATATTTGTTCTTCCTAGTAAAAATAAACCCGATAAGGCACGGCCGGCAGCGAAACATATAAACGGGTCATGGTGCGTTGAAAGCTCGATAAGTTGATCGATGAGACCCTCTTCATTTCTGACGAGAACGTCGCAAACGTCACCTATACGTGAGCACAATAGTCCTCGACTATTTTGCTTGATGGCTATTTCGCACACTAATTGTACGCAACTTACAAACTGAAGCACTCTGTCCCGACTCCATTTCGCTACGGCTGTCGTCCAATACTCTCCCGCATCTTCGCCGACCATTCCCATTCCGCAGAAGGATTTGCGAAGGTTCGCCTCCGAAATATTACACAGGCACTCATTCAGAAGATTCTCTTGCAAGATTTCTAGGTCTTCATTCGTGCTCCCGTCCTCGCTTTCGAATTTCGGTTTCTTCTTGGCTGGTTCTTCCATTACTGGGGCCAAATTTGGCGGGGAGCTGCCGTTTTTTATTACCATGAACGTAGACTCAAAACTCAAGTCGAATAGATTTTGTCATCCGTTCGCAGCTGGTAGACAGCAGACCATGTTGAAAGGATATTTCTGAAACAGAGAGATAAGGAAAAACGATTACAAGTCTGATATAAAACCAGCCCACAGTAGAAACCGGAAAAGACTGACAAGTGAATACCTTCCGAATACAATGTCAGTTTTCATTAATGTAATAGAACTAGCGCATTTTGAGTATCGGGTTCTGACAGGTGGCAGTGCCACCTACTTCCGAAATGCATCAAAACACAACCGTCAAGGGTTGGTTAGCAAAAAGTTTTGACTCCTTGCTATAGGCTGTCCCAAGAATAATTGGACTTGATAACTGTAGGTTTCAATGAAAACATTAGGTTCAGATGCGTTTTTTTTTCCCATCTACTGCACTGATCCAGCGAGAATTTAGCTGGGACTGCACTGATCCATCGGTCCAGCGAACCGTTTCTGTCAATTCGTACGATTTTGCTTGAAGAGGTTAAGTTCGCCCATTTGTAAACATAGATGTAAACAAAAAAGGCCTATCCAGCGGACACCAAGCGGCCTCAGAAGACCGCTGGGACCGCTTCCAGCTGCTGGCAGCGAATGGAATCCAGCGGAATTGAGAGAAACGGTTTGCTGGATGCCAGCCGCTGCAGCGGATGGCCAGCGGATGGGAAAAAAAACGGGTCTTTCTTACTGCTCCTAACCAATCAGGTTGCCCTAGCTGAGGTTTCAAGCAAATGTTTTTGTGAAAGCCGTAGAACTGTCAATTTCAATATTTTCTGGGACAAGCAATAACCAATGCTCACCGATGTGTTTTCATGCATTTCAGAAGCAGGCACCACTACTCATCAGAACCAGATAGTCAAAATGAGTGAGCTTTAGTTACCAATATTTCATGCAAGGGAACGGGCAAAAAAATTGAATGACCCTTCAGGCCTAACTTTGATCACGGCTTATATTTTTTAGGTACAAGTTTTCTTGTGATTTTTTAGGTGCATTTGGCAATCCGTTAACTCCATCCGGAGAAAAAGATTTCCTGGAACAAATCTTTGTTTACATGAGGGAACGGATATACTTCCATCCTCTGCGCTGTTAGAAGTAAACACTACTAAAGCTTGTCTTAGAAAAGATTGGATTTGACACTTCTATGGTTTTCATGAAGATGTCAGACTCCATCCTCAGATAGGCAGCTTGATTGGTTAGGAGCAATAAGAAGCTGATGTTTTCATTCAAACCTACAGTTGTCAAGTCAAATCATTCTTGGGACAGCCTATACCAGCTTGAAAAAGTTAGCGAGACGTGCGGCCCTGTAAGTAACTCATTCAGAGTATCAGTCAATACGCTTCTAATTACAATAAATTATTTAAATTGTTTTCAATTAAACTCGAGTTGAGAATTTTATTTGATTTAAAACAATAACTTAATTTATCATTGTTGACATTCTGAACGAGTCAAGGCGTCATGCTGATGTTTTCATAATAGCAGGCAATAGCGTTCCCAAAGATCAAAGCAGAAGACAGAAGAAGGGTTTTTCGCTCATGGAAACAAAAAACTGTCAATGGCAATCTCTTCTAAAACAATCTCTAGTAGCAGCTAAAACTGAGGAAAACTTAGGTTGCAACCTGAGACAATTTCTGACCAATCAAGTAAGCCAATAGTTAAGAGTTAAACTAGTCTGAACTAGAGGTTTTCCTTGTGCGAAAAACGATAAAATGAGGACTGACAAGTTACTATAATATTAGTGGTTATGTTAGGATTTCAATGATAAAGATTGGATTGGATAGAACTAATTAGCTTACATCAGGACACCCGAAGTGAGTAAGAGGTTATGACCTAAACTATGAGTATCTGTACTAGACATCCATAATGGAAAAATGCGGGGTTCATTCTGGTTGTAATTAAATAACTAGCCTTGGGTTCAGTTACGATTAGAATCAAGTAAATACTGCACTTCGCTATGACACATTAGTTTTCAAGATTAAAGCCCATATTGTCAATCTTACAATATTAGAATACTGGAAACTTATGCTCCGAACCTCCGATTCACCTGCGAGAGTTCAGAGACGATAATAAACCCATTTCTTCTCCCATCCAATGCATATTGATCTATCGGGAACTTTCCATCGAACTGTATTTCTCAATTCCGATGGAGCCCTATGGGTTCCATCCGAAGCCAACCTATCCAGCTGCCTCAGAAGACCGATGAAACAGATTAGATAGGCCTTCTTTGTTTACATCCATCTTCACAAATATCAAATTTCCTAACTTCTTCCATCTAAAAAGTACAATGGGAATTGACAGAAACACTTCGATGGACCGATGGATCCAATCTATGCCCAATCTAGATAGATTAGTGCAGATAGGAAAAGAAACGCATCTTATGTTTAACAGATAAAGATCAGATATCTATAAACGACACGAACCTGGACAGGAAAGTCTGGTAAAAGTGACAAAAAGTCAATGATGAGTTGAGTGATAGGTATTAGATTAGAAACTAGAAGCTACTGCCGTGGCACTACTGGCTACAATACCCTCTCAAATCAGAATGGACTTCCGACGCGGAAGGTCAACGGAAATCAATTACTCCGTATAATACCAACATAGTGGAACGTAAGATGCAACAGTTGAATAAACTAGAGAGTGTAAAACTCACGCTCATTAAGAAACTAAAGTCCAATAGAAGTACTAATGAGGACATGGGATGGTGCCGTCGGACAGGAAAAGATTTGATTTAATCAAACATGCCTCAGGCGCTCGCAACTGCTCATTGAATATTAAAGTTCCTACTTGTACGCATGGACTGGAACAACCACTGTACATCACACGGGCAAAGCTTCCATTGAAAATTAGTGAAACATCCTAATCACAAAATGAAGCATTAGCAACAGGTTGCTGGGATAGATGCTTTCAGTTGATACCCAAATCAAATCAAAACAAAACTTCAAGTGGCAGTTGGTAGGGATTTTAAACAATTTTAGAGGGGTTTAGAGACGAAATTCTGTACTCACCAAAATTAATGAGACATATTCCACGTTTTAAAAACACCACACACAGAAATAATATGATAAACAAGCCTAAAATTAGAGTTTAACACGAAAGGCTAAAGACCAGTAGTTGGTTTGGCAAAACCCTCTTTACACAAAGAAACGTATATGGTTTAGTGACTTAAAAGGAAAAACACTAATTGAAACGATTAAAGCACAAAAAAATAGTGGTTACACACACGGAATAAATTACTTTATTATGATTAAATAAAAATATTTTCTTGATTCCCATAAGCTCACTGATGGTTAGACGCCATCTTGAACAATATGACGCTGGTATGCAGTGTTGCCGGTGTTGCCAAGATTACTGTGCGCTCGAAAAAAAATAATAAAATAAAATAAAATCATAACGTTTGATAGTTTGATGTAGACTTTTGTGCTTTATAGTCCACGCACAAACGTTATGATAAAATGATAAAAATCCTATTTCCTATTTGGTTTTATTCGAATTGGTTTTTGGCTCGATATATTATTTTGGAATTATTTTGTATTATTTCCTAGTTGATTGTAAATGGTTGTTTTGTTGATTGACCATAGAGTTATCCATTACCTACCTAGAGACTCAGGGCCGATACTTAGTTAGCGCAACGAGAGTTTCTTCATCTCTCTCTTTTCTCCGTTAAGAAACGTATGTTAGACAAAGATAGACAAGGGAATAAAACGTCCTCTTGCTGTCAGTTTCCTATACTTATACATTCAAATGGGAAATGAGAGAGATGGAAGAGATCCTGATTGCGCCAGTGCGTAGAGTGTATGGGTGTGTACGCACAGAAAGTCCTAAATCTTTACTTTCGTTCCATAAAAAAGGGTGTTATTTTTAAAAAATCTGGTACGAAAATGTCATGATCGACTGTCTGAAAAATGTTACACGTCGGGATCTGGCCACCTCTACATACGCCTCTCTCCGCTAAGAATTAGATCGCTTGATTGATAAAGATTGATAATTAGGTATTGGATCCTTATATTTTTGAAATATTTTAATTTCATCCAAACTTATTCAAGGATAACGGGTGGGTTCAAAATATTCTACATTTTTCGTTAATATAGTGAAAAATCGGACGCCCAAATTTTGGGGGGGCCCGGAGCATTGCCCAGGCTTCCGTATGGTGGTTAGTTAAACAGCCTTACGAGCAGACCTGTCTTTTTGGTGGGCTTATAATCGCTGACAAGGCGTAGGGCTCTCAAAACGTCCCCTCTGCTGTTCCGGGGCACCGCCAAAGTTATTTTAAATGGGAAAACAGACTTACGAGCAGACCTGTCTTTTTGGTGGGCTTTTAATCGCTGACAAGGCGCAGGGCTCCCAAAACGTCCCCTCTGCTCTTCCGGGGCACCGCCAACGTTATTTTAAATGGGAAAACAGACTTACGAGCAGACCTGTCTTTTTGGTGGGCTTTTAATCGCTGACAAGGCGTAGAGCTCTCAAAACGTCCCCTCTGCTCTTCCGGGGCACCGCCAACGTTATTTTAAATGGGAAAACAGACTTACGAGCAGACCTGTCTTTTTGGTGGGCTTGTAATCGCTGACAAGGCGTAGGGCTCTCAAAACGTCCCCTCTGCTATTCCGGGGCACCGCCAACGTTATTTTAAATGGGAAAACAGACTTACGAGCAGACCTGTCTTTTTGGTGGGCTTTTAATCGCTGACAAGGCGTAGAGCTCTCAAAACGTCCCCTCTGCTCTTCCGGGGCACCGCCAACGTTATTTTAAATGGGAAAACAGACTTACGAGCAGACCTGTCTTTTTGGTGGGCTTATAATCGCTGACAAGGCGTAGGGCTCTCAAAACGTCCCCTCTGCTATTCCGGGGCACCGCCAACGTTATTTTAAATGGGAAAACAGACTTACGAGCAGACCTGTCTTTTTGGTGGGCTTTTAATCGCTGACAAGGCGCAGGGCTGCCAAAACGTCCCCTCTGCTCTTCCGGGGCACCGCCAACGTTATTTTAAATGGGGAAAATAGACTTACGAGCAGACCTGTTCATCCCGCGGTCTAACTATCGCGGAGAGGTTGCAGGGCTCTTAAAACGTCCCCTCTGCTCTTCTCGGGCATCGCCGACGCTATTTTAAATGGAAAATTAGTCTTACGAGCAGACCTGTTCATCTCGCGGGCTTGTAATCGCTAATGTTGCGCAGGGCTCTCAAAACGTACCTTCTGCTCTTCCGGGGCATCGTCAATGCTATTTTAAATGGGAAATTAGTCTTACGAGCGGACCTGTTCATTACGAGGACATCCTAACGTCAATGTGGAAGCTGGTTCTCAATGCGTTCCATCTGCTCTTCCGGTCCAACGCCTATGTTATTTTAAATGAGAACTAAGACTTACGAGCAGACCAGCTGCTCATCTCGGGGCGGGGGCTTCATGACGCCAACATGAGAGAGGGCCGGTACCGTAACGTCCGTAACTACACCTCTTGGCGCCACGGCCAAGATAAATTACGGGTGCCGACCGTTATCACCGATAATCTATAGTTTTTGTCTTCTGAGTACAAATACAAGGTACTTAACTCTAAAAAAAATTAATTTCGGGCCATTCATGGGGGGGGGCGGAGAGGACAAGGGCTGCTTTCCTACAGGTGCAGTAAAATGAGGGTAAACGAGCAAAAAAAAAAAAAGAAAAAGGTATTTGGTCATACTCTGGTCACTATTACCTTTCGACACAGTATGAGATGGAATAAACAATTATTCGAATGCAAATAGACACATTCGTGGTAAAAGTAAGTACTTGCACTTACTTACGGGGTGGTTAAGTCGAAATGGAGTTTCTCCCCCCCCCCCCCCCCCCCCCCCCCCACCCTCCTCACACACACAGTATTCTCGGAAACCTAGATCCGGCGGTGAGGCGTGCGGGCCAATAAATTACCAAGACACGGATCGAGTTCCAAATTTTTCTAATTTAATCCTGTAAAAACTTACATTTAATATTTAGTATTTTACTCTTGTTCCCATTTGTGTCATAGAAAATCTAGTTTTTTCGTTTGTTTTTGTTTTGTTTCGTGCACTGGTCAAATTGGTCTTGAATGGTCCCCAAACGTCCATGAGAAAGAGAAGGATAGAGAACCAGCAATCTTTCGTACGTACGAGAGAGAAAGAAGTATGGATCGACTCTCATTCCGCGCACTTGGGTGATGTCAAATCGCCGTCTCTCGATATTTTTAGTACGGTGCAAGACTAAGGACCCCTGTAGGTGTGGCAGCCATCTTTCGTTTTCTACAAATGTATTATTTTATTCATTGATGTACATACTTTATACCATCTTGTAGTGATATTCTTTCCACTCTGCTCTCGATTATTTTGAATCTCCACTCCGAGGATCAATAATTTTTACTATGGTGAGTTTTATCTTCAAGCATTATCTGTCTAGGTGTGAAAATATCTGTCTAGCCTCCATTTGTTTACCTTACCTATTGATAAGCGTAATTTTCGTTTGGTAGCTTTCTATGCGTACCAATTGTAACGTAAAAGTCATCATTATCATTTCACGCCCTTTTATTCAGTTCGTCTCATCTGAATACAGAGTTTCGCACTTTACTGCATCATCTCTATCCAAATTCGCTGTTCCCATCAAGAGGTTAAGTTCAACAAATTATTTTAAGAACTTTGCATGCAATGCCAAGGTCTTCGATCACAGCTTCTTGGTCTTGTGTCTGCTTTATTCTGTTGTATCTTCTTAAGTCTTGTTCATAGAGAAGTCTGCTTCTCTTGTTATCATATTTGTCCCAAATCTTTTCTCCTCCATTGATCTGTGACTAATGCATAAAGCCTTGCGCCAATATTGGCAGAAGCCTATCAGTGCAGAAGCGGGTGTCGATTAATCTGCTCTGCCTGTCTCATCCATGAACATTGTTTGCATTCATGTTGGAAGCTATTGTTCTGTCTTCCTGTCTGTCCTTGAGTTTGCAGCCAAAACGTTTGAAAAGTGGAAAAACCGTAATGTGTCTGTTTCATCTTATATCGACAATTTGTGTTTGTTCGTAAAACTTTCTCCGGAGACCTTTTATGAAGAACGCATGCAAGGTTTACTGAGTGTTGAGTGTTGACTGTTGAGGAAACCACCACGCTACGCTCCAAAAGTACTCCACAGAATCAACCGTTCGCGGGATATTTATCCCTTTCTAGTCCGAAAGGTATTGTCCCGGTTATTTGAGTTTGTTTCACAAAAAAAGACCAATAGCAGATTGGTATGTTGACTGCGCGGTTGACTCATTGGCGTTTCTGTGCATTGTCTTCACTGCGCAGATATAGAAACGCATCTTCAACATATCAATCTATTATTGGTCTTGTTTCGCGAAACGAACCCTACTTAAATCGGTCTGTTCTTGGAACAATTATCGTCAAGAAGACTGTTCTTTCATGCAAAGAGATTGTTGGCAGTTGTCAGGCAAAAGATTGAAGGTGGCATCCAAAGTTCGTCTCCGCAAGAGTACTAGGTGAACGAAGAAGTTAATCTAAAGTGGCAGCAGACGCTGGCTTAAACTTGGTATCCAGATTTGTCCGTTGGAAAATATCTATTTAAAGAATTACTAGGATATTGTTGAAAGCCACTTATTTATTTTTGAATTTGATACTTTAGGTATCCTGACTTGCAGGACTTTTGTTGCTTTCTATTACAGAGTCATTAACTGAAATGCACAGTTGAAATCAAGATCTGTCAAAGTAGAGTTCGTTTCTGAAGTGTAATCGCCACTCACCGGTGATCTTTGGTGTATTTACAAGATAATCTTTGTTGTATTTTCAATTTTCATTCCTTTAAATTTAAACAAAACTTGCCCATGACTTTCATCTTTTGATTCAAAAGTATTCTTCAATGAACAGCCTGCACTAGAATTTCTTTCATTCATTTTTACTGCGTAATATTAGAAATAATGTTGGATAATTCCAAAGATTACCAGTCTAGGTTTGCCTGTACTTCTGAAACGACCTATACCATGCATGGATAGGTAGGACCTATCAATGCAAACGTCTCCTGGTTAAAGTCGTCCTTCATCATTGTATTCCGCCCAACAACTGCCGATTCCACTGAGTGAACAACAGACCAAGCGCGCTTATGCTTAGGGGCGAGACAATGACCAACTTGGGGAAATGCATGGAACAGAATGAGTTGGCCCACCTACTTGCTACTAGACGGACTTAGTATTTAATAGATCTTGATTGAAATGGTTCTTAAGATCACTTTAGATTATTAGTTTAGGATTCTATAGCAAAAACAATCCCCAGCCGTGAGCATCTGTGTCTGAAAAATGATGCCTCCAGTGGTTTCCTTGCCAAGTGATAGTGTTCAAACAGCAAGAACGGAATTTCAGATAATTGGATTGGTTTTTAATTGGATACTTGTAAAAAGAAATAGTGTATTAATCAGCTCATTTTCTCCTATTTAGATAGATATGCACCTTCAAATTGGACACCAAAGTATTTGTAGAGAGGAACCGACTACAGGTTGCTTCAGAAGCAGAGGTGGAGCTCCATCGATATTCTTTTGAATTTATCCGTTATTTCTCATATTATGTGATGGAAATGAATGAAAGTGATTCTGGGCCTTAACTTTTCCTTAAGGTATGCTTTAAAATCAAAAAGTCTAAGTCGCAGGCGATTTTTGTTTTGATTTGAAGGATTGAAAATTGGAAATTCGCCAAAGATTATTGGTGAGGTCTGCATACATCTCTGAAACTAGCTCTTTTTTAGGAAATCAACAACAGCTGGTTCTTCATTGCATTTGTCTCAGAGCTGCCATTTTGCTTATAATCAATGGTATTTTTCAATTCACCGATGACTCCACTGGTTGAGAAAAGATTACACAGTTCAGTTCATTGTATGACTGTACTGTACGAAAATACTCTGATCTGTAATCTTTTCTCAATGGGTGCTGTCTCTGTTTAATTATTAAAGTATTCGCAAGTTTTTTAAAGTCATCGACGACTGCTCCGATTGAGAAAATATTGCAGATGTGAGTATTTTCGTGCATTACAGTCATACACTGAATAGAACTATGTAATATTTTCTCAACTGGTGGAATCATCGGTGAACAGAAAAATGTCATTAATTATACGCAAAATGGCTGCTCTAATTTGTCTGTCTGGTTTGTCATTGGCTTTTATATGTATTGATTCTCTCCATGCTCTAACTGTTTTACATCAATTAATTTACATTTCCACGTTAATTTTTTTTCTCTCTTTTTTTTTTTAGGATGATTTGTGATGATGCAAAAGAGGTTAGAAATCATTTGGTGCAATGACTGAGTCGTCTCTTGCTGTTGTTCCGTCAGGTAAATTTATTTTCCTCTGTTACTTTCATGAACTAAACTCATGCACTTTTGCCATTTTTCCTCTGTGCTGTCTTTATCCAAGGCAAAGTCCTTGTATCCACAACATTACTGTTATAAGTTAAGGGTGATTCCCGAGTAACAGGACTTTTTGCTAAGGCTGAAAAATGTCACAGAAATCCCAATTGTATAATGAAAATAAACCAAGATCTACCAATGGGGCTCTTAAAAACTTTTGCTACAGGGGACTGAAGAGTTGATTCTTGCATATAAACCTTTTAAAATGGCAATGAGTACACTAAAAAATCATGAAATTCACTCTCAGAATCAGGCTTAATGGCGGTTCAACGAAGGTTTCATGGGAGATTCCTATCTAATTTGAAACTTATCTCTATGTCTCGGTAGAAAAAGTGACAAATTAGACAAGAATCTCCTATGATACCTTCTTTGAACTGCCATTATGATCTTGCTGTTAATGCAGTTATCTGAGTTTTTACGACTCAATTTTAGACTTTTATAGTGTGATTTTCGTGATTCTTGCTGGTCGAAACAGCAGATTGGAATATTCATTTGCTCATAGCAAAAGTTTCCTAGAGCCCCATTATAAATACCCCTTTCATTGATATTTTCTGTTGGATTAGACCTCCAAGCACATGTAATCCAGTTTTTTATATTTTTCTCAGACTTTTAATTTTTGATCAAAAGAGGGGCAGATAAAAGCACTTCACTCATTGGTGTGTTTTGTCGTGACAGTCACGTCCTGAGTTTGAATACCGATCTGTCCGTAACTCAGCGACAAAATAACCGCCACACGAAAATGCTCAAAGAGCTTTCAGTGTTTTCCAATAGACAGCGTCACTCACTTCACTCAACTTCTGCAGTTTCGCTGCTAGGAGCGCTACTTGTGTAGAATGAGAGCTCAATCGCTGTTGCCAAGCAACTTTTTTGAAATTAAATGACACGTCAATTGGTTAATGAGACAGGTCCTGTATTGAATCGTTCAAATTATATAGCTTTTCATGAGTCAAATTTTTAGAGTACCTTTTTAATTTGTTGTTGATTTTTGTTCAATTAACAGCAGGCGAGCGGAGACTGAAGGAGTTAGAGGCCCTATTCCTTGGAGGGCCCATACAAGGTCGAGGTCAGTGTTTCAGCATCGAAACACTTCTCGACATCCTTCTTGTCTTATACGATGAGTGCACTAACTCGTCACTCCGCCGGGAGAAGACAGTCTCCGAATTCATCGAATTTGGTAAGCTTGAATTAATTCTAAAATCTTTCACCATCTCATCCCTTGCATTGCATTTACTTTTTTTTCCTCCCGTTGATGATTTTTTTATTTTTTTGTAAAGCATGTCTATGTGTTTGGGCGGCTGGACTTTCCTACTGCTATTACTACTACTTTTTTTTGTAAAGCACATGCAGGGTGACTTCAAAGATGGAAAATCCAAAGCACCTGAAGTCAGGGAATTTTTGTATTTCCGTAAAAGTCTGAAAATTGTCAGAATTTTTCTAATTTGTCTGTCAGTGAAAAGTCTGGATTTTTTTGTGAGTGACTTTTGAGACGCTTAGATGCTTTCAATGTGATTTTCCCACCATTTTACGAAGGAACTGATCCTCCACAATGCTGAACCAAAAGTTTCCATAACACTCATTGCTTGCAAGTGATCAGCACTGGCTCATTAGTAAAACCAATTTATATTTTCTAACGCTTTGTGAGTAAACTTTCCAGATAATATTAAAACAATTACAAACTAAATGACCAAAAACGCATTACAAGTAAAAAATTAAAATGTGAACTAGGCCAACTATGAACAAAAACCTCCAGGACGTTTCGGTGCGCGTTTCAGTCCTGAGACCCGTTTTTTTTCCCATCCGCTGCCTAGCGATCCAGCGGCTGGCATTCAGCAAACCGTTCCTTTTCTCTCCGCTGGATTCCATTCGCTGCCAGCAGCTGCCAGTGGTCCCAGCGGTCTCCTGAGGCCGCTGGGCGTCCGCTGGATTGGCCTTTTTTGTTTTCATCTGTGTTAACAAATGGGCGAAGCCTAACTTCTTCAAGCAAAATCGTACGAATTGACAGAAACGCTTCGCTGGACCGATGGACAGATGGATCAGTGCAGTCCCAGCTAAATTCTTGCTGGATCAGTGCAGTAGATGGGAAAAAAAACGCATCTCTTCTACCAACTTGAATGGATTGCACTCCTCGTTTGAGTAATATTTTTATTTATTTTTTCCGATTGAAAATGATGCTGTGAGCGCACCGAGATGTCTCGGAGGTTTTTATTAGTTGTTGGCCTATTTCCTGTTTAAATTTTTTTTCCAGGTAACGATAAATGAAGATTTATTTTTAGTCCTTAAACAAATTCAAAAAGTATTTAATTTATATAAATTAGGTAAACTATACAAATTAAATAAATTAATGTAAAATTAACAAAACAATTTAAGACTGAAAATTTGGTAATTCCATAGGCGAGCCTGTTTTGGAGGTTACCTTCAAAAGAGAAAACTAAATTAATAAAAATATATAACCGAAAGAGTTTAGTTTAGATTTTTTGATGCTGACCTCTTCAACAGCTCTTTTACTTGTGCAGTCTGAATTGAATTTTAATTCAATTTTTTTTTCTTTTTAGTCAAACCGGTGGCAACATGCGTGAAGAACCTGAGGCTGTCTCGGGATGATTTTGAAATGGTGAAGGTGATCGGCAGAGGAGCATTCGGAGAAGTTTTTGTCGTTCGAATGAAGGGATCCGAGAAAGTGTTTGCCATGAAGATACTCAACAAATTTGAAATGTTGAAAAGAGCTGAAATAGCCTGTTTTCAAGTAAGTTTTCTAGTAAATGTGATTTTATAACTTAACCATTATTTGACTAAATTTTGTGTCCGTAACAGTAATTTTTGAGACTTTTAACTTTGTAATATCTTTCACGTTCCTTGAAAAGCTGAAGAACCATTATTTTGTTATTTTATTTATTTAATTTACTATCATAAATTTGCAAAAATAAATGAAAACAACACTGTGCACCACCCAAAAGCACGGAGGTATTTTACCTGAAAGGGAATCATCATTTAAAGATTGTCAATGGGTATAATTAGTGATAGCTTTCTCTCCAAAAGTGTCAAGATAGTTAATGTACTTAGCTTTTAATCCAAATGTTTTTTTTTCTTTTTTATAGGAAGAACGAGATGTCCTGGTTTATGGAGACAGGCGATGGATAACAAATTTGCACTATGCCTTTCAAGATGAAGCAAATTTGGTAAGTTTTCTTGTTTCCTTTCAAAACTGAGCCATTGAGTAAGCAGGGGTGCAAAATGTGCCCGATCTAGCAACAAGCGAATTGCCTGAAAGTGAGACAATTTTTAGAAAAGTGAGGAAATTTGTCCAATTTTTTTTTTTTTTTTTTTTTTTTTGCTAATAATGTCAACTTGATTTTCCTGGGAAAGTAGCCTCAAAATTTCAAAAATATTGGTCATTTTCCAAAAATACGGTGAAAATACAGTGTTTAAGTGTTAAAAGAAGCAAAGGAAAATAAAAATTAAATAATAAAAAAAAAGGTAAAATCTTGTGAGGAAATGACTCATGGATCGTGTAAAACTTCGAAAGTTTTGGAACATTTTGCGTCTCTGTGAGTTTGTAATTCAGCCGAATTTTCGATTCAGATTTTTCAAAACTCTTTAATTCTAAATAATGGAGTCTCTTCAGCCTTTTTTCTGTTACCCATTGTTTTAACTGATTTTTTTCCCCTTCTTAAAGTTGTGATTCATTCTAACGGTTCATTGGATAACCATGTGACTTGCGTTAACAAGTAGGCGTGTCCAAATGTTGAAAAAATTGTACAAGGAAAAAGCCCGTCACGGAAAAATTGAGATTCATCCTGGAAAATTGGGGAGAAACCAGGGCATTTGAAAGTTTAAAATTCCTGGACACTCTGGATAGGGAAAAGGATTTTTTCACCCTCCTTCTTTGAGCAAATCACCAATTTGAGTCAATCCTTTAAGAATAACTATTGAGCAAGTATTTTCTTCTATCTCATTCAATTATTTTTATTTTCTTTCAGTATCTTGTCATGGATTATTATTGTGGCGGAGACTTACTCACTCTTCTTAGTAAATTTGAGGATCGACTTCCGGAAGACATGGCTCGATTTTACATCGCAGAAATGGTCCTTGCAATATCATCTGTTCATGACCTGAGATATGTTCATCGGTAATTTTTCTTGTGTTTTGTTTTTTTCGTAGATGATCAGTTCCACTGACATCCTCGCTTGACCAAATGGTTTGAATTGGTATGAAGGAGCCTCGCAGAAGTGTGTCGTTCGCGGTGAAAGACCCGCATAAGAGCTAAGACTGCAGCTGGGGCGACAGACGGATTCTATCTATCTAGCTATCTATCTATCTAAGTTTAGTGGTGTAGAGTGAAATTTGGCGACGTTGCATTCTGTGCCTTTAAACCTATGGAATTGGTTGAATTTGGAGGTGTTGACTGTGTGTCTAATACTCGGATCTTTTTGGTTTAAATGGACAGAATGCAATGTTGGTAGATTAAATTCGACACCACTGATCAAATCTCAAAATGCTATAATACAGCGGCTCTCAAACTTTTTCTCATGCAGATGCCTAAGAGGGCCACAAACCTCATCACGACTACCTTGGTTTAAAAAAAAAAAAAAAAATGAAAAGAAATGGAGTTGTTTTCTCTTCCGTTATTTCTTTATGACCATTGCTTTCCGTTGCTTCTCTCTTTCTTTTACAAACATTAATCTATCGTAACGTTTTACAAATTAAAATTTTAATTTTTATCAAGCTGATCTTTAATTTCGTACGGCAAAAAAAAGAAACAGTTATTGTGATAACCAACTTAGACTTAGTGTTAAGACTTAGATCGGTCATGTTCTCAATCTTGATGGTAAAATTTTGGGGGAAAATTGTCAGGAAATTAAAAGAAAAAGTATTCATAGTTAAATGAAATGCATGAATGTTTGCTCCTGGTAATTTTTGATCAGTTTGATAAGTTGTTTTTATAATTTTGATCCTGACTTGTCAAAGCTGTTGCATTTGTCTAACCATCAATTCTGAAACAGTCCTATCATCTTTTAACAACCTTGCATTAAATGCCTTTTATGCTGTATCAGAGATTACGTGCTAATATGAAATAGAGCTTAAGGATTTTTATGTATGCGTGTGTTCTTTGTTTCAACTTACTATGTACCTACATATGTTCTTGATTTGTAATATAGCTCTTTGTAATAGGGCTCCTGTACGAGAATTCAAAATGAAAATTAACATTCAGTATCTTTTTTGCTTTAAGGCATTCCTATTGTGCTAATAAATCTAAACTTTTGTTTCTCAGGGATATTAAACCGGATAATGTTCTCCTGGATGCAAACGGCCACATCAGGCTTGCAGATTTTGGGTCTTGTCTCAAGTTGAGCGAAGATGGAACCGTTCAAAGCAACGTTGCCGTTGGAACTCCTGATTACATCTCTCCAGAAATACTTAGGGTAAGCATGTTTTTTGTTTTTTGTTTTTTTCGATATGGTGCCTGTTAGTGCAATTGAGTGTTTAGGTCCTCTCGATACTGCTCTTTAGCAATTTTTGCGTTCGATGAAACAAGCTATACGATCCGAACCACTACTTTTTCTCCCTGAGAGTTACTAGAGGTCGTTTGAGAAGTCTTAGCGTTCCTATAGACTTATAATCTTTGGAATTTGGTAGCGTTATTTCTCATGTTACATGGTTTAAATGAATTCAATTTGAGCGTTAAATTAAATGGGTCTGTTGCAAACTTTTGCTACAACGATTAAGAGAGTTAAATCTAATGTAAAATCGCCTGAAAAGTCCATTGGTGGCATCAGAAAGTCATAAAATGCAATAATAAACGCACAAGACGCGTTTAATGAAATCCAAGATGGCGGAAAAATATCGAGCAATTTGTAAGCATGCACCACGAACATCCAAGGATGGCCAACGTTGACAACCTCTCTCTGAAGGTAGAGGTCTTGTGTTTGTTTCCGTTGTGATTAATTGTGATCGATATTGTGAGGTTGGCTATCCTTGGATGTTCGTGGTGCATACATATAGATTGCTCGATATTTCTCCGCCATCTTGGATTTCATTAAACGCCTCATGTGAGTTTATTGTTGCATTTTATGACTTTCTGATGCCACCAATGGACTTTTCAGGCGTTTTTACATTAGATTTACACTCTTAATTGTTGTTGCAAAAGTTTGCAACAGACCCATTAGCTTAAAGCTTTCCATTGAGGAACGGTTTAAATTCAAATTTGCAAAGTCTGAGGCAAGTTTTGTTTTGCTTTAAATGGATGGAAATCAAAAATTTGCCAAAGATTATCAGTCTAAGTGTGCCTACACTTCTGAAACAAACTCTATGTGGAAATTATAACCTGCTGTGAAGATTTTAAAATTTTAGCGTTGTTTTTTCCTGTTTCATTCTGAATTCTTTTTTTCTACTCAAAGTTATCAGTTTTACAATTATTTTATCTTTATTCTTATTCTTAATATTTTTCTTTCGCAGGCTATGGAAGATGGTCAAGGTAGATATGGCCCAGAATGTGATTGGTGGTCTCTAGGTGTGTGCATGTATGAAATGTTATTTGGTGAAACTCCTTTCTATGCCGAATCACTGGTTGAAACGTACGGAAAAATTATGAATCACAAGGTAAATTGCTTTTTCTTTTTTCTATCTAAAATTTTATCGAGACTCCTAACCCATTGACATAAATAGATAAGTCTGCCTTGTCCTCATTTTGAAGAAGTTTATAATTTTGATCTCCCTGTGACATAAGCAATGGAACATTGAGCTCAAAAGCCTGCGGTGTTTTGCAATAAATGGCTTCTTTTGCTTTATTTGACTTCCGCGCTTTATTTATTTATTTTTCTAATCGTACATTAGAACCCAAAATTAGGGTTGGTACTTGTCATACAAAAGCTGTAATTTTACAATTTACAATGTATTACACAAATTAAAAAGAATAAAAAAAGGGTTGCAGCTTATGAATTTATAAGTTCATTTATATGGTAGGAAGCCTTTTTTTTTTTTTTTTTTTTTTGACAAAGTTCTTTGGTTTATGAAAGAACTCTTTTAATGCGACTTTTTTAAATTTATTTTTTAAGTTGTTTGGAAGTGCATAGCATATTTGAACTGTAGAGATTTTAAAGTCTGATTTTGTGATTGAGAGATATATTTTTTTACATTCAATGAAATTATGTCTCCTATCGTTTCTATGGCAGGGTAGCAAATCTAAGGGCTTGATCAAGTCATTTTCAATATGGGGCAGTTGCAAGGGTCTGAAATGTTGTGTTTTTTATGAAGAAAATGAAAGTACTTGATGAGCTGAGAAAGATGCCTTTGGTTTCTAATTAAGTCCCATTGTTCTGGAGATGAGATTTTAGCCCAAAATAGATCGTTTCGAATGGAAAGTCTGGGTAGCGATGTCACTACGCACATGATTTTTTACAACTTTACACATACATATTTCCTGAATCGGGACACTTATGAAAAAACTCAAAGGCACTGTTGTTCTCAGCTCATCAAATACTATCATTTTCTTTATAAAAAACTCTTAATTTCAGACCCTTGCAACTGCCCCATTGCATGTAGCAAGGTATTGAGTATCTTACCCAGAACCCATTCTATAGCATTGAGGAATTTTTCGGCAGGGTGAGCAATCCATCCCTTTCTTGATTATGTTCTAGTCATTTTTCTTATTTTCTTACTCTTTCTTACTTATTTTCTTACTTCTTCATATCTGTGACTCTGTACCATAGACTTGTGGCTTCTTTGTACATGTGAAGTAAATAAATAAATAAATAAATATTTAGAATATAAAGAGACGATGAAGTGAGAAGACTGTGTTTAATGAAGCTTTCTTTACTAAAATGGTTGTATGGCAGATTAAATAATATTCTCGCAGTTCTCTTTTGTTTTACTCCGGGAGAGAGGCCACTTGCTTAGAATGAATGCCTAAACGCTGTTGCCAAGCATTTTTGATCAAATTAAATGATACGTATATGAGATAACGGATACAGGAAATGCTTTCAAAGCTGTACCCGTGACAAAGTTTTTGAGTGTTCAAAACCTACATTTAGATTTTGTAACGCAATATTTTCAGTTTTCCTGATTCTCTTCTGAGAGTATTAATTTATATTGTTAGTTCCATTTGCATGAACCGTCTGTTTGAATTTGTTTCAGAATTGTTTTGACTTTCCAACTGATGGCCCTCGGGAGATAACAAATGAAGCCAAAGATCTTATGAAAAGACTGATTTGTAGTGCCGAATTTAGGTTAGGTCAAAATGGAGTGGAGGATTTTAAGGTACTTAATTCATTAACTTATCTTCCCAAAATTTCAATTCTTCGTCAAATTTTTGAAATGGGTTTGGTTTAGTCTTTAATTTTGAGTCAGTATTTTAGTTCGAAATTTAACCAAATTTTGGAGTGTTTGATGTGGATAGGAAATTGTATTTCAAGGAATAGCATTTATTACTTTTTATCCTATACTTTTTCTTCCATCTTTATGTCTCTTAAGGTTCCTTGAATGATTTCATTGCAACATTGAGGCCATTAAGTCAATAAAAGGCCAGAGACTCTTAAGATGCTCACTTTCAAAAATTCCTGGATTTTAATTTAACTGTTTTTTGGGCCTATCATTTTTGATGGATAAACTGCAAATCGGAGAGTTATATTATCGAACATCCACATTTCATTGGAAATTCTGTCTTTGGGAAACAATAGTCCTCTTGCAAACTTTTGCTGTGAGCAAATGAAGAGTCCAATTTGATTTAAAAACCAGGGAAAATCAGAAAAATTACTGTAAAAAAGTCTACAATTCAGTAATAAACTCACATAACTGCTATAACGGCAAGACCAAAATGGCGGTTCAAAGCAGGTATCATGGGAGATTCCTGTCTATTATGTCACTTTCTCTACGGAAACACAGAGATATGTCCCAATTAAGATAGGAATATCCCATGATCCCTGCTTCTCTCCGCCACTAAGCCCGATTCTGAGAGTGAATTTCGTGATTTTTTAGTGTACTCATTGTCATTTTTACCGATTCTTATGCAATAATCAACTCTTCAATCCCCTGTAGCAAAAGTTTGCAAGAGCCACATCGTTTTCAAACTTACACTTAATGAAAGTTGAACTAAAATAAACCGCGGCCCAGCGCTTGTTCATTTTGGTGTTCAGTTCGATTCCAGTCCAAGCCTTACGTTTCACGCCTTACTTTGCAGCTCTCCTTAACACTGTCTATTTTTTTTTTTTTTTTTTGCATAGAACCACGGCTGGTTTCTCGGGATTGATTGGGCGTCCTTACGAGATAGCACTGCACCTTATCTCCCCGAAGTCTCTAGTCCCACTGACACTAGTAATTTTGATGTCGATGATATGGACATACGGACATCTGAATCTGTCCCACCCACCGCTTCGAATCCAGCGTTCACTGGACTGCACTTGCCGTTCATCGGTTTTACTTTTACTCAAGGAAGGTGTGTAATCTTTCTTAAATTCAGTAGACCTTCAGAACAGGAGTGCAAATTATTGCCAGTGTGCAAATTTCAAATAAAGCTTATCTTATTTTATCTTATCTTATCTTATCATGCCGAATCTAGCAATCCACGGATTACGTGAAAGTCAGAAAATTTTCTAAAGTTTAAGGAAAGTTTTGGAAGTTTAAGAAAGGTGAACGATAACTGTTCCCAGTTTGCTCAAAAATCGACCAATCAGCATCCAAGAGGTTCTTCAAGAGGTGCTTGTCAAATTATGTACTCTGAAAAAATTTTATGTTTTAAGGTGATACCCAGTGTTACCATTTATGACACATACTAGCTAAATTTTCCCCATTTCATTCAATACAAGTAAAAAATTAAAATGGGAACCAGGCCAAATTAATTAGTAATTTCCAATAATTACTATTAATTACTTCTATTAATTACTATTTTAATTTTTTACTTGTCTTGTGGTTTTGGCCTTTCAGTTTGTAATTATTTTAATATTTGATTCATCGTAAAATTCTGATAATTTCTGCCGTAAATTGCAACACTGGTGATACCTTCCGACCTTCAGCTCCAGTGTGGCTCAGGTCACAAATTACTTTCTATTTTGAGATGTTTAGTATTTTTTGGTTTGCTCGGTCCCCGTTGTTTTTTTGCCTGTTCATTAATTTTTATTTATTTGTCTATTTTTTTATTTTGTTCATTCAAAACCTTGAAATTTAACTCATGATGATCGTTAGTTTGATGAGCAAATTGAGCGATTTTACTTTTGACTGTTGTGTAGTATTTTTTTTTTTTACTTAAACCATAGTCTACTGAAGCGCATGTTTTTCAATTTTCATAAGAAATAAAAAGGTTAGTTGAATTTATGTTACTAAAGTTTTTGTTTCTCTTAAATTTTCTACAGTCGTGTCGGCGATTTAGGCTGTATCACTTTTACCGATTCAAATATCCGAGTGTCTGCTGGTGGTAAACGTATGAGGCTTCAAGATGATCAAATTGGTGAGTAATTCCTCTATTTTGTGCTAGGATTGCTCCGGATATTACGGTATCTGGCATCCAGCCATTATTCGGTCAAAATCATTGCTCTTCGAATTTTGAAAACTTTTAATGTCTTAAGTTCAATCTTATTTTATTTTATTTTATTTTTATAGTTGGTATGTATGCACAGCAAAAGATATTTTGTTAATGTACAGGTCAGGTAGAATTACACATACAAAAAAGTTACATAGTCGTGAGCATTTACGAAAAGAACTCAAAATAATCTCTTGACACACTGCTAAAACAGAATTATCCACCGTTTTACCAATTTACCGATCTTGAAAAAAAAAAGTAAAGACACTTTTTCCTGCTTGCCTTTTGGCCTTTGTGATCTTCATTTCGTATTTTTTGCTTCCTCCTTGGCAATTTGTTTGTATTTGTATTCTGATCTTATTTTCCTTCATCTCTCTCTTTTCAGATTGTAAATCGGAGCCGTTGAACAATACTCGAAAAATATCTCCAACCTCAGAAAGCACCGGAACTAATTTACGAAAGTTGCAAGATGAAATTAATACTCTTACGAAAAGAAATGGCGGTAAATGTTTTTCCATTTAAGTGCTCAATTATTTATCTGCTTGTACTAAAAGTTGTTTTCTTATTTCAAAGTACTGTTTTTCTTCAATTATAAGCCGCACCCCCTAAATTTTTAAAGAAAAGAAACTGGCAAAAATTCCAGAGAATGAAGTAAAAAAGCTTCTAAAAACAAAACATTTATTACATTGAACCAAAAAATATTACCTATGAGATCATCTGTTTAAAGTCGCGACCTTTTTTCCGCGTACACTGCGCGCCGAGACGAGACGGAACTTGGAGGGAGGGAAAAGGGTAAGGTCTGCACGTGCGCGGCCGGTGGAGGGGAGAATCTCCACCACGCTGGACACTCCTTGCCCCTACCCCTCCACTGAAGTCCCATTGCGGAACAGAACCAAACCGAACGCGTTCGCCCCACCCATTAATGAGTTTTGGACTGACCTGGTATTAATAGATCTTGATTCCACCTTTTCTTAGAATAAATATGCAAATTAATCTTATTCTCTATCATATGTCTTTCGCTCGCTGCTTGAGAGAGTTGTTTCTTGTGGCGCGAACTGCGAAAAATCACACGAAAATGACCCGTGAAGCCGAGGCCAAAGCCACACCACGGTTTTCGGCTCTTCTTTTTTTTTCCGCGAAATCCTCTTGTATAAGCCGCACCCGGATTTTGTACTTGGAAAAAACGGGTTAAAAAGTGCGGCTTTTATTCAAAGAAATACGGTATCAAGTTTAAGCATTCATCTAGGATAAAAGCTTGCAACAGCTCCAATGGTTGAAAATTTGGAAGCAAGAAAATTGGGAAAAACGTTAGAGAATTTCTGTTATTAACTTCTATTGCCACTCTGCATGAAGTGAATATTTTTTTTTTTTTTTAAACCTTGGCTGTGTTCAACATGGTATTTTCCACATAATGTCCAATTTATAATTTGTGTCTTTGTTTCAGAGCTTGAAAGTGAATTACAAGATCTTGAGGGGCATGAGCGTGTCAGAGAATTGGAGAAATTAATGCGTTTGTTAAAACAAGAGAAAGAAGAAGTGAATAAAGTAAGTCGCTCATGACTGTCTGTTCAATGGAGCTGTTGCAAACTTTTGCTACAGGCTTATTAATAGTTGATTATGGGGTAAAACCCTGTGAAAATAACGATTAGCGCACTAAAAAATCGCAAAATCCACTCCTAAACTCACAAAATGCTTTTAAACGTGAGACCGTAATGGCAGCGGGGGCCGCGGTTTTTATTGGAGTTCCCTATCTTCAATCAGCGTCATCTACACGAGGTGTTTTCGCAACACCACACAAGAAGAAGAAGAAGCATACAATTGCCATAAGAAAACCGCGGCCTCGGCCGCCATCACGGTCTTGCATTTAAAAGCACTTTGTGGGTTTAGGAGTGGATTTCGTGATTTTTTAGTGCGCTAATCGTTGTTTTTACAGGGTATTACCCCATATTTTACTATTAATAAGCCTGTAGCAAAACTTTGCAACAGCTCCATTAGAATCCTCTAAAAAAATGCTATTAATGTTAATCTTAACCCTTTCGATATCTCCTGCTCATTTATGGGGGCAAAGTCAACATAGACTTTCGTGGAAATGTGAAAAAATTTACTTACAAGAGAGAGTTGGTTGAAGTTTCTCCAGTTGAAAGGAAGAAAACATCACTTATCACCAGAATTCTTATTTTCTGCTTAGAAATATAATTTGTTTCATAATCATGTTTCATGCATAAACAAATTAGCCTCTTATTTTCGTGGAATTATTTCAATCGCTTGATTTTTGTTTCTTTGCACTCTTTAATTGTTTGACTAATTTAATTTTAATCTTGCAGGAAAAGAGTGAAGTAGAAGAAAAATTAAGGCTTCAAGAGAAAGAATTGAAAGATGCTGTCAGTCAGAAGAAAATTGCCATGACTGAATATTCGGAAGTGTCTGATAAGTAAGTTTACTTTTTTCTTCCTTGTTGGATTTTTGGTTTTTGTTTGTTTTTACAACTGTAATAGTGCTATACCCTTAGAAGAAATGCGAATCACAAATCAGGATTTCTTGCAAGCGTCCTGCGTCCTATCTAATCCTATTCTTTTTATTTCAACGACAAATTTTTGGGTTTCTGTCTCCCCGGAAGTAGCAGGGTTCCAGGTATTGAAATAAATGGCTGTTTGGACTTTCGACTTCAGCCCTTCATTGCATAGTATGACACTGGTGTCTTATGATGTAAAAAGCCTTATATCAGACATTTTAATGTATATTTTGAAAACAACCGTTTTAAAATTTTATCACCCGTGTCACATTACAAGAAACATAAAAACGGGCTCAAACATTTTTCAAAAGACTAGCAGCACTCAATTTAATGCATTTATTAATGGAAATCATATCCGGGGGGAGGGGGGGGGAATTCGCCCCCCGTATCCAATTCAACCCCAATTTCATTATTTTTACTAAGCTTTTGGCATTTGCTTTTTGAAAAATCAAATCAAAGTAGAAAATTGTTTTTTTGTTGAAAAGTTTGAGAAAAAAAGTTTTTCTTCTTTTCCCGTCATTTCTTATAGTGTTAAAGTATGTGTGTAGAACTAGTAAAAAATAGAAAAATGTGAATTTTTACCGAAAAACTGTCCAATCTATCTGTCTATTTTCTCCATTTACATATTTGATCACCGAGTGAATTGAAAAATCCAGGTTTGGTTGAAAAAAAAAAATTCTCATGCAGTGAAGGGTTAAATCTCAAGATTTCACTTCCAAAGTTCATGATAACATTTATTTTAGAAATTATAACTTTTACAGCTTTTTACAGCGTTGTCAAGTCAAGAGACTGAACTTAGGTTTATGGATGCAGCAGTAGACTTTAAGATTTTGATTTCAAAAGAAATAATCGTGTTCAATTTTTTTTTTTTTAATTGGATTGTTTCCAAAAATGCAAAAGGTCTAAAAATACTCACTTCTCAACTTTGCTCTTCTTTCAATTTCAGATTATCCGATTTACGGCAGCAGAAACAGAAGTTGTCAAGAGTTGTCCGAGACAAAGAAGAGGAGTTGGAAGTAGCTATGCAAAAAATAGATTCGCTGCGACAAGATATGCGCCGCGGTGAGAAGTTGCGCCGTGAACTTGAAGCGAGGATAGATGAAGCGCTTTCAGAAGCCACCAAAGAACGAAAATTAAGAGAGAGAAGCGAAGAGTATTGCAATCAAGTAAGTAAAAACTAATTTCAATGGGTTAAATCGATGTCAGATCACTTAGGCTGTGGCTTTGTCTGTCACAGATTTGTGTAAAATGCTTATCTGCTTCGTGTAATTTCAGTGGCATGCTGAATGGGGCAGCCGCAAAGGTCTGAAATGTTATGCTTTGTTTGAAGAAAATGAAAGTTCTTGATGAGCTGAGAACAAAGATGCCTTTGTTTTCTAATTTAGTCCCATTGTTCCGGAGATGAGATTTCGGCCAAAAATCAGGAAAATCACACTAAGAAAGTCTAAAATTCAGTAATAAACTCACGTAACTGCTATAACGACAAGATCGTAATGGCGCCTCAACACAGGTATCATGGGAGATTCCTGTCAATTATGTCACTTTCTCTACGGAAACACAGACATATCGTAATTCTTCGAATATAAGCCGCACCCGAATTTTCGGTTTGGACAGATGGGGGAAAAAAAAGTATAGCTAAAGAGCTTGATGAAATTTTTACTGAGCTTTATCTCTTAGTCACTTACATATAGGGTAACTTGAGTTTTTATTGACCTTTCACATATTTTCTTTTTTATTTTCAGTTAAAAACAGAATGGAAACAATTGAAGGAACGCAAAGAATTAGGAAGTGGTGATGGAGTCAATGCATTGTCTCAACAGCATAATATTCAAGAAATAACTAGGTATTTTATTTTGGCTTGTTTTTATCCTTTTCCTATTCTCAGTAGTTTTCTTCAACTTTGATGAGAAATTTTTAGTCGTCTATTCTCTTTAGATTTATCTGGTTCGGATTACGCCCATATCAATATCTACTGCCATTTTTGCTTCGTTACCAATCAATTTGTATCGCAAAAATGTATGGAGAGTTACATCACCGTGGCAACTTGATTCACCATGTATAAATACGTTTGGAAATATTGGTCTATTAACACTTTACACTCCATGAACTATTGGCGAATTTAAGATTGTCGCAAAATTTTAGCGATCTAAGTTTCGCCTGCAAGGTTTCCAGCCAAGTCCAGCCGGGGCTTGTGGGCCAAGGGGCTCAGGCCCCTCGCCTTCATGGTGTGCAGAGTAAGAAGAGAGGCTGAACCGGAACCTTGAAGGCAAAACTTAGCACGCTAAAATCTTGCGACAATCTTACATTCGCCGATAGAACATTTGACTTTGTGCTGCATTACGAGAATAACATTGGCTTTTCAAGCATGTAGTCCGTCTTCCTGCTCTTTGCTAGTAGCAGGTCTTGTGTCATTTGAACACATGTGTTAGAAAAGGACAGCAAAAGGGGCCATCATGTAACTTTAGCCCCTATCTCTGCCTTTCTCTAAAACACATGTTTAAATAGAAGCAGGAGAGAGAGAAAGAAAAATACCTGTATCCACCCAATCATGGATTGATTTTATCATATTATGAATCACTTTGCTGCTCATTTTTCTGTGTGGCCGCTGCTAACAGTTTTCTCAGAGCTTATTGTTTTACAAAAAAAGAGCAAGTAGGATAACTTTAAAATTCGGCAAAGATGAATCATGCAATTAAATCTTCAAAACTAATGAGTTGATTACCATCATTTAAAATTTCACTTCTTGCCAGTAAATATTTTGTAAATAAAAATGAGCTTGAAATAAATGGAAGTAATTATAGATACAATACTCGCAACAGACTATGCCCCAAAACTATTGTACCAGGGAAAAATGATAGCATGAATGAGGAATTAAAGATAGCTCAAAAGTATTACAACGCCCTACTGGATATCGTGAAAGATACTACAGATAAAAGAATATTCAAAAGAAGACTAGGAAGGTATCTCAGCAAAATAGGATGTTACTCTGAGCAAGAATTTCTTGATCAACCAAAACTAAAATGATAAATAATTGTGTTGTGTTATATTGTTACTATTTAAGCCATTGACAGTGCACAGAACCTGCATAAGGTCATTATAATTGTACTGAAAACAAATAAGTAAATAAATAAATAAATAAATAAATAAATAAATAAATTGTGTTTTTAGTTCTGTTTCAAGTTTTTTTTAAGTGCTCGGGTAATCATCGATTGACTTTTGATTTCAGGTTAAAAACTGAATTGGAAACTTTAGAAGTTGAATACAGCGATAACTTATCACAGCATCAAACAAGACATAGAGAAGAAGTGAACAGCTTGCGAGAGCAGTTGTTAGAAGCTGAAGCCAAAAAAGAAATGCTCGAGAAAGAGGTTAGTAATTTTTGAACTTGGTCGGTGCTGCAAAACATGTTCGGGTACTTTTTCCAATGCACGCGCAGTTTTAAAAAATAAAGGGTCTGCTTCCATGAAATACCAATAGGGCAGTTGCAAGGGTCTGAAATTGTGTATTTTTATAAAGAAAATGAAAGTGCTTGATGAGCTGAGAACAATGATGTCTTTGGTTTTTTTCTAAGTGTCTCAATTTTGGAGATGCACACGTGTAAAGTTGTAAAAAATTGTGTGCATTGTGACATCACTACGCGGAATTCCCATTTAAAACAATTTATTTTGAGCCAAAATCTCATCTTTGGAACAATGGGATTTTATCAGTAACCAAAGGCATCGTTGTTTTCACCTCATGAAGTACTATCATTTTTTTAAAAAAAAAAAAAAAAAAAAAAAACACAAAATTTCAGACCCTTGCAACTACCCCATTGGTCACAACAGATTTGCGATAGAGGAGAGTTCGTTTCAAATAATATTTGATGAATGGAGCTCTTACTGACTTAAGCTGTAAGCCATTGAATAGTTAATTTTTTTTAAGTAAACTCCACCGAAAATTACGATGAGCACTTTAAAAATTATGAAATCCACTTAGAGATTTGGGACTACACTTTGTTGAACTACGCAGGTACTGTGAGAGATGTCTATCTAATTTGAGACCTCCCTACTTGTGTTCCTATACAGAGAGTGATTAATTAGACGGGAATTCCCCATGACACCTGCAATCTGCATAGCTCCGCCATTTAAGAGCAGAGATGACAGAGCTGTGCAGGTGTCATGGGAGATTCCTATCTAATTTCTCTCTCTCTCTCTCTCTCTCTCTCTCTCTCTCTCCTCCCTCCCTCCCTCCCTCTCTCTCTCTCTCTCTCTCTCTCTCTCTCTCTCTCTCTCTCTCTCTCCGGAATCAAATAGAGGAAAGTCTCAAATTAGATAGGAATCTCCCATGACACCTGCATAGCTCAGCCATTATGCCTTAAACTTTAAAGTCTTTTTGTGAGTCTCTGAGTTAATTTTTTGAATATGCTCATCGTCATTTGTGCTGGATTTTACTAATCAAATTATTCCATATTTAATATGGTTGATGCTGATTGCATGGTCATGCAATCAAATTCGGAAAATGGGGCTCTTGCAAACTTTAGCTACACGGGATTGAAGAGTTGATTCTTGAATAAAAACCTGTAAAAATGTTAAAATCAACTCTCAGAAACGGGCGAAATGGCGAAGAGACGCAGGTATCATGGGAGATTCTTATCTAAATTGAGACGTATCTCTGTGTTATTAGACAGGGATCTTCCATGTTACCTGCATTGAACTGCCATTACAATCTTGCGTTACTGCAGTTTTGTAAGTTTATTACTGAGTTTTAGACTTTCTCAGTGTGATTTTTGTGATTTCTGCTGGTTTTTACATCAGTATGGACTATTCATATGCTCACAACAAAAGTTTTCAGGAGCCCCATTGTCTGTGAGTTATGCCATCACTTTTGTACTCTGACTGAATTTTATCAGTGTCATCAAATAAAATTTGCTCATTACTTGGCGCAGTGCTGCATTATGGGGCACTGTTCAGAAGTTTCTGTTTTGTTTAAAAAAGTGGTTCCTGACTCATGCTTCCCTTTAAATGTCAATTTTTGGCTGCTTTATTTTTCTGATGCTTACTAATATCTCATCTGTTCATTTTTTAACCTTCTCATCTTTGCTTGGTACCATGACTTTCAAAAGAAAATACCCTGATTGAAATTCTTATTGTAAAATTGTTCTGTTGTTTTCAATAGAATTTTCGATTTTTCATTAATGTATGTACTCTTAAGAGTCATTCTGTTTAGTTCTTAAACACTTGAAAACTGCATAATTGTTCAAAGGTTTCTGAGATTGGAAAAAATTGAAAAAAACAAATTGTGAAGATGGTATAAATTTCGACCACGGTACTTTCTTTTGACAGTTAAAGTACATTGTATATTGCCAGGTAACCTCACTATTCAAAATCAAATTCTACTGTACCGTATTTTCCCCATATAATTTGAGCAACCTGAGAAAATAAGGTAAAAAAAAAAAACAGTCGCATCAGTCACCTGTACTTCTGTAACTTGCGCATCCCAAGGAAGCCGTGTTATGTTTATCAGAACTGGCTTTCTATCAAATTTGATGAAATTGAAATGTGTCGTGTGAAAGTGTCTCCTTAGAAAAAGCTAAAAAAATTGAAATTGAAATGCCTGTGAGAGCTTTTTTTAAGGAGACACTTTTACACAGCATATTTCAATCATCAAATTTAACCGGGAGCCAGTTCTCATAAGCATAGTGTGGGTTCCTTTCAGACGGCATCGTTCAAAGAGAAATGAATGTAAAATAAACGGTGAAGTATGGTAGTTTAGTCACCACCTGCAATTTTCCTATCTTTTTTTCACAAAGCGCACTATGTATTTGGCTATTTTAGGTCGCTGCTGCCAAAGAAAAACTAGAAAATTCACGCCTTGAAAGTTTTACTGAAAACGAAGAGGCTCTCGCTGCTTTAGCTCGTAGGCACGATACTGAAAAAATGCTTCTTTTGGAAGAAAATAAGCGGCTTGCTTTAGATGTAGATAATGTAAGTTTTTCATCCTCCTACATTGCCTCCTATCTCTGCCTCTCCTCGGTCCTACAATGGGTCTGTTGCATACTTTCACTCCAGTGTTGGTTAGGGTTGATTCAGGTGTAAAATCGTGTAAATTACATTGAGAGCATCAGAAAGTCTCAAAATTCACCCCTAAAACCACTAAAAGCGGTACGCCTAAGATGGCTGTCAAAAGGGAGAATCAACCCTGCTTTGCATGCACCCTGAGCACCAAAAAATGGCCGACAACAGTATTCGACAAAGTAGGTACTTGCCCGACATTTCCTTTTCAGAACTCCAGAGAATCATCACAGATCATAATATATTCACCATAGTAATCACAAACAATCACTTGAAAGTAAAATTTATTTTAACTAAAATATAAAATTTAACCAAAAAAAAATTTAATTAAAATTTATTTAAACACACAGAATGATTCAAAATGTAATTAATATGAGGAAGTAATACATTTGTTTACATTTGTCTACTTGATGCCTAAAAATGAAACAAGGCTAAGATCTCTGAAGAGTCGATGCAGTCGTTGACAACTAAGCGCATAAATAATAAATCCTGACAATCTTGAATAGACAATGAAGAATCAATTTTCAAACGTGAATAAATCCAACCATGATCACAATCATCAGAAGATCGAAGGCTACTACTTAACTGAAAAGAAGCAAACCGAAGAAACAAAAAACAGCAAAACAATGAAACAAAAGCGAAAGACAAAAAATTAATCTATCCACTGGGGCACTTTGGTTTGTTTCCATGTAGGCTAGTCCTCTGACTTTATCAACTGTTCAAAGATTATTCATTGCTCCAGTGCAAAGAGACATCATCATTTTGGTGGTCTCAAATCAGACAAGTTCACAGTGATGTGACTAATCATAATGTGGACTTTGATCCCCCTCAGGATTCCTCATCTTATACAAACAGTAACTCACCCCCTCTGCCTCACTATTCATTCATACTTTAGATTCTAGCACAGAAATGTTGTTGCTAGTTGCCACCCTAGCTTGTTTGTATTCGTCCTCCATTTTTATAATTTCCAATTTCCATCCTCAGCTTTTAAGAGAATGGTTTTTCAAAGTCTTCGGTTGAAATCCATAGTCTCACCTCCCCTATTATAAAATAATTTTGTTTTCCATTAACATCAAACTAGTTCTGTGACTTCTAATTTCGTGGACTTTGCCCGGTTAGGAATACTCATCATCTTCAGTTTTTTTATTTGTTATCTGTCTTCAGTTTTTTTGTTCTCAATTGATGGCAAGGGTAGGTCATGTTATTGAAAGCTTGTTGAATTTACTATGGTGTGAGCGTAAAATGTCTAAAGTTTGTTTTAATCGGTTTATTCTTTTGTTCAGCTGAACTCTGGTCGATTGCAAGAAGCGGATATGAGCGGTAAAAAAGAGAGTATAGCCCAGTGGGAGGCTCAAATTTCGGAAATAATTCAGTGGTAAGTATTATCTCCTCAGTCCTCACCTCTTATTTTAACCCTCTATGGCATGAATTAATTTTTTTTTTCCCGCCAATTTGGGGGGGGGCAGGGATTTTTTTCTTTATGCTGACACCACAGAATAAAACAACCAGAACAAAAACTCTGTAGGATTTTGAAGCAAATTCATTTCGTGTCCGCCATGTTGGGATATAGGATGTTTACATCTGGATTCGCGTGCGAAAAAAAAATATAGGACATGATCCTCGAAATTTTCATTCTGAAATGCCAATAGAATTAAAGTGAGGCCGGAATCTTAAGATTTCTTTCCAGAATTTACAGAAATAAATGAGTTTCAACACAAATCACACTCGTCCGCCATGTTGGGATATAGAACCACAGCGTTGCCTATTGGTGCCGTTAAATTCCAAACTTGCTTCCATTAGCTCTTATGGGCAGGGATGGGAACCGATTCGGAACCGGAACCCGAGGAACCGGTTGATTTTAGGGAAACCAGAACCGGAACCGGAACCTAGATGAAAATTTCAAACAAAACCGGAACCGGAACCAGAACCGAAATGACGCAGCCCGGAACCGGTTTCTAATCGGTTCTGAATCGGTTCCGTGTCAGCTGTGATATTTTATCTGTGGCAAAATTTTTGGCATGAAGTAAATCTATTTTATTGTCATCTGACCTCCTATACAGCCTTTTGTTGCTTAGATCTGTTTAAATTTCTTTTCGTGTCTGTCTATCTACTGTGGAAATTGTATCCAGAAACTTTTGAGCTGAACTAATCAGCTCACAGGTAAACATCAATTGTTTACTTTCAATGAAGTTTAGAATTTTTCGAATTTTACCGGAACCGATACCGGAACCGGAACCTGAATCATCTGGTCTGCCGGAACCGGAACCGGAATCAGAACCTAAATCTCTGTTCTGTTGGAACCAGAACCGGAACCGGAACCAAATTCCGAATCGGTTCTCATCCCTGCTTATGGGAGTTTCCGTTCTGATTGTATTATTCTGTGCTGGCACAACTAGATCATAATTATTTTCTTTCCCCTCCCCACATCAGCTATGTCGTCACCTACAAGTGATAACGTGCCGAATGAATAGCACATGTCTCAATTTTTCAGAAATTAAAATACCCCGTTGTACCTATAGGTCACGCCATGCCATTGAGGGTTAAGCTTTGTGCTTCGTGTAGTTAAAGTCTCAGTTAAGCTCTTGATTTTTCAATTGATAAGTCTAGAGCTCCTTAGTACCGTGAAAGTTCGTTGTATGGAACCTCGATCCTGCCCCGAAAAAATTCCCACTTAGCGAAAGTTCCACGGTGCTGAAAAAAAAGTTCACTCGGCGAGATATTCCACTTAAAGGACGTTCCACACAAGGAACTTTCCCTGCACTATAAGAGTTGTGCCATGTCGGAGTCTGTTTCTGATTGGCTCTCAGATTTAGGCTGTCTTGAAAGTCCCAAGAGAAAAATGCAAGCGGCGGTAGGTTTCTTTTCTTTTTGCGTACTCGCTTCCATTACACATTTACTGTAGCAGTGACCGTAGTAATTATTGTCAACTTTTGCTCTGCTTAAATGTTATTTTGGAGAACATTATATCCTTAAATAACGACAGCTATTTTCAAGAATCGGAACCTAACCTATTAGAAATAGCGAAATAGCGGCAACCGCACAGAGGCAAGTGGCCGTTCGCAATTTGCCTCTTGAGAGCTCCATTGATCTGCTTGTTCTTCATTTTGAAGAAGAAAAAGATGACATGGCGCAACTCTCGTAGTACATAGGGACTCTACTCATATTCAGCTTTTATCCACTTTCTGACAACTGTTTAATCTTGCAACAAAAATCAAGTCAATATGCTGGAGAGTGTGGTAGTCTCCATAATTCCTGAAATTGTCTTTGCATTTAGTAAGCCACATGAAAGCCAGTAACGAGATAAAGTTTGATAAGTTAGCTTTTTGACAAATTGATGGCTTCAAAATTTGTTTTGCTGTTTTTCCTGCTCTCTAAACAAATGGAACAATGAACAAATGTATAATTTCATGATGAAAATTATGTGTTTTGTGGGTTTGGAAGATTTTTTGGTCAGGTTTGATCGTGAAACTTTTCCATTTATCCCCATGTATTTTGATGCGACGCACACTGGATTGAGACTTGTTCCAGCCTTTGTTTGTTGCATCAAAATACATGGAAATAAATGGAAAAATTATACGCTTAAATGTAATCTGACTAACAAGCTTTTTACAAAGTTCTCAGATGAAGCTTACCGTAACATTCTCGTGATAACCTTTCCGCAACCCTATTTTTTTCCATCCAAACAAGTTAACATTTGTAGGCTATAATTAAGTTATTTCAATAAATATTCTTGTAAAATACTATAAGATAATTATAATTTAATTAACTTTAATTATTTATAATTTGTTTCAGGGTCAGTGATGAAAAAGATGCTCGAGGTTATTTACAAGCCTTGGCCACTAAAATGACAGAAGAACTAGAATTTTTAAAGCACTCTGGAGTGTCAACAAATACAACAGTGAGTTTGAATTGTTTGAGAAGAGAAAATTAAATCCCTCTGACTTAAAATTTTTAGTTTTAGAATTAATGAAAGCTTAGTGACCAATGTTGCGGGCTTAACTAATATATGCCCAGAAACATTCGAAATTTTTAGGTGGTTTTCTCAAAAAGCACCATCTTGGAACTTAAGAAATGAAAAAAGTGAAATTTGTTGGTCCGGCTCAAACTGCTTTTAGCCCTCTACCGCATGAAATATGTTTAATGAGGCTAATGAGCACTAGACTTATGAACATTTCCTGGGAACTGATTCTGCTCCTTTGGACAAGACGAGATAGCGGGAATCAATCGTTCCCATTGGTTTATATGGCATCACGTGACATATTTCTTGTCACTTGATAATGGGTCTGTTGAATACTTTTGCTACAACAATATGGAACCTTGATTCTTATGTAAAATTCGGCGAAAATAACGATGAGCACATTAAAAACATTCAGAAACCACTCATTAACTCAGGAAATCACTTCAATTTCAAACTGCCCGCGCTATACTAGACACTATTTGCACCGGTATACTACTACATAGACGGTACCACCATGCATAAGTAAACAACATCGTAACTACAGAATGATGGAATTCCCTTCTAAATACATGATCTATTGGCAGCATTTGGTGTCTGGTCTTTTTGGTTTATCAAAGATTACAAAGTAATATAAGAAATGTACGCACCTAAACGAAACATTCCAATGTTTGTAAGTTCTGTTCTTGTTTACATAAACGAGATAGTTCCATCTATGTAGTTATAAGTCGGTAATATAATGTCTAGTGTAGCGCGGGTTGTTTGAAATGGAAGGGATTTTCTGAGTAAATGAGTGGATTTTGAAAGTTTTTAATGTGCGCGTTGTTCTTTTCGCCGAATTTTACATTAAAAACAATATGTTATATTGATGTAGCAAAAGTACGCAACAGACCCATTGGAGAAGTCATTTTTTGAAATAATTGACTCGAACAACTTCAAATCTGTCTTGTGACCCTCTTTAATCCAATGGGATTGGTCAATTTTTGCTATCTTGTCTTGTCTCGTCAATAAGAGCAAAATCAGCCTCCTGGGCTCAATTTTCTAAGAATTTTGATGTACGACACAATTTTTTTGATTCTCTATAAGATTGAATATATTTTTGTCGTTACCAGGAGGTAACACTATGCAATAGAGGGTTAGAATACTTCAACCTTTAGCCTATTCTTTAACTCTTTTTGTGTTTGCAGGATAAAAGTTGGCGGAATAGGAGAAGCCAAAAACTAGAAAAAATGGAGCTTCTTAATTTGCAGAGTAGTCTTCAGTCTGAAATTCAAGCCAAACAAACAATCGGGGATGAATTGAGTCGAACTCGAGCAGAATTGATAGCATCTCAGAAGTAAGGATGTAACTTTTATTTTTTCAGTACACCCCCCCCTCCCTTCCGCTCTCCACCCCCCACCACTTGATGCAGGATAGAGCCAAACTGGCACCCTGTGAACAAAACAGCGTTGTGGTCGCTGATCGTTCACAACACTATTTTATCCATCCATCAGTGATCAATGGTCAACAACTCCCGATTTATTTTGTTTTCGCAGGCTCCATACTGAGTTTGTCAATGCTCTATAATGTACCATGACTTCTTAAAGAAAACACCTTGATTGAAATTATTATTGATAAATTGCTTTGTTGTTTTCAACAGAATTTTTGATATTGCATGTGGTACTTTAGAGAGTCATTCTGTTTAGTTCTTAAACGCTTGAAAGCCGCGGAATTGTTTAAAGGTTGCCGAGTTTTAAAGTGGTAAAAATTTCAACCAGGGCACTTTCTTTTGAAAGTCATCGTACCTTATTTCATTCCGATGATTTTACAAAGGGTGTCCCATAAGTACCGAGACTTATGCTGTAATTTCAAAACCAAACAAGCTAGTGATCCGATCTTGATTTCATTTGAAAGAATAACTTTTTAGCCTTTGATTGAGCTCAACATAAGCACATTTTGTTAAAAATTGACTAAGTTATGACAGTATGAGAAGAAAAAAAAATTGATCCCCTTCTGATTTTTTAACAAATATTTTCTTGTAGCGAGAAACGAAGGACTAAACTATCCAATACATTCTTTCTCACCAACAATCAAAAACACCACAAATACTGCTGATAAACATTACTATTGTCGTCTAACTCATTATGAAATGGATTACGCTCATTGGTTGATCACATTGACGAAAACTTGTTTATCAGCACAAGAAAAAAAAATCAAAGATCAAAAAATAAAATATTTGATAAAAAAAAAATTCATAAAAATTAAAAACGAAAAAATGTCTCAAAAGTAGAAAAAAAATTGACCTTCTACGGATTTTTCAACGAATATCTGCTCGTACCATTATTGTCCAACTCAATCATTATGAGATCAATTACGCTCATTGGTTGATCACACTGACAAAAACATGTTATCTAGCGCAAGAAAAAAAAATCGAAAATCAAGTATTAAAATATTTGAAAAAAAAAAAAATTCAAAAAATTCAAAAGAAAAAAAAGTAAAAATGTCTCAAAAGTAGAATGGGTCAAAGGAATACCTAGCACTGATATGTGTTGCGGATTGGGGAGAAAAGGATCCAAGAAGTTAATAATAACAAGCAGACCTGTTGTTTTCACTTCAAAACGCTGCCTTTTCTTTGGACAGCTACTCAATCAGAAATTTTTCAATAATGAGACATTGCCCGAAATCACTATTGAAGATTTAATAAAAAGATTTTCCTTGTGAGTTAGGCTTAATGGATCCTCTCGACTTTTCAGGGAGCTACGAGAATTTCATCAACGGTTTGATAATCTAGTCGTCGACGTGAAAAGGAAAGAAATGCAAATAAAAGAATTGCAAGCACGCCTAGACTCCGGAGAAGGATGTAAGTGACGGCTGCTTTCGATTCACTTTCACTCGCTTTCTAGACTGCATGCCCTCTCTCTCATACTTCTTTTCGCACCTCTCTCTTTATTTTCTGCGGGTCCAATTTTCACACCCACCGTTTCGGCTTGCATGAATATCGCTTCCATTTTATAAGTATCTAGTGTAGCTCTCTAAAATCTATCCTAATCTTGTATTAATCTTTTATCGGGTATTCATCGAGTGCTCGGAAAAAAAATGACTGGTAGAATTTACCATCTGCATAGCTGATTTTGGAGTCTGCTATAAAGTATGGTAAATTTTACCATCATATGGTAATTGCAACGTACCTTGTGGTAAATTAAGATAACCTGTTGGTACATTTCACCACAAGGTACGCTGCATTTACCATATGATGGAAAAACTTACCATACTTGCGCGGAAAAAAAAGATCAGTGAAAATAACCATACGGATACCTGATTTTGGCACCTGCTAGATGTTATGGTAAACTTGACCAGAAGTATGGTCCATTTACCGATACTTTGAGTGAATTCGACATGCAATCAGGTAACATCACCTAGTACCTAGTCAAAACATAGTATACTTCTGGTTAACATTACCATAACACCAAGCAGGTGCCAAAATCAGGTATCCGTATGGTTATTTTCACCGTAGTTTTTTTTCCGTGTGACAGCAGACTCTAAAATCAGCTATGCAGATTGTAAATTCTACCAGTCTTTTTTTTCCGTGTGCAATTATAATACTGAACTACTCTTTTGTCCATGGTGCAAGTCACTATTCTCTAATTTATTTGATTCCTCATAATAATGTTAATTTCGTTTTTATTTTTTTTCTCCCTCATTTTCCACTATTCTATTATTGTTACCTGAAGAAATGATCGTGTTTTTCTTGTTGTCATTCTTATTCAAATCCTGTAGAAATACCCATAAAAAATATCTATGATTCCGGATTAATCAGATTTTTCTCTTTCTCTCTCTCTCTCCCCCTCCCCCATAGATTAAATTTACTCTCATTTTAACTACATGACCTCCCTTCATACTTTGTAACTACCTTTTGATCTTACTGAAAATACGTAGTTTGAAAGAACTGATGTAAAATTTTTATGGTTTACTTTGGATAAATTTGTAATTTATTCCTTCCTTCATCAAATTTTTATCACTTAACTTTGTAATTTTAACAAACCTAGATCCTCCAGTACTGAATATTGTTTTTTGATTTATCTTCATCAATTAATAATTAATTTATTTTCATTAATTAATAATTAATTTATTCTCACTAATTAATTTATGGATTAGTTGTTTTATTTATTTTTGTCTTTGATTTATTCATTGATTCAGTTGTTTTTCTTTGATTATTTATTCAATCAGTTGTTTTTCTTTGATTATTTATTTATTTATTCGTTTACATCTTCCGATCAGTAGCTATTTTCTGAAATTTTTCTATTTTTGCGTGGTTTAATATTACAAAGATTTTATTTTTTCAAAATGCTTTCTTTCATTTTCTTCGTTTTTTGTTTGTTTGTTCAATGCTGTTTTATTTTTTCATAGTCCCAGCCAAGCGGAATAGCTGTTTCTCCTCTTCCAAGGTGAATTCTCAATTCACTTTGAATGGCGGGACAACAGATACCCCAGAGACAAATAGAGACATAGCACATGCAATGCTTCCTGTGTTGTGAAAATGAGGCACGTAAAATGGGTCCGTTTTTGTTCGTGGGCTCACAAAACAGTAGGCAAGTCGCCCTATGTTGATGGGAAACATAGCACCCATCGAAATCTACTTAAAATTTGCTTGGAAGTCAAAATTTCAATTGAAGAAAACCTAACCTATTCAGTGATAGGCAAAAATCATTTTTTAAATAACCATGAATAATTTACTAAAATTATTCATGCATAATTAACTAAAATTATTCATGAATAATTAACTAAAATTATTTATGAATATTTAACTAAAATTATTCATGAATAATTAACTAAAAATCTTCGCTTTATTCTCATGTTATTCCTACTAAATCAAAGTTTTAACACTACCAGTCATTCATCTCATGTCAGATGAATATGCTGGTAGTGTCAAAACTTTGATTTACTGTTAGGAATAACATGAGAATAATGCAAATAATTTTAGTTAATGATTCATGGTTTTAATTATTTTTGCCCGTCACTAAACTTATGTCCATCACGCAACAGTAGGCGCGTCAGTTGACTACTGTTTCGATTAGTCCCGACCAAAATTGAGCTGGGAAATTGGAAACCTGTCGCAAACTTTGTGATGGGTCTCTATTTGTCTCTGAGATACCCGGAGTAAGAAATGTACAAAATAAATTTAGGTTCCAGTTCCAATTACAGTATTCTGTTGTTCAAGGAAATGAGAAACGAAATTTCCATATTTTATCTGCAAGTTGATCAATATCCATTGCTGAAATAGTGGAATTAATTGAATTATGCCAAGCTCTAAAGCGAAAGTCAGTTGTTTGGGGTCCCGATGATTGAAACTGGTCCTCACTAGAGCTGCCGTTTTTCTTGTAATTAATGACATTTTTCAATTCACCGATGATTTCACCGGCTGAGAAAAGATTAAACAGTTCAGTCTAGTTTATGACTGTAATGCATGAAAATACTCGCATCCGTAGTCTTTTCTCAACTGGTGGAGTCGTCAATGACTTCAAAAAACTTGCGGATATTTTAATAATTAAACGATGATTCCACAGTTTGAAAAAAGATTACTGTTCAGAGTATTTTTGTGCAGTACAGTCATACACTGAATCGAACTGTGTAATCTTTTCTCAACCAGTAGAATCATCGGCAAATAAAAAAATGCCATTAATTATTCGCAAAACTGCAGCTCTAGTCCTCACTAACCCTTAAATTAACATAATTTAATCCTGTATCTATTCACAAAGCCCCATCAAAAGCTATATTGGTAGCGTTCTAGAATTCAACCATTTACTGCATATGAGCAAAAAAGATTACATTATCCTGTGATGTAGTATATCTATGTATATCAAAAAGTGCTGCTATTCATAATCTTTTCCATTTCGAGACAGTAAAGGGATGAATTCTAGAACGCCATCATTACTGTCCATCTTACAGTCAGAAACATATCTTACCAAGCACAAGTAACAGCGTAACTCCTGCGTCAACGCTTCGACGCATCCCGCATCACAAGTAAAAACATTGCTTTCTTTTCTTTTGTTCTCTCAAAATCAAGGAAGGTTTTGGTAACTTGTAATGCGGGTTGCGTCGAATTATCAACTGCTTGTTTATTACTGCTTCAAGTTTCTTGAACACACTGCATAGAATCTTTGCTTTCTATATTAACTTTGGTTTTATTCTTGCTTAGTGTCCCTGTATATGTAAGAGTCAAGACCCGTGAACAGAAGTGAAGAAGAAGAAGGGGTCTGAGGAGCCTGGAGGCGCACCACTTGTTTACATTTTCATCCAACCATTTTCCTGCTAAAGATTACTTATACATGTATACGTGTAATCAACCTTTGTTAGGTCAACCTAACCTGCAATTCCCGTTGGCTTCACTACCTGTTTTAATCTACAGTGAAGAGAAATGAGTGAATTTATTCTACTCTGAACAAACTTATTTAAATTTCAATAGAAAATTTCATCAGTAAAAACTAAAATGCCAAAAGTTTCCTCAAAGCTGGGCTGCAGGTAAGATGGTTCCATGAAAATGTAAACAAGAGGCGCGCCTCCAGGCTTCACAGACCCCTTCTTCTTCCTCACTTTTCAGCAGCCAATCAGAGATCAAACCTTGTATGGCAAGACTCTTTCATATATAGGGACTCTATTCTTGCTTTTGGTTTGGTGTTTTGGTGTAATATTTTTTTTTACAGCGAAGTTAGAGTTTGGGCCGGTTGCATGGGTCTCTAAAATCTGAGTTTGATGATTCGAATTCGTTTCGCTTTTGTTGCGAGGAAAGCGATGTTGCCCTTCAAGAAGTTCTATGTTGCGGTATTAATCCTTACCGCTTGAATTTTCTTCCTTTTCCTCACAATCATTAGCTCTTGAGGAAACTGAGGAAAAAATTTATTAATCAAGAATAAATTATTCAAAGTACCTTTACGGTTTCTTCAACACTAATTTTCTCCATCAATATGCAATACAGAACTTTTTTTTGGGGGCTCATGTATTCCTTACGATCAATTTGACGCAAATTAAGTATCAAAAACCATTTTTAACGGAAGTGCAACTGACCCATGCCTTTGCTCATTTCAGCTGCCATGAATGTTTGAAGTAAGCAGAGAATTGATTTCTTGAAGGAAATTAGTTTATAAATAACTAAATTATATTATTTGTCCCAATAAATGCTCGATAGTTGGAAACTGTTCGAAGCTGAAATGATGTGTGGAATTGAATAATTCCAAAAAACGAATTTGGCATAAATATTTCTGTCCAACTTCTTCCAGAACTCATTTTCCGTTTTTTTATTCTGTTTAAACTTTTATTTTCTTTTAAGTCTTACGTTCCCGCTTTTTCTGGAAAATTGATAGATTCCATGAATCTACAAATTTTAGAAATAATTGTGGAGTCTTTACTGTCATCTACCAGTTTGCAGTAAAAGCAGGCTTCAACAAATAACTTTATTCGTTGTCCAAAATTTTGTTTGTCGAGAGCTGCATAACACCACACAGGGTCTTTTTTACTACAGATTTCATTGCGTTTGGAATCGGCAGAACTTTGATACATGCAAAATCAAGCCTTCTGCGAGTTTTTCTTTCTCTATCCCAATTGTGATAACATGTTTTGAATTGTCAGAATCTACGAATTCAACTAAGCTCAAAAGTTACTTGAAACTCATGTTAGAGCTACTGAAAGCAGATGGACTATTTCGATTTTATATCACAAAGATCTCATTTATCTAGATGCTGTCTATTCTAATCAAATGGATGGAATGATTGCACAAATAATTAAAATGATTAATAATCAAAAGAGAAAGAAAGAATAACAATAAATAAAGGAAATACCAAAAGTTTATTTTCTAAAAACCCAAAATTTTGAATCTCCAATTCACAAAGTTTTTTAATCAAAATTTCTGTGAAACAACCAAACCTCCGTAATTTTTGGTAGAAAGCCAAAATCGTGAATTATAAGCACTCCAAGTCCAAAATTCATTGCACAATTAGCACCAAGTCCAACTAATGGTGTATTCAAAGCCTCATATCAATTTAAGACTCATAGTAACTTTGGCTAAACTTTTCTGTCCATAAATTCTCATTATTATTGGATCTAACGATGAATTGAGGTTGTTGCTGAAATAAGGGCCTGTAAAACATCGGGTAAACTTGTTGTCTACAGTCATCACAGTTATTTAAATGGTTATTTTTTGGAAGAGCACATCTGTTTTTCTACGAGCTCTTCTCTCAGCAATGTCCCCAATCACTCTCCCAGTCTTAATTCACCGACCTACGTTCATAGGTAGCGTTCTAGAATTCAACCATTCAACCTGCAAAAAGATTACATTATCCTGTGATGTAGTATATCTATGTATATTGAAAAATGCTGCTATTCATAATCGAGACAATGAAGGAATGAATTCTAGAATGCTACCATAGGTGGAAACAGGAATTTATTTTTCTCTCTCTCTCTCTCTCCTCCCATTTGAACGCATGTGTTAGAGAAGGATAGCAGAAGGGATCATCACGTTACTTTAGCACCTATCTCTGTCTTTTTCTAATGCATGCGTTCAAATAGAAGAGAGAGTGAAAAAGACAAATTCCTGTATTTGCCCGTGCCTAATTTTTACAATATTGTGCTTTCATTTTGCATGGTTGTCATCCCAGTTTTTGGAGGATAAGGAAGAAACTGAGATATTTTTTTTACTTTTTTCAGTGTATGAATTGTTTTTTGTTTTTTTTTTTTTAAAATGTGTGCCTCCAACTTTTCATTTCGACAAGTTGTTTCGATTTACCTGCTGGTAAAAAACCTGCGATTCAATATTCCCATGAATCACAGTTATTGAATATTGCCACAGTGCGTGGAATTTTTTGTAGTATGAGCTAAATAAGCCAAGCAAAAATTATTGCCCTTCTGTTAAATTCAAAAACCAATCAACTAAATATTTGGTTCAGCTGGTTTAGAACAATAAGCTCTTGTCTCTCCCTAAATTATTGTTAATATTTGTTGTTTTATCTTGATGTAGACAAAATGCCACTGTTTATCGGTGTGACAAGCTGCCTGTGGGGGCTTCTCCTACTCATTTTTCGTTTATATTTCTGACTCTACGTCACCCTCTTCTGCTTCGGTAACGTAATTTTAATCGCTATGCGCTCTGTGCATTGACTCGTTTCGTTTGGTGTGTTCACTGCTCCGCATATCTCCTTAACATTTGTCGCGGTCCAATAATACTCCGCGTTGAAACCCCTCTTGTACATAAATCTAGCATTTTTGCGTTCTTTTGTGTCTTCTCCCGACAATTTTTTTTTTCTTTTAAATTCATTTTGCTTAAATACTTTTACTTTATTTTTTTAATGCTTTCACGTTTGCAGTCGAGAGAAAAAATTTAGGTATGTTCCTAGTTTTATGTAAGAAGTTCCATATAGTACATTGAAATGATACCAATGGAAAAGAGCAGCAGTAAAGCAAGCCTCTTATTGTTTCTTACTCAGTTTACTAATGTTTGGTTTTCCCCTCAGTAATTTGCAATGAACATAATTCTGGTAAACCTTTAGCTAGTAGTCTTGATTTTGCTGCCACCAGAGATCAATGTGCTGTTCGACGGCAAATCTCATTTGAATGGTCTTATTATAATTTGTAAGAAATTCTTGCGAGATAATTAAATTTTCAGGTTTTATGCTTTCATTTCAAGAATTGCCGAAATTGGAAAAGTAAGGCTAAAACCACTGGTAATAGGAATAGACGGTTTTAGTGATGACTCGGTAATAACAATATCCAGTGATGATTGTTCCAAACGAAGACAATCTGTCTCTCTTGCTCTCATGTAACCCCCATGTACAGCTATCTCCCTCTAATTTCAAAAATCACTCACAGAGATATCTTTTGTGAAATTTTTTGGCAGAAATGAATTCCTTCAGGCATTTTAATGCGAATTTGATAATAATATGTCGTTAAACAAGGTCCTGTATACGAATTTCGAAACTGAAAAGAGATGGGTATACATGGGGGTCACAGGAGAGTGAGTGAGATGGTTTTGAACTCTACGCGAGTTTTGTCACAACCAATTGTGACCGATGAGTGCATTGTTGTGATTGTTGGCTTACCGTTGACTTCGCAGTTAAACCGTCCATTATTCTGATTAATACAAGTAGAGATGTCTGATACTTTTAAAGGACATGGCACTTTTCTTATGGTGTGTGGACCACGGTTGTTGTACTTTTTTTTGCAGAAATCGAAATTAGAGACCATTTTGCAAAAGTTCTCATGGGACCAACAAATTTCCATGTCAACTTCAGCCATTATGAAAGTTTGAAAGTTGGATCAGAACTCTTTGTGAACTCAGTTTGACCATACTGTATTGGAGTGACTGAGCTCGCAGAATGGTTGCCTGTCCCTGTTTCTACCTGCTGTAAGGTCTGAGGTGGGCCGATGCAACGGTTGAGACATTGGAAGTGACGGGTAGAAAGTATAACTTGACCGTGGTCTATGCGCCGTATAAATCGTGCCATGACCTTTATTTTTCGATTTTTAGCTCAACTTTGTGCTGAAGGCTTCTTGAAGTAACTATGTTCAGAGCCTGTAAATTTTTACTCGCAAGACAGTTCAGGTAATTTGATTTTTCAATGATCGAACAGCACTCTAAACTCTCTTGTGACTGTGTTTCAAACTATTTGCCAAAGAATCCTTTTAAAGACTTCTTAACCGCCAAGTCTACTCGCATGAGTAAGTGGTGAAAGCCAGTAGTGTTCTGCGGTTATGAGAATCAAAACATGAGCGCATTTTCAATTCTTGCCTCTTACTTGTTTGTGTAAACTTGACAATGTTTAAAGCCCTTTACCTCAGGGCTGGCCAATCTTTTTTGGGCTACGATCAACTTTTGAACTTGGAGGTGGGCCTGCGATTTACCTTCAATGTACGGTCCAGATTGGATTATCTTTTTTTTGCTTTTAATTTTAGAGTTGAAGTCTGAACTACAAATATATACCTAAAATTTTGAATGTAACATAAATGATAATAGGTGGATTTTTTGCGTCAATGGGGCTCTTGCAAACTTTTGCCGTGAGCATATGAATAGTCCAATCTGGTGTAAAAACCAGCGAAAAACTCGAAAAGCACACCAAGAAATTCTAAAATTCAGTAATAAACTCACATAACTACTACAATGGCAAATTCGTAATGGCGGTTCAATGCAGGTATCATGGGAGATTCCTGTCTATTATGTCACTTTCTCTACGGAAACACAGAGAAATGTCTCAATTTAGATGGGAATCTCCCATTATACTTGCGTCTTTTTGCCAGTAAGCCCGATTCTAAGAGTGAATTTTGTAATTTTTTAGTGAACTCATTGTCATTTTTACAGGTTTTTATGCTAGAATCAACTCTTCAATCCCCTGTAGCAAAAGTTTGCAAGAGTCCCATGAAAGATATGAATTCTGTTGTCACAAAACTGCGAGAGGAGGTGATTACACAAGTTTCCGATCTTTCCGATAGCAGATAATTCAGCTAATTTTCCCGTCTCTTTTCAACATCATTCCAAAGGTTGCCCTGATCGACTCCAAACCCTTTCGCGATCGACACGTTGGCCGGCCCTGCTTTACGTATTTTCTCATGAATTTAAGTTATCACCCTGTTGGATCCCTCTCTAATTGTCCTTAAATTTTGCATTTTGGGGCAACCTAAAAACGCTACCAAACCCTTCTTTTTATGTGTTAACTTAAACAAGAAGTGTCGTAAATGTTTAGCCCTTCCCTTTCTTCTGTGAAGGGTTTTTTGTATGGTTTTTGTTTGAAATCTACATCTCAGTAGCGCTTTCGGGGAAAAAAACTTTGATCTGCCGGGAGCAAACCTTGAGAAAAATTTGAATTATCACAAAAGCCTTGTTTTAGATAAAAGCTCAGAAAGCTTGTCTGAATCTCTTGAGCAAATTTGGATCCCAAAATTGAATTCAGCAACCTAGAAAACCTTTGGATACCAAGTTTCATAGATATGTGAGCATACTAGATGCCCTGGCAAGGCGATGGAAATTGTTAAAAATAACATTGTGTTAACTGAGCGTTGCCACGCTAGTCTCAATTTCTCCAAAAATCGCGTTTTTGAGGGCTTAGGAGTTGTCGGATTGTGAAAACACAAGGACCTTTCTTGTTGGAAATCATCTCACACAGAAACTGTCATTAACAGTAAATGTGTATACATTTTTTTCAATACATTTTGACTTATAGACATTTGGGGCTACATTTTTGGGTATATCTGGGAATGCCGGCAAGTTATCATATGGGACTTTTTTTTGTGTGAAAATACATGCCATAAGGATCATCTCTGCTGAAAATCAGCTGGTGCTTATTTTTCCTGCTATTTGACGGCATCTGATCTAATGCTCCTGAACTTTTAGTTCAAGACTAAGTTACTTGTTTGTGGAAACAAGGCACCTCATTATGAACAAAAGCTCTATTTTTATGTAGGATGTAGATTGTATGTAGCATTAGAGTTTATTCCTGCTTTAAGAAAAGTTAAGGTACTCAATTTTTAAAATTATCTTTGGTTTTGAGACAGAAAAATGAAATGCTACATTTTAACTTTAAAAAATTCAATCTGTCTCTAAAATTTTGAGATAAAAATCTTTCATTTTAAAAAAGGATAGAAAAAGTCACTTAATATGACCGTCACAGATAAAAGACCAAGGACGTTTTGGGTGGGCTACATTAACACAACGTTTCCCCAATTGAATTTTAATGTAGGAGAAAGTTGCCCACTCTCATTATGAATCAAAATTCAGAGGGACTATTTTTCTGTTTGACAATTGCCCTTCAGATCGCCCGAGCTTCCAAAAGAACTGAATACGATACTAATTGGTCGCAAATGATCACACTAGAATCGGCCATTTTTCAACTAATATCTGTGATCCTTTTTGAAATTGTGCTATCCCTACCATCAGAACTGCAGCCCTTGTTTTTAAATTGCTAATCTACAAATTTTCTTTGCCTGTTTTTTCCATCCGTTTCACTGATAAAATATAGTGGTTTTTTTTTTCTTTTTCTTTTTTTTGAATTCACTGCAGTCTTTCAGCTTTCCACTCGCTTCACTCATGTTTATTGGAAAATTTAATCAACTTCTGAAGGAAGTAATGTGCGGGGGAAAAAACTCATAATAAGTTTTGATGCGTTTTTTTATTCTCCGGAGCGCGCACCGGTGCAACTCCAGTGCTCCGGAGTGTTTTTTTATTCTGGGGCTCCAGCACCGGTGTGCACCGAAGTGTTGTTTTATTAGCGGTGCGATGCGCCCGGAGCTGCTCCGGTGCAAGCTTCAGTGTATCGGAGTTGAAGACCGGAGCTGGAGCTCCGGAGCTTCAACACGTGACTGGTGCTGCACCAGACAGCTTCGGAGCAGCTCCGAAAACTCCGGGTTATTGCACCGGTGCGGATTCCGGAGAATAAAAAAACGCATCATTTAGTGTGCTCTTTACTCAGAAAAAAATTTTTGGGTCAAGTGACTGGCTGTGCCGAGCTACATAACAATATCCATTGTTGTACCCCGGAAAATGATGGTGTCGGTTGGGAAAGTATGCCCAGCATAGCCGCTCACCTTCCCAAAGATTTTTTTTCTGTGTACCAGAACTCATGATTCTTTTCTTTTAAGGTGACTCTTCAGCATTTAGTGCCGATTTCTGCCACCAGAGCGCTACTGTTCGATTAATGTCAAATTATAGACCGAAAGTAATTTATATTTAAGAATTGGAGTGTCAGTTACTAGATAATCATCTGAAGAACGTCTCTGCAAAACATCTTGTCAATAACTTCAAAAATAAAGCTGAAAGTACCAAAAATGAACTATCGCAGTTCGATACAAGAATCGAAATATGATGTTCCATTTTTTGATACTTTCAGCTTTATTTTTGAAGTTATTGACAAGATATTTTGTAGAGGCGTTCTTCAGATAATTATCTAGTGACTGACACTCCGTTAATTTAAATATAAATTACTTTCGGCCTGTAACTCGACATTACCCGAACGGTAGCGCTCTGATGGCAGAAATCAGCTCTAAACGCTGAAGAATCACCGTAGTTAGTTGTGTGAAAAAAAAAACGAGGGCATAGTTAGTTCTAAAGGTTAGCGCCTCTCTTTAACATTGTTCCAGAGATTTTGATCAATGCGGGATGAAAGAATATCATAAAAGTTATCCGAGCGCCTTTCTAGATTTCTCTCTCTTCCTTTCATTTCCCTCCCACCTTTGTTCCCTGGTATTTCATTTCCACGAAAAGGTTATTGAAAATAGAAATGAGACTAAGAGATGAAAAAATAATGTATCCTGCATATACTTGATCATTTGCCTTCAGACAAAAATAATGAGTTTTCCTCTCATTAGATATTCTATAATCACACATAGCTCCATCAAGCTTTAAAAAGATTCATCAGCTAATTTCTCAATCATTTTGCCAAACCATCTGTTTACTTCTCTGGATTGTTCTGCGTTTTTGATGGCCCACTACAATCATCTGCTTCAGTTAATCGAAGATTTTGGATTCCCTAGAGTTTCTTCTTCTTCTTTTTTTTTTTTTTCACTCGAGTATTGCTTCGATTTTTTGATTTCCATCAATGAGTGTTTGCGTGGACTTGCATTTTTTTCTGATTCTGATTTCTGTTTAAGTCAGTAGCTGTTTAGTATTTTCTTTGCGACAGAAGTTTTATTTTACTCCTATTTTTATTCTTAAGTGAAAAAAACCTCAAAATCTTACGCACCTTAACTGTCTTGTTTTAAAAATCTCAAGAGTAAATTATTGGAAACTTGAACTGTTTACATTAAAAATGGCAGGTTTAGCAGAAGGATTAAATAGATTCTGGATCTTTGCAACAGACATTTTATTTTACTCCTATTTTTTCTCTTAAGTGAAAAAACCTTAAAATCTTGCGCACTATCTTGTTTAAAACTATCTTGTTTAAAAATTATAAAATTGTTACAAAAAGAGTAAATTATTGGAAACTTGAACTGTTCACATTAAAAATGGCAGGATTAGCGGAAGGATTAATAAGATTCTGGATCTGGCACTGTTTGGGATCATGGCTTTGTTAAACTTTGTTAACTGTCTCCAAAAAAAAAGCATCTAAACATGCTTTCGAGGAAACAAACTGCGTGATGTTGCTACTTTGATGTAATGGATCTGTTGCAAACTTTTGCTGCAGTGTTATGGATGGTCTTCCTCCTGTTTTAAATCTCTTGAAAATAATGATGAAAACATCAGAAAATTCCAAATTTGACTCACAAACTCAATAAATGTGTTTTAACGCAATTCCTAGATGGCTGTTGAATGACAATGGGAAAGTCCCATTTAATTGCAGCTTTCTCTTTGACAAATAAATAAATAAATAATAAATAAATAAATAATAAAATCAATTTTCTTTGCACAGAAAGCTACAGTTAGATGTGACTAATCCATTGTCACCCACTCATTTGACCCGTCATCTTCAAATTTTATTATGAGCAATTATTGATTTTGTGAGTGGATATTGAGGCCTTTTTTATGCTTTCTATGTAATTTTACAGGAAGAGGTTCTTCCGAAATGCTATAATGCTGTAGCAGAAGTTTGAAGCAGACCTATTGGTTTTCTGAAGTTAGAGCGTACCATTAAAATCTAGATATCAGATAAATGTTCAAACTTTCTGGAGTATCAGTAATCTTTGGTGTAGCCACTGGACAGTCTCTTAACCCGTTGACGCACTGCGTCCCCTTTAGAGGACATCAACTTCCAGGGCATAAATAACAAAAATTATCAAGTCAGCAACGACTGCGTTGCTGCATTCTATCCTCTTTTAGGGACATCCTTTAACTCACTATGTAATGGTCCTATTTCGATATTTTTGTTTGATTAAATTTTTCTACAATTCCAACGACGAAGAATCTGAAATAAGATATTTTCATCTCTAATCTCTATAAATCATGCATCAACGGGTTAAAAAGATTGTACTGCGAATGAATGTAAGATGAGGAAATTGGAAAACCTGTTGTTTCCAGAATTCCATATCTTCTCTTGTTGATCCTGTGATCATTTTTGAGTTGTCACAGGAGTCGATTATAAATAAAAGCAGCCGAAACAGATGTTCTACATTAATTAACAGCTCTTAAATTCAATTTCTTGTCAAATTCCCTCTGTAAGTTTAACAAAATGCCAAGTAATACTGCACAAAAGGACGCAAATATTTTTTTTTACTAATGGAAAAAAAAGAAGAAAACTATGTTTTTGTGTGAATCAAAATTTTTGATTGAAGTAGTCAGAAATTCTGATCTTCTGTGTTTCTTTTCTTCCTTTTATAGTTCTCGAAAGACCTGGATCTCAAATGTCTTACTTAGATCATTTTTTGAAAGAGTCCTCTGTCACGCGGCAGCTTCGAGACTCGATCACAAGCGAAGAGGGTAACTTAGACGATAACCAAACGTTATCCATCGCAAGTAGCAAAACGAATCTCTCAGAATTAAATATGGTAAGTGTTTGTCAGCTATCGTGACTAATTAATTATTAACTAATCCTTAACCCATATATGCCCATTGGGTCGTTAACGACCCACTTATATGGTTTTTTTGGGGCCAAATTACAGTAAATTTAGGCCAATTTTACTCAAAAATCAATGTTGTGATCTTTCAGCACCTATAATTTAGCTGGACCAGAAAATTTCACAATTTTTAAATTTAAAATTTTTTTAACTCTAAGATGGTGTTTTTTGAGAAAAACACCAAAAAACACCCAACATGTTCTAATAAAGTTGGGCATATATGGGTTAAGGTGATTTCAGGGCCGATTAGATTGAACCGCAGACACCACATCGCGCTGCTCAGAAAGCCAACAGTTTTCGACGAAACTTGATGAATTTACACGTAAAGTACCAATTGGAGGAACGTCAGCACCTGTGTGTGTAGTTTAGGACAGGGGTGCAAAATGTTCCAAAACTTCGGAAGTTTCACGCGATCCATGACTTATTTCCTCACATGATTTTAAAAAATTTTCTCACAAAAATTTGAAAGTGATGACTTTTTTTCTGTTATTTTAACATTTCAACACTGTATGTTCGCAAACTGACCTATATTTCACCATTCTTTACACTATTTTCCGGGAAAATCATTAATGCAATTATAAAAAAAAAAAAAAAAAAAAAAAATTGGACAAATTTCCTCACATTCCCAGAAATTTCCTCACTTTCACATGATCCGCGGATCGCTAGATCGGGCACATTTTGCACCCCTGGTTTAGGAGGATACCCTGCAACTTTCAAGCTGAAACTTGCAAAAATAAAGCCGGGATTCAAGAAGTACGAAAATTCCCTTAAGCGTTGATGAATGTGAGTGAGGCAGATAGATATAGTATAACTTACACTCTTTAAGTTATTGCAAAATGAATTTCATTAATTCTGGCTGTAATTCTCAACCAATTATGCTCATTTTGGGCTCAAAAAATCCCTGAGAAAAATATGCATTACTTACTTACTTCTACTAAAAACCACAACTTTATCAGGGCCGGATTTAGGTTGCAGGGGGTCTCGGGGTGGCGGACCTTTGGTGGGGGCCCCCCTCCCGGTAAATCTTTGGAATGATGAATTATAAAGTCCCTACTTTTAAGGGCATATCGAGTAAGAGAAGTAAATTATTACCCTGATAAAAAAGTCATTAATAATTTTTAAAGTTTCGTTAGTATTTTCAATGTTTCTTTATTTTTTTAAGATTATTTTACGAAAAGCTTCACATCCAACATTGCCGGACTGTTACAGTATAGTAATGAAAGAAAAAAAGGAAGTTCATCAACCATCAACACCAAAAAAAAAAAAAGGACCTGCTTTGTGGTGGGGGCCCTGCATTAAATCCGGCCCTGAACATTATAGACCCTTTCAATTGCCCCGCTAGACTTTCTGTTCAAAAGTTTAAAGTTGAATTCAAAAGTGGCCTCGATAGTTATTATTAAGACTGATGGTTTTCAAAAATAAGTCTAGTAATGTTGAGAAATTTTTCAGGATCAAACAAGTTTGAAACTTCAACAAAGAGGATTGAGCAGTAACATGATGATAGCCAAATCTCACCAGTTTCTCATACGAACATTCTCGGCTCCTACCAAATGCAATCACTGCACATCTCTAATGATCGGACTCACTCGGCAAGGTGTCGTCTGCGAAGTTTGTGGATTCGCTTGCCATACCACATGTTGTGATAAAGTCCCTTCTGTCTGTCCGGTTCCTCCGGATCAAAGTAAGTATTTTTTTTTTTTTTTTTTTTTAACCTTTTAACCCTTACCGGTCCAATGTCGGATGTATCCAACAACGTAAAAATCCCGTTCGGGTCCAATGTATTTATTCAAAGTTTAAAAATATATTATATATATATATATATTAATATATATATATAAACACGTAAAAATTGATACCAACAAAATACAGTAAAAGCTCGATGTGTCGGGTCGTCTTCGGACCGCGGCATTTATCCGACTTAACGAAAGTCCCACTCATGAAAATTACGTCTGAGTCGGATTTTCCCCAAAAAATCCGACTCAGCGCGAAGTTTCCGAAAAAACCAGTATTTTCTTGGCGATTTTGTACCCAAAACTTGTGTCAGCAACTCGGATGTGGGAAAAAAGGTTTTGCCGCTTACTAAACAAACTCCCGAGGGGTGTCTTATCAAATTTTTCCCCGAAGCAATAGAGATTCTTCGTTGCGACACGATGACTGCCGCAGCCGCCTGCCGTGAACCGGCGCCACGAGCACGACAGCCGACAGCGGCTCGCGGCTGAGTCTGGCTGGCGCTCGCGCTGGAGGTGTCTGAAGGAAATTTGGGCTTTTCGGACGCAGCATCTAGTATGAAGGAGAGGGGGGAGGTATCACACTATCACACCGACGCAAGAGATTTTCTCGTGTCGTTGATGAATCATCAGGTCTGCTGAACTCTAAATTGTTTTTGTTTACTTTTCACCGATTCCTCACCCCCCCCTCCCTTTTTCTTCTCCTTAGTGTCCAAGTGTGCCGTGTCGCGCCAAGACTTTGGTGTTGCGTGCCATTCTCCCTTTGTTCCCAATCAGTTTCCTCATCTTGTCACCCTGTCGTATTTCGTCTTCCGTTTCCGGCTAGCATAATGATGCCACCATGGCAACACTGCTGGGCTCAAAAAAGTCGGTCCTTTCCGGGACCAACGAAAGACTTCTAATCCTCGAAGTCTTTCACGTCCGAGACTTGCGAAGGGTGTACGAGGAATGCTACATAACCTCAATGTTGAGCGAACGTTTGCCGACCGTACGTTTTACATAGCACGTATGTACCTCTTGCTTAGCGACTTAGCGAGGACTCAACATTTTCTTGGCCCTGTGGCATGGAGTCGTCTTTAATTAAACGCCGATCGTATTGGAAACTCTATTCAGAGTCCTTGCAGTGTTATCACGATGACGCGCGACGCATCACTCCCGACACTCACTGCCGCGCCGCGAAGTCGGCGTGTGGTAGAGATGAAAGGTGGGTCGGCTGGTTTGATTTATGACATGAACACCCACACAAAAACTTCAACTTGGCAATCTGTTCTTGGGTTCTTTTATTCGTTTATCTGCAATTTTGTCCGACTCAAAAAAAAAAAAGTCATCTCGGGACCGGAAAAAAATCCGAGACAAGCGAAATTCCGACTCTGAAAAATCCGACTTATGCCGACGTTTTTTACATTGGTCTTATGGGGCAATTCAAGGGACCGGGAAAAAAATCCGACTCAGCGAAAAATCCGAGTAACTGAGCGTCCGACACAGCGAGCTTTTACTGTATAGAAAACAACTTAAATTGGGATAAAGGCTGGAAACAAATTAAAATTTGGGACGTTTCGGGCCAATTAACAGACCCTTTTTCAACCAAATAAAAAAATAAAAACACACAAAACAAATACAAATGAGCCGCCGCTGTAATTGCAAGGCAAGGACTGGCGAAACGGTAAACAGTTCAAACAAAACACAGGTGCAAAGATTACCTAATCACCAACCTCCTCAGAGGAATATTTATTATTTCAATTATTTTTATTAATTTTTATAATTTTTTTAATATAATTTTTTTTTTTACTGCTTTGCCCGCAGTATGCTCGAAATGATTCATATTTTGCGCCAAAAGAATCACGTGTGTAATTCGCGCGCGGATGTCAACGGTCTCAGCGGTGCTTATCACCAATTTTCCTCTCTGAGGAGGTTGGTGATTAGGTAATCTTTGCACCTGTTTTTTGTTTGAACTGTTTACCGTTTCGCCAGTCCTTGCCTTGCAATTACAGCGGCGGCTCATTTGTATTTGTTTTGTGTGTTTTTATTTTTTTTTTTGGTTGAAAAAGGGTCTGTTAATTGGCCCGAAACGTCCCAAATTTTAATTTGTTTCCAGCCTTTATCCAATTTAAGTTGTTTTATATATATATATATATATATATATATATATATATATATATTATATATATATATATATATATAATATATTATATATATATTATATAAAATATATATATATAATATATATATATATATATATATATATATATATATATATATAAATAAAGATTTTCCTAAAATAGCCCGAATACATATAAAGAAAAAATTGAACACTAAAATCGGGAAACAAGGCTAAAAAAATAATTATAAAACACAATTTAAAACAAGAAAGAAACCAAAACGTTTCGGAGCCAAACGACTCCCTCTTCAGTTGGCTAAAGAATGCAACGAGGTAACAAAGCAAATACACAAAGCGAATAACAGACCAACAAAATAATAGATAGGAAACTCAAATGGTCGACTGATCTTCGTCGAACATACGTCGATACGACCCGCAGAGCTTATCTGTATCAGTTTTTAAATTACAAACACTGTTTTTATTTTTCACAATGTGAATACTTTCCAATATGCATCTGGCGTGGTCATTTTTTCGACGGCCAACACCGTGACGTTGTCAAAATTAAAATGATGATCCAGAGAATCCTCATGACGATGCAAGGCTGTAACCTCCTTTCGGTTATACTTGTGTCCATTCAACCTACTACCTAATTGTTGTCCAGTCTGACCAATGTAACTCATGCTACAGTCTGAACACGGGATTTTATAAACTACACCAGATTTAGAAATAGTGGGTGTTTTTGCCTTCAATGGAGTAAATAAAAACTGAAGATTATTGTACTGCTTAAAAACCACTTTAAAATCAAAATTGAGTAAAAACGCCTGTAAATTTTCGGAGACAGGCGTTTCGGAGACAGGCGTTTTTACTCAATTTTGATTTTAAAGTGGTTTTTAAGCAGTACAATAATCTTCAGTTTTTATTTACTCCATTGAAGGCAAAAACACCCACTATTTCTAAATCTGGTGTAGTTTATAAAATCCCGTGTTCAGACTGTAGCATGAGTTACATTGGTCAGACTGGACAACAATTAGGTAGTAGGTTGAATGGACACAAGTATAACCGAAAGGAGGTTACAGCCTTGCATCGTCATGAGGATTCTCTGGATCATCATTTTAATTTTGACAACGTCACGGTGTTGGCCGTCGAAAAAAATGACCACGCCAGATGCATATGGAAAGTATTTACATTGTGAAAAATAAAAACAGTGTTTGTAATTTAAAAACTGATACAGATAAGCTCTGCGGGTCGTATCGACGTATGTTCGACGAAGATCAGTCGACCATTTGAGTTTCCTATCTATTATTTTGTTGGTCTGTTATTCGCTTTGTGTATTTGCTTTGTTACCTCGTTGCATTCTTTAGCCAACTGAAGAGGGAGTCGTTTGGCTCCGAAACGTTTTGGTTTCTTTCTTGTTTTACATTGTGTTTTATAATTATTTTTTTAGCCTTGTTTCCCGATTTTAGTGTTCAATTTTTTCTTTATATATATATATATATATATATATATATATATATATATATATATATATATTAAAAAAGAAAAAAATATTCCACTGTTCAACACATGAAGGTTGGTAAAACCAAAGGAAAAAATGTCAGACTAAAATTCATTAAAGGGGAAATTCAATTTTTATAATAATTAACTATTTAATACTATTAAAACTATTAACTATTAACTATATTAACTATTTTAATACTATTTACTAATTAATTATTTTTAATTATTTTTATTAATTTTTATAATTTTTTTAATATAATTTTTTTTTTTTTTTTATGATAGCACATACTGTTTAGTCCATTGATTGCCATAATTATTACTCTGCTTGAAATTTATTACTATCCATCTTCACTTTCCTTATCTTAAATTTTTGTTTTGTTCCAGCAAAGCGACCTCTAGGCATAGATCCAACCCGCGGTATCGGCACTGCCTACGAAGGGTATGTCAAAGTACCTCGAGCTGGCGGTGTCAAAAAAGGTTGGGTGAGGCAGTTTGTCGTTGTTTGTGATTTCAAACTGTTTCTGTACGATATCTCTGCGGATAGAAATGCCTTGCCTTCCGTTCAAGTCTCACAAGTATTGGATATGAGGGATGAGAACTTTTCTGTTTCCTCTGTTCGTGAATCGGATGTAATCCATGCAATGAAAAAAGATATACCGTGTATTTTTAGAGTAAGTAGTATTGTGTTTTTGCTCAAAAAAAAAAAAAAAAAAAAAAAATTCAGCATGTAGAAACCCCCCAAGTTTTGAGTATTTTGAAAGTCAAAACTACTGCTTCTACTAGCAAATGCAAAGGTTTGGGCTGGGTAGTCGAGAATTCGAGTTATGTGGCCAATCTTCATGTAATCACAGCAACCGTCGCACACTGGAGGGAGTCAATGAGAGAGATCGGACATAGCATGATGACTTTAAATGCGTTTTTCTTTGTTAATATGCAACGTAGAAGTTTGAAAGTGGTTTCATCGGTTTTATTGTTAAACTTCCTACAAGAACCACCCTTTATAGTTTGTTGTTTGACTGTAGAAACGGTCAAATTTGCACTACGGTTCGACAATATAAACTTTTACTGTAATTCATTTCTATAAATTATTTTATTCTATTCTCTCTCTTTCAGATAACTACTTCTCTTTTAGAACCTGGTGATTTGCAAAATCACACTTTAATGTTAGCTGATACTGAAAGTGAAAAAAGTAAATGGGTCGTCGCTTTGAGTGAACTCCATCGAATTCTCAAGAGGAATAATTTACCTAATACCACAGTAAGTTCTGTTCTCTAATTAATCATCTACTTACTGCTTAGTTCAAGGACTTAGTAATTTAGTCGCGTTTTATCTAAGTTTAAGTGTGGCAAAGACAACACTAATCACGCAAACAGTTTCCGACCTTGCTTTGGGCTTGCACTTATCGATTTTCACCTTTCTAATCGGAATTCTTATCTTACGCTTCAAGCATTGTTTTAAATAAATGTAACAGATCAAAAATCTTTATTTTGCATTTTCTCATCTGTTTTAATGGAGCGCATGCTAACTTTTGTTCGGTGCAATTGAATTGTCAATTCTAGCGTAAAAACCAGCAAAAATTAGGATGAGTACATTAAAAAAATTAGGAAATTCACTAACAAACTCACAAAATAACTTTTAATTTTACGGCATAATGGCAAAGCTATGCAGGCACCATAAGAGATTCCTATCTACCGTATTTTCTCGCTTAAGCCGCGCCCTCGCATAAGCCGCGCACCCCCGATTTTTGCGGCAGTTGGGGGAAAAAAAAAAAAATCGTAAAAATCGACCAAAAAATAAAAATAATTTACAAAAAACTTGGTTGGTCGATTTCAGGAAAATAAGCACCAGGACCTCTAAACGCTCGGCGGGATTTGTTCGTATTTTCAAGCTCATTCTTCATTTTTCTCCAGTCTCGGATGCAATTTTCAGACACGCCGTGTTTGCGGCCGGCCGCTCGATTACCCATTTCTTCAGCATCCGCAATAACCGCGAGCTTCGTTCTGGCAGTGTAAGAATGAAGCGAAGAACTCATGATCAAACACGCGGTCGGTAAAAAGGATACGATGAACAGCCGAAAGGAGATAACAAGGGGTGATAAGGATAAACTGATAAGGGAGGCGTGAAAGCAGAACTAATTAGCGAACAAAAGGCGACAATGTAACAATAATAACGGCACGCGACAGCACGAGTGTCGCTTGGGGGCGGGGCTTGCGACGACGAATGTCGCTTGGGGGCGGGGCTTGCGACGACGAATGTCGCTTGGGGGCGGGGCTTGCGACGACGAATGTCGCTTGGGGGCGGGGCTTGCGACGACAAATGTCGCTTGGGGGCGGGGCTTGCGACGACAAATGTCGCTTGGGGGCGGGGCTTGCGACGACGAATGTCGCTTGGGGGCGGGGCTTGCGACGACGAATGTCGCTTGGGGGCGGGGCTTGCGACGAAAACACCAGACTGCAGCAGACGGTTGTCGTCCGTTGCAGCGGATGGTCGCTGGTTGGTGGCGAGCCGTGGCGTCGCGGTCGGCGGTAGTCTTGATTCGCACTTTGTGGGTTACTTCATTGACATTTTTCCGCGTAAGCCGCGCACCCCGGATTTTTAACCCTGAATTTCGTAAAAAAGGTGCGCGGCTTAAGCGAGAAAATACGGTAATTTAAGGCTTTCTTTAGCTGGTTTCTAAAGATAGAGCCAGATTAGATAGGAATCTCCTGTGGTATCTGCATAGCTCTGCCATCTTTGCTCTTGAATGGCCTGAATTGTCATAAATATCATTCTCGAGAGAATGCCTAAATATTGTGTGAGCGGAAATAAAGGTGTTTGTTTGCTGCGTGTAAACACTGAAGAGTGAACACCAATAATGAAAGCTTTTTCTTATATTTTTTTTCCTCCTTCTTTCTGAAGGTGTTCCGTGCCAAACAAGTCATGGATAGTACTCTACGAGCTGTGATGTCCGGTGCCATTGTGGATCCAGATCGTCTAGTCATTGGAACAGAAGATGGCCTCTTCTGTCTTGATTTGGACCACTCAGGTAACTTTTCTTTTTCTTATTCGTTTCATCCTCCGGGAGCATTGATTGCCGATTGGTGATTGTAATCTGTTGGCTGAGTCCATATAGGCAATGAATAGGGTCTAAAAGCTCCAAAAAGTCTCAAAATTGCCATGAAATATATAAAACTTAGTTTTGAATTAACGGCTAGATTTAGAATCAGGTTACACCTTTCTTTCAGGCTTTAAAGGAGTTTCAAGGACTTCTGAGCACTTGTCATTGCTAGTTTGGACTTAACCAACAGGTTTCAAGCCACAATTGTTGATGCAGACCGTTTTACAAGAAAATTGCTGATCCAAAATTTTGGACAATTTTTGAATAAAATTTGAGGGCCTAAAAATCAGGTTTTTTAACATTTCCTCAGACTAATGTTTTTTCCCTGAAAAGTACTTGTTTTGTGGAGTACTTTAAGCTGTTAGTTTTTTAAATTCTGGCTTTTTTAGCAAGAGTTATGAATTTTTGAAAATGGAGCCAAATTGAGTTTGACTTTCGATATCCCTCAAAATAATGGAACCTGTGTTTCAGCATTTTTCGAAATTCTAACCTCAAATTATTTGGAGCTGCTCCTTCTTTTTTAACACCCTGTGTTATTGCGTATTAATAATTCTTTTTTAACATCCTGTATTAATAATGATTTTTTAACTGAACAGTTCTGAAGTGAGTTGAAGAAGAAGAATGGAGACAAGAGTTGCACAGTTGAAAAGAGAGTTGAGAGAAGAGAGGAGATGACAAGGAAAAGATTCTTCCGCAGTTTTTGCGGTGATACTTACCAGAGTTGCCAGAGTTATACCCCTTTGGTTATATAAAAAAAAAAAAAAAAAAAAAAAAAAAATTACTTACACAAGAAATGAAATGAAGCAAAATAGAGAGAAATAGAGAGTTGAGAAATATTTCGTTTGAGAGAGGAAAAAAAACACAAGAAATGAAGCAAAATAGAGAGAAATAGAGAGTTGAGAAATATTTCGTTTGAGAGAGGGGAAAAAAAAAAAAAAAAAAAAAAACTAATATATTTAGAGCACTTTACCTCCTTGAGTGCTCTAGGTATTTCCTTCCCAAACTTGAGAGTCCCTGGCAGGTCGCCGTTACTCTCCTCTTTCCTATCCTTTGTTTTGAGAATACTTTGATTGTCTTTCCTACCCCTTCTTTTTTTATGCAGTCCAGTCGTTCGCTGTGAAATATCAGCATAACGAGCCTCGTGTTTGGGCGGCTGGACTTTACTACTACTACTACTACAACCCTGTATTATTGCGTAATAATAATGGATGTATGTTTGTTTTTTTTTTTTAAAAAAAGAAATGGCACGTGTTGGTGAAGGGAAGAAGGTGTTTGAAATGGAACACATAGAAAAAGAACAATTGCTGATTGTCCTAAGTGGAAAACAAAGACATGTAAGGCTTATACCAATTCGGGCGCTAGATGGCGATGAAGTAGAGTGGATCAAAGTTACCGAAAGTAAAGGTTGCATCACATTTGCTGTAGGTCAACTATCTCGAAATGTTCATTGCCTATGCGTCGCCATTAAAAGACAGGTTGGTTATTTTTTACTATTTTTTTTTTCCACTTCTCTATAGCTTATGTTTCGACAGTTTCCATGCGTGAGGACAAAACTTATTTTCCAAAATTTTTTGTTTTTAGTTACTCCTGTCTACTAGACCCAAACAGTAATATTTTCCCCGTCCAAGTATTATTCTGTTTAAACATACCCTTATTATTGATATCCAAGTCTTTCTCTAATCTAAATGGGGCAGTTACAAGGGTCTGAAATGTTGTGTCTTTTATGAAGAAAATGAAAGAGTTTGATGAGCTAAGAACAAAGATGCCTTTGGTTTCTAATTAAGTCCCATTGTTCCAGAGATGAGATTCTCGCCCAAAATATATTGTCTTGAATGAGAATTCTGCGTAGTGACATCTTTATGCACACAATTTTTTACAACTTTACTCTCGTGTATCTCCCAAACTGGGATATTTAGGAAGAACCAAAAGGCACCATTGTTCTCAGCTCATCAAGGTTTTTCATTGTCTTTATAAAAAACTCAACTTTTCAGACCCTTGTAACTGCTCCATCGCAATATTGGCTTCAAAGTCTAAGAATAATGACATTTTGAGTTGTGCCCCAGCGCATGGAAATCACAGATTTGTCATTTACTTCATTAGACATTGAAAAGACTTCGTATGATCAGAGGTCAAACACTGAGTTTGAAGAATCAAAAGTTGTCTATTTATTTTGCACTGTCTTGAATGAAACTGTGTGGAGTGAAACTAAATTAGCCTCACTTTGACCAAAAGTTTGAAAGTACTTCAAATTGATTTGCGCTAGATAGTTTCAATGTTGGCAAACAGAAGAAAAAGATCTCGCAAATATTCTCAGTTAGTTTGATTGTTTTTAGGTGCTGACGCATAGCACAAGCACCTTATGCCATCGTTGTTGTCCGTACGTATGTATGTGATGCTTGTTTAGTTTCCAGGCAAAAAGCCGCAGTACTTATCAAGCGATTCCCATAAAATTTTGCAGTAAAGTTTGTCACAAAATTTTGCAGAAACATTTGTCATTGCCGAAGGACAAACTGCCAAAAATTTGAAAGAATTAGGTCCATAAATTTTAAAGTTATCGAGGTTTTAGTTTTCATTAAAATTGATTTGTTCTTGTGTAAATAAGTATTTCTCAGGAGAAAGGTTGTTACATTTCTACTTTTAAAAAATAAATTTTCTCATTTGCATGGGAAAGACAAATGATAAACATTTCTCTCGCTTTTTGAGGGTTTGTAGTATGTATTGAATTGTGTCAACGTGATAGCATTTTCAACTTGTTCACAGTGGTTTTTGTTTTAGATTACTAACCTCTTATTTTGTATTTTTATTCATCAGAACACATCGCAGATTATAATTTTTGAAATCACTCGCACTCGTCAAAGACACAAAAGAATGAGGGAAGTTATGATCCCCACTACGGTTCAAACTGTGCAAGTATTGTCAGAAGCAAGGCTGTGTGTTGGTTATCAATCTGGCTTTTCAATTTACAATATCTCTGGCGATCATTTAGCTATAGGTGAGTTGGTTATATCCACTACAAACAACAGAATTACACAAGTAGCTCAAAAATTTAAGAATATGAAAAAAGAAAAAAACAGGATCAAAGCTAAGACAATTAAATTAAAATAAAATAACCGTGGGACGTTTCGTGGCTCAAACGGCACTCTTCCTCAGCCACTGAACGAAAAAAAATCGACAAACACACAACCAAACAGAGACAAAAGCACGAAAACAACCGAAACACGGTGACCCGAAAGTACGAATTGTTTTTTTGGTTGTTCACTTGTTTTGTTTTCGTGATTTTGTCTCTGTTTGGTTGTGTGCTTGCCAAACTTTTTCGTTCAGTGGCTGAGGAAGAGTGCCGTTTGATCCACTACAAATACGTGTCCTTTTGTCGAAGTTAGTGTAATGTCATAGGATGAAGCCAAAGTCAATCACATCCCTTCTAAATTTTTGTTGATCAAGATCCAGTGAACGTTCGTCGTGTGGAACCTCCGTCCTGCCCCGTTAAAAATTCCACGTAGCAAAAGTTCCACTTAGGAAATTGCGGTCAGAGTATGGAGGTTTCACAGTGCTGAAAAAAAATTCCAATAGGCGATCTAACAAACTTTCACTGTAGAAATTTTCTGTTTAAAACAACAGTTTTCAACAACGCTGGAAGCTCACTTGTGCAGCCGGTTTTAGGAACAAACGAACAAGTACTATTGTCCAATTTACCTTTGCCCAATAATACAATAAGGTGAACGCACAGGTAACCGACGCAGGTCCAGCCAGACACTGTTCTTTTTCATCCGGGAAAAATGAGAAGTCGGAGCTCATTTTGCTTGTGCTGTTATTTCTAGTGCAATATACGTACCATACAGAGTGTTTTAAAAACATCTAATCCTTAACACTTTGCGGTCTCATTTTTTTTTTTTTTGCTAGCGCAGTAGGCAACCTTCTCACTATGTGAGAATGAAACTGCTAGAAGTTTCCGAGAACACCCATAGAACGCAGCACGCGCTGGAGTTGTCGGGGCTGGCCCGACATGAGACTCAGCAGAGCGAAACTTTTATGTCAGGTCAGTAGGGGTATGCGAATATTCGAATTGTATTCGATATTCGAACTCGAATACCGGTTTACTGGTCGGGTCCGAATATCGAGTAGCGCTCCTCGAATACCGAATATTCGAGTTCGAATAGTTTGTTCGAATAATTCACCGAATATGACCAATTCTGGAAACGTTTTCGGCGAAACTAAACATGGTATTCCGCGCCGTTGAACTTCGCGCTTAGACAATCGCGCAGAGCATTGACCGCGCGTCTTTGCGGTGTCAAACGGAATAAAGTAGCTTCCAAGACTCGAGGTGATGCTGATAAGAGGGACTCGCGGAGTCTTTACGAGAACCGACACAGCGCTGACGCAGCGGAAAATGCGTATTCCGCCAAGCAATGACGCGACGCGGCGGCGCCACTGGGACGTGAGGGTTGCCTAACCTCGCATTTGGAGGCACTTTCTCTCGATACTTATCGCGAATAGAGGAAAGAGGAAGGCCGAAGGAGAGTTTCCTCTTTGGCTTCTCCTGGAGTTCCGAATGAACACCCGCGAACGAACACCCGCGCATCGGTAGCTCCGAAGACCTGCGAAAACGATAACAGCACGCGTAGGTATGTAAAGTTAATTTTGGCGTTCCGATTTATTGTTCGAACCGACATGGATAAATACTTAGTAGTATGGTAGTATAGTAATGAAAGTTCAACTTTTTTCTCAAATTGTTCGCCTTCTTTCATTTCAGAACTATTTAATCCCATTGAAAACCTTTCCAGGTGCAAGCAGACGGCATGTCAGGTAATTAAGTCTGTCACGAAAAGCCGTTCCAATTTATCTACTCAAAGATATGATATGATCGGAACGGCAAGTCTCGTCCAAGTGGGCATCCTACAAGGCAACTGTTGATCATTTTTCAAAATCAACACTCTCCATCAGCGGCGAATTTAGTGAAGGAAAAACTTTGAGCAATGTATTTCTTTATTTTTTATTTTCAAACGCAAAAACTTGCCGCCGTTCATCGCCTAAAAAAAAAAATTGAAAAAAAATTAAAAAAAAAAACATATATATACAGGGTGTCCGATAAGTCCCGGAACGGCTTCATAACTTTTGAACGGCTGCAGATATAAAAACCAAACTTGGAGGGTGTTTATAACTTGATAGGAACTACTTTTTGGCGTATCCAAAATTTCCGGGGGGAGCCTCTAAGGGGGGTTTAGACCCCTAACTCAAAACTTTCAAATGGCAATCCCTATCTTGTGATAGCTTGTTTCGAAGGGCATTAAATTCTAAGACTTTTGGCGCAAACCGGACGGCGATATCGTTTTTCGTCTTCGATATATCGATAGTCAAAGTTCGATTTCGACCCATTTTCAAAAAATCAGAACTCCTATTTGAAAAGTCGGAATTGAAAAAAACTAGGAAACAAAAATACTCTAAAAAGCAAGCACTATCCAGAAAAAAATACAGTTTTGACATTGGTTTAGTCAAAATTTGGTCATAATTATTTAAAAGAATTGCCCCCCAGGGGGGCTTTCTCGAAAATTTGGAGGCACGACTCCTATCGAGTGATACATCGCTCGAAAGGGCACACAAAACTGAGCATTTTGGCGCAAACCGCAGGTCGATATCGTTTTTGGTTTTCGATACATCGAAATTTGACAACGGGTAAAAATTCAACTTTGTCATTCGATATATCGAAAACCAAAAACGATATCGACCTGCGGTTTGCGCCAAAATGCTCCGTTTTGTGTGCCCTTTCGAGCGATGTATCACTCGATAGGAGTCGTGCCTCCAAATTTTTGAGATAGCCCCCCTAGGGGGCAATTCTTTTAAATAATTATGACCAAATTTTGACTAAACCAATGTCAAAACTGGATTTTTTTTTTCTGGATAGTGCTTGCTTTTTAGAGTATTTTTGTCTCCTAGTTTTTTTCAATTCCGACTTTTCAAATAGGAGTTCTGATTTTTTGAAAATGGGTCGAAATCGAACTTTGACTATCGATATATCGAAGACGAAAAACGATATCGCCGTCCGGTTTGCGCCAAAAGTCTTAGAATTTAATGCCCTTCGAAACAAGCTATCACAAGATAGGGATTGCCATTTGAAAATTTTGAGTTAGGGGTCAAAACCCCCCCTTAGAGGCTCCCCCCGGAAATTTTGGATACGCCAAAAAGTAGTTCCTATCAAGTTATAAACACCCTCCAAGTTTGGTTTTTTTATCTGCAGTCGTTCAAAAGTTATGAAGCCGTTCCGGGACTTACCGGACACCCTGTATATAGTACGTACGTACGATCATTTTTTTTTTTTTTTTAATTTTTTTTTAGGCGATGAACGGCGGCAAATTTTTGCGTTTGAAAATAAAAAATAAAGAAATACATTGCTCAAAGTTTTTCCTTCACTAAATTCGCTGCTGATGGAGAGTGTTGATTTTGAAAAATGATCAAAAGTTGCCTTGTTGGATGCCCTCTTGGACGAGACTTGCCGTTCCGATCATATCATATCTTTGAGTAGATAAATTGGAACGGCTTTTCGTGACAGACTTAATTACCTGACATGCCATCTTCTTGCACCTGGAAAGGTTTTCGATGGGATATAATCTGGTTTCAGCTTGTTAGATTCCAGTTTCTCATTTCACTAATACAAGCATCAATAGGTTTTTATCCATCAGCTAACTAAACAGCAGTTACGGATAATTTTCGGACAACTTTCTCATAGACACTTGAGTGCTTATTGTTCAATAGGGACCACAGTCTTCGATTTCCCTTTCTTTTCCCAGATCCATATGCTAACCTACAATTCCCTTTCCACTGGCTAGGCCGCCGCTGACGATCTGCCACTGGCTAATCCGCCACTGGACGGTCCGCCGCTGGCCGATCCACCACTGGCTAGTCTGCCGCTGGCCGATCCGCCACTGGCCGATCCGACACTGGCCGATCCGCCACTGGCTGGTCCGCCGCTGGCCGAACCGACACTGGCTAGTCCGCCACCGGGAAGTCCGCCGCTGGCCGATCCGCCACTGGGAAGTCCGCCGCTGGCCGATCCTCCACTGGGAAGTCCGCCACTGGCCGATCCGCCACTGGAAAGTCCGCCGCCGCCCGATCCGCCACTGGTCGATCCGCCACTGGAAAGTCCACCGCTGCCCAATCCGCCACTGGAAAGTCCGCCGCTGGCCGATCCGCCACTGGGAAGTCCGCCACCGGTCGATCCGCGACTGGGAAGTCCGCCGCTGGCCGATCCGCCACTGGTCGATCCGCCACTGGTCGATCCGCCACTGGAAAGTCCGCCGCTGGCCGATCCGCCACTGGGAAGTCCGTTACCGGTCGATCCGCCGCTGGCCGATCCGCCACTGGGAAGTCCGCCGCTGCCCAATCCGCCACTGGAAAGTCCGCCGCTGGCGGATCCGCCACTGGGAAGTCCGCCGCTGGCCGATCCGCCACTGGAAAGTCCGCCACTGGCCGATCCGCCACTGGAAAGTCCGCCGCTGGCCGATCCGCCACTGGGAAGTCCGCCGCTGCCCAATCCGCCACTGGAAAGTCCGCCGCTGGCCGATCCGCCACCGGTCGATCCGCCACCGGTCGATCCGCCACTGGGAAGTCCGCCGCTGGCCGATCCGCCACTGGAAAGTCCACCACTGGCCGATCCGCCACTGGAAAGTCCGCCGCTGCCCAATCCGCCACTGGAAAGTCCGCCGCTGGCCGATCCGCCACTGGAAAGTCCGCCGCTGGCCGATCCGCCACTGGGAAGTCCGCCGCTGCCCAATCCGCCACTGGAAAGTCCGCCGCTGGCCGATCCGCCACTGGGAAGTCCGCCGCTGGCCGATCCGCCACCGGTCGATCCGCCACTGGAGAGTCCGCCGCTGGCCGGTCCGCCACTGGCCGATCCGCCACTGGCCGATCCGCCACTGGCCGATCCGCCACTGGTCGATCCGCCACTGGCCGATCCGCCACTGGTCGATCCGCCACTTGAAAGTCCGCCGCTGGCCGATCCGCCACCGGTCGATCCGCCGCTGGCCGGTCCGCCGCTGGTCGATCCGCCACTGGAAAGTCCGCCGCTGGCCGATCCGCCACTGGGAAGTCCGCCGCTGGGAAGTCCGCCGCTGGCCGATCCGCCACTGGAAAGTCCGCCACTGGCCGATCCGCCACTGGAAAGTCCGCCGCTGGCCGATCCGCCACTGGGAAGTCCGCCGCTGCCCAATCCGCCACTGGAAAGTCCGCCGCTGGCCGATCCGCCACCGGTCGATCCGCCACCGGTCGATCCGCCGCTGGCCGATCCGCCACTGGAAAGTCCACCACTGGCCGATCCGCCACTGGAAAGTCCGCCGCTGCCCAATCCGCCACTGGAAAGTCCGCCGCTGGCCGATCCGCCACTGGGAAGTCCGCCACCGGTCGATCCGCCACTGGAAAGTCCGCCACTGGCCGATCCGCCACTGGTCGATCCGCCACTGGCCGATCCGCCACTGGTCGATCCGCCACTTGAAAGTCCGCCGCTGGCCGATCCGCCACCGGTCGATCCGCCGCTGGCCGGTCCGCCGCTGGTCGATCCGCCACTGGAAAGTCCGCCGCTGGCCGATCCGCCACTGGGAAGTCCGCCGCTGCCCAATCCGCCACTGGAAAGTCCGCCGCTGGCGGATCCGCCACTGGGAAGTCCGCCACCGGTCGATCCGCCACTGGGAAGTCCGCCACTGGCCGATCTGCCACTGGAAAGTCCGCCGCTGGCCGATCCGCCACTGCGAAGTCCGCCGCTGCCCAATCCGCCACTGGAAAGTCCGCCGCTGGCCGATCCGCCACCGGTCGATCCGCCACTGGAGAGTCCGCCGCTGGCCGGTCCGCCACTGGCCGATCCGCCACTGGTCGATCCGCCACTGGCCGATCCGCCACTGGTCGATCCGCCACTTGAAAGTCCGCCGCTGGCCGATCCGCCACCGGTCGATCCGCCGCTGGCCGGTCCGCCACTGACCGATCCGCCGCTGGTCGATCCGCCACTGGAAAGGCCGCCGCTGGCCGATCCGCCACTAGGAAGTCCGCTGCTGCCCAATCCGCCACTGGAAAGTCCGCCGCTGGCCGATCCGCCACTGGGAAGTCCGCCGCTGGCCGATCCGCCGCTGGAAAGTCCGCCACTGGTCGATCCGCCACTGGAAAGTCCGCCACTGGAAAGTCCGCCACTGGTCGAACCGCCACTGGCCGATCCGCCACTGGAAAGTCTGCCGCTGCCCAATCCGCCACTGCGAAGTCCGCCGCTGCCCAATCCGCCACTGGAAAGTCCGCCGCTGGCCGATCCGCCACTGGGAAGTCCGCCGCTGCCCAATCCGCCACTGGAAAGTCCGCCGCTGGCCGATCCGCCACTGGGAAGTCCGCCGCTGGCCGATCCGCCGCTGGAAAGTTCGCCACTGGTCGATCCGCCACTGGAAAGTCCGCCGCTGGCCGATCCGCCACTGGAAAGTCCGCCACTGGGAAGTCCGCCACCGGTCGATCCGCCACTGGAAAGTCCGCCACTGGTCGAACCGCCACTGGCCGATCCGCCACTGGAAAGTCCGCCGCTGCCCAATCCGCCACTGCGAAGTCCGCCGCTGCCCAATCCGCCACTGGAAAGTCCGCCGCTGGGAAGTCCGCCACCGGTCGATCCGCCACTGGAAAGTCCGCCACTGGCCGATCCGCCACTGGAAAGTCTGCCGCTGCCCAATCCGCCACTGCGAAGTCCGCCGCTGCCCAATCCGCCACTGGAAAGTCCGCCGCTGGCCGATCCGCCACCGGTCGATCCGCCACTGGAGAGTCCGCCGCTGGCCGGTCCGCCACTGGCCGATCCGCCACTGGTCGATCCGCCACTGGCCGATCCGCCACTGGTCGATCCGCCACTTGAAAGTCCGCCGCTGGCCGATCCGCCACCGGTCGATCCGCCGCTGGCCGGTCCGCCACTGACCGATCCGCCGCTGGTCGATCCGCCACTGGAAAGGCCGCCGCTGGCCGATCCGCCACTGGGAAGTCCGCTGCTGCCCAATCCGCCACTGGAAAGTCCGCCGCTGGCCGATCCGCCACTGGGAAGTCCGCCGCTGGCCGATCCGCCACTGGAAAGTCCGCCACTGGGAAGTCCGCCACCGGTCGATCCCCCCGCCACTGGGAAGTCCGCCACTGGCCCCCCCCCCCGCCACCTCCGCCACTGGAAAGTCTGCCGCTGCCCAATCCGCCACTGCGAAGTCCGCCGCTGCCCAATCCGCCACTGGAAAGTCCGCCGCTGGCCGATCCGCCACCGGTCGATCCGCCACTGGAGAGTCCGCCGCTGGCCGGTCCGCCACTGGCCGATCCGCCACTGGCCGATCCGCCACTGGTCGATCCGCCACTGGCCGATCCGCCACTGGTCGATCCGCCACTGGTCGATCCGCCACTTGAAAGTCCGCCGCTGGCCGATCCGCCACCGGTCGATCCGCCACTGGAAAGTCCGCCACTGGCCGATCCGCCACTGGAAAGTCCGCCGCTGGCCGATCCGCCACTGGAAAGTCCGCCGCTGGCCGATCCGCCATTGGAAAGTCCGCCGCTGACCGATCCGCCAATGGAAAGTCCGCCGCTTGCCGATCCGCCACTGGGAAGTCCGCCTCTTGTCGATCCAGTGGCGGATCGGCGAGCGGCGGACTTCTCAGTGGCGGATCGGCCAGCGCAGTACTTCACAGTGGCCGATCGGCCAGCGGCGGACTTTCCAGTGGCGGATCGACCAGTGGCGGATCGGCCAGCGGCGGACTTTCCAAAGGCGGATCGGCCAGCGGGGAACTTTCCAAAGGCGGATCGACCAGAGGCGGACTTCCCAGTGGCGGATCGGCAAGCGGCGGACTTTCCAGTGGCGGATCGGTCAGCGGCGGACTTTCCAATGGCGGATCGGCCAGCGGCGGACTTTCCAGTGGCGGATCGGCCAGCGGCGGACTTTCCAGTGGCGGATCGGCCAGAGGCGGACTTTCCAGTGGCGGATCGACCAGTGGCGGACTTCTCTGTGGCGGACTTGAAAAAACAAGTAAAATTATTTGATTATTCGATTCGATATTTGAGGAAATTATTCGAATTCGATTCGAGTGCAAAAAAGTGGTATTCGCACACCCCTACAGGTCATCCCCGACATGCAACCGCAGCGGGTTTTTTATGATGTAGTGCCTGACCCGACCTGCAACCACAAAGGGTTAAGGATTTGCTCATTTTTAACTGTTTATGGGGGATAGTTATCGGTTTTTTTGAATATCTTTCTTCAATTTTCGAAATTCAGTCCTTAGGTGAAATAAAAAGCTCTTCCTTTTTTTCAATCATTCAATTCTCACTTTGTTTTTGGTTTTTTCCCAATAGCTTTGATTCATGCTGATAATCCAGTCGCTAGCTTCTTGTCCTACTCGAACTCAGAAGCGTTAAAATGTATAGAACTTCCTCGTGGTGAATTTCTCCTTGTCTTCCAAACATTGGGTATCTATGTCGACTCTCAAGGAAGGAAATCTCGTGATAAAGAGATTATGTATCCTGCGTACCCAGTAGCAGTCAGTAAGTTTTCTTTCATTTTCTCATAATTTTCCGACTGTCTTAGTTTCGGTTCTAAGCCCAAACTCTCTTCTGCAGAAAATTTATGACAAGTGATAGGTGAAACACTATTTAATTTCCTTCTTATCGGAATGAATGTAATGTTTTGATCTGTTAAGCTTCAAATATTTTTCTAGTATGTGATGCATTCTGACAGAACCTACCTTATATTCATAGGCCAAAATTTTCAGGAAAGCAAAAATAAGATGCTGGGGTTAAAATAATGGGTTTTCATGTTTTGATGTTTTGATGCCAAACACTATCCAATAGCCTTAAGGCTAACTTCACACAATTTCAGTTCATAATTTAGGCGATAAAGGCTGTATAAAAGCATGTGGGTTAATAAATTTTGCTGTTTACTATTGACTTTCTAAAACTTCATCTAAGTTTTTCTCAAATTCACATGATTTCTATTTATAATTTCCAAACGCCTTCATTCCGTAATTTTTTTGAATTTTTGCACGTTTCTGGTCTTGGACTGTCAGTCATAACCTAATCCTATGCAGTGGTACCAATATCTCAATTTTCGTTTGGGTGAAGATAAGGTCGGTTTTTTCAGAACGCATCACATGTGGAAATAGTTTGTGGCTAAAGTCATGCCTCAAAGGCAATTTGTTCAGTCACCAGTTTCCAGGAAAGATTATTGTGAAAAGATTACAAATCGCCAAAATAAAAGTTATTGAGCACTTTTGATGCTTTTGTAAAGTACCAAAAATTTGCTAGATGGATTCTTGTTTTTTTCCCTGGCTGTATTATCAAATAATATCTCCAGTTAATATCATATGTATTGAGATCAAGAAGGACGTAGCTTGCATAACCTGTAGCAATTGTCTGAATGGATGATTACTGATTAGCAAGAAACAACTCTAACTCATCCTATTTGCATTTGAACTAAGTTTACTCAATTTTATTCTGTCATTTTCAGGTTATAGCGATGGATATCTTCTTGTATTCAGCGAGATTCACGTCGATTTATTCAATGTTGAAACCGGCGATTGGGTGCAGACTTTGAATATGAAACGTGCATTACCTCTTGATACCAGCGGCTCTCTTGCCATTTGCCTTATCAATGACTTGACTCATATTATTTACTTGAATAATATTCATCAAAGTAAGCGTCAACATCTCAGTGCAAGAATCAATTTTTTCCATTAATAAGTTTCCCTCAAAACTAAAAATACTGTCATAGTTCAAACAACTTGTCTTTTGCATTGTTCAAACAACTGTCTTTTGCATTGCTTTCAAAAATTGTTTTTAATGCTAGAAATGCATAGGTTCTTTTTTTTTTTTGCAAGGAGAGCTTATTGATACTCAAATAATTTTTTTGCGTTGCGTAATCAAGAAAATAGTTGTTGTAGAAACCATGACAGTGACATTATATGCCACACATTATACACTTGGTCCACAAGTATGTTTACTTCTAAACTTTCTTAACCCATTGACATGTATAGACAAGTCTGACTCATCCTCGTTTGCCCTGGACAAATATGGTTAGACGAGTCTCACTCCTCCAGTTACTAAGGTACCTATAACATCATAGTTCTCCGTTTAGATAGCCCCGAGGGCACTAATCACAGGGTGTTAGAGACACGATGGCCAACATTTTACAGTTTTTTTCTTTCTTTTTACATCCATAGAACTGATTTTAGTCTTGAAAAACCTCAACATTTTCTCAAATTCTGTAAACAAATACAAGTTCTTGTGTCTTTGTTAGAGGTCGTTTCAGAAGTGTTGGCCGCTGACAGCTCTTTGTTTACATGCGCAGTAGGCCGGTTCAGCGCCTATTGCGCAGGCAGGGTGCAGACGCGGGGGTTGGCGGGGAATGCATTCCCGAACTTCAAACTATCCATGACTTCAGTCAGCACAGCACATGGAAATATGTCAGTCCGCGCATGTAAACCCAAGAGCTGTCTGCGGCCATCACTTCTGAAACGAGCTCTACCGATGTTATGTATAAATCTTATTCTCAAGTAAAAAAATCAAAAAAATTTAAGGAAAATGAAAAAATCTAAAAAATTGGCAGGGGGCGGTTGGGATAATAACATCAAGCATAAGAATGGGCGTTTTACCCTTAAATTCTTCACAAGTAAAAAAAAAATGAAAAGAAAAAAATTGCAAAAATGCGCTGGGGAACTGTTGGAAACTGAAAATAACATCAAAACTTAGCATGAGGATTTTACCCTAAAATTAATTAGTATTTCTGGGTACGGCAGGCTAAAATTAATTCACATGTCAATGGGTTAACTTACTTTCAGAAAGACCCTTGTAACTTTTTTTTTTGTCTACTAAACACCTACTTTGTTTGTGACTTAATGTTACGTGTTCATTTTTTTCAACTCATCAATTATTAATCTGATTGTTTGTTTATTCTAGGAGAGCTCTTAAATCTGACAACATTTGATGCAAGTGGTCGAGAAATACCTAAAACTCGTAGAAGATTCTCTGTTCGTGAAGGAAATCGCACCTCTCGGGCGTAAGTCACACCTCTGTTGTATTTTAATTGCAACCTTTGTATATTTCTGATTTTCAATATCAATATTTATATCAATATTCAAGTGCCTAAATCCTCATTTATAAATATTTTTGCTCGGACTACATTTTGGTCACCACCAATCAACTCAGCTGGTAGCAGCTTTGCTTGTGTCCATTTTAAGAAGGAAAAGATGTCAGAAACAAAACATAAAATAAAACACAAATGAAAGTTTAATGAACTGAATTGTATGGCTTTAAATCAAATGGAATAGATCTCTTAGAATCATTATTGTACGCCTTAAATAATGGGATTATCTCTCCAAAGTTTCGTAGATAGTTTCGTAAATAAACAATGAAGCCCTTACATAAAAAATAAAATGGTGAGACTAAAAATATCTGAACAAAATATACATTCTTTGCTGCAATACATTTTTTTAATAAGCTGCCTCTTAACATCAGGAAGCGCAGCTTCTTAGCGGGTGACCTGCAGGGTTTCATCTATCTCACGTCTAATTACTTTTTAACCAATGCCTTTTACTCTTTTGAAGAACTTTTTAATTTTTATTTTTTTTTAGTTCATTGTAATAGTTACTGATTATTGATTCTTATTCTTTTCTATTCTTATTCAATGTATTACCGTATTTACCCACGGATAGTGCGCCCCTGCGTATAGTGCGCACCCTAAATTTTGGAGCTTAAAAAAAAAAAAAACCATAACCCACGTATAGTGCGCACTAATACAGCCCACCAGAGCAATAAATCAAACACCTGTCAATCAAAACATAACCCTAATTTGCGTAACAATACGAATAGATGGCAGATAAGATAGGTAACTTTCCCCTCTCTGATAAGAAACCGGTTGACCTCGACTTCCGCAACCCGTGACATGTGGCGCGTGCAAGCGCTTGCTGGCAGAGTACGCAACATAATGCACGGCACCCTGTTATCTCTGTTGTAGCCACGCCTACACCCTCACGACGCGCCACCCGTCTCGGGCGAGGGGAAGACATTCTGATTTCGTACGGGCCTACGGGGAGCGGAAATAAACAAAACAAGTTGTATACGCGCATGCGCGCATTTGAAACGCGATCTCGCGATCTAGTTCCCGATAAGAAACTAGTTTTTTGTCGCTATAACGGGCGTGCTCCGCTATAGTTGAACTGAGGAAAGCATTGGTGTCTGTATTCATGCTTCACCGACTGTTTACGGGGCTGATTTCGCGAAGACCCCGCGTATAGTGCGCACCCCGATTTTTCGGCAAAAAATTGATTTTTAGGAGCGCACTATCCGTGGGTAAATACGGTAGTTTCGAACCTGTACTATATCCCTCTGTATGGACTCTATGTAATTGAGTCCCTATATGTAGAAAGTTAAGACAAGTGAAACCATGGTTGCCGCCATTGGATGCGTTTTCGCGCATTTGTTTACACTCTGAAGGGCCATTGTTGTGTTTTGGTCCAATGTTAAGATTACAATGCCGTAGAATTTCTAACGGTGGAATCTTTCGCAGTTTTTGATGATCGGCATCTATTTATGCGTTTAAAGATTCTGTTGGGAATTATTGGAATTATTGAGGTGCATTATGATTAAATGTAACAAGTTTGTTGACAATTAACTCTTTTATCTGTAAGATACCGTCGGACCCCTTCGTTTGTAAACAAATCTGCGAAAATGCATCCAATGGCGGCGCCCGTAGAGCACAAAATTCGTTGACCAATCAGAGGTTTACTACCCTCTTGTTTTAATTCACCGCATAAAGGGACTCTGCTATGTATCAAACTGAAAAATAAAATAAAATAAAATAAGAATATATTAGCATTTTTCCTACATTCTCAAAACTGTTTGTAGTTAATTATTTCTTGTTTTGTTTTTTTTCCCAACAGGCCTGATAGGAGATCAAAAATGATTTCTGCCCCAAGCAATTTCAATCATATCAGTCACATGGGTCCCGGAGATGGCATTCAAGTTCAGCGACTGTTAGATCTCCCTACAACGATTGAAACTGCGGATAGTATTCCTTCACCTTACCCTAAAGTGAGTGATCTTCCTACAAGTAGGCTCTAGAAATTACTTACTCTTAGATTTTATCATCTTTTTCTGAAACTAATGGGTCTGCTGCACACCTCAGCTAGAGCATTTTAAAGTATCAATTCACTTGTGAAAAGCTGTAAAAATGACAATGGCAGCATCAGGAAATATCGAAAGTCATTAATAAACTTGAAAGTTGCAAAAAACACCAGACACTATTCACCCCTATATCTTTCCACCACGTGTACAATATTTCGCGGGGTTAGCGTTGCACATTCAAAAAATTATGGTTGACTGTCATCACAGCTGACTTCATAAACAAATAAACAGTAAACACTGACGAGTTTCGGCGTCTGTTCTACTTCTTACGTCTCAATATCCTCAATTCCTCACAATAGATTGTGAAAGGTACTGATACCGATATTTGTGTCGAAAAATTATCGAAATGAAACATTAACACACAGGAGTTCCAATTATGATGATTGTTGTTGGAATCATACTTCTCGGAAAAAGTGAATAATTATCCAAAAAATGACAACACTGGAAAAGAAACCCATCCAATTTGACTGGAAAAACAGATTTTTATGCGCTTAATAGGGTCGCAAACCTTCTTGGCAAAATTGGCAAATTATCGCCATGACAGAATTCAGCCTCAGAACTCACGTCAAAAACTTGGACAAGAACTACTTGAAGTCTGAATTCACTTCTCGTCCAGCACTATCTCTTTCATTAAACCAAAAAGAGTCTGTTTTAAGCTGAAATGAAATGATTTTCCTTTCTTTTAATGCTTATCCATTTTTCTTTTCTTTAGGTTATGCACGGACCTCCAGTACCGTTAAAGATGAGTCATCCGCCACCAAGACATCCTCCTCCTAGAATACCAATGCATCCTCCGCATAACGGTGAGTCTCTTTTGTTTTCGGAAAATTGAAACAAGCAAAAATGAACCATTGCAATATAATTTTAGCAGAGATTTTGAAAGTATTCAGACTTTATGTCCACCTCTTTTACGTCCATTTTTTTAAAGCCCTTATTTTTTAAGTCCTCTTTAAAAGCGTTTGTCCATAATTGATCATATCCACAACTTTTTAAGTCCATTCTTTATAATAGTATTAAAGAGGTTAGTTACATTTGATTGAACAACAGTATGAATGTGGTACAGTCGCCCCTCGATAATTCGAAATTCAAGGGAATGAGGGATTTGTTCGAATTATCGAGGTTTCGAATTAACGAAAGTTCGAATTAAAGAGAGGACAATTGGAAAAATTTCGATGTAAAGAGGTTCGAGTTGTGGAGGGAAATTAATGAGTTTCTTTGAAGTACAGAGGGAGTTAAATAATAAGGAGACATTTTTTTATGATTAGAACGGTATTAATCACACCAGGTTCTCCATTGAATATAAATTTATCAGGACATGTAACCTAGCAGAGGCCGTAGTCCGCTGCTGTACAAAAAAACTGAATTAAACTGTTCTAAATTATATTGAACTGTATTGATAGCAGCTTGAATACAAGACACCCAAATATTTGGACCAACTGCAATCAGTTGCCTTCAAATTATAGAGGGAATGAATTGTCTTTTTTTTTAATTATAGAGGGGCAGTCATATTTACTTCCCACTATTCGATTTACAGAGGAAACTTATCGCTCAATTTCGAATCATGGAGGGGCAAAACTGCCTCCAAAATTTCGAATTAACGAAGGGAGTAAAATACATTGATTTTTTCGAATTATTGAGAGATTCCCAAGGGAATTGGCCTTTCCTTCAAATTAAAGAGGTTCGAATTAACGAGGGACTATATGCGGTTCTAAAATAAAATTTTCTTGATCAAAATAAAATCTTTGGCAATCAGTTGGGTCAAGATTCATCAAACCTGATTGTTAATACAACCTAGAAAAGCACGTCCCCCATTTTGAGAAGTGACCAGGTACTGATGTCAGTTTATACTCGTATTCAAATCTTGTTTCTATTGGTTGGCAAACCAATTGGTTGGGAATATTGGTTCTATTGGTTTTGTTGGGATGTTCTGTTCTGATTGTAGATACAGGGTTACCAACTACTCAGTTTTCACTTTCTCACATTTAATGAAGTTAGAAATTCAGGAAGTACTGCGATAGCGCAGCTGTCTGTCTGTCTGTATCCCAGCATAACTTTTGAACTAATGCGCCATATGCATCCAAATTTTGCAGAGAAGTTGCTTTTAATGTTACCTGGAGGAACTTTTCTGCTTTTTCGAAGCTTTAAATTGTTCGCAAATTATTGAGAATAAAACGTCCATTGAACCATGGAGAAATAGGTACAATGGGTGAATGTAGGGAAAAATTTTAATATTTCATTTGTAGCTGTTTGAATTTTGATGAAAATTCGCCAAAAAATTTTGCAACCAGCCTCCTGTAAAATTAACCCCTTAAGGGGGTATCCTACCCAAAAATTTTTTTTTCACCAGTTAACCTCCAAAATTTCTGAAATTTTGGCAATGGAATAAGCACATTGAAATTAGTCAACCCTGAAATTTTTGTTGTGGTGGTTGCATACCTGCCCCTGAAATCTAATCATAAGCAGAAAAAAAGGTCGTTTACAGGAAAGTTGCTAGAGCCTGATATAATTGCTCTATCGACTTGTTCTTTGGCTCAAATGATGCACAATTAGATTCTCTGTGATCTGTTGGAGACAGATTTTTTTTTTCAATGCTTAGTTGCCCGGGTAAGAATTTTTCAATGGCATCTATTTTTTTTTAGCTTACTTTTTCACTTTAAACTTTAATTTGAAAAAAAATATTGAGGGTAGGTTAAAAATCTGATTCCAACAGATCACAGATAATATAATTTCGAACATTTTAAAAAAAAAATGAAGTATGTAGCTCAATTAGGGACTGAGATACCAACTTTCCTGTGCGGCAAAACAGGGGAAAATTAACATGCTCTAAAAATGGAAAAAGAAAATAACAAACATTTATTTTTTGCTCACTATAGATGTGTAAATTATTGGCGCATGACTTTAAAAAATTAATTAAAAATATTTCTAAGCCTTTAAAAAAAAAAACCAAAAATATCACGTTCTTCACGAGGATTTCCTGAACAAGAAAAGTCAAAAAAGTCAAAATCCCCAAAAATTGCTAAAGTGACCTAAATTTAGGGTAGGATACCCCCTTAAGGGGAGTCTGGGGTTCTCCCTCAGAATATTATAGGGGGGTCTGGGGGTCCCCCCAGATTAAGTTAGTTGTGAGAAAGTGTTCGTGGGGTATTCCCTACTGTTTATTTTCCAAGTTGGTTTCGTCAGAATGTGCCTGGGCGAATCAGTGTCGTCCCTTTTTCAGGGGAAAAATTAAACATTTTGACGAAAATTTGAACTCACTAATTTTTCTAATTTGTACGCAAGCCCTCTCATTTTTCCCATAATTTATTTTGACCTTCATCTTTTACTCTCTATCTGCAGGTTCTTCTATGAGGCGTGCACCTGCGCCACCTCGGCCTGTTGCTGATAGTGTACCGTTATACCATGATTACAAGGTGTGTTGAATAGTTAGTGCACTGTTTTATCAAGATTTTCAGTCATTTCAATTTTTTACCGTACAGTTTTATCATGATTATGTGGTATTTTAATTTTTTATAACAAGTTCACACTGCGACACAAAGTGGCTCATCAGTATTTGCCAGAGTGCTTGTTCATAGGAGACTGTGTAAAATAGTATGACTTAAAACGCTCAATAGTATCTAGAATTCTACAAAATTTAAAGAAACCCTCAGAAACATTACCTAAGTGCAATTCAGAGACTTGAGATCTACTTGACTTAACTTGACTTGAGAAGTACTCAAGCCGTTTCCATTTGAGTGAGAAAATTTGCTATTCAGAAACGCTCATTGTAAGTCGGCGGTCCCCCCTCTCCTCCATCCCCTTGCGGCTTTACACTTCCCAAAATTTCGACACGCATAGAAAATTCAAGCATCCTAAAAACAGGTCGTTAAGTTTAGTGAGTATAGGTTAAGGATGTTTGTAATTTCAAGAAAGAATGTGAAAGGAATGTGTTTTCCCACAAGATTTGCCCGAAGTGTAAGTGAAAAAGGACATTAGGGTCATCAATCTGAAGCGTTTTTTTACTCTCCGGAATCCGCACCGGTACAATAACCCGGAGCTTTTGGAGCTGCTCCGAAGCTGTCTGGTGCAGCACCGGTCACGTGCAGAAGCTCCGGAGCTCCAGCTACAGTGCATCAGTCTTCAACTCCGATACACTGGAGCTTGCACCGGAGCAGCTCCAAACGCATCGCACCGCTACTAAACAAACACTCCGGTGCGCTTCGGTGTTGGAGCACCGAAATAAAAAAACACTCCGGTGCACTGGAGCTGCACTGATGCGCACACCGGAGAATAAAAAAACGCATCAATTGTGGATCGGAAGTAAAGTTTTGTGTAGTGTACGGTTACGATGTGATTCAAGCTCATTGCATTTGCTTCCATTTCTTTTTAATTTTATTTCTAAGCCAGCTTTTTCTTTATTATTTCTTTTCATTTTATCGATTCCATGTTCGCAGGATCACAATACGAGCCCTCGTCACTCTATTGCCTCAAACAATAGTAGTAACCCGAGCACTCCGCCCAGCCCTGGGAGAGATTCTAGTTGCGATAGTTAGATGTAGTTTGCCGTAGTCTACTTTATTTTAATTTCCATTGGAATTAGTAAGTTTTATTTCTTATCCTTCTCTTTTGTTCCTGTAGTTTTTACTTTCTCACAATTGACAAAGTTAGAACTTGAGAAAGTATTGCGATGACGCAGATGTCTGTCTGCCTGTCTGCATCCCAGCATAACTTTTGAACCAATGATCCACAGTAGCGCACCGTGAGTTTCTTCATCTCTCTCTTTTCTCCATTAAGAAACGTATGTTAGACAAGGATGGACAAGGGGATAAAACCCCCTCCTTCTGTCCTTTTCCTACTCATACATTCAAATGGGAAATGAGAGAGATGGAAGATATTCTGGTTGCGCCAGTGATGATCCATATGCATCCAAATTTTGCAGAGAAGTTGCTTTTACCATTGCCCAGAGGGGCTTATTTTGTTTTTTCGACTTTTTAAATTGTAAGCAAGTTTAGGAAGATAAGAGGTTTCCTCTAAATTCAATGGAAAAATGGGTAAACATAAAGGAAAATTGGAATATTTCAAATAGAGCTGAATTTTGATGAAAATTTTTCTAAGACATTCTGAAACCAGCCTACTGTAAAATTAACTTCTTAACCCTTTACTGCATGATTTTTTTTTTTTCAATGAAATAATTTTTTTTCAGTACAATTTTGATCCTTGAGACAGGGAAAAATAGTGAAAAAATTCTTTCCATTATATTTCAATGGTAAAGAGCCTGGATATTAATTGTTCCAAATATGGCCTTACCCGCTTTTAGGTATCCATGCAACTGAAAATAAAGTTTTCAGGCTAAAAAAAAAAAAAAAATTAAAGTAGTAAAAAATAAGTTATTAAGTTTCAATAGTTGTTTTTTTGTATATGGTACCCCTGCGTTACTCCCAAACATAACAATGAAAATCGGAAAATCTCTATCAGATTTTCAGTGAGCTATTTTCAACCACTCTGCACGTTCTCTATCCTGTGCTGCGCGCTCTAGGACAAAATCGGCAATTCTTACTCGTTTAGTATCTGTTCCACGTGTGACCCACCATGCAGCGACAGTACAACTCAAGTCCCCCTACTTTTAGATAAGGCTTCAAAGTAATTGTTCCAGATCTGGGCTCATCTGCAGTTAAGGGTTAAGGGGGTCTGGAGGTCTCCCCCCTGAATACTAAAAGGGGGTCTGGAGTCCCCCCCAGAATAATGTTGATGTGAGAAAGTGTTTGTGGGGTATTCCTCATAGTTTAATTTTCTTTCTATCAAGAGGAATATCAGCTGCAATTATACCAGAATCAGGTTGTAAGAAGAAAAAGATTATGATGATTCCAGGCGAAACTTTTCCAGTTTTCAATCTTCTGGATAGCGCCACTTGTTGCTTTTTGGGATTGTCAAGTTTTCCGAAGAAAACCAAAGGAAAAATGCAAAATCCGAGAATGTTGGCTCCTACAAAATTTTACTTTTATTTGTTAAACCTTAAATGAATGAAATTGGTTGGAAATTAAAGCCTCATTGAAATTCATTTGCCATACAGTTGAATATCTTACAGTTTAGTAATTTCTAACACTTAGCCGCTACTTTACTCAATATGTCTACTCTTCATCGTAGCAACCGCAAAGCAACTCCAACGGTTTGTGCTGATTTAATCATCTGACTGTCTCACTGCTATCCATCAGTTTTATCGCCTCTTCCTTAAGGGGAGGCTGTAAACCCTATCTTCACCATGTTAACTTACCAAAATTTCGGTACACATTTCTCAAGATCATTTGCACCTAAAGAGCTCACTTTTTTTTAAAAAAATGTACATCTTGACAAGCTGAACCATGTTAACTTTTATTTTCTTTTAATTAAAATTTATAACTAATTTTATATTTTAAAGAATCTCTTGAAAAACAAGTTGTTTTTTTTTTGGTTTGTTTTGTTTTTTGAATACTTCTCTACATAATGATGCAATAAAAGTTATTTAACTTTGTTTGTTTTTTAAAGATAAACATTTTAAAACAAAAGTGAGCTCTCTAGGTGCCAAAGAACTTGAGTTATGTGCTCGAAAAGTTGAAAAATTACAACTGTTCAGGAGAACAGTTTAAAGTGGGAATGTTTTTAAAAAAGGAAATTATTTCCTAAAATTTCCCTACCCAAAAGTCTCTATGCCTTAACGTTCTATTTGCAAATGATCCTTATGTCGAACAAAATTTCAAAATATAATAAAAAAAAATTTAAAAATAAATTTAAGGAAAAAAAATTGCTTTCAGCCACCATTCCTGATTATTGATTTTGTATTTATTAATTTTTCAGACTTTTTTTTGCCATATAATGGAGATATCTTATCCCAGAGTCATCGTTGAAGAATTGAATTGGATTTTAATCATCAAACAACCACTTAGTTGTACAAACAATTATTTTTACCTTTGATCGAATCTCTAAGAGAGTTGTGGATGCACCCTCCTTGAGCATGTGGTTCCAAAGCCATCTGTTGTGATATGAATCGGATATTTTAATTTTTCAAAGTTTGTAGTCGTGATTTTCTAAACTTCATTATTTGTATTTTGTATCACTCAAACTGAATGCTTGCTATTACTACTAATACAAAATATGTAAGCTCAGTTTTTCTAAAGTTTCTCTAGGAATATGATTCCTAAGAACTTTTTCCTTGTTGAAAAATTTGAAAATATTTTCCTCATTCTTTGGTTCACAAATATTCTTTTTATTGTTAATTTTTTTTTTTTTTAATGTAATAATGAAAGAATGAATCATTCAAGGAATAAGTCGATTTAATTTTTTGGTACATTACAGAGTTATGGATTTTCATCACCATATTACAAGATAGTGGTATCATATTTAGTTAGTAATGGTACCCTTTTCTGATCACTACTTTGCACTTCCTCTGTTCCTAAGTTCTAGCATGAAGGCCTATTCTGCTGTGCTAAAGAAGAACGTCGTAAGCAACATGTGGTACTTTTGCTGTTCTTGCCATGTAGCTCAGGATGCCTATTCTTCAGTTTACCTTTAATCTTAAACCTCAAATTGTTTGAGCTTCCAAGGATTATAGCATTGAACAATAGACAGTTGGCCTTTCCTAAATGCTTGGACGGGCAGAGAGTCTTTGTCAGAGAGAGTTGAGTGACCAGATAGGTACAACAATAATAACCTCCTGAAGAGGAACTCGGTATGAAAATAGAGAGCCAAGCTATACTGCAGAAACAGTCTAAGTACAGCGTTCTTCCTTAGCATGGCAGTATTGTAATGAATCAACACGCTTCCTCGGCAGGTGATGCGATCACAGAATACTATAACCTGAACAGTAGCTCTGATTCATTTAGAAAAATTCTTTACTTTGGGTATGTTTGGGTCCTTCATGTTAGAAAGTGAGCATTTCTGGCAATCTTCAGCAACTGGCAGCGTTGTAAATGGTTGTGCGCCAAATCTGATTGTAAATATAACCTGAAAAAGCGCATCTGCCATCTTGAGAAGTGAACAAACACGGTTGCCAGTTTATGCTGGTAAATTTCAAATCTTGTTTCCATTGGATCTTATGGGAGTTTCTGTTCTGATTGTAATATTCTGTGATACTACCCTGTTTTGCTTATTTTTTTGTTTGTTTTCCTACTTAGTAAAAAATTGATCTTATTATAGAAAATTGCTGTAGTGAATATCTTAGAAATCATACTTTGAAATGCTGAAAGGAAGGTATTTTCTAATCTTTTAGGCTGATTATGAACACATGCCATTGTAAGGTTGTCATTTTGTAGAAAGAAACAAAAATAAATGTTAAAGTAATGTATCAAATTTATGTTTCTCAAATTCTAGACTTAGTGGATATTAAGAGAGATTGCAACCAAAGATTTTAGTCATGAATAAGTTTTTTTTTCTTTCTTACAACTTTAATTCATATTAAAGAGGAACATTTTTAGTTTTAATACTCTTGTAGAATGGAAAAAAAAGAAAAGGAATTGCCAGAATCAGTTTAGTGTTATTGTGAAAATTGTTAGTTCATCCTGTTTACTATGTCCTGAAAGAGGAAGTCCTCTTATCGAAATTGTTCTTGATAAATTTATCTATCATTTTTTGTGTATTAAAGTACACAAAGAATTATAGAGTTATTCAAAAGACTCACTAGTTCCGTAACCCATGAGATTACTCATTTTTACCAGCTATCAGGCTGTTTTAATCGGTATTTTTCGGATGAAATTTTAGAAAATTGTTTTTTTCCTAGCTACAACTACTTTTTCTTTTTCAATTTTGTTTTTCATATTCTATGTTTCTAACGTCCTATTTTTTTCTCGTGGATTTATCCATAAAAAATCAGATCCAAATTTTCGAATGCAAATTTTTTTGCACCGTTAGATTCCACGTACCTTATAGTATCGTTTCACTCCGACGAAATTCCTAAAAAATCACAAGAGAATTTACGATCATAGTTATTCCGAAAGATGTCCTATGTTTTTTCCTTGTCTTACTTACGGTCTCTTATGGGCGTATCACCGCCATGACACTCAATCATCCTAACCTCTCTTTGTGTCAAAGCTTGTTTGAGGTATAACGGAGGTGTGATGGTGCCGATGAGCCTATCTCCCAGAATTATGTGCCCATAAGAAACTTCTTCGATATAAGTGATATAACTGTGATTGTAAATTAATGCGTGATGTTTCGAATATGTTGTTGTAACATGCTTATATTTTAAGGTATGTGGAATCCAGAGGTGTAATAAAATCAGAGAAAACTTGTTGTTTACTATCACGAATTTGCATTTGAAAATTTGGAACCTGTCTCTTATTGGAAAACCCACGAGAGTGAGTGAGATGGAGCATTTGTTTTGATCCAATTTTTTTTGTGACGGCACACTAAACAGGTCTGTTGTTGTAACCTATTGTTGTCAACCTATTGCTGACCTATAGACTATATTATTGCCATAACATCTGCCTCTTTATCAGCCAACAACTTAATCATAATTTTCTCCGCAGAATTTTATATTATTTCTGTTAGTAATGAATCCTTTTTTTCATCGTTAGCCTAGAATAAGAAAACAAAAAACAAAAATATGATTCAAAGTTAAAGACAAAGTATCGTATTAACCAAGATTCTTACTCAATAAGGAATAAAAAAACAAAAACAAAAAAAATTGTAGGTTAAAAATTTCTAATTTGTTATTGATTTTGTACTATTGTAAATTTGCTTGTAGATAGAAGCTTTGTAAACTGCGAATCTAATCCAAATGCGCTTTGAAATGACTTTACTCTGAGTAAAGTAAGTTTCTAATTTTAAATAAAAAAAAACTATAAAAAATTTAATGATTGAGACTTGCCTAGAATGACAATTTGTTAATTTTAATTGATGTTTATTTTTGAAATAGGTGTAGTTCAGTTTCAATCAGTTTGATCCATCGATTGATTCGATGATCAATCACAAGTTGAATTGAAGTCGTTAATATTGGAGTAACGAACAAAAAGTGTTTGATCAAGCTACTACAGTAGCGTTAGCAAATCAAGCAATTAGCTTCAAGGTGATTCTTTACCGTTTGATTAATTTCAAATTACAGGCCGAAAGTAATTTATATTTAAGAAAATGAAGTGTCAGTTACTAGATTAGCATCTGAAAAATGTCTCTGCAAAATATTTTGTCAACAACTTCAAAAATAAGGCTGAAAGTGCAGTCAGTCGCCCTATTTTGGGACGTATAAGATAACATGTGACAGAGTTGTATGAGATACTTTACTTGAAAATCCTAGACTCCCAAGTTAGGGCGACTGACTGTACCAAAAAATGAAATATCGCAGTTCGGTACAAGAATCGGTTTGCGATACTCCATTTTTTGGTTCTTTCAGCCTTATTTTTGAAGTAATTGACGAAATATTTTGCAGGGACGTTCTTCAGATGATTATATAGTAACTGACACTTTGTTTTCTCAGATATAAATTACTTTCGGCCTATAATTTGACATTAATCGAAAGGTAACGCTCTGGTGGTAGAAATTGGTACTAAACGCAGAAGAATCACCTTAAAGTGCTCTACACTCATTCAAAATTCCCGTCTGAATCCTGTCAAAACGGCTTCATCGATTTCTCCTCTCTCAACGCCAGAATTTGAGATGACTGATTATATTTTCAGAAGAGCAATCGATGAAGTTATCTTGAAGCAAATTTTAACTGTAAAGAGCATTGCTTTCAAAAAAAAAATTCCCCTCAAACAATGCAATTAACCGACCATTTTCTACATCATCCATATTGTTTGATGTATCGATATACATGATGGGGCAGTTGCAAGGGTCTGAAATGTTGTGTTTTTTTTTTTACAAGAAATGAATATACTTGATGAGCTGAGAACAAAGATACCTTTGCTCTCTAATTAAGTCCTTTTGTTCCGAAGATGAGACTTCGGCCCAAAATACATTGTTTTAAATGGGAATTCTGCGTAGTGACATGACTGCGCCCACAATTTTTTACAACTTTACACCCGTGTATCTCCAAAACTGGTACACTTGGGAAAAAACCAAAGGCATCATCGTTCTCAGCGTACCAAGTACAATCATTTTCTTTGCATAAAAGACAACATTTCAGACCCTTGCAACTGCCTCATTAGAAGACATTTTTCAAATTGATTTGTTAGATATGACGAGCTAATCAAATCCTCCATGCATCACACAGCATATTGTTTTTTTCATATTTATAGTGAAATGTTGCCCACTGGTATTTCTTTAAGATCATCTTCAGTGACAGTCTGTGAGGGGGGCTTTGGGGGCTTAGCTCCCCACTTATTTGGAAACCATTCCTTCAAACAGCAAAAAAAAAAGTAATTCATTTTTGAATTTCCTAGCCCCCCCCCCCCCCCCACATTTTGATCCACGGACTGCCACGATCACTTTAATTTTTGGAACCCTTCACTTGTCAAGTTTTCAATTGATACTAATCATAATTCTACAACTATCTGCATACTTTTTACAAGTATGAAAATTTGCTTCTCTTTTTGAGAGGCCAGGGAATGACAGAATGTGTGCTAGAGTTTGCACCCTCTATGTAATCAACAGGCTCCTGTAAAATTAAAGTTTGGTCAGATTTTCATAAACTAATTACTCTTACAGTATGGGTGATCAACTAATCATAATTTCTGAAATCAAAATCAAGCTCTTTCTCTGAAGCATTTTTAATGACTTTTAATGACTATTCGGCTCCTTCAATAAATGTACATAGTGTAACGATAATAAAACAATATGATCAGACGCTTAATTTATTTATTCATTCACTTGCTAGCATCGTTATTTATAATCAATTAAAATGTAAATTATTTTAAAATAATTTTGTACTATATTTCAAAGTATGAGAAATATTTACTTTTAAATTCAAGTTTACCAAAGATTTTCTTTTTATTTATGAAAAAAAAAACAAAAACAAAAACAAAAAAAAAAATAATAAAAAAACAAAAGTTTTGTATTTATTCACTATGACTCAATTAATTTATCGATCAAAATCATCCCCGCAAATCATTTTAAGTAATATTTTCTTTATTTAAATGTGTTAATGTCTAACCTGAGATTCCAATTCAGAATTTGGAACCTTGTTTAAAAAGCCATGATATCGCAGCTATTTTACGAGAACCTTCGAAACTAACAAATTGAATAAATGCTCAATATATTTCAAAAAGTATTTATTTTCCTTCCTCTTAGTTTCTAATTTTTATAAACCTTAAAGATTTTAAATTTTTTTACCGACGCTTACTTATCATGACATTCTCAAAATTGTTCGGAACACCAAGTTTAAGTGCTCTTTAATATTAAAATGCCTGTCAGACTCTTCCATTGCACTTGTGGATTTAGCCCATTCTTTTCAAGGGTTCTGGATTCACCGAATCCTGTGAAATGTGTGAGAAAATATTCAAATTTCCTTTGGAAGTTTAAGATAATTTCTGAATTGTATCGATCAAAACTGGTATAAATTTACTGCCGTCTAGCAATTAAGACTGATGGAAGATTCCATCTCTCCCCCCCCCCCAACTCTTTGCTCAGTCAGTGTATCACTTGAGTCCCTCTCAGTAATCCTGGGACCATGAAATGTTCGGGACGGATGGTCCTCGTCCCAAGAATCTCAACAAGCATCAGTCACCTTTCAACAGACCGCATAGGACCGTCATAAAACAGTGGCACCAATATAAGTATCCGGAAAGATAAACTAATGAGTTGCAGCACTTAGGTGGAGTCGGGTTAGTTCTAAACTGGCCCTAAGTAACTCCAAACGTTCCGATGCTCCGCTATAGAGATGTGATGTTAGGTCTTCCATTTTTAAGTACAACTGAAAGCCTGTCTGTCCCGAACTATTTTTGGGCCCTGCAGTTTAGTACGTATCTGTTGGAGCTTTTATCTCTAAACTGTAAATTATGATTCCCATGGCCTGCTCTCTTGTCTTTTATTACTTGAGATCCATCAAGAAAAAAAATGAGAAATGAAATTTAAACTGGAAAACTCTTTTTTGTTTCTGACTTGTAATGGCAAAATTTAAGCATTTTACTACTCAAATGTTGCCCTTACAGTGTTGCTGAGTTAAAATAGCAAAAAGTTGTAACCAAAACTCCTAAATGCTGTTGGTCCTATTAAAAGGTATCATAAATCTTTTTTGTAAAGCTGTATTGCTTACGGTTTTACACGGTCGGTGATCTATTTTAAGGTCAAAAAGCTGTAAGAATACGGCTCAAGCCATCTTTCTGGCAACATCGAGAATGAGCTGCTCAGACTGAAAAGATACTCACCCTGGACGCAGAATCTGCAATCAAAACGAAAACTTAAATTCATTTTGAAGCTGGTTGTAGTTTGGTTAACTTTGGGTACGCCATAGTGGAAAATGAGTATTAACGGAAATCTTCGGCAATCAATCAAATTATGATTGGTTGAGCGTCAACCCTGATTGTAAATATAACCTCAAAAATTACATCCGCCATCTTGAGAAATAAGCAGTTTGTGCAGTTAAAGTTCAAATCTTATTTCCATTGGTTCTTATGAGAGTTTCCGTTCTGGTTGTTGTTCAACAAACAAACAAACGAATCCTGATTTTTTGCAAGACATTGATTTTCTGAAAAGACATTCCCAAGAGTTTTTTAACTCTGATAAAGGAACTGATCAATTTGTTAAAAGACTTCTTGAAGCCTTAGAATTTTGTCAATTTGAGTTATTTGGACAATTTTGTGCGAATTTACAAAAACACTGTCAAGCAATGAGTCCTATTTCACGTTCATGTGGTAAAAGACTTCCAATTATTATTAGAAAAACGATTTGCGATGAATCGCAATAGTCACCTATTTCATCGCCAAACATTTTTTCTCCCACCTTGTTTATCTGGTTTTTATCTCTGATGGATCCCTCTCATTCCTTGTGGACCATAGTTCCCTGTAGATTCTTGTTGGAAACGGTATAATCTGATTCGCCCTCTAAGAATAAATTTTCACGGCACGGAAACAATCAATTGAATCATCAACGGGCAATGTAAGCTCATACTTGACCGCAAAACATTATTTTGTCACTTGATTTTACATGGGAATCAACCCTACATAACTCTGTAGTAAAAGTTTCCAACTGACCTGTTGTACGAAAATAGCTCAATAGATTGTTTTAGTGCCATGAAAATTTGAACTCAGAACGGAAAGAGAAATCAAATCGTTGTTCATCTGAATACAGGCGTATGTCAGAAGTTTGATGAATTGACTTTTCTATTGATTTCTGTGTAAAAAATTACACTCTTTTGATCTGTGATATAGCAAATGTTTAATTCTCGGTAGTTTTCAAGCTATAACAGGAAACGTAGAGGCATAAGTTATTAATGCCAAAGAGTCAATCAATTTTCTTTTGCTTCCCTAAAATGTTACGAAAATCAACTTACACCTTAATGTCAGATGAACGAAAGAAGAACAAAACAGAAGACGAAATAATACCTCTTTCACATCATAAATCTATCTGGAGCCAAGGCCCGTAAAGTGTGTGGAGGCTCTTTTTTTTATTAATTTTCCAACATTTATTCTTGATTATTTTGTCATATTTTTTATGAATTCTCTTTATACATAGTACAAAGCTATATGTTGCTGATCTGAAATCCCATGTCTCCATAGAGAAGCATGACAGTTATTAAAATTTTAGCCCCCGATGAAATGGCAAATGAATATTTTTAGCTATGGTGTATTAATCTAATTTAACTACCTATAAAGACACCGTAATTATAAAGAATAATTAATTATAATCAATTAATTGTTTACAAAGACTCCGTAATTTTGTGTATTTGTATCTCCCCCCTCCCTTATTTGATTCAGCCATAAAACGCCTATGCTTCTATTTATTTATTTATTTATTTATTTATTTATTCAATTTAGTACACAGAAACAACATGTTATTGTACAAGTCACAAACACAAACAAAGCTCCAAGAAGTGATGCTTTTGCATTGCCGAATTTGGCTCACTGCTTAATTTATGGAGACATTATTTTCTCTCCAAATACTGAAAAGTGGGAGGAGAGATTGCTAAATGACAATTTTTCAGGTCGTTTTGATCAATTATTTTTTTGACAGCTCTGTTTTGGATTTAGGCCTATTACAAAATCAATTAAAATTGTTATTTTTTTCTAATTGTAATCCTCAGCTATTAATTTTGAGATTTTACACCTTGTTTTTGATCATTAGATCAGATGCCTGGAAAAATGATTAAACTCCTGTGAACGTATTGCAGTGTTGCTGATTATACCTTTCCAAAGATCCACTACAACAGTGCAAAACATCCGTAAACCTCCGTACTCATACAAATTCTGTAAAAATGTATAGACAAATTTAAAAACTCAGAGAAGACTCACAAAAAATCTGAAATCCGAAAAAGCACACAATTAAATTTTCTAGATCCTCCGTCAAAAAATCCGGTGGCTCACAAATGATCCATTTTCGGAGGAAACTTCGGTAATCAGCAACTCTGATGTACTGTAATAACGTGGAGTACAGCTTTCTGCATCGAACATCTACCCTGTTTTTAAATGTTTTTCCAAAATTTGAATTTTCTTAAAGTAAAGTGACCGCTGTTTATTGTCCTCTGATTCGTCAGCTCAGAACTGAATTTAAGACTGTGGAAGCTTGTTTGACAATAAAAAGTTACTGGTTATAGTCTGATTGAGAAATGAACATTTTTTAAAATTTACTCCTCTTAATTTTTCCATTCTTTTTTTCTTGTCCAAGACTTTACTGTTTCTGGTCTTGTAGACGGCTCAGAAACTATGACTAATTTATCAGCTTGTCCCAGAAATGATCGGACTTGACGGTTTGACGGCTTTCATGAAAACATCAGCTTCAAACCTCAAACCACGCAACCTGATTGGTCAGGAGTAGTAAGCAGCAAACATTTTCTTTCATGCTGTACAGCAGAGTTGGGCAAATATTATTCCACGAATTATTTGTCACATGGGACAGGATTGTATGAGATACTTTACTTGAAAATAGTGCATACAACCCTGTCCCATGTTACCTCGTATGTCCCAAGTTAGGGCGACTGACTGTACTTATTTAACTTGTGATAAAAAAAAGTCAGAAACGGTTGGTCTAGAATACCTTGTTTACGGTGCTGAAGGGGGTATTCTAGTCACAGGTTGAGAAAGCTGAGGTAAAGAGCTGCACGAGTGTAAATCTCCAATTGTTTTCTTTATTTCTATAATAAGTAATAGTTCAATATTTTTATGAGCATTTAATTTAATTTTGCTAGGTTTCAGATCTTCGCCTTTTTTTTTTTTCTAAACTCATCCCCCCTTTTTCTACATCGATAGTCACTTTTGTAGTCTTTTAAATACCTTTTACTTTCCTCCTCTACTTTTTTTAATGTTTATTTACCTATGTTTCTTATTTTATAATTTTTTATCGCTGTTTTCACTTTTATGAAGATTGACAATATAGTTAAATATATCATACTCTTCCTAATATCTGCATTTCTTTTATTTTTTGGAATCTTCTGTTCATTTACTTTTATGACTCCTCTGTACTTTAACTCAATTATTGTATTTACAGATCTGATTTTCCAACTATGAGCATTTTGTTCGAAAACCGCCCGGAAAAGGCCAAAGTAAGGCCTTGGGAAATTGGCACTTTTAATGGCTCAGGCGTGTTCCTTGGGCCATGTACCCTTGAGTTTGGCCTTTATAGTAACCTTAGGTTTGCTCTAAAACGCATGGTTCTCAAGATATGGAGGTTTAAAGAAACAGACCTTATTTTTTTTTTTTTTTTTTAACATTTTGTTCGAAAATCGCCTGGAAAAGGTAAAAGTAAGGCCTTGGGAAATTCGCACTTTTGATGGCTCAGGGGGGTGATCACGGAGGATCGGATCGTTTTGGTATCGTTATCGTTATTGTTTGCATTAAATCAAATGGGCTTGCTTCTGGGCAACTCGATCGCACATGTGATCCCCACCTCACCTCTTCCTACTTCAAACAATTGAGATTCTGACAGCTTCCTACTCATCGCTTCCTTTCGTCCGATTCAATCGTTACCAGAGGCTCAAAACGATTCCATCACTTGAGCCACCCATAAGGTTATGTGTAAGGTTATGCGAGTCCGATCGTTCCGGGACCGGTCTCAATCGATTCCTTGGGTCGATTCACGTCGGAATCGAGCGCTAACTCGAAACTTTTTTCCTCAATCGAAATTGAAAAAAATCGAAAGGGGTTACATCGTCGAAATTTTAGCCGAAATATATTTTTCGCGACCGATAACAATACCAAAACGATCCGATCCTCCGTGATCACCCCCCAGGCGTATTCCTTGGGTCAGGTCCCCCTTGGTTAAGCCTTCAAACTGGCCTCAGGTTCTCGAGATATCAAGGTTTAAATAAACAGACCTTATTTTTTCTTTGAGCATTTTGTTCGAAAACCGCCCGCAAAAGGCCAAAGTAAGGCCTTGGGAAGTTGGCACTTTTAATGGCTCAGGGGGCCTCCTTGGGCCGTGTTCCTTGGGATTAAGCCTTCACAGTGACCACGGTTCTCAAGATATCGAGGTCTAAAGTATCAGACCTTATTTTCCAACTTTGATCATTTTATTGGAAAACCGCCCGGAAAAGGCCAAAGTGCCCTGGAATTGGAAAATAGTAGCTCAGAGGTGAAGCATTTTAAGACCCATGTTTAGTAGAAAAAACAGTATTATTTTGACTGGAAAAATAGGCTCCAGAATTTCCTGTTGTGAAACCTGAAACACCCTTTTTAGGTATTGTAGGATTGAATAGGATTGAATAAGATTGAAAGAAATACAGCGAGGATTTTACGAAATAATGACTTTAAATATTTATACATCAACAAATTACAGGGTCAGGACAAAGAAGGAGGGAAACAAACCTGATAAGACTCGAAATAAAAATCCTTAACAACTATTTCTTAAATTAACAAATAATTTAAAATTAGTCTATCTTCACAGCAGAATAAATTTTTCTGAGAAATTCGTACGTAGCAAAAAACCCGACCGTTCCGGTGAGCACCCAAACAGTCACAACCATGACTGTTGTATAGCCGAAATACAGCAGAGTAGGAATTAGTTCAGTGATTTCTAGTTTGGTAAAGAAATAGAATACAGCGTAGCAAAATATATAGACGGCAGAACTTCCCGAAACGAAAAGAGACCGCCACCACCAGTGATAATCCTGCAAAAACAAAAACACGATTAGACACTCAATTTTGATCAAACAGGCTCTTGCTAACATTGGTGCAAGCAATGGGTCTGTTGCAAACTTTTGCTACAACGATAAAGAGTGTTTCATCATATGTAAAATCGCCCGAAAAGTCCACTGGTGGCATCAGAAAGTCATGAAATGCGATAATAAACTTACAAGAGACGTTTAATGAATTCCAAGATGGCGGTAAAATATCGAGCAATCTGTATGCATGCACCTTTAACATCCAAGGATTGCCAAAGTTGACAACCTCACAGCTTCAGAGGTTATGTGTTTATTTACGTTGTGATTGGATGTGATAGATATTGTGAGGTTGGCTATCCTTGGATGTTTGTGGTGCATGCATACAGGTTGCTCGATATTTTACCGCCATCTTGGATTTCATTAAACGTCTCTCGTGAGTTTAATACTGCATTTCATGACTTTCTGATGCCTCCAATGGACTTTTCACGCGATTTTACATAAGATTGCAAACTCTACGGCGCTGTAGCAAAAGTTAGCAACAGACCCATTGAATGGTTAGTTCTATAGCTAAATCCAATGGAAAACCTGCAATGAGCACATTACAAAATTACAAAATTCACTCACACACTCACAAAATGGATTAAAGTTTAATGCGTTTAAGCGTTAAGTTTAAGCGTGATGGTGAAGCTACACAGGTATCAAAGGCGATTCCCATCAACTTCGAGACTTCCCTCTGTGTGTTTCTACGGAGAGAGTGAAAAATCAGATAGAAATCTCCTAAAATACCTAGCTCTGCTATATTTGCTCTTAAATGGTGGAGCTACTAGCTTGTGAAATGAGGTGGAATTGGGAAAATTAATGCAACACTGCAAATGACATTTATTTGTTTTTCCTCTGCTCTTCAAACATTGTAGACTTAAACTAACACAGAATCGCATGCACTTTAATAAACTCTAAATCCCTTATTACCTATTTTAAGGGATTTAGAGTTTATTAAAGTGCATGCGATTCGGTGTTAGTTTATTTATGTTTGATCCCTGTTTAAAAAAAAAAAAAAAATAAAAAAAAAACTCGTATATTTTCAAATTGTAGACTTGTTTTTTAGATGACAGTCAGAAAAAAAAAAAGTGCATCATAAGTTAAGTGCAACATACCTCTCCGCGTAATTGAGAATAAGCCATCACTATAGAAATTTGGGCGCATAAAATTATAAGGATGATGAAAACTAGGAACAGAAAACCAAAGAGGTAGTAGAACTGATTCTCCCAAATTGCAGTCAGTATGAAGAACAATTCAATAAAGACGGCTCCAAAAGGCAGAACTCCCGCCATTAATGTACTAGAAAAAAACATAATGGAAATACGCTATGAACACTATCAAAAAGATATTGAAAAAATGGTGCTCAGCGGAAATGTCCTATTTTAAAAGTCCAGGATAAATTATGTCCAACAAGAAACGTCCATTTGAACAATGTCCAACGCACAATGGGGCTCTCGCAAACTTTTGCTATGATCAAATGAATAGTCTAATCTGCTGTTGATACCAGCAAAAATCACGAAAATCACAATAAGAACGTCTAAAATTCAGTAATAAACTCGCATAACTGCTGTAACGGCAAGTTCGTAATAGTGGCTCAACGCAGGTATCATGGAAGATTCCTGTCTATTATGTCACTTTCTCTACGGAAACACAAAGGTATATCTCAATTTAGATAGGAATCTCCCATGATACCTGCGTCTCTCCGCCATTAAGCCGGATTCTGAGAATGAATTGCTAATTTTTTGGTGTACTCATCATCATTTTTACAGGATTATATGCAAGAATCACCTCTTCAGTCCCCCACAGCAAAAGTTTGCAAGCGCCCCATTGGTGAAAATACAAAAAAGCACAAATTTAAGGAACATTGACACTACAGAGCATACTTTAAATTCCCTGAAAGTTTCAAGCTGAAAAACTCAAGAATAAAGCCACGATGTTGGAAAAAAGAAAATTCCCATAAGCCCCAATAAGTGCAAGTGAGGCAGATAAACAGAACATAACTCGCTTTTACTCGGCTTATGGCGAAATTCCCATCCAACATTACAGCTTCAATTTTCAACTAATGGGTCTGTTACATAATTTTTTTTTGAACATGGGATCATGAAATAAAATGCTCTCTAAGTTGCGAAAAGTTCGAGCTAATTGAAATGGTTTCATTTCCCCGCGAAACTAGATGCTGTCATAATATAGGTGCAGCGAAGCGGTCCAACTGAAATCAAATCACTGCTAATAATAAGCGTAGTGGGGCTCTTGCAAACTTTTGCTATAGGGAATTGAAGAGTTGATTCTTGCATAAAAACCAGTAAGAATGACGATGAGTACACTAAAAAATCACGAAATTCACTCTCAGAATCCGGCTTAATGGCGGAGAGACGCACGTATCATGGGAGATTCCTATCTAAATTGAGACAAATCTCTGTGTTTCCGTAGAGAAAGTGACATAATAGACAGGAATCTCCCATGATACCTGCGTTGAACCGCCATTACGAACTTGCCGTTACAGCAGTTATGCGAGTTTATTACTGAATTTTAGACTTTCTTATTGTGATTTTTGTGATTTTTGCTGCTATCAACAGCAGATTGGACTATATATTAGCTTATAGCAAAAGTTTGCAAGGGCCCCATTACTCTTCTGACAAGTAAGCGTCTTTGAATAACTGTGTATGAGACTATTCATTCATGCTTTTTGTCGAATTATTGGTGCCGATGGATGCTGGATTTCAACAGATTTTTACAGAACACCGTTTTTATTAGCAGCAAATTGATTTCAGTTGGACCGCTCTGCAATTATACTATGACGTCATCAAGTTTTGCGCCATTACTGTCAATTTCAAATTTGTTTTGCTGCGAGCCTCTACTAATTGTTACCTAAAATCACCGTAAGTACAAAAACCGAAAGGAGGTGAAAAAAAAATTATCAAAACTCCATCTTCAGTAGCTTTCATAAGTTTTAAAAAAAAAAGCTTCATAACTAATAAATAAGTCATTTAACTCAGAAAAGAACTTACCCCAAGACCGGATTCATATACCAGAGCTGCTGCGGAACCTGTCTCGGGATTTGATTGGTTCGGACCGGATGTGAAAGTGGAGCCTTCCCGTAACCGAAATATGCTCCTAATACGACCAAAGGTAAGGAAACTCCGATCCAAAGAATCGCTAGAAACAGCATTGTTGTGAATGGAACGGCACCGCTTGATTTCTCTCCCCAGATAAGGAAATTCAAGAGAAAACAAGTCCCGAGAACGAAGCCAGGATACAATGTGCCGGTCTATTTGAGGAGAGGGGAAAAAAAGAAAATATCGGACTGAAAAAGGAAGAATCAAAAGTGCATGGGAATGAAAAACTTGAGTTCCGTTTCTGGGATCATGGCCACGATCTCTTCTGAAGTGCTTTTCAGTGCTTTTTCTGAAGTGTTTTTTGTTTTCAGTAGCTCATGAGTGGGGTTAAGAAAAATTCAATGTTCTTTTTTCCACAATTTGAAGTTGTTACTTACTGTTATTAAGACCCTTCACTGCATAGTGTAACACCTGTGTCACATGATGTAAAAAGCCCTATATCAGACATTATAACTAGGCAACAGATCATATAACGCTTAAATTGCTTAACAGTACTTAATACATTACTGTTTGGTGTATAATAAGTGACCGTGGACACCACCTCCTTGCTCGGGGGTTTTGGACTTGGCCTGGTGGCTACCGCCACTTATGATGTATATTTGGACTTCTTTCAAATTGTATCACCAGTGTCACATTATAAGAAAACATAAACAGGCTCAAACATTTTTCAAAAGACTATCAGCTCTCATTATAATGCATTTAATAATGGAAATCATAATGGGGGAGGGGGGGGGAATTTGCCCCCGTATCCATCTCAACCCCAATTTCATATTTTTACTAAGCTTTTGGTATTCGCTTTTTGAAAAATCCAATCAAAGTAAATTTTTTTTTTTTTTTTTTAAATGTTGAATTTTTTTTCTTTCTTTTTCTGCCATTTCTTATGGTGTTACAGCATGTGTAAAAAATAAACGAAAATGAGAATTTTTACCGAAAAACTATCCAATTATTTTTTGTGGTATTTTTTCCATATATTCTATCACCCGTAATGAATTGACAAATCCTATTTTGGTTAAAAAAAAAAAAAAAAAAAAAAAAAAATCTCATGCAGTGAAGGGTTAAAGTTATCTAAAAGAATAATTTTATAATAAAATCAAACAATTTCTTTCACTGGAAATCGTGAGTAGAATCAGAATTCACATTTAAAAAAAAAAAAAATTAATAAAAAAAAAAAAAAAAAAAAATTCAACTGAAATGCCCCTCCATTATAAGTTATAACTCTTCATACCTAGCCACTACACTCTCTACTTTTCTCTCTATTTTCCCATAATTAAATCATTCTCACCCTCAGTTAACCCTCTAGCTTAAAACTATCTTTCCTCGCCAAGCACAGGGTAACCAACTGTGGATATTGCAGTCACTTAGTTAATAATTACATTTTTTTCCGAGCCGATTAATACCTACTTATAATAGGTTCTGTGATATTAGGATAAAAAAATTGAAATAAATAAATCGAAAAAAAATGAAATTGAAAAAATAAAGGTTCAAAAAAGTTCAAATTTTTTTGTCAGGTACAAACCGAACCTGAACCGGCACTAAGGTTCAAACTGATGTGCTAAGGAAGAACGCCGTAAGCGACATGTGTTACTTAGACTATTTTTGCAGTATAGCTTGGCCCTCTATTTTTATTCCGAGTTCCTCTTCAGGAGGTTATTATTGTTGTACCTACATGGTCACTCAACTCTCTCTGACAAAGACTCTCTGTCCGTCCAAGCATTTTGGAAAGGCCGACCGTCTATTGTTCAATGCTGGAATCCTTGGACAGACAAACCATTCGAGGCATTGGAGGTTTAAGATTGAGGGTAAACTGAAGAATAGGGACCCCCAGGTACATTGCAAAAACAGCGTAAGTAACACATGGCGCTTACAGCGTTCTTCCTTAGCACGGCACCAAACTAGTTCAAACCTCGAAAAGCTCGCACAGCCCTAGACTACCCCAATTATAATTTGAACGGTTTAGGTTTAAGGTTTTTTTTTAGGATTTTGTTAAAACATATTTAATGAGTTTATGATTAAATTTTGGAACTTTTCGATGCTTCCAACATTATAAATTTTAAACTTTACTCACAAACTAACCCTATTTATTGAGCCAAAAGTTTGCGACAGACCTATTTTCGTCAAAAATTGACAAAAATCCATTAACTGACCTTGAATTGATGGAAAAATGGATGAATCAAAGTGCAACACCTGATAATTTTTTAACGGTGACAGCATCCTAGAATTCTCCGGAAAATTTCACAGATGGAAAATGATTAAATAGGCTGTTCCAAAATGATTAGACTTGACAACACAGGTTTGAGTGAAAAAATCAGCTCCTTACTCCTCCTAACCAATCAGGTTGCCCTATCTGAAGATGGAAGCTGATGTTTATGAAAGTTGTCAGAGACAAATAGAGACCCAGCACAAAGCTTGCGACAGGTGTCCACTTTCTGGGCTCAATTTTGTTTCGGAGCTCATCGGAACAACAGCCAACTATTGCCTAATGTTGACTGATGAGCGTATGTGTATGCGCCTGTGGTTCCTAGGCGCTTTGTAAACAGCTAGGGCTGTGGACAACGCTTGGTGCGCGGGGCGCGGTAAAAATCCCCCGGAGATGGCTCCTTGGGGCTACGAGCGAAGCGCTCGGACGCCGAATGCGTGCGGCGATTTTGGTGCGCGAGGTGCGTAAGTAATCCCCGGAGTTGGCTCCTTGGGGCTACGAGCGGAGCGCTCGGACGCCGAGTTCAAATGGCGATTTATAGCTCGAAGCTAAAGGAAAATCCCCCGGAGTTGGCTCCTTGGGGCTACGAGCGAAGCGCTCGGACGCCGAGTTCGAATGGCGATTTATAGCGCGAAGCTAGAGGAAAATCCCCCGGAGTTGGCTCCTTGGGGCTACGAGCGAAGCGCTCGGACGCCGAGTTCGAATGGCGATTTATAGCGCGAAGCTAGAGGAAAATCCCCCGGAGTTGGCTCCTTGGGCTACGAGCGAAGCGCTCGGACGCCGAGTTCGAATGGCTATTTATAGCGCGAAGCTAGAGGAAAATCCCCCGGAGTTGGCTCCTTGGGCTACGAGCGAAGCGCTCGGACGCCGAGTTCGAATGGCTATTTATAGCGCGAAGCTAGAGGAAAATCCCCCGGAGTTGGCTCCTTGGGCTACGAGCGAAGCGCTCGGACGCCGGGTGTACGCGGCGATTTATCGCTAAGTGCGGAAAAAATCCCCCGGAGTAGGCCCTGGGGCTACGAGTGAAGCACTCGGACGCCAGGTGAAAATAGGCGATTTTTTCCCCCGGAGTTGGCTCCTTGGGGCTGCTCTGGTGTGAAGCACGCAGAGGAGAGGAATCAGGGTCCTCGGGCGAGGTGCGAAACGCGACCAAGCCGGGTGCGCGTAGGTAGCGCGGTGCGAGACAGTTGGAGAGACGGGCGAGCTGACGCGAGGGATTGTAAGTCCGCTCGGAGTGCTAGCTGCGCAGAGAGAGATAGTCGAAGTCGTCGTGCCGGGGCTGACTGGGGCAGCGCTCGCTCAGTGCAGTGAGAAGCGAAGGCGCAAGCGCGCTGCGTTGAGGAGAAGAGAGGTAGAGCTGAGAAATCCCAAGAGTCGAAGAGTGAAACACGTCTTGACTGTGGCAGAGCACGGACTCGAGTGTTGAAGCGATGGAGAGCGAGCGTCGTCCTTCGTGTAACAGCTTCGAGTGATGACTGAAGATGTTTGCTTGGAAGGGACTGGTATTTATAGTTGCGCAAGCGCAATAGAAACAAAGGCAGAGCGCGCGCGTAGAGAGGGAAGCGGCGCGCGCGCGTGGAGAGGGAAGCGGCGCGCGCGCGTGGAGTGGGAAGCGGCGAGCGCGCGTGGAGTGGGAAGCGGCGCGCGCGCGTGGAGAGGGGGGAGCGTCAAGTGATTGCCTCGCCTCAGAGAGTGAGAGAGAGAGAGACGCTTGCTTGTCAACACGGAAAAAGGTCGCCGAAATTCCGAGTCCCTTTGTTTTCGTGTGTTGTTGATTTTCAATGTCGCCGGTTTTTGGTACTTGCACAGTTAATTTACGTGTTTTGCTTTTGTGAGCGTTTCGGCGTGAACAGTATGTTTTGCATTCGACAAGCAAAACCTGTTTCCGTTTCCGGGACAGCAAACCAATCACAGCCTTTTGCTGAGCTTCACCATTCAACATTAGGCAATGTTTATCGTTGCAGTCGGTGACTCCCGATCAAAACTGTGACCGCTAAACTTGCTTCACTCTTCTAACACGGGAAGCATACGGTGTGCTGGGTCTCTATTTGTCTCTGAAAGCCGTATAAGTGTCAAATCCAATCTTCTCTGGGACAAGCTATACAAGAATCTGGTAGCAGTATATCTATATATCATAAAAATATATAGATATACTAATAAATTTATATTAAATTTATTATCCAAATAATAAAAATAGACTTACCAAGATGGCAGCTTTTTTCCACTCTCTCCCTTTGAGAGTACGATAAATTCGGCCGGAAACGTAACCAGCAACTGAACCATTGGCGACGTACATTATGATCGCAACAGTTATTAAAGCTCCTCTTGAGGCGGGTGATAGCATACCCAACATAGCTAGAACTAAAAAAAAGAAAATAAGACAGCGAATGAGAAAATCATGACAGAATCAAAGGGAACATGTAAACTCAATTGAAATGACAGTTGATGTAATCATAATCATTAAATTACTTGTACAGGGTGTTTTTTTTAACTCCCCCTTCCTGGTTTTTTTTTCTTGCTAATTGAGATAAAGAGTTGCAGTTTGGACCATTCTTCATCATTTTCAACAAATTTTCTTTTTTTTGGTCAACCCCCCCCCCCCAGCCCCCAGGGAGGCCCCCAGGGGGGCTATCTCAAAAATGTCAAATAGCAACCCCTATCTTGTGATACATCGTTTGAAAGGGCGTAAAACTCTAAGACTTTTGGCACAAACCCGAAGTTGATATCGTTTTTCGTTTTCAATATATCGAATTTCAAAATTCGATTTGGACCCATTTTCAAAAGCTCATTACTCCACTTTGGAAAGTTGGAATTATAAAAACTATGGGTCCAAAATACTCTAAAAAGCAAGTACTTTTCAGATAACAAAATGATTTTGAGAAAAACTTGGTCCAAAATTGATTTTTGAGCCCCCAAATTTTTTTAAAAATTTCACCCCTTTACAATTAGTAACGTCAACACTTGGAATTAGTGACGTCAACACTTACAATTAGTAACGTCAAAACTTACAAATAGTAACGTCAAAACTTACGAATAGTAACATCGATACTTACAAATAGTAACAAGAGCAACGAGGAAGACTTGAACACCAGAACCGATGACTGCAGCAAAAAGTCGAGGATTTCGCGGAGGACGAAAAACATCGCCATGAACAAGTTTCCAGCCACTTTCTTCGGCAACATCTTCCATGCCTTTATTGTACTGCGCAATGTCTTTGCGGACCGTGCGAATCATGATGATGGTTAAAATACCTGGTTAAAAAGAGTGAGCCAGCAAACAAAGATTAGTGATTCTCAACCAAGAAAAAATAAAGAATACATCAGTTTCACTACAAGGGGGAGCAAAAAATGCACTGCTCAGGAATCTGCGTGAACGAGCAAATTTTTGAAAATTTCGGAAATATTTGACCCAAATTTGTTATGTGGAATGTTAAAGTAATTTTAGAATATATGTATGATCTTACATTTATTTTCAGTTGTTTTTTCTCTGAAGGCAAAAACGTGAAAAAGATAAGGATGGGCAAATATTCGGAAACGGTTCGAAATTCGAAGTCGAACAATTTTTTTTAAAACTCGTCGCTTGTTGTGCGTTTAGAAAAGAAAATTCGGAATTATGTTGCGTCGCTGACAAAAGACTAAAAAAACAGGGAAGTTGAATTTGAAGCATAGAGACATTGTTTTCCGTAGATTTTGGTTTTTTTTTTAAAAAAGTTGATAGAAAAACGAAACATTCGATACAAAAATATAATATTTGTGCTCAATTTGATATTCGTAATATTTTAAAAAAAAATATTCGATATTCAATTTGACTCCAAAACACCATAATCGCCCATCCCTAGAAAAAAGGCCTCATGGCAGAGCTCATTACTAAGATGGGTTAAATACATACAAAAATGGTATTATTTTTTCAATGAAAAATAATCATTCCAGGGAATTATTTCAATTTCAACGAAAATGTGTTTCTTAAAGTCATCGGAACAACCTCTCAATGTCAGAAATGGGGTTGCTGCCTTTAGCACACAGGAAAAAAAATGAAATTACTAAGAAAGCAATTAAGTTTTGTAACATCAGTGAAATGAAGGAGATGCTAATTTTACCATTGTTAAATTTGTTGATACCTGATGAACTTATGGCTACTTTTAACGATTTGAATTGTAAATGTTGCTTCAGTTTCAGTAATTTTCCTAGTTGGACCGTAAATTTTACAATCCGAAACATGGTGACTTTTCCATTTTACATGACTGTCATGGTGTGACAGCTATACTAATTGCAAAAGTCACAATGTTTTGGAATTGTGAAAGCTACAATCCAAATGGTAAAATTAATAAAACTAATGCAAACTTTACAATTCGAAATGTAAAACTAACTACATGTAGAGTAAATTTTACTAAAAATAACTGGCAAAACTAGCATTTGCTTAATTTTACTGATTTTACAAATCCATTTTTTTTTTTTTTTTTTTTTCCGTGCATTTGGGTATTCTTAAAACCCCCAAGGGCAGTAAAAAAATAAATGTTAAGCATGCTGGAGCCAAAAAGACTATCACAGTACAAATATTTACCAGAAAGGAAAAAGATGATAGCCAAAGAATTGACGATAGAGAACCAGTGGATATGAGAATCGTTCATAGCTAAATAAATGTCCCAACGCGAAGCCCAACTGACATCGGATTCTTGCCACGTGACGGAATAGGTGAACCTAGAAAAAAATTGAGACAACAAAGTTACTTTGAACATTTGAGAGTAGTTCCGGAACAAGTTGTATCTGAAGGAATCTAAAAAAAAAAGTGTGAACTATGGTTCTGTCACTAACGTATTGACACCTATTGATGAGTTGCAAAAGAATGTGCTAGGGGTTGCATAAAAGGCAACATTCGAGTATGACGCGCACCTTATTTTGCAGAGCGTATTTCTAGGCAAAAATGTTTGCGTCGTAAACATGTTAATACAGTACAACACTCACAACCATTTTGCAAAAAAGTAGTAGCATAGAATACTAAAATCAGAATGGAAACTCCTATAAGAGCCAATGGAAAATAGATTTGGAATTCACCAGCACAAACAGGGGCGCCATTTCAGATTTTCCTTGGGGGGGGGGGGAGGTGACACAGTCAGAGTAAGGTGAGAGGACAGGAGGGAAACCGCATCACACGAGACACCCTGAGAAAAGGAAGTATCTCAAGAGCACACAAGGACTGGTATGCTCTAGGAATTTTTTTGTGTTTTCTATTTTAAAAAAAAAAATTGTTTTTTGTTTTTTAAAATAGTGTTTAAAAATTGTCGAAAAAATGCAAGGTTATAATTAATAGACTCTAATTTACCTGACTTTATTGTTAGGTGCGGCGTTTTTAACCTTTTGGGGCTTAGGATTCTTGACCTGAAATTTGCAGCTGTCACCGTCCGGAATATATGAGCTGTAGTCAATACTCTGAGTTTCAACTTCGAATCCAACGACTCTAAAAGTGTTCCTGCAAAAACAGATTCGTTGGAGTTATTTCATTGTTACACACACACACACGTACCACATCAAAGCGGTATAAGTGATAACAGCAGTAGTAGTGGTAGTAAAAAGTACAACTGCACAAACCACTGATTTAATCATCAAAATTTTTGCGAAAGAAGGTGAATTTTCGGCAATTTTACCCCCCAGAATTTATTTATTAATTCATTTATTTGTATTATATTTTCATTTATCTATTTATATCGTTTATTTATTTATTTATGACAGCATTGGTACATCAAGCCACATGTACATCATACAGGTCAATTTACATCCAGATCAATCTTACGCATCAAAATAACAAATGGGTAGTGGATAGAAATAACAAATCAGAGACAAGAATCGCAATTAATTTCATGTCACACTGGATTTTCTTTGAATTCCTTTATAGAGTAGTAGGGTTGATTCCCAATTGTCTCTTTCAATAATCTACAAAAGCTTTTTGGGCCTTCTTCTTTCAACTTTTTTAGCTCATCTGACAATAAATCAAAAAAATTAAGAATACCACCCAAAAGTCCAATCCTCTCTCAAATCAGTCTTAGAAAAGTGTTCTGAGTTTGCACCTTTTAAATAATTTCAACCCTTACTGGTTGAATTGGACTCATTCATACTAAAGGGACTTACTCGACTTTAAACGTTGCCAGTAGCGCAACGAGAGTTTCTCCATCTCTCCCTTTCTCTATTAAAAACGTATGTTAGACAAGGATGGACAAGGAGATAGAACCCCCTCTTTCTGTTCTTTTTTTACTTATACATTCAAATGGGAAATGAGAGAGATGGAAGCGATCCTGGTTGCGCCAGTGGACGTTGCCATTTTCACTTGACTTTAAGATTATTATCAAATTAGACCTGGTACAAAGAATTTATCGAAACTTCCAGGAACTTTCCTTCTCTATGTTAAGTCTTGTTCCTGAAAATTATACACAATTTTATCAATCAGATTATTTTTAAGGGAATTAAAATGTCGAGATTAAATGGAAACGTCGAAATACTAGTAGGTCTGTTTAGTATAAACGTGTCCAATTTTAATTCACAAAAATGTGAATTAGGCATGCATTAGAAGTTCTACATACTACCATCAAAGTGCCAAAGAGCTGTTTGTTTTTGTCAAGTGTTGCGCAACGCCCTATCTAAAGATCAGGAAATGCGAATGGAGTTTTTACAGCATGTCTCAAAGCTCAAGCTCTTCCCATAAAATGAGGTCCATTGAGTGAGACTCGACACCTGAGTGGTAAGAGCAAATATATTTTGTGGTATTCGTCGCATGAGAAATGATTTCATAAATTCCTTTTAATTCAGAAAAATGTATGAGTTTACTCACGATGCCGTTCGGTGATAGAATAAAACTAGATTCAGATGGTTATTGATGTAAGTGGAGCCGTCCGGTTTTGTGAAACCGAGCTGGTAGCCGTGCTGATAGTTGAATTCTTCAGTTTCTCGATTTATGACTCTTGTAGCGCAGGGCAGATTATCAACTAACCTGAAAGTAAATGTTAAATAAATAGTAATTAATTGACGATGACAAAAATTTAACTGCCAATGTATTATGATTTATTTGTACTATGATTTTCAAAAGAAAGTACCTACCCTGCAAGCAGATCCTTGAAGTTCACAACTTTTGGGTAGACTGGATAAGAATGGAAAGCAGTGATTGGTGGAGATGAGTCACGTGCAGTGTTGTTGCTCCCTTTTTCAGTGTTGGGATCCATTTTGACCGGCACTTTTAATGTTTAGGGGCCATCTACAATTTTTTAGGAGCCGAAGTGATTTTTTTGCATACTTATCACGGCGCATGAAGTTTTATTGAAATGTATGCATGCTTAAATTATAAAAGTAATAAATAAGCCCAAATATTTAAGGAAGGAGTTATAGAATAACAATAAAAAAGTAAACAAATTTTAACTCCACGCGCTTTTGGCGTTTTCAAGGATAATATCAACTTCATATTTTTTCGGGGCAATTTTTTGATGTTTTTATTTATTATTTTTACAACATTTTTCAGAGGATTTCGCAGTTCAATTCTGGACATAAAACTATCTACTTACACGAACTCAATCCAACCTCTCCCCCCTCCCCAAAAAAAGGAAGGCACGTTTCACCTTGGTAAAAGATGCAATTTTTACGAGCAACTGCGTCAGAATTGCCGAATAGTCGTTCAGGAGCAAATTTTCGCGAAATTCGCCAATTCTCGTGGAATTTCCCTGAAAACGCCGATTTCGCAAAAATTCTTACCATGTCCTTTCCTTACCACGGAAAGACAAAGAAAATAAAATTGACGACGTCAAAATACCAAACTCTCAGATGTTGATGAATAAATTGATGAAACTGAGAGAAAATTATTTTGACTTACAAGCTGACAGAATATTCGTGTAGGATTCTGTCATGTACAAGTTCTTGATCATTCTGACTCCATTCTTTGACGCAAAGTTCTTTGCACGGTAAGTTTTCAGCCATCCTTACATCATAAGGAGTGTTTACAATACGATCACCTCTTAAAATTTCACCTGATGAGTAAAACACAAAAGAAAATTAGGACAAGAAAAATGATCAGACAGAATGTTTAACGGGTTTCTATCTCTTGACAGAGAATTTGACTCAATTTACACTTACAAAGAAACGAGACAAAAACAAACTAGCGACAACTTGTCATAGACAGGCCTGCATCTTCCACAACCTCTGTATTCTTCTGCAATCTCAAAAATGTTTTGCCGCACGAACTCTGTTTTGCCACTCTTTGCAAAACGGTTGCCACAAAACTTTTAATTTTTGCCACAATTTGCCATAAAATTTCCTATTTTGCCACTCCGATCACGCGATCCGAGATTGCCGGATAGGAAATATTCTGCAGGTCTGGTCATAAAAGAAACAGGTGAACAGGCCAATGCTGGAAACTTGCTAAGTAAAATAATTCATTTAAAAAAAAAAAAAATAATTAAGTAATTATTCGTTTCTTTTTTCATTCTTATTAATTGAGGACTTTTCCAGAAGGAAGGCCCATGAAACAACAGGTGTGCTCTTCAGCCAAAACCTCCATACACTTACAATGCACAGTTTAAAGGAATAGCACATCCATTGTGTGATGGGCCCTTTTTCCGGAAATGTCCTCAATTTCTATTATTATTGTTGTCTTTATTCCTGTGTTATTCCTATAAATGGCTGACCACTTGCCCAGCCTACTTCCAGAAGATTCCCTGAAAGTTTACTTTCAAGCTGAAAAAAAAATCAAAAATAAAGCAGCAGAGATATTGGAAACGCAAAAATTCAAGAAAGCCTCAATGAGTGCAGTCAAAGGAGACAGATATAGTATCACTGGCACTTACTCGCTCTCACTAAGTTTATGACAAAATTTATTTCTAATACTTCAACTCTCAACCCATTTTTTTCATTTTTTTTGTTTTTGTTTTTTTTTGTTTTTTGTTTAAAAAATTCATACAAAAATGAGACAAGCGCTGACCTTCTTCACTTTTGCGTTTTTTGTTTAATTAAAGTTTAAAATGCCAAAAACGTGACTTTCCCCAAAAGTAATTAGAGACCCGATTCATCGGATTGAGATTTAGACAAGTTTTGCCTGCAATCGTCTGAAGCACTCTTCAGTTGAAAAGCAATGATGAGAAAAAAATTGTACCTAAGTTTTCCGATTTGTAAACGACTCCATCAGAAGGTTCGCAGAGCGGTAACGAATAATACTCGTACGGAAGTTGAGTATGAACACTGGTCATTTTCACTGCTTTTACTTCTATACGGTCTTTTTCAGAAAATTCGACGGGTGCGACACCAGGCACATAGAATCCGTGCGCCAATTTGAGGACAGTTCCGCAGAGGAACAAAGCAAATACATTGTAGGAACCCTGAAAAGAAATTTCAAAGTTCTAAAGCATTTGAAAAACAACAACTAAAGATGGTTAAATGAAAGTGTCGGATAATAGTCAAGACTCCAACAGCAAAGAAGTGTTTCTAATTTAGTTCTAACGAGAAACTTCAAGCGAGCTCATTAAATAGAAATAAAAGCCAACTGTCATCTGCCAAATTGTATGTATTGATTTTTAGTATACATTACGTCCAAGATGATTTATTTATTTATTTATTTAAACAATTGGTACATAGAGCTACCTGCATGGTAGCTATAATACAAGTCACAGAAATTAAATAATATTAAATTGATACATCCCAATATGAACAATAAAAACCGAAACCGATTGAAGCTCATCGTAGATAAATACAGATAGAAAACTGCTTATTTATCAACCGTAAAATACTAGTTCTGAACAACTTTCTCACTCAGCTGCTGAATAGATTTAAGCAAGGATAGAGCGGACCCAACCCTAGCGCTTGAAAACCCACAGTTGGTTACCAGGTTGTAATCCGCTGAAAGTAGTCCTTGTTTAAACTTCCCTTCAAGTTTTTCTAAGTATTCTTTCGCCAGTAACTAGATTCACCACTGATTTACAGAGTGAATTTGGTAGGTATCACTTGATAAGCACAAGATTACAACATTTTTTCATCATGTGACGTGGCCAACAGCTAGCCAACTGGTAGGTTTTCGTACGCTAGGAAGTCAAGTTCCGGATTTGGAAAGAAGCATAGACCATGTCAAAAAACACATCCAGATGCATCAGTTAGCAGTTGGTCAGTGACAAAACTAAACTCATTGTTAACCAACCATAAAACAATGCCTCTCAAAGGGATTTTCAACAGGTTAACATCCCTTGTTAAATTTCAAAGTTGGCTTGCGTTTCCTCTATCATTGAGAGAGAGATAAAGAGAGAGATCATACCATTTTGTGCTTTTTCTCTGATACAAAGAAAATGTTCAGCATTGAAACTTCAGATTCTTCATCCTATGAAAAAGTCAGATCAGGAGGTGTCGATTTTGAAGCACAATTCTGTGTCAGCGTGCTGCGTTTTGTTTGCCTCTAGAAGGGGGGTTTTAGGGTCCCCTAGATCCCGATGAAGAGGGTATTTACATTCATAGTGAGATGAAAAATTGAACCATCACTTTACGCAAAGATTACTTTCACAACTTCATCTAGGAAGTTAAACAGCGAGGAACAATTCAAGGACTCAAAAGCATGAATGAGACGGAAAATCAGTAAACAAATATTGTCACTTGTTGTTCACATAGAAACATAACCTAAACGTGTTATCTTGCTTCAGCAGCTGTGAGATTCATATGATAGACAAATACTATTACAATTATGAGACTAATTATATGATCCGATTCACGATCGAGAGACAAAAGGGGTAAGTATAAAAATTATTTCTCTCGGTCTGATTTGTTTTCATGTTACACGGCACAGAGCAGTGATGAGACGGATTGTGCGACACACTTGAAGTTGATCGAAGGATTAGGAAGAAGTTTTAGTAATGTTGCACAAGACACAGCACTTGAGAGGGTACGTAAGCAATATTAAAGCAGACAAAAGAAAATAAAACTTTAAATTCTTGACAAAGTTTCAAAAAGTTTGATGACCTATCTGCACAATCTCGAATGTAAACACCACAACTGGGGGGCCGCTGGAGTCAAAGATTATATTTTTACACTGACCGAGGGCGATTGCCAAACAAAACAAAAGAACTCTTGACGGTCTTTGTCAAATCAAGTGTTAGGTTATGTGAGTCACAATCATATGTCTCAGTCACATTTTTCATTGTTCATGTTAATTCATGTGGACTTGCCCACTTGCCGTCTACTGTCATAATTCAAGTCTTTAAAAGAGATAAAAGTGGTCATTAAACATAGTAAAAAGTGGCTTTTACATTAGTGTTATTTTCCTTCTACCTCTGAGCAATTAATAACTTGCCATTAAATTTGAATCGCCATAGCGACTGGCCAATTTTACAGGATTCACATGATGGACACAACTAGGTAATTAAAGGAAGCAACTCTTTTCATCTATCTCTTCCTTGATCATCACAATTTGGACTCTGCTTACTCGCCATTCAATCTCGGCTTTTAAAGTACGAAATAAGCCATGCACTCCCTAGTTTTTATGTGCCCATTACTTGTTCATAAACGGAGTTTCTCCTATCATATTGGTAGAACGTAGCAAGCTATTTTGGCCGCTTGTGAAGAAGCCAAGCGTTGAGTTCTAAAGTCAATCGTAACTCATAGCCTATGTTTTATTATGTTTCTCAAGAACAGCTCAGTTCATCTTATCCAACTTTTACCTTCAAACCTTCTGCAGTTCTGCAAAGAAACAAGTCTTCGTAGCCACTTACGACAACCAATGGTGGTTAGGATACGTCCTTGAGAAAAAAGTAGAAGAGAAACTCGTGCTAATTTCATTCCTCCATCCTCAAGGCCCCTCTCCTTCTCTTACTTACCCTTCCGGAGCTGATCGACTTTGGTGCCGAGCAATCCAAATTTTGTGTGCTGTAGATCCAGTGACACCCACAGGACGAGCTTACAGATAAACTGACGAAGACAGTCGTAAAGCTGTTACAGCTTTTGACAAGTTTATGGACCAAAATAGTAGAAAATATTCCTGAGAAGATCCCCCTCCACCAAGTCCATAAAATCTCCCACCTTCCTAGTTCAGTGCTCAATGATGACTTCTGATCCCCTTCAAATCTGGCAATTTTTCACGTGGAATGTCTGCTAATTTTCCCCATAACTCGCGATCCCATTGCGATCCCAAAATGAAATTTAACAGCCTCTTTCTTATGGTATGTACTTTTGTCCCTAATTTTTACAGATTTTTAAAATTGGCATTTTTGTTTTAAATTTTAAAAAAAAAAAATTCACAATTTTTTTTGGTTGAGCCTTTTCGAGTTATACATCAATCAAAAGCCCAATTACTAAGAGCTTTCAAATGAGACCACATTGACTGATCTATCACCAAGAGTCCTCGAGTTATACCTGATCAAAGTAGGAGGGCTCCGCGGTCAATTTCCAAATTTTCCCTACTCCAGAGCCCCCCCCCCAAAAAAATTGGGGGGTCCAAATAATCTGAAAAAATTATTTTTGAGCACCACTCAACAGGGAGAATAAATGTACCAAATTTCATGAAAATCTGAGAGGTCAAGATTTTTTACTGGTCTTTCTTAATGACCAAGAAACCATTCGGTGTACATTATTACTTTTTGTTCTCAAGTGGCCAATTAAGTGTGCTGTAGCCCTAATCTTATGACCCTTAATTGATATCGATCCCTCACTAAGCGAAATTCCATTCGTTGAAGGGGTCTTAGTGAACGATCAATACGATGACATCCCATCGGAATCATACAGTGGTGGCTCGTGCAGTTTGGCAACCATGTGTTTTGCCATTTAAACCTATGTAAATATATCGATTTCTTGGGGGTGCAATGCACCTCCTAAAGATTGATTATTTTACATAGGTTTAAATGGAGAGGATCCATTGTTGCCAAATTTCACGAGCCGCCACTGGAATCATATCATATCGAGTTGAGCTAAGCACTCCACCTATATGCACCACATATTATCTTGATGAGCATTCCGTCAAGACCATCGACTCAATCATTCACTATCACCCTCATGAGATGCTTCGGTATTATCCAGGCTAAATTAGCTTATTAGACTTGATCATGCGTTATCAGTGTCCGGGTCAGTCCGATAGTGCTGTTTTATAGTCTGTGCACCTTAATCTGGGAACCATGTGAAGCCTGATTTAGACTTACAAAACGGTTTGTTTGGAGTGGGTGCATAGAGGATTCTGTGAATTTTGCAACCAGTAGATCTTTGTTGTATTTTGAGTGGATCTTGCGATGCCAACACCGCCACCTTTTAAAATACCAATACCTGTATTAGCGAATGCAAAGGGTTGCTTTGATTGCATAAGGATTTGCCGCTTATCTCAAATTCTTGACTGCGAAAACCTATGCTTTTTATAGTATACATTCGCACATAGAAGGAGGGAGAGTACCTCCGAGGTAGAAGGGTCTGGGGTTCCTTCCCAGCTGAAAAATGTTGATTTTTGAACTGAGATAGAGAAGTTTTGACGGCGCAAAGAATTTTTTATTTTTTTTCCCTTCAAAACGCTTCTGTAGTAAAATATATGTGCTGACAGACCATCATTCGAGTTTGAGTCAAGGGAAACATGACTCGAAAGTTGAAACAGAGGTCTGTAACTCATTTCGAGTTAGTATCACAAAGCGGCAAATGGATTTTTCTCCTTGTGTCGAATGGGGTATTCTCATTTTTTTGAACTGTTCCAATTTTTTTTTTTTTTTTAATTGTATTTCTTCTAAAAATTTCTTTGACTTATCTCTCAAAGCGTTTACCAATTCTTCGATGACGTATGCCAAAGAGAATGATTTGTCATCTATCCTTCAAGAGATATTTTTAAGTGTTTAAGAATGTTTATTGAATCTGTATCTAACCTGAAGCGTTAATAATGTGTGTGATTTTTTGTTGTTTCAACAGCTTACCAGCAGCACCGCCGTCATCCGTGAATGATCTACTCTCTCGTCCAGCAGATGAATTTGAAAATGATGTGAGTACTTTTTATCTATGATTTTACAGATAAACTACCTAATGAAAGCGGCAATGAAAGAATATTTTTACTCTATTCACGCCTTTGGGAACGGAGACTGTAATATTGATAAACGAGGCAGTTAGTTGATCATCCTTTGCTTTCATATTTTTTCTCATAATTTCTTGTAAATTATTTGAAAATTCGTATGGTTTTAGTATCGCTTTCTATCTACAATGTTTTCTATTTTTTTATGAAGAGTAAACTATATTTATTATAAAAAAAAATGAAAAAAAACAATCCGCGACTTGAAACATATTGGTGTTAGAAAACATTGTTAGAAAGCCGTTAGTGCACCCTACCTGTAATTAGATAGAAATAGAGAACAAGAACAATAATTCAATTTTTTTTTTTGCAAAACATTCGCAAATGTTACTAGTCACATGGGAAAAAAAGAGAAAAAAGCACTGCAGTCCATGTAATATGCCCATCAAAATTGAAACCAAAATCAAAAGTTTGAGTCTGAACCTGAGTGCGGCGAGTGGGAGGGAGTTAGGACCACTATGGACGATCTTAGTGCTAAGATCGTACTTAAAAACCGCAGAATTTTCCACCACCTCCAAAGAAAAAAATTCCAGCAAAATTTGGAAGCTAGCGGTCTTTCCATTTCTTGGCGTTTCAGGTCCCCCTGAACTCAAAAATCATATTCCCAAAAAAATGTCTGTCTATGACACATCATAACTTTTCACCTATTATTTTTCAATATTTTCTTACTCAATTTTTTCTCTTTTTTCTCAGCAAGCATTAGAAGCACTGTGGGCAATAAAAGCAGCCGAACATGCAGAAGTGTACTTTAATGTAAGTTTTTTAGTTATTTGTCTACAATTTATGGAGAAGTAGTCCTCGTAAGACTCAAAACGGCATTTAACCCTTTCACTGCTACGAACGAGTATACTCGCGGAAAAAAAATCCTTCCTCAGAGCTACGCCCGAGTATACTCGCATTCGTGACTTCCATTGAATTTCCGGCCGTAGCGCTGCTGCGATTGAACCAAACATAGGACTATAGGTACTCATTCTGTCGGGAAAGATACGAACTACAAGTTACAAGTGTTTTCAATAGAATGCATTGGGTCCTTGATTTTAAAATATTTTTCTTCTCTGCATGTTTTGCTTCTGCTCATTTTCCATTCCTAACTCAGCTGGGGGATGGCTGCACCTGCATTCCTAACTCAGCAGGCAAAGGGTTAAGCTGTAGTTAAAGCTCATTGTAGCTCCTCACTTCTTAAAAAATCTTCAGTTGTTCTATTTTGCCGAGAGCCCAGAGAAGATTCTTATGTTTATTTTTGATCTCAGCCTGGTTCAGCCTCAAAGAATTACGCCTACGGAAAATATCTGGTCGCACGATCCTGGGATTACTTGAACCATGAGGTGAATTTTCAAGAAAAGTAGAATTTTTTATTTTTAGCTCTAAACTATACACTTGGTTTCACCCTTAACACTCATTTAAAAAATTCAAAAAGGTTAGAATAGGTACAGTCAGAATAAAAACATGGCACGCTAGGTTAGTTCCTCAGATGTCCGCCAGAGCGCTGCACTTGCCGGAGAAGTCGGATGGAGTCCGACAAATGAGTTCCGGAGAAGTGAACTTTTGTGTCAGACCACGTCCGACTTATGAGTGGTAAGGATTAAACAGTGCACTGCTTTGTGCTAAACTTGATTTGAAATCTTAGCAAGTGCATCATTTTGAGCAAAAAATAAGGGATCATCACATTCATAAAATTTTGGTTCCTAAGAAGAAAAAATGGAAACGAAAGTGACAAAGAATCATCCAAGTTCGTTAGAAATTTTTTTGGCTTGAGAACTTTCAGGAGCCTTGTAGAGGTTAATGCCTGCAAACTCTGAATGCCTCTCAGTCACTCAGCAAATGAAGTAGCGTCACCACATCCTTTCTTTGCACCCTCTGCGTTGGTAGGCGATAAGGCTTTATACTCAGTCTCATTTGATCACTGAAATGCAAGCTTCAATTGTGAATATCTCAAAAACTTATTCTAATTGATATGTTGCTGTGAGAATTTTTGCTAAGCATCATCTAGAAAACCACGATACGCAAAAAATCAAAAAATTTTCAGGAACCGTTACTCATAAGGAGTGTGCAGGGTAGGGTGGGTCAAAATTTTTATCATAAACGTAAATACCTAGCAAAAGAAAACTTGTTGTATGTGTGTGATCAAGGGGAAAAGATAATAATTGAAATAGTTGGCTGTTTGACACTCGCGCACACTGGTCAAAGTTTGCAATTCAGAAAATGTGTGTTGCCATGATTTCCGCACTAACATCTTATCTCTGTATTTTCCAGATTCTGTGTGCTGTGGACCCAAAAATTTTGAAACTGACACCTCATGATCATGTGATTTACACCTCGTTTAGGAATGAATTTCCGGATTTAAAAGTAGACATTGTCAATGAAAACGAACTCAAAAGCCCAGAACAGAAAGAGGTAATAAAATTATGGCCTTGATAAAAAATACTCATTTCTTAAAGTTAATCCGTAACGCTTGATTTAGATTCTTACTTACCAGTGTTCTAAAAGGAAGGAACAAACATGTGGATTCTTAAAGTTCCCGTCGGTCTCTGGAAAAGAAGAAAATGAGGCGTGGGCACTGAGCATGGATCTAAATTCTGGTGCATTTTTTACAAAGCAAGTGAAAGTACTTGGTAGCCTGAAAACAAGGATGCCTCGTTGAACCCAAAGGCATGTTTGCTGCGGTGCGACGCCCTAGTTTTTTACTCTTGCCCAAAATCCTTCAAATTTTTGTTATTAAAAAAAAGCATTTTGCAACTCAAGGCTTCCCAACCTCTTCCTAATAAATAAATATGAAAAAATAAATTTATAAAACTAGTTTATTTATTCTTTTTCAGAAATGGCGACCTTTCTGTGAAACCTTCAAAGAACTTGTAGAAGACTATAGTTTCGGAACCCTCTTGAGGACTGACTGTACTGAAGGATACTCAGAAGCAAATTCCATCTTAGTACCAAGGATACAATTTTTAGCCATCGAATTAGCACGGAACAGAGAAGGTCTAAATGATGCAGTACGAACAAAATTCAAGTCAAACAAATAATCTGGAACCCTTTGGCCATTGTTCTCTTTATACTTTTCAGCTTTGCTTTCTTTCCTTTGTTAACTGTGATCTGTTTCAATAACATTTTAAGACTTTCTTTTTAAATTTGCGAAAGCTGTACTTTTTTCCTTAAACTGTCTATCAATTTTCTATCAACCCAAATTTATTACACACTTACAGAGCAGAGTTGGGCAACCAACTAATGAGAAATAATTAAATGAATCTGACAACACTGAAACACACTGAGGAAAGGAAAACACACGGAAGGTATAGGTCAATTGTAGAATTATTCGTAGATTAATTCGATTGACTCCGCGTTGCCTGACTCGCCAAATAATTTCCAAATGATTTTTAGCCCAACTCTGTTAATGAGAATGAACACTTTCTTTTTTGGAGTTTGCAGCTGAAATAATCTGAAATCCTTGACACATTTTCAGATCCAAAATTGACAAGCATAAAATGTCTTGAAACACACGGAATTATCGTCAACAAAACACAAAATTTATTGAATTGTTTCAACATTAATAACAATTAGTATAGACTTAACACATGAGAAAAAGTATGAAATAAATAAAACAAATGGGGGGGGAGGGGGGGAAATGTACACGCAATTACAATGAAATATTTATAAGAAAAATGATAGTAATAGCGATAATTCAGTAATAGGTAATGATAACAGTAAACCTAAAAAATACATTTATGTACAATTGTTGTGTGCACTTTCATGCACACGTAATTTACTTCTACAAAATCATGAATACAAAAACAAATCTACTTGATGCATTCAATTATAAGCGATCACCGACGCAATAACAGTATTTTGACAGAAATGAAAGTATATATAGATCACGCACACGATGATCTGACTAAGTTTTACAACTTCTTTCAAAAGACTTGGAAAACAAGAGACACAAAATTCATTGAACAACTTGAGAAAAAAAGAAATGATAAAGTAAAACAGATTAAAATCGTACTTAAACTTCAGGTAGCTGAAATAATGATCGACAGGCCGATATTTATTGTGAAGCAACATTTTAACGCAACGAACAAATCTAACGAGGCTTGCCAAGCCAAGAACACAAACACATAAATTTTCATACAAAATGACACAAATACTTTGTACATAAAATGTAACTATATAGTTTAATATATCAACATATCCAGCTTAATTTCATTGAATTTAGTGTCATTTTTTTGGGGGGATCAAAGCTACAGCAGAGGTCTGTTTTCCGACTGGTCCCAGTCGGAAAACAGAGGTTAAACGTGCGATTTGGCACCGTTGCACTTTCTTCATTTAAACTCATTAAACATCAAACTATTGAGTTTCCAGTGAACGCCCTCGAATTCGACCTGTTACGTGGGTTTAAATAGACATAATACAATGTTGCCAAATTCCACGCAAAGCAATTGTTGAAAAACAAAATCTAAAGAAAGGAATCTATTCTCTGTCTAGAGAATACAGACAAAAATACTACTATTCATTAAAATCGCAAAAAAAATGCTTAAAACCGAGACATGGTTACGGAACCGCCATACCACTTCAATACACTTCACAACGTAAAAATTACATTTTTAAAAATCTCAATTTAGCAAAAAAATATTGATAGTAAAGCAAAAAGTATTGCAAAATCACAATTCTTTGATGAATTAGCATTTCATAAACTGCAAATTAGCAACGTAAAGTGTTTTCCCAGTTTGTAGCATTTTTTTGCAACTTTAACAATCATATTTTTTCTGTGAAGATTGAATTTAAATTGCAAGAACAACTGCCTACAATTTAAAGACAGAAGTTTGGAAATTCAGAGTTCTGCACAGTTAAGTATAAACTTTATGTATTTTAAGTATTAAATAATTAAAAATGATAAAGAAAATTCAACGAAATGACGAGTAAACTCAAAGAAATAAAAGCTCATAACAAGCGTCACAACAAAGGAAACTATTCAACAATCTAAAGTTTACTTACAACTTAAAAAACACAATGAACCAGCAAAATGACTGCAATTTAGTCAGGAGCTTAAAATTTTTTAAAAATTTAAATTTCTTAAAAGTATTGATTATTACTTGGAAAGAAACATTTTGGATCTAGATCTCCTCTCTTTGCAATAAAAATACAAAGACTATTTGAGGGCTTGGACTTCTTTTCAAGGATTTACACAATTTTTCAGAAAAATTTAGTCCACGCAGTCGTTACTCGCGTCATTGCCTAAACTTCCATGAAGCAAGAGCATTTAAATCTTACACACCTTCAACAGGTGATGGGCCTCTTTCTAATCCTCTTCAACCCATCGCCCCACTATTTCTACCTGAAACCATCAAACCAAAAATCATATTGCAATAGGGATAATCAGTAGTAGTAGTAGTAGTAAAGTCCAGCCACCCACCTTGTGTAACCTTGTGTTCATTATGCTTGTATTTCAAAGCGAACGATTGGTCTGAGAATGATAAAAAACTACACTAACTCTTGTGATACATTAATTTTTGACATAATGCAAAACCTAAGATTTTCAGCATCATCAGCTTAAGGGTAAGCTTTAAAGTTTACAATTACAACCTAAAACTAATTTGTAAATTTCTTCGAAATATACTTGTACATTATGCGTCTGTCTGGAAGATGAATTTTCCCGGAACGGAGAAAAGACAACAGAAAAGAAAGAAAGAAGTATTAATTCCTGAATCTACACGCAGTGAATGATAAGGTTTGTTTTGATAGAATGCATCAAAAACTAGGCCATCATAAGGTTAGGCATAAAACGGAAGTAAATTTTGAAGCAGACAGAGAAAGACAAATATACTAGCGAACGCGAAGGTTTTAATAGTCAAGAACGCACACAGAGCGCAGAAGGTTGCTTTGATTACACGATTGCGAGTGGCGATGATTCGCCACTTGCCTCGAGTTCTTGACTGCCAAAGCTTTTGCGTTCGATAGTACCTAAAGCGAGGTGAACTTACACGAAATAACAAAGCAAAACTTCATTTCAAAAAAAAGAGATGACTGACACCACTGATAAAAAAATTACAGAGAGTAAAGGGAAATTTAAACAATTGCTAATATTTTCCTATGCTAATATTTGAAAAGGTGTTGTGAAGTCATAAAAAGCAGACTAAGGCATGATTTCAATTGACGCTTGATTTAGGTTATAGTCCACACTTACTTCAGCCTTTGATAAATGCATTACTTAACATTAATTGGTGGTTACAGAGATATTAGAGATAGTATATCACGATGTAAGAAATTTAAAAGGAGGCGTTAAGGTGATTCCAGGGCCGTTCATTATGAGGACACCACATTGCACTACTCAAAAATTCAACAGTTTCTGGCAAAAAATGACAAATTTGAGGAATGTCAGCATCTGCAAGCATACTTCAGGAAAATACCCTGACAGATGCAAGCTGAAACGCTCAAAGTAAAGCCGGGATTTATGAAATACAAAAATTCCCATAAGCTTCAATGAGTGCGAGTGAGGTTATCTACCGCATCTGATCTGATATCTACGACAGAGTATCACTTGCACTCACTCCCGCTCAAGAATTTTACATACTATAAAAATGAAGTCCATAAAATTTCACCTTTAAATCTCAACCAATTTTGCTCGTTTTGGACTCAAAAAATCCATTAAAAAAATTACACACCTCTCAGGTGTATTCAAGCAGAAACACATCAAAACAAATCCCGGGTATTGAAAGAAAGAAAATTCTCATAAGCCCCAATGACGGCGAATAAGACAGATGGATAAAGTCTCACTGGAACTATCTAAGTATGGCAAAATTCATTTCCTATGTCCCTGCTTCGATTCTCAACCAATTTAGTCTGTCAGGCTCAACGAATCCATGGAAAAAATTACACAAATGCTGACATCCTAGGATTTTGCGTTTTTTCTTTGTTTACAATTTAAAATGCCGAATGACTTTTCCCAACAGCGACTAGTAACATTATCCATCGAATTGATAGCTGGAAAAGTTCCGCCTGGAATCACCTGAAGAACACAAGGCAGCACAAGTGCAAATTTCTTGATACAGAGGACAGTCACAGTCACAAATCAAAGGTTACAAAATCTGGTGCCATGAAGTTGAAGTTTTCATCCCCATAGCACTAATTATATCTATGACAAATTTGTTCAAATCCATTTGACTTACAAAGCTAGAGGATGATTTTTTAAACCAAATTGCAGCAGAACGCAATAGAACATAGCACTTTTTAACCCCCTTTTCATTTTCGGTAGGAGCGTTTGAAAGGAACACACAAACCAAGGCAACCAACCGTTTATCTCCAATGGTGTCACTTGCACCCCTTGCACTCTGGATCCCTGAAATAGCTTGAATGAAGCTCGAACTATTGTCAAGAAATTATGTTTGGGCCTCGAAAAAAAAGCAGGCTTCGTAGCATTACATTATGAGACAAGGAAACGGTTCTCAACAGAGTCCCTGTATCTGAAAGACTCTTGCCACGCTAAGAATGAAGAAAAAGAATGCAACGGAGGCGTCCAATCTGATTGGTTGAGTTTGCCAAGGAGGCGTTCCAACATTGTCCATCTTAAGGGGAGATAGGAAGTCCAAAGTGGTCAAAATTTTCAATTTTTTTTTTACATATTCTTATTTGACATAACCTAAAGTTCGTTTCCCTGCAAAGCTTTTATGATTCTGATGAGTAGTTTAGATTTTAAGAGCTTTTTCGTGGATGCAGATACATGAAAGGTCATAGGTCATTTCAAGGTTAAAAGTGAGTTTTACAACATTTTAGTTTCTTTCCACAAATGTTCCTTTTGTCTCAGGAACTACTGAGGCTATCGAAGAAAACTTTTTTCCCCAGAGTCCTCATACTGTTGAGCAAACTTTAACCGGAGCTTTTCCAATTACTTAGATTCTTCATATAATTATGACGCATTTTAGGCACAATTTTTAACAAATTTTTCAAGAAAATTTCAAAATCTCACAGGACCGACAATTTTCCGAATTTTCAAAAATCCCTGCGTTAAAATGTTCTCAAGTTCTCAACCGAATAGTGAACCCAGTGAAAAAAAAAGTAGTTTTATGGAACATCTCTTACCGTTCCTGAGAAAAAGGAACATTTGTTCGGGTACATTTAACACCTCCTTGAGTTCCGTGAGAGCCTGAAATCCAGCAGCCAATCAGAATCGAAACTCTGTGTGGCAAGACTCTTTAATATAAATGGACTCTAGTTCTCAAATGAGAAATGACCCTAATTAATCAAATAGTCAAAAGAGTTAAATTTCGTGACAAGAAAATAAGAATCATACGATGATCAGGTACAATAAACAAGCGATAAAGGATGTAATGAAGATGCAAGCTTAAGATAAGAATTGCATCTTTGTTGATCAATGTTTCAGAAAATGAAAACGTAATAGATAACAAATATTTTGAAACAACAAGCCGAAATATTCAAAAATAGTGTTCCAAGGAAGAAAATAGGTCTGCAGAAAGACTTGGGTTATTTTGGACTGAAGATCCAGATCTACTGGTATATTCAATCTGCAGGCTGATAATGAAGGATTGTATTGAGACGCTATCAAGAGCGTGTTATTCTTATCAGTTGTGTCGTTACAATAGGTTCCATTCCGATCAACAAACTATAGCGATGGAGAGAATTTGTGGGACATGATATTGAAGCTTCAAGGAGATAGCCATGATGGGATCTCTTATGGACATTTTCACACAGGCTCTGTTTGTTTGCCTCACTTTTATTAACCTTTAATTTTTTAAAAAAATTAAGAAAAATACATTTATAATTGGTAATAAACAAAAGTGCGAGTGTTTTAGAGTGGCTATCTGGACACAGGAATCGATATAACTGTATCTTTTGGAAGGATTTGCATGATAAAGAAACTGGCACAAGATAGAAGAAAGCAAAATTTTCTCACCTGGATAGTTTTATTAGAATTCTGAGTCCATCTAGCCACTCTAAAACACATGCACTTTCGTTTCAAACCAATTTCCACTGGATCAATTACAACTTATGATATTAGGTTAAAATAAAAAGTGAGGCAAACAAACCAGATTCAGATCGCCCATGCTGTCACACTTTGTGATAGGACTTATAAAATGTACGACCCCCTCTATCGCAATATAGCTCGTTGATTCCGATGGAAACCTTTCGACCTCTACGATGTGTACACGATAGCTCAGAAGTCATCGGTGAATTTCTGCAGAGATGGAAGGGTTTCTATCCTAATGGAACTTATTGGAATGACATCGCCCAAAGAAATGACATACGCTCGATCATTGACTCGATCACATTACAATACGATCGTTCATAATCAGCCTACAGGGTGAGCATAAATGACAGATACAGAGGCCAGATCGTTCATAATCAGCCTACAGGGTGAGCATAAATGACGGATACAGAGGCCAAACTTAAAATCACTAAAACTTGTCATTTAGACTATTTCAGAACTAAAATCAACCACTTAAATTACATTTTCAGCAAAAGTTACTAGGTTGAAGAGGGGCTCTAAATATTTCAAATTAATAATGACATTTTTCAAACTATAATTTCCATGATATTAATTTATACTGATTTTTGGCCGTCAATACGGTCATTTCTGCCCACTGAGAGGAGGTCAGATCTCTGAGATATAGATAACCAAGATTTTACAATAATTCTTCAAAAAGCAGAAAGCGTCGTGCAACAAAATTCTGGGGTACAACTTTCTTGTACTAGATATTTGTTTAAAGAGGCAGGAAAAAATTCATAAAAACTCAAGTTTTTGATTCAGCACGGAAAAAAAAGATTAGTGAAAATAACCATACAGATACCTGATTTTGGCACCTGCTAGATGTTATGGTAAACTTGACCAAAAGTATGTTACATTTACCGATACTTTGAGTAAATTCGACATGCAATCAGGTAACATCACCTGGTACCTAGTCAAAATATACTTCTGGTTAACATTACCATAACATCTAGCAGGTGCCAAAATCAGGTATCCATATGGTTATTTTCACCGTAGTTTTTTTTCCGTGAGAACAACGTATATGGTAGCAAGCTTCTCTTTCTTAGGCCTTGTAAACATACAGAGGCCATGACTGTAAAGAAGTAATTTAAAAAAAAAAAAGTTTATCATTCTTAAACTCTGCCCTTATTTCTTCACTACTAGCACTACTTGAACATTACTTCTCGACTAGCTACCTAAGGAACAAAAAAGCTTACCTACTCTGCAAGTTTGTACTTTTTTATCTTTACAGTTTTTAGTAACAAAACAATCGATAATAATCAGTCTAATTTAATTATTTAATGTGAATTACTATTTATGCTGATTTTTACAAAGACACTCATCTCCAGTGTTGCCATTAACGGGAGAAATTATCCAAATTTTACATTGAATTAAATGGGAAATTTGGATAATTTCTGCAATAAATGGCAACGTTGCTCCTCTCGTGATGGTTGAGAAGCCTTAGGTTCAGCATTATGAAATTTATTTCGATTCTTGCACAGTTACAAGAGCTCTTGAACAATTAAAAGTTCTCAAATTGTTTGTCTATTTACCGAGAATAATAATTAATATTGGTAGAATAAATGTAGGTTTATAAAAGACCCTGGGATATTACAGTATTTTGAGTTGTGAAGGGAAAGTTTTAGTTATGACATCAAAAAGTGAGTGCAATAGCGTAAAAATAAGACTCATTACTTATAATGACCTTTAGACTACCTTTTATTTCCTATAATATAAGAATTTTTGATGTATTTCATCACCAAACTACTTCATTCTGCAAACAAAGCAGTCAGTTCTACCCACTCCGCAGAATGGACAGTTACAAGAACGGGGAATAACATCGACATTACCAGGGACAACAAAGACCACGCACTAGCCGATCGTGCAGTGGACGATTTTATTTTCGGAGACTCAAGAAAATAACAAGGGGGACAACATCCAACGGCTCCTATGTGGATTGTTGACCAACAATCAAAACATTGATGCTTCGTTCTGATTGGCTACTGACATCAACATCTTTGCTCAACAGTCCACGTAAGAGCCGTTGGACGTTGCTTTGATGCGACCCAAAAAAAAAAGTTGCCATTATGGGCGAGATAGGTAGTGCGCAGTATATGTTGTCTCTGGACATTACCAGGTTTCTTTCTTAGTGAACAAGAGATGCAATGAAATTTCCTCTATTTGCTGAAAACTGACCTGTCATTCTACAAGCGAATAAAATTAAGAGTTGTTATTCCCAGTTTTTCACGTCTAAAATTTCCTTTCAATAGCTGCAACAATCACGAGAGAGAGAGACAGAGAGAGCTAGATACCATCTTTTCTGATTGCAAAAAAAAAAAAGAGAAAAAATCTTCATTCAATTTAAGTAGAAAAGAGCATTATGGCAGGATACAAAATTATTCATACGAAAAATCTCAAAGCGTTGATGGGTTCTAGATGATGATAAAACAAAGCGTTCTTTCCAATCAAATTTCACTTTCTCTTCCAAATTGAATTATTCCAGTTACATCCAAGATGGCAGAGTAGAAGTGGAAGAGCAATTAAGGACAATTCAAAGAGCATTCTACTCACCAAGCGCGATAAATGGCGGACTAAGGATGAACCGAGGAGCAAATTCCACTTTCCGTCTTCCCGATCCAATTTTATGACATCAAAACGGGAAACAGGCAAAGTGGAAAGGGACTACAATAAGGACAATGATTCCACATCTGCCAAGGAAAGTGGAAATATTCTGATTGAAAAGGATGCTTTACAATCTTTAAGAATGAATAGGAAATAAATATGAGGTAAAATCAACTAACAACATATCTGTTTTTTTTCTCGTCCACTGCCCATCGATCCAGCGGATGGAATCCATCGAACCGTTTCTCTTAATTCCGATGGAGCCTGATGGATTCCATCTGCTGCCCATCCGATCCAGCGGCCTCAGGAAACCGTTGGGAACAGATGGATAGGCCTTCTTTGTTTACATCTGTGTTTTCAAATGGCGAACTCTAACCACTTCAAACTAAGTTGTTTAACAATTAACAGAAACGCTTCAATGGATAGATGGATTTAAGCAATCCCAGCTAAATTCTCGATGGATCAGTGTAGTGGATGGGAAAACAAGCACATCTAACAAAGAAAGCATGAAGAAAAATCAGTTACGAGCTACTGGAACTGGAACTGACTGAACAATGGGGGGGGGGGGGGGGGGGGGGGTAGTGACATAGAAGGTAATTCCATTTGAAGACCGGCCAAAGGTAAAAATTAACTAATAATGGAAAGTGCCCCTAAACAAACATATTCGAGCCTTCTGTTTTGAATCAGAGTGACGATGTAATAGCACAGAATACTACAGCAGAAGTACAGCCCATGCATAGTTTTTCTATTTCACTAAAAAGTTGGGAATTTTCATTGAGCTCTGTTCCTGATCTCATTACCTTCCAGTTTTCCTGAGTTTTTTTTTCCCTCTCTTTATTTTAGTACATTTTTCTTCGATCTCCATTTTTTCATGCTGAATACAAGATACTTCTGCGTCCTAGCATGTAGATTTGGCAATTTTTTAGCTGTCGCACATTTTTTCAGCATCCCTTTTTTTTCAGTGTAGGAAACTATGGTCTGTTGTGACCAGTGACTTTAAACTTGTATACGTGTTAATACTTTTTTTTTTACTTTTACTTCTATATCTGATTATATCTGAACACTAATTGTGATGACCAGTACCATAACATTATTTGTTGAATGTACGAATTTGGAAAAATAAAATAAATAAAAATACTGACTTGACTTGGTTCAAGCACTGATTCAATCAAACTCAATTTTATTTACTAGGAGTATTTGATTATTTCTTTAATTAAATTTAATTAATTTATTATTTATTCTATTTACTTAATTTTTAAATTTCCTCTCTGCTAATTTGTTCTCAGTATTCTTCTATTTCTTCGTGACGATGAAAAACTGCTGCTTAAAAAATGTATGCATACTTTGGGCTAATTTTTGCCTACATTTGCTTGAAAAAAAAAAATATATAAATAAATAAGTAAATAAATAGGTAGTAAATGAATGAATGAATACAGAAGTATAGCATGGACAAAATTTAAAAAAAAAAATGTGTTATAAAAGGAAAAGCGAAGATGCCAACCTTTGATTCACCACAAAGTAAAAATGTAGTTAAGTAATTTCAGTTCTTTTCCAAGCTGCGAAATTACATTCAAAATAATTTTTCAAACTCAGCATAGAGTGCACGCAAATTTGTGATGCTCACAAACAATTCTGTAACTTCCCTAAATTTTCCATAATGCAAGTACTCAATGTCTGATACCCCCATAAAAATTATTGTTGCTTGTTATGGTCATCAATTGAAGCAATTTAAATTAGTTTTACGATGTTCCGATGGCTGGCAATGTTTTTTTAAAAAATCATCACAAAGAACTGACAAACAATTGTGGTCAACAAGAAGTTAGTTTTGCGAGACTAAAGAAAAATTAACAGTCTTGAGGCCTTCGTACACGCTCAAATTAAGGATCGTCAAACTGGCATCAATGAGCCGAGATACACCACAAAACGGCAGGTGAGCCAACCGTTGCATGTTTGGTTGATGTTCCTTTCATCAGACAACTGTGCAATTTGACGGCCCGTCAAACTGCAGAGTTATTTGACGATGGATGGTGTATCATCTGTTCACCAATCTACAATCAACAAAACCAATAAACCCGTTTAGGAGGTGTTTTGGTCAAGGTTATGTTTAAATTTTAGAAATATTAGGTTGGCAATTCTACAGTTTGCGGTGGATTTCAGCTCACTGGTGCCAATTTGACGATCCTACTTTGAACATGTACGAAGGCCTTCGCTGGTTTCTGCTTTCCTCTTTTGTGAAGTAACGTTTAGATCAATCTAATAAACTCTAGACATAAATTTCTAATTAAAGAAAGAAAAAAAATTTGTGATGAGTTCCCTTCAAAATTTTACAATAATAATATAAATTACCAATTTTATAAGTCTGAATATTTGAAATTCTTCTAGTGACTAAATGTAATGTACATATTTACATTAAAATTACCGATTAACAACATTTATATACAACAGATAAAAATCTGTTGCACACACAATCAAGACATGTAAAATAATACAAATATATGCATTCATATTTTTACACACACAAACAAATATGAAATGAAGTTATTGACGATTGATTAAGAAAAACAGTGTTGCCAGATTGGGGTGAAAAAGCTGTACGCTTTACATTGACTTAAATGGGGACGATACGGCTTTTTACCCTCGATCTGGCAACACTGAAGAAAAACCAAACGAGGAAGGAGAACAAAAAACAATCGGAACGGGGACTCTTCCTGATTTTTGCTACACGTTATTGAATAGTTCAATGAAAAGTGAAAAACAACAGAAATTACGATGAGCACAATAAAAAATTACGAAATTCACTCACAGACTCACAGAATGAATTTAAAGTTTAAGGTGATTCTTCAGCTTTTAGTGCCGCTTTCTGCCACCACCGCTACCATTCGATTAATGTCAAATTACAGGCCAAAAGTAATTTATTTTTAAGAAAACGGAGTGTCAGTTACTAGATAATCATCTAAAGAACGTCTCTCCATTCGTCAATAACCTCAAAATTAAGGCTAAAAGTACCCAAAAATGAAATATCGCAAATCGATTCTTGTATCGAAATGCGATAATTCATTTTTTGGTACTTTCAGCCTTATTTTTGAAGTTATTGACGACATATTTTGCAGAGACGTTCTTCAGATAATTATCTCGTAACTGACACTCTGTTTTCTTAAATATAAATTACTTTCGACCTTTAATTTGAAATTAATCAAACGGTAATGCTCTGGTGGCACAAATCGGCACTAAATGTTGAAGAATCACCTCAAGGCATAGTGGCAGAGTAACACAGGTAGAGGTAGTTTCAGAAGTGTAGGCGGACCTAGACCGATAATCTTTGGAATTTGTCAACATTATTTCTGATATTACTCGATGAAAATGAATAAAAATGAAATGGAGAGTTTACTTTTCAATGAGGAAAACTTTCAACACAAAAGAATAAAGTCAGGAGCAAATTCGGTATTGATTTGAAGGAATGAAAGTTGAAAATTTGCCAAAGATTATGGTTTTGGTCCGCCTACACTTCTGAAACTACCTCTATTATAATTTGTGACTCTCCTCTGTGAGAGTATATAGAAAGAGAGACAAATTAGATAGGAGTCTTCTATGATACCTACATTGCTCCGCAATCTTTGCAGTCAAATGGCGAAGCTACTCAGGTATCGTGGGAAATTCCTGTCTAATTTGCCATTCTCTCTATAGACACACACAGAAGAAAGCCAGGAATTAAATACAGATTTCTCATGATACCTGCGTAGCTCTGTCATTACGTCTGAACCTTTATAGTAATTTTGTGAGTCTGTGAGTGAATTTTGTAATCATTTAATTTGCTCATTGTAATTTTTGCTGGTAATTTGCTCATTGTAATTTTTGCTGGTTTTTACACACGAATCAACTATTCAATTGCACATAGCAAAATTTAGCACAAGCCCCAATATCTTTGAAAATTATTGAGTCATCCAAATTGTTTTTTAAACATTCCCTTTGAGTGAGTGAAGTCCTTACAGTCACACTTCTTCCGGACATTTGTTCAATTACTCTCCATGAAATAAATTTAAACAAAAGCTTTCTGACTAAAAAAACTAATAAATGAGCTGACAAACATACTTGTCTTTTCTTTTATAACTATTCAATAAATATAGTACAAAATAACTGGAATTACAACAAAAGGTAATAATACAAAGACATAATATAATTTGGGGCTTGAACATAAAAAGTGAAACCACGTCATCAAGGAAACTTTACCGTTCAGAGTTAGAGCTTTCTGAGTGAATTCTAATTACGAAAGACCAAATTCAGGCGAAAAAAATTTGATAAGAAAGAGTGGACCATTTTTGGATTATTTTTTCTCGTTTAACTTGTGGAACCACACATTGAGCTGAGAGTGCTAGAATTTATCTCTATTCGTTTGATGACCACAGTGTAGAGAGAGATTGATTTAAATTTGAAAATTTTGAATTTATTGCTACAAGAGGGGTTATTACATCATAAAATAAATGTTTAAAAATCTAAAATAGCTGCCCTGAAGGTAAACCATTTGTTTAAATTAATATTAATTAATTAATATTATATTACTAATTAATCATCAATCTAGGACAATTGATCAATTGTTAATTAATAACTAATTAATTACCAATTAATGACTAAATAATTATCAATTAATGACTAACTAATTATGAATAAATATTAATTAATTAATTAATTAATTATTAAAATGATATTTCACTGTATTGTATTGATACTGAGTAACACTACTAATGGCGAGAAATTCTCCTTGGCTCCACCATTGGTACATCAAAATGAAAGCTCTCGACTTTAAATCTTCAAGCCCTGATTAATGCTTTGGTAAAATGACAAAATCCACAGATGAATGGAACAAGCAGAAAGCGATTATTCTGAAATAAGCTAAAATACAAAACAATAGCGTCGCCTCAATCTGCAATTCGCCCGTGTAAACCCAAGTAAAATATCCGATTCAAAGGAGTGCACGGTGCACCCCCATTAGCTTGATCTTTTTCACGGGTTTAAATGGTTAAATAACAACTTTGCCAAAATTCACACGACGCCACTGATACAAAATGAAAGAAAGTAAAATAAAATTATGATCACATATGAGTAGGAGTCTGCTCATCAAAGAAATCACCTTTTTATAACCGCGAGGGGAAATGAATAAACAAGGAAAAGGAGAAAAAAAAAAAAATATTTCAACCAGCACGAAATAACAAGAAACAAATTTTGAGTCAAAGCATAAAATAAAGCTGCAAGATAAAAAAATAAAAACCGCGCTCTAAAATCCCTCACAAGACCGTTTAACAATTCAACAAATTTTTTTGAAGGTTTCTTCAACAAGAATAAAATTTATCAGGGAGTTCCTAAATTTGAAAAAAAAAAAAAAAAAAATTGTAAAATGGATCTACGGACTCATTGATTATTGCATTAAAATTAAACAGAAGAAAAGTTAAAAAAAAAAAAAAAAAAAAAAAAGTGAAAAACTTAAATGAAAACATTTAAACAGCTAACAAAAGTAAAACACGATGATATGACGAATTTTAAAGTTTCTCAATTATCGGGGCAGAAAAAATACACCTCAGAAGTATTCAAGAAATAATTTGCTAATGCTTCGTTATAAATATTTTTAAAATATTTCTGATACATCATGAAAAATGTTTCCTTGCTGTTCAGAGATGAGAAACATTAAGGGCCATATTCTGAGTCATTCCTAAAACGGCTCCTTATAAGTGGTAGACTATTTAAAATAATTGGGAGCTGAGGAATGTTGGAGAGAGTCTCAGCTCTCAGGCTGAAGCAACAATATAAGTTTGAAGAAATTTTCATAATTGTTCCGGAGATATTTTAACTGAAACAGAACCTAGTGAAATTTGTCCATAAATTTAGAGCTAATTTTTAGTCGTTCTTAGGAAGTGAATAAAAACATTTTCGGGAAATGAAGTTAAAGTAAAATACAGATGAAAAATGGCGGGACGTTTCGGAAATTTACAATTCCACTTAAAACCACAAAAAAACACACTTAAAGACACAAAAATAACCTAAAAAATTGAGTCATCGCTCTAGCAGCGGGTTATTTTTTAGGTTATTTTTAGGTTATTTTTGTGTCTTTTAGTGTGTTTTTTTGCGGTTGAAAATGGAAATGTAAATTTCCGAAACGTCCAGCCATTTCTTTCATTTCTATTTTAGCTTCATTTCCCAAAATTTTTTTTATTCACTTGACAAATTAGTAGCAAATAATGTTACTTCTTTTCATGTCGTTTTTAGGTTCCTGATCAAGAGTACATGCTGACAGTGCATGGTGCGCTGACGATTTGACGCAATCCACATTACAAGTAAAAACAACACACTCTTTTCTTTCTTTTCATTTGTTTTGCTTCCTCAAAACCAAGAAAGAATAGGATTATGCGTAGCGCGGATTGCGCACAATTTATGCAATTGCTTAAGCATTTGAACGGTTACAATTTCATTATTTCCCGCTAAAATGACCAAGGTTCGATTAACAATTTAAAGTTGAGGTGTTCACCTTAGGCCCTTTCAGCAGAAAATTATTTAGTTTACCACTTCTTCCCTCAGTCTAATGTTCCACATTACCATTTATTTTGTTACGGTTAAACAGAGAGTTACTATTATTAGTAATAGTTATAATCCACACAAGGAGGTAAAATGCTCTAAATTTTGTTTCTCCCACTCTTTTATGTAAAATATCATCATATTTCAGAATATTACTCCACTCTTTATTATTTCTTCAATTCTCTATAAATAAATAAATGAATAAATAAATAAGTAAATAAATAAATAAATAAATAGACTCTCCTTAATTTCCCAGAATTTTAAGAAGAGTATTCTAGCTTTAGAGTAGCCGTTGGAGAAATGACCAAGAATAAGGCTCCAAGTATTTTGATAATCATATAAAATATCAACATTCATATAAATAAAGGGGGGAAGTTCAACAATCATTTTTGCTGATCGACGTATTAATTAGCCGATAGATTCTAGCAACCGGTTTTTAAAAATAACGCTAAATAGCCAGCAATAACGCATTACCTCCATGAGATCAAAAAGAATTCTTACAACTGCAGTCACTGTCAAACGTTATTCGGAGTCGAAATTATGCCCCACCAAAGCCGTATACTTCGAGAACTCTGATTTCGAAATCTCTGCTGGGACAAAGGGGCGGATTGTTGAATGTCGAACAATGGTCTGTTTTCCCAAACCTAATGTTTTCGTCCATCCAAATGGCTTGTCCATCCCTGGAAACAGAGGCACCATTCGGTTAAATTTTATTATTTTCTGAGACAATGATCTGAAGCTGGAGACCTTAAAAGATGAGAGGGAAGGGAAACTAGAGGAGTTTTAGATGCGCTGAAGAAGTTCACTGTGGTGAAACTCCAAGATCTGAGAATTTTTGGAGGATTTAAGGTTAAGTGTGTTTTGAGTTTTCAAATTAATTTTGTTGCCAAGAGTACGAAAAATTGCCCAAAAGTCAACCCAACATTTACCTTAGGAAGATTACAATATACCAACTGGTTATGTTTGTCCAGGCTCATGCGAAAACGTCCGATGTCCAAAATATTTTTATTGAGAAGACAAAAATAAAAAAAATTAGTTAATTAAATTAGAATTAGAATTAAAGAAAACTGCCAAGACAAGGAAAATAGGAGCAAGAAGCCGAGGAACAAGTCTGATCAGGACTTATATGCTCACGAAGTCAAACATAAAAAAATGGACTACGGACTTTTTTACATGAGCTTGTTCAATTAGAGGTTGATCACCCTCTTATCTTCACTCTCTACAAACAGGAACTCTAGAATGAATAATGTGGGGGGGGGGGGGTTGCTTAAAAAACAAAAATGTTTGCTTACCCTCCTCCAATCGTTATCATCTTCTGATCAGCTGCCATGAACAACTCGTTAGAATGATTCACACTATCGTGCTCAATCCCTACCCACGGATACTTCGCACGCTCCGGGTAAAGACTGAATAAAAAGGTTTCACCAGTGCCGAAATAAGTTATTCTGTTGCCTCTTTCGTCCTTCTTGTTCCTTTCCCACCATTTTGATGAACAATAAGCACCAAAAACCTGTACAAAAATGACAAAAGTGAAAAGAAATGCAATGAACTCAATTAAAATTGCAAATTTGAAGCGTGAAATTGGGGCTCTTGCTTATCTTTCATAGGCGTAGCGTGTATGAGTCTTTGGGATGGCTGAGCCTCCCACTTTTTTTTCAAGTCCCAAAGGCCCCCCCACTTTCTATTTCTGTTTGAAAAACAGCAGCAGCAACAGTGGCTTGAATTTAAATACGAATGAACAAAACCGAATATTTAAGGTGATTCTTCAACTTTTAGTGCCGACTTCTGCCACCAGATTGCTACCGTTCGATTAATGTCAAATTACAGGCCGAGAGCAATTTATATTAGAGAAAACAGAGTGTCAATTACTTGAAAATTATCAGAAGAACGTAACTGGCAGAATATCTCGTCAATAACTTCAAAAATAAGGCAGAAAGTACCAAAAAATGGAATATTGCAAATCGATTCTTGTATCAAAATGTGATAGTTCATTTTATGGTACTTTCAGCCTTACTTTTGAAGTTATTGACGAGATATTTTACAGACATTCTTCAGATGATTATCCGGCAACTGACACTCGGTTTTCTCAACTGTAAATTACTTCCGGCCTATAATTTGACATTAATCGAACAGTAGCGCTCTGGTGGCAGATATCCGCACTAAATGCTGAAAAATCACCTTAAGAATTGAAAAGTAGAAAATAGGAAAATAAAAATAATCTAACGGTAGCGCTCTGGTGGCAGAAATCCGCACTTGAAAAGTAGAAAATAGGCAAATAAAAAAAATGAATTGCTACTCACTTCATTATTGCAAGTTTTAATCATCAGAAGTGTCGGCTCGTGTTCCTCGACACGAACGTAGAATGTCGTAAGACTGCAACCGTGTTCTTCAGTCGTGTACAACAGGATCGGTTGATACATCGTTATTCGTACGGGGAGCCAGGACCATAGTGTAATTAGCTGTAATCATTACATTCAAAGAAGGGGATCGTTAGAGGTTAGAATAAAATTGATGATTGATAGAAAAATAAATAAGTCTTCTGAATGATATTAATCATATATTTTTTTAATGGTGGATTGCATTTTGCATGTATCAAATATCATCGATAACCAAAAAAGATAGCACCGACGTTCTAACTTTTTTCGGAACATTAAAAACCCAAACTAAATACAATACAGGATGTTCCGGCGAGGGTAAAATTTTGTTACCTCTTCAAAAAGGAAAACTGAGTAAGAAAAGATGAAAAGAAAATTAGAGTTTGTTTCAGAAGCGTAGATGCACCTAGACCAATACTCTTTGGCAAATTTTCAATTTTCATTCCTTCAAATCAAAACAATACTTGCCAGGGACTTTGACAATTGATTAAATGGAGGGGGGGGGGCATTCTAGAATTCTCCGAAGTATTGCACCAGTGCAGAAAAGCTTTTGGTACCCTGTGTTGTAGAGTAACTATATACTTTGGAAATGATCACTATTCATAATCTTTTCTGCACCGGTGCAATACTCCAGAGAATTCTAAAGAATCCTCCAAAGCGTTTCTCTATGAAAAGCAAACGCTCAATATGCATTCTCAATCCTTTATAATAAGTACGATGACTTTCAAAAGAAAGTACCGTGGTCAAAACTTTTAATCTTTTAAATCTTGGTAATCTTTGAACAATTTACAGACGCTCAAGTGTTTAATGACTAAGCAGAGTGCTCCTTTTGGAGTATGTCACGAAAAATTGAAAAGTCTATTGAAAAACGGAATAATTGAACCATAAGATTGTCAATCAGAGTACTTCTGTTTGAAAGACACGGTACATAATATGAGAAACAACATTGATAAAGTCCAAAGATTATCCATCTATGTGCTGCCAACTTCTAAAACGACCTCAAAGAACCTTCCTTTCTTTAAAAAGTGACGAATTTGAAAGGCAATCACTCGATGAAAAAAAATTGAAAGAACAATTAAATGATTAAACGTAAGTTTAAACAGGTTCAAATAATTTTGAATCGGACCATTCATCACTCCGAAATTGGAAAATAATGAAATTTTTAATCAAAAGGGCAACGTAAAGACCAAAAACAAAGAAAGATATCCAAGTACATATTCAGGATTGGTCAAGGGATCAATTTTTAAATTTTAATCGTCTCCGATAACAACTTATACGATAATGTGCAAATAGACACACCGACATAACCTTAAAGTTACACATAAATATTTAGAATGGCACTGGCGAAGAGAAAAAGAAGCCAAACTTTCCTTCGGACTGGTGCAGCATTCACAATCAATTTGATGAAGCCAGAGGCAGATCCAAAAACTTGTCTCTTTGTCTCTCTTTACCCATTTGAACACATGTGTTAGAGAGAGACAGAGATATGGGCCTAAGTCAAGTGACTATCCCTACCATTATCCTTTTCTAACACATGCGCTCTAATAGACAGAGAGAGAGAGAGAGAGAGAGGGAGAGAGAGAGAGAGAGGGAGAGAGAGAGAGCAAGAGCAAGAGAGAGAGAGAGAGAGGGAGAGGGAGAGAGAGAGAGAGAGGAGAGAGAGAGAGGGAGAGGGAGAGAGGGAGAGAGAGAGAGAGAGAGAGAGAGAGAGAGAGAGAGAGAGAGAGAAGAGAAAGTTTGTGGATCTGCTTCTGTATCAAGTATCTTTTAAGGCAAATTATTTTTGGTGACCAGTCTTTTTACGTTATTCATTGTGCTTCATACAGTTGCAGCAGCTTTAACAGGCGTGTCTTTTATTTTTTTTTTTTTAAGCAATGTATTATACTTCATTTTGCTTTAAATAATTTTAAAATCTTAATCAGGCATGTTTTTTCAGTTAACCATTGTTTCATTTATCTTCATACACAGATAATTTCACCAGAACAGGACTTTTTGCTACGGGTTTATCAATTTATTTAAGGTGATTCCAGGAGAAACTTTTCCAGATTTCAATCCGATGGATAGCGCGACTGGTTGCTTCTGGGAAAAGTCATGTTTTTGGCATTTCAATAAAAACCAAAGAAAAAACAGCAAAATCCAATTAAGTCAGCACCTGCAAAATTTTTTTAAAGATATTTTAAGCCCAAGACAAGCAACCAATTGGTTAAGCATTACAGCCGTGAATGATGAAATTCGTTTCGCCATAAGCTTAGCAAGTGCGAGAGAGTACAAGTGATAATATGTCTATCTGCCTCACTCACACTCATTGAGGCTTACGGGCATTTTGCCTCGAAATTTTTGGATCTATTTTTGAGTGCTTCAGATTGAAACTTTCAGGGTATCTTCCTGAGTTGTGCTCACAGATGCTGACGTTTCTCAAATTTGAGCTTTTGGCATAAATTCATCAATTTCAGCTAAAAATGTTGAATTTTTGAGCAGCAACAGTGGCACTATCCTTGGGATTGAAATCTAGACAAGCTTCGCCTGGAATCACCTTGAAGATGAAGAACAACAGCAGTGTTGCCACTTGAAGCAGAAATTATCCAAATTTTACATCAAGTTAAATTAGAAATTTGGATAGTTTCTGATAAAAATGGCAACACTGAACAACAGAAAATATTAATAAAGCAAGGTGCAATTGGTGATTGGTCCCTAAGAAAAATTTGCCTTTTGTGCACTTCAATTGAATAACTTCAAAACTTAGATGCTGCTTGTTTACATTTAAAAATCATCTCTTCTGCCTATATAGTCAAGAAGTACAGGAAATGATGCAAAATGAAAATTTTCAATTAGATGCAGGCAACAGCGTGACTGAAATTTCAGACATTTGGATGATTTCAAGTATTATTTTCATCTGAAGAGAATGCAATTAAACGAGGGAAACACATGCTACAGCCCGAGGTCAAAATAATAAAATAAACATTACATCTGAGATTGTAAATAAAAACAGGAGTGAATTTGAGGGACGCGAATGAAATTACATTCGACAAACATACATGCACACATTCAGACATTGACAACAAACATTGCAGTCATTACAAATTATAAGTTATTGCATTGGTACATGAAACAGAAAAGGAAAATAAGGGCAAATTACAAATAATCCTCCGAAATATTTATGATTGAAGAATAAAATTTGAACTTTACTGAAAAAAAAAAAAAAAACGAATAAGAAAATAAAGGAAAAACAATAAAGGGTGTCCCAGAAGTACCAAGTACGAAAATCAAAGAATTAAAAGTCTGATGTTTTTTTTTTTTACGTGAGCACAACTTGGAACACCAAAAATATGACTATAAACGTTACTATTGTCGTCTAACTGAAAATGAGACTGATAACGCTCATTATTTGACCACACCAATGTCTGATCACAACACAGGAGCAGTGTTTGCTGGTGAGTTAAAAAATTCACATGATTGTGCGCAATTAATGTGTTTTTCATCAAATTTCATTTTGTTTTCCCGCAAAATTTTTGCTATCAAAGTGGAAAACTTTAATTCACAACTGCTTAATCTGTTCTCATTTAGATAGCAAAAGTTTAGAGGGAAAAATAAAAATAAAATAAAACTTGCTGAAAAACTGTGTTGAGTGCGTACAATCATGTGAATTTCGTGACCCACAGGCGCAAACTGCCCAGGTGGTGTGATCAGACGTCGGTGCGATCAAATAATGAGCGTTATCAGTCTCATTTTCAGTTAGACGACAATAGTAATGTTTATAGTGGTATTTTTGGTGTTGCCAAGTTGTGCTCTGAGAAAGAAAGCGCCCGGCATTTTAATCCTTTCATTTTCGCAATGAGGAATGAGGAAATATACACTAAAAACCTGTAGGGAGTCTACTTTTTTCTTTTCAATGACTTTGTTGACTAATATGCTCTTATCTTGAACTCGATTAAAAGAAAATGAATTGATCTTTCAAACATGACCAAGAACAGATCGCTAACTTTTTTACTTTTGCAGTTACAGCATCTTTTGAGACACCCTTCGTAGATACGGGAGTTCACTAAATAGCTAAAAGGAATTGGGTAGGTGAAAATTAAGGGAATGAGTAAAAATTCTAACAGCTTTGAATAAATTAATTGATAGCCAAAAAATTTAAAAAAAAAAAAAAAATTATAACTGCACTAGGTTCTCTTTTATTTTATTTAAAGCTCTGATTCACGACAATGTATTGAAGCCAATACTTGATTCAGCAAACTTAAAAAAATTTGATGGAAAAAAGTTTTGGAACTAGACCGCCTACAAATACCAAAAAGAATGAGGATAAATAACGGAACAAGTTTGTGAATTCAACAAAAGACAATCCAACCAGTGAGACAAAAAAACATGGAAAATGAATGAAATATTTGATGATTAAATGGAATGGAGTAATTAAAATAATAAAAAAAGGAGAGAAAGGTTGGATCATCAATAAAAATTGACAAGATAACAACAGGTTAAATGAAACTGTGTCTACTACCTACTTCTTTGATCAAACTTGAGCTCATTTATCAGTGGCGTCAGATTAAATCTTCTCTATCTCTCTCTTTTTCTCTCTCTCTCTGTCTTTCTGGGCCATTTCCAGGTTATTTTTAGGTCTTCCTGGTCGCTGATAACCAGTGGTGGTTGGTGCAATAAGGCAACAACGGATTATCTTCATTTAAACCTATGCAAAATAATGTGGCTGTTGCACACTTTGGCTATAAGCGATTTAATAGCAAATTTTGTTGCAAACATCTCCAAAAATAACGATGGCAGTACTAAAAACTTCCGATATCCACTCCTAAACACAATGAACACTTTTACTTCCGCGAGTGTAATGGTGGCTGAGGGCAGTAATAATGGGAGATTTCTATCTTAATTTCGTCACTCTCTCTATGCTGACAAGGATGATTCGCAGAGTAATTAGTCATCAGAGTAAAGATCCACATCCCACTTAGTGACACCGCTGTCAAATGAAAGTCATCTCTTATCGGTCACTTCTTGATGGAGTTACAGTATTGTTAGATCGGAATCTCCCATAATTACTGCCCTCCACTATCATTACGCTCCCACTAATAAAAGCGTTCATTGAGTTTAGGAGTGGATTTCGGAAGTTTTTAGTGCTGCCATCATTAATTTTGGAGGTTTTTATACCTAAATTGCCTGTTAAATCGCTTATATAACAAAAGTGTGCAACAGCCTCATTGATCTTCCAGTGACTGAATCTCTGAGAAATCGATACTTTTGCATAAAATCAAACGGGAAAAATCATGGTTGCAAAATAGCACAAGCCGCCACTGCTGGTCAGTGGTCACCCCGCAACAAATTACTTCATCTATGTTCCTAAAAGACGAGATACAACAATCCATCCAAATAAAAAAATAGTAAAAAAAAAACGATTACCTAAATTAAGAACCAATTGAAATGCAACGCAGGCTTGGTGACCACTGATGGCATAGCATGCAATCTGAAAAAGTTGTAACTTGACTCATGCAAGAGGTCAAATTCGAGAGTGTTCACTGTACACCCAAAAGTTCAAATTAGTTTCACCCAAAGTTCAAAAGTTCATGGGTTTGAATGGACAAGTTGCAACATTTCCAGAAATGACACTCTATACCACTAAAGACCATGATACGAGGGCCGTTCGGAAAGTAAAGAGAATGCTCGGTTTCTAGGATTTCTATTGGCCCTGGAAAAAAGACAAATACATTTCGTAGCAAACATTCCCTAAAATTCAAAGGTCCCTAAAATTCATTTCAATTGAAAAAGTATTAAAAATTAACTGAGTTATCGAACTTTTCCCGCGTTCATGTTAAAAATTCCCGCCAACTCCGCTACCCATTTGAATCTCAAGCGAAAAAAGTAGAGGATCGCAGTATTCAGGTGTTATACACAGAAAAAAAAGAATGGTATACCATCTGTATAGCCGTGATTGGAGCCAGCTATGCAGGCTGATTTTTCAGCTATACAGATGGTAGATTCTATCAGTCTTTTTTTTTCCATGTATGAAAAAGGTAAGACTTTTTTAATGCTCGAGCTCGTCCGCATCCTAATCAGTGCCTCTATTCTGTATCTTGTCAGTCGACGACAACAACAATCAATTTTTCCTCAATACTCATGCCAGTGGAGCTTCCATGTTTTCAGTTATACGTGGAAACCATGTTGATTCTCAATCCATTAGCTTGTGAAGTTCCTTCAGTTAATTGAGTTTTTTTTTTTTTTGGTTTTTGATTTTTTTTTTTTTTTTGCAAAAAAGGCCAAGCAGCGGGAAAGTTATCGTTAAATTTGATGTAAGTCCTAAAAAAGTCTACTGTCATTTTCGTCTCATTAAGTAGGTTCTTTTTGAAACTAGCACACAATGTTTGGTTTCTTTTTACGACTTTTTTTTTTTAGAGAAAAGTCGACGGAGGTGGCAGGAAAAGTTTGATAACTCAGGCAATTTTCAATATTTTTTCAATCGGTTTGAACCATTGAATTTCAGAGAATTTTTGCTACAAAGTGGTGTAATTGCCTTTTTTCAAGGACTAATACAACTCCTAGAAACCAAAGGTTCTTTCTTTTGAACAGCCCTCATACCACTCACTTCAAAAGTTTCTTTGTAATAGACTAAAACTACAACAGCTTCAACAGGAGAATATATATAGATCTATAAAATCAGGAATAAATAATAAAATACAATAAAAAATAAAGTGATTCTATCGGCGGACAATAAAATTACGCAATTCTATCGAGCAGTAAATCAATATCACTTAAAAATACTTTTTTGAGTAATCTTTTTGTCCTCTGGTGGATTTATTGTTGAATTTAAGGGAATTACCAAATTCAAAGTGATTCTATCGGTAGACGAAAAGAAAACGCAAATCTGTCAAGCAATATAGCTACATCAATTAAAAATACTCGTTTGTGTATTCTTTTTGTCTTCTGGTGGAAGCTCTCTTGAATACAAGGGGATTCCCAAAGTCAACAGTGATCCTACAAATAAACAAAAAGATTACGCAAATCTATCAAGCAGTATAAGTACCTTTACATAGGCGGTCCAAAGAGCAATTGGACTCGACAACTATCAACAAGCTATAGCGATAGAGAGGATTTGTGGGGCGTTCTCTCTCTCTCTCTCTCTCTCTCTCTCTCTCTCTCTCTCTCTTCTCTCTCTCTCTCTTCACAAAGGTAGCCATGATGGAAATCTCTTGTGGACATTTTTCACACAGGCTCGGTTTGTTTGCCTCATTTTTTTAACCTTTGGATTTTAGAGTTTTAAATGGGTTACAAACTTTGACTGTTTCTTTGGGAAGGATTTGCACGGTAAAGAAACTGACACACTATGGTAAAAAAGCTTAACTTTCTTACCTAGATAAGTGTATTAAAATTTTGTGTCCAGATAGCCACTCTTAAACACTTGCACTTTTGTTTAAAGCAAATTTCCACAGGATTAATTACAACTTTCGATTTAAGGTTAAAAAAAGTGAGGCAAACAAACCAGATTCAGATCCCCCATGCTGTCCTACTTTGAGATAGGACTTGTAACATGTATCCGCCTCTCTTTCGCTATAGCTCGTTGACAACTGGACAGCATGAATGTAAACATCACCTGCTTACCGCTCCCGACCAATCAGGTTGCGTGGTTGGGGGTTTGAGGCTGATGTTTTCATAAAAGCTGTAGAACTGCCAAGTCCAATTATTTCTGGGACAAGCTACAACTTAAAAATACTCTTGAGTGTAATTTTCTTGTCCATCAGCAGATTCATCATTAGATTTAGGGGAGGCTTACTTGTTCAAGTCTAAAATAATGACATCTTCAGCCGGAGTATAAGAATAGATTTATGAAATCAGGAATAAATAATAATAAAATACGATTAAAAAACATTCAACTGAACGGAGGGAGATGTGAGGGCGCACATTCTACGGTGGGAGGAAGAAGGAAGGAACTTACGTCCTGCTGGTCAACAATGAGGGAGTTGACATTATTGACAGGGTAACTGCCCATTGAAGAAACACGAGGACTTGGCGAGCGCTCCCCCTGCACGCAGCAATACCAACAAAACACAACCCTTTTTATCCCACGAATCACAAACACAAGTTTAAACATAGATAAAAGAATCAATCAATCAGTTGATTTTCGGAGGAAATCATTTCAAGTAAAATTGTGTACCAGTAACAAGAATTAGAAAGCAATCTGACACACATTTAGTAAGTTCTGACAGGGCTGCCGTTTTGCGTATAATCAATGCTATTTTTCTATTCCCCGATGATTCCACCGGTTCAGTTCAGTGTATGACTGCAATGAACTAAAATACTCGCATCTGTAATTTTTATTTAATCGGTAGAGTTGTTGATGACTTCAAAAACTTGTGGATATTTTAACTGAGTAACAGAGTTTCCACCGATTGAGGAAAGATTACAGATTAGAGTATTTTCGCGCATTACAGTCATACAAAGAACTGAACAGTGTAATCTTTTTTCAACTGGAGGAATCATCGGTGAATAGAAATATAGCATTGATTATACGCAAAATGGCAGCTCTGAGTTCTGATGCAAAAGAGCAGGCAAAATGGGGGCTGTTGCACACTTTTGCTGTAAGCGGTTGAAAGAATGATTCAGATGTAAAAACCTGCAAAAATGACAATGGCAGCACTAAAAACTCACAAAATCCACTCCTAAATGCATAAAATGCTTTCAAATGCGCAAGCGTAATGGACTCACATCAAATAATACTTAAACTCTATCAAGAAATTAAGAGACTCTTAATTAATTAAGAGACGACTTTCTTTGACACCGGTGTCACCAGGTATCACAGTACTATTAATTAGATGCAGATCCCTACTCTCGTGCTTAATTACTTGGTGAATCTTCCTTGTCAGAATAGAGAGAGTGACGAAATTAAGAAAGCAGTCTCCCATTGTTAGTGCCTATTGCAGCCATTATGCTCACACATTTAAAAGCATTTTATGAGTTTAAAAAAGGATTTTGCGAGTTTTCAGTACTACCATAGTTACTTTTGTTGGTTTTTACATCTGAATCAACCCTTAAATTGCTTACAGCAGAAATGTGCAAACAGCCCCATTGGTCCACAGCAACTATTCGGAGGGGAAAAAATGCAAATTTTTAAAATTTTAAAAAAGTGTGACTATTAAATACTGTCTGTTTGAAAGTGGTGTTAATTGGACCTACTAATGGGGCAGTTGCGGAGTCTAAAATGTTGTGTTTTTTATAAAGAAAATTAAAGCACTGGATGAGCTGAGAACAAAGATAGGTACCTCAGGTTTTTAATTAAGTACCATTGTTTCCACACATGATATTTTGGCCCAAAATATATTGTTTTAGATGGGAATTCTGCGCAGTGATGTCACTACGCACACAATTTTTTACAACTTTACACGGTGTGTATCTCCAAAACCGAGACACTTTGGAAAAAACCAAAGGCACCATTGTTCTCAGCTCATCAAGCTCAATCATTTTTTAAATAAAAAACACAAAATTTCAGACCTTGCAACTGCCCCATTAGAAAAAAAAAAAACAGGGAACAAACAGTGGTTTTTCAGGCTAATCCTCCTTTAAAAATTTTTATTTCTATCAGGAATTTTTTTTTTTAATAATTAAGAGCTCTTCAGAGAATTGCTTTAATGCGTGTTACTGACACTCAATCCTAGTTTAATTCTCCAAGGTTGAATGTAAAATAAAGAGTGAAATGTGAGCACAATTAAGGAAGACCTGAAAACTCAAAAAACCTATAGGTTGGAAAAATATGCATATTACACACATTGAAATGACAAAAGAACAACATAAAAAGAGAGCAACAATCAAAGATGCGGTTATAAATTGTTTAGAAAGATGAGGGGAAATATCTAGACAACCTACAAAAAATCCTGCACATGATAGCGTAAAAACCAGCAGAAATGACACTTAACACACAAAAAATCAAAGAATTTACTTTGAGACTCACAATATGATTTTAACGTTAAGGAAGTAATGGTGAAGCTACACACGTACCACGGGAGATTCCTATATAATTTGAGACTTTTCTCTGGGTGTTTCTATAGAGAGTGAGAGACAAATTAGGTAGGAATCTCCTATGATATCTGCATAGCTCAGCCATCTTTGCTCTTAGATGGCGGAGCTGCCCAGGTGTCATGGGGGATTCCTGTCTAATTTATCACTCTCTCTATGGAAACACAGAGGAAAGCCTTAAATTAGATAGGAATCTCCCATGGTACCTGCGTGGCTTCACCATTACTTCCTTAAATTCTCCCACGATACTGGCGCAGCTCTGCCATTACGCCTTACTCTTAAAAGTTTAAAGTCATTTTTTGTGAGTCTCTGAGAGAACTTTGTAATTTTTTAAAGTGCTCATTGTAATTTTTGCTGGATTTTACTCATGAATAAAGTATTCAATTACTTATAGCAGAAGTTAGCAAACCCTACGGTGCAGACAAATCTTTATCTGGCCCATGTGATTCCAAACGGATCACGAGAATATCGATTGATATACGGTTAGATTTCTTTTGATTCACTGTGAAAATTTAGATTTTTAAGATCTTACGAAGAATCTTGAGAATTATTTTTTTTATGGCCTAGATTCCAACAAGCTATATGTTTATGTAGACTGGCAGTCTAATGGAAACCCTGCTTAACCACAATGAAGGATTTTAAAGTTAGGTTGAGCATGTTTCAATCCAGTGTGCTTTTGCACCAAAATACGCGGGAATAAATGGAAGAAAGACAACTAAACGCCGACATTGCCGACACCAAACGCCCATATGGTCACACTTTGAGATAGGACTAATAAGATCTATCGCTACAGCTCGTCCGGGATGTGTATCTCAAAATCAAAAGTTTCAATGCGTGAAGGTGGTTATTCTAGTTTTGGGGAAAATTTCTCCACCCTCAGACCCTCTCCATGACAACCTTCCCACAGTCAGGAAATTAATCATAAAAATTAAAGAACAATTGAATACCAGGTATAAAAATTGGAATCTTGCAAAGAACCTAAACAAAAAAATCCCCCGTTTCAAATAAAATGAGAGGGTAGAAGTTTCCAGACTTGGAATGACTTTGATACAATAAGAGACACAGCAACGGTAGCAATTGTCAAACATTTAAAGCACAAATTCATCAGCGAGCGATTACGAACGAACAGATGATAATCGGATCGAATTGATCAATTAGTTTATTTCAGGTCTGAAAGTATCATTAATTATTTTCTCGGGGAGAGGTGCAAATTTCAATTTTGACTGTGGCTCCGTCTCCAAATCCCTGACCTTGAGTACCCATAATGTTAGTACTGGATGACTTTCTACTCGATACAATTACAATTTGCATGTTCGTAAGCACCACAATGGGAAATGATTGACACAATTCAATTGAAATTGTTAGGTATTTTGCGTATTTTTAAAATCACGCTAAGGATGGTTGACGGTTGACGCACAATGTAAAAAAGGTCATCATGATAGCAATCAAAGCTGATGGTGACAGGCACAAAACAGAAAAAAAGAAAAGAATCTCAAAAATTGCACAATGAGGAATGGAAAATTCAGCATTTGAAAGCATACATTCACACGAATTAGAATATGTTGACAGCAAAAAATTCAACACACTCTTCGGTTAAATAGAAAACGCTCAAACGCTCAACGTTAAAAAAAAAAACTCAAATTGAAAAATTTGAAACTATACATAATCTTACATCTTTGTCCATTTTCACACCTCTTTTCCTTCCAATCTTGAAAAAGAAGAGAAAAAAAATACGTGAATATAAAAGAGAAGGGAAGTTCTGAAGACTTGAAATTACTGAGTACCAATGTGAAGAAAATTGGTCAACAGAGATGTAAAACATACCTTATAAAAAATAAAAATGAAAAAATTGGGGAGGAGGATATAAACATGTTTCTTAAGGGTTCTAGAATTCAATCATCTACTGTATCCGTGCAAAAAAGATTACATTATCCCGTGATGTAGTATATCTATATATATTGAAAAGTGCTGCTATTCATAATCTTTTCTACATCGAGACAATGAAGGGATGAATTCTAGAACGGTACCAAGGTGATTCCAGGCAAAACTATTCTAGATTTCCATCTGATGGATAGGACCACTAGTCGCTTTCAGGAAAAGTCATGTGTTTGGCATTTTAAATTGTAAACAAAGGAAAAACGCAAAATCCAAGAACATTAGCACCTGCGTAATTTTTTATGGGTTTTTTGAGCCCAAAATAAGCAACACTGGTTGAGATTTAAAGCCTGAAATTGATTCCGCCATAAGCTTAGTGAATGAGAGTGAGTTATATACTATGTCTATCTGCCTCACTCACATTTATTGAGGCTTACGGGAATTTTCGCACTTCATAATTTCTGGCTTTATTTTGGAGTGTTTCAGCTTAAAACTTAGAGGATATCTACCTGAGGTATGTTTGCAGGCGCTTACGCTTCTCAAAGGACGTGGCACAATCCTTATGGGAAATGGCCTACGGTCAAACTTAATAAATGTGGCATCATTTTTTTCGTCTCGTCGTCCTGATCAAAAAGTCTCAAGGGCCCAAAAAATTATCATCGCCCGTTTTCGAGATAATCGAACTTAAAGTTTGAACAAATCTCGGCACTCAGGGACGAATTCGCTCGGTATTTGAGCGTGCGTCTTACCCTGGAAGCGGCTTACGGCAAACTGGCGATGGCTGCCGCCCCTTTTGCTCACACTCTGTCCGGAGAGCGTGTTGAAGCGTTTGGAGTGGGAGAAAAAGGGGCATCACCTCCGGACGGAGTGTGAGCAAAAGGAGCGGCAGCCATTGCCAGTTTGCGGCAAGCCGCTTCCAGGGTAGGACGCACGCTCAATTGCCGAGCGAATTCGTCCTTGAGTGCCGAGATTTGCTCAAACTTTAAGCTCGATTATCTCGAAAACGGGCGATGATAATTTTTTGGGCCCGTGAGACTTTTTGATCAGGACGACGAGACGAAAAAAATGATGCCACATTTATTAAGTTTGACCGTAGGCCATTTCCCATAAGGATTGTGCCACGTCCTTTGTACTTTTGGCATAAATTAATCAATTTTAGCCAAAAACTGTTGACTTTTTGAGTAGCAACGGTGGCACTGTCCATCAGACAGACATCTGGAAACACTTTGCATGGAATCACCTAAAAGATGAATTTTCAGCATTTAGTGCCAATTTTGGCCACTAGAGTGCTGCCGCTCAAGGAAAGTCAAATTGTCGGTAACTATCTAGACTTCTTTGTCAGTAATTAATACAATATTTTGAGGATACCGAAGAGTTAGATACCTACATACTATGTAACTATCCTGAAAGGACCTCGCTTAAACATTTCGTCAAACATCGTTAAGATTCTTAAAATGAGTAACCAATTTTTCACCATCCTTAGACTTAAATACCTCTGAAACTTATACAATTTTGTTCGGCACATGACAAATTTGAATCAGAATGATGAAGAGAACAACGAATTTAAAGCTCATCAATAATTCATCATAAGCCAGTTGCTGCACACAATAAGAGAGGTCTTTTGTCTTCGTTTTTAATAAAGTTTTGAATAGATTTTCTCCCTTTCATAGTTCAAGGTTGTTGTGGTGACTAATAGATGGAAGGAAAGGACAAAGGCAACTAGTTTTCCGGTTTCAAGGTCTCAAGGTCAGGATTTCTCAGCACAATCACTCGATACCTAAGTTTTAGAAACCTAGAAACCTTCAGCTAAACTCATTTACCACACTTCATACAGCATTGTGGCGCCACCTAGTAGAAATTCTGACGAAAGCACTCATTACTTGCAAAGTTGGGGAAACAAGGTAGTAGTCGAGTCCCGCGAGACTCAGTTTTCAAGATTTGTAAATTTGTTTAATTGTAATCAAACGGTAATTGGAGATTAATAAAAACATGTGGTCATCGTTGAATCTGATTTGATTACCATTAAAATACAATGGGGCAGTTGCAGGGTCTGAAAAGTTGTGTTTTTTTTATAAAGGAAATGAAAGTAATTGATGAGCTGAGAAAGATGCCTTCGGTTTCTAATTAAGTTCCATGGTTCCAAAGATGAGATTTTAGATAGATAGATAGATAGATTGATAGCTAGAAGGTCTACCGCCTCAGCTGCTGGTAAAGCTCTTATGCAGGTGTTCCACCGCAAACAATAGACTTAAATCAGGGAAAGAAGGGTAAAAAGATGGGAGAGAGCGCGTTGGGCCTAGCCGTATGCCAAATACCCTGCGTAAGGAAGGACTACTTGCAAACAGCATGGATAGTGGCGACGGTTGCAGTGAATAATAATTTTTTTTTCTTTTTTCCTCCTCTGTAAAATAGGTGATTTCTTTACATCCCTTTTGGTCCATTGGCTGTTCCTGGTCAAAACACATTGTTTCAAATGGGAATTCCGCGTAGTAATGTCACTACACTCACAATTTTTTACAATTTAACACGTTTGTATCTCCAAAACCGGGACACTTAGGAAAAAACCAAAGGCACCGTTGTTCTCAGCTCAAGTACTATAATTTTCTTTATAAAAAAAACACACAGTTTCAGACCCTTGCAGCAACTGCCCCATTCAAAAATTTACGAATCCCAAATACTGGGACCCATGGGACTATAACACTATCCCTGTTTGCCCAACTCCGGATACGTTTAATGTTATTTATTTGGGGAACTACTTGGTTTGTAAATCTAATGCTGAGTAAAAAAGAGATTCACGTAACAAGCTTTACATTTATCTTGAGTGACAGTCTGATCCTTATCTGACTAAGTATCCGTTGTTGCCACATTGCACAAGCTACCAAAACTCTAGATAAATGTGTGTCAAATCTATTCGCCTCTTCTTATCTCAAAGATAAGTTAGACTTGTCATGTGAGGTAAATCGGTTAAGTAAGCTTTAAAATTTTAAAACCATGGAGTCTACTACATTCTAAGAATTCAAACGCTGGAATAATACCAATGTTAAACCAAAATACATAGTTAATATAATTTAGACATCACAAGTTTTCCTACGTAGACAAAAACGAACATAGAGTTTATTTAATTTCTTCCCAAAGCTCATATCCATAAAACGCAGTATGCTCTCAAAAATCGACATCGCTATGGACGCCAATCGGTAGGATTCTGAAAAACCCTCAAATACCAAGGAAAATATTGAATTTCTGACTTTAAGTAACTTATAAAACTGTAATGTTTAATGAAAATATGGCAATAATGATGATATAAATTTGTGTTCTCAGATTTGCGGTGGAACCAATCCGTGAAAACATTAAAGCAGTGTTCAAGTTTGAGTTGTTCCATGGTTCCAATTATCAACAGACTCTATCATCTGCTGATAATCTTGAAACCACGGGCTCTTGTTAACTTTTGCTGTAAGCAATTGAATACATAATTCTTGAGTAATAACCATCAAAAATTACAAAATTCACTCAGAGACTCACACAATGTCTTTAAAGTTAAAGCTAAGAAGGTACCTTGGGAGATTCCTGTCTAATCTGAAACTTTTCTCTGAGTGATTCTTTAAAGAGAGTGTCAAATGAGACAGGAATCCTCCATGGCAACTGCCATCTAAGAGCAAAGATGGCGGAGCTATACAGGTATCATGAGGGATTCCTATCTAATTTGTCACTCACTCTATAGAAACACACAGAGGGAAGCTTGAAATTAGATAGGAATCGCCCATTGGTAACTGCGTAGCTCCACCACTACGCCTTAAACTTTAAGGTCATTTTGTGAGTCTGTGAGTGAATATCAAAAATTTTACTTTCTCACAGCAACTAACAAAGTTAGAAATTGAGAAAGTATTGCAATGGTGCAGATGTCTGTCTGTCTATATCCCAGCATAACTTTTGAACAAATGGTCTACATGCATCCAAATTTTGCAGATAAGTTGCTTTTAACATTTCCTGGCGAGAATTTGTTTGGTTTTTCATTTTTTTTACATTTAAAATTGTAAGCAAGTTGTGGAGGGTAGAAGGTTTCCATTGAAATCAATGGAAAAATGGATAACATGGGTGAAAGTAGGGAAAAATTGGAATATTTCAAATGTAGCTGTTTGAATTTTGATGAAAATTTGCAAAACATTCTGCAACTAGTCCACTAAAAAATTGATCCCTTAAGGGGGATCTGGGGGTCTCCCCCAGAATATTAAAGGAGGGAATAATAAATAAGGGTCTGAGGGTTTTCCCCAGAATATAAGGGGGTCCCTCAGATTAAGTTTCATGTGAGAAAGTGTTTCTTGGGGTGTTCTCTAGAGTTTATTTAATGTGCTCATCTTGATTTTTTCTGGTTTTTATGCTAGGATGAGCTGTTCAATCGTACACAGCAAAAGTTAGTAAGAGCCATATTTCCTACCCCACTGATAGTGAGAGCCAGCTGTACAGCATCATAAGACTCAATCAAAAGGTTCACAATTTGCAAACGGTAACGCGATAAAAATATTGGGAAGGAATCAAAACAAAATTGTAGACATTAAATACTGCATAAGCCTAAGCAACAATGCAAATTTTTATTTGAAATCCTGCCACAACTTTTCTTTTTTTCCTGAAACAGACTGAAAAAAAAAGAGAAACAAAAAAAAAACAAGGACGGACAAAAAAAGAAAATTAGCAAATTTTTGCAGCGAGTAGCAACGGTGGCAAAAAACCAATTTCATTTGGTGTTCTACAGGATTACATCCTGTGGCCACTTTGGATTCAAAAGCTGTCATTCATCATTTATACCATAAAAAATTAATGTTTTAATATAAATGAATAGAAAAAAAAATTAATTAAAAAAAACTGGACATCAGCCAAAAAGAGTATTGTTTCGGTAGAGAAAAAAAAAAGCAGAAAAATTGAAGGCCGTTGTGAAGCTGTTAAAAATGAGCCACAATCACTGAGATAAAACGGCACAACTTTACAGAAATCTCTGACATACCAACGGACTTAAAGTACCAGGACAAGTTTGTAACCGCATCTTAAGACTTCTTGGAGATGAGCCCTACAAGAAAATTTAGACCATCACCAAAAAACATATCACCCAACATAAATACAGAGATTAAAATTAATCACCAATGGGTTGTTAAAATTTAAGCTCCACTTCAACCGAATTTCCATTGATAAAAGAAAATTAGGAATAAATTTACAAAATACGATAAATTGGAAAGCCAATAATCCAGCAACAAATTTTAATTAATAAAAGAATCCCAAATTAGGACTTCGAAATAGGAATGGTTCTAAGTGTACAGTAAAAAATTAATAAAAACTTAAGAATTCCTTGGAAATAGCATGCAAAAGTTTGGGTATGAATTTTTTGTATTTTAAAAACACCAAGACTTTTAAAAAAGAACCATGTTGAAGGCAGAGACAGTATTTAGTAGAGACCACGCACTATCTATTTTGCCTATGTTTGCGCGTGGTGGCAACTTTCTTTTTGGGGTCTCAACAGAACACTGCAAACATGGTCCATACGTTGACTGATGAGAAAAGTTGTTGAGGTTTATGCCTAATGAAACCAAAGTACCGAAATTGCATCAGTCAGTGTATGGATCATGTTGGATGGTGCTCCCTCATGCTCTCTATGTTAATGCCTGTTGAGTTCCAAAAAAAGTCAGCCACCGTGCACGCGGCTAGCGCGAGGTCTCTATTGTCTCTGGTATATATTGCCTCCGGTTGACGGTTTGATTAAATAAAAAATCTTGATTTATTCAGTCAATTTGACACTTTTTATTGAAAAATTCTACTTATGATAGCATTCGTCGATGAATCTGTTGCAAACTTTTGCAACAGCAATTTTAAGAATTGATTCCGAAGTGAATCGACGTGATGATAATTTTGTATGATATTTTTTTGGCAGAGTCCACCGCAGAGTTTTCTGGTAAAATAAGCAGGATCAGAAAATATAGTAAAGTAGAGTGTCTTGGCTAAGACACTCCATCAATTGTTTAAGTTCAAAATCCAACCAAAAGAAAAGCGTTCACCATTAAAACCATTGTTACCAGATTTGAAAAAAATAAGTTTGTACGCTTCTAATTTAACCCATTTACTGCCAGATTACAAAAACAAATCTCCAATCACTCTCTCAAATTAAAGGGGTGGTTACTACATATTCTTAATCTAGGGTGTTAATTTTGCCTGTCTAAAGGGGCTGAACTTTTGCTGTGAGCAAATGAATAGTCTAATCTGATGTAAAAACCAGCGAAAATCACAAAAATTACACCAAGAAAGTTACAAATTTATTAATAAACTCACAAAACCGCTATAACAGCAAGATCACAATGGAGGTCCAACGCAGGTACACCGAAAAAAAGACTGGTAGAACTTACCATCTGCATAGCTGATTTTGGAGTCTGTTATCAAGTACAGTAAATGCATTGTACTTTGTGGTAAATTAAGAAGACCTATTGGTACATTTCACCAAAAGGTACGTTTGCATTTACCATATGATGGTAAAATTTACCATACTTGATAACAGACTCCAAAATCAACTGTGCAGATGGTAAATTCTACCAACCTTTTTTTTTCGTGTATCATGGGAGATTCCTGTCTAATTTGTCACTGTCTCAACGAAAACAAAGTGGTATGTCTCAGTTTAAATAGGAATCTCCCGTGATACCTGCATCTCTTCACCATTAAGCCCGATTCTGAGAGCGAATTTTGTGATTTTTTAGTGTACTCATCGTCATTTCTACTGGTTTTTATTCAAGAATCAACTCTTCAATCCCATGTAGAAAAAGTTTGCAAGAGCCCCATTGAAGGCACTCTACGAAACATTATTTTGCAATAGTCAACAGTCTGGAGTAGCTTCTGGCAAAAAAAAAATTTAAATGTCATGAAGCAGATCTACAGGAACAAAACGAGTACACTCGGGCGTGATATTGAAAGAGATAAATAGGCCACTGATAAATTGATGAGAGGCAAAACAAATTTTTTAGTCAAATCTGGCAACGCAACAATTTAAACTCATAAAGCACAATGTCTCAAAATTTCTCCACCAACTTTTTTTCAAGGAGCAACGGTTTGATTTACTTTCATGAGATCACAATGAGAGATAATGATGATAATGTAAGGCAGTATAGAATCTTTTAGAAACGAGCGGGAAATTCAAAATCCAAGAATCTGATTGGCTCAGATGCTTTTTTAAACGAAATGAATTTCCCGCTTCTCACTAAAACGGTCAATTACTGAAGAAATTAGTTACCTTCGAAGGAGAAAAAAGGTTAGATGAGTATTAAAGGTAATGATAAGCAAAAATCAGGAAATTGAAAACTTCAATCCATTTCGGGATATACTTCCAGCGCCAAAAGGTGGTAATTTAAATAGATATTCAAGTAAATTGACTTTTTTTTTCATCTGATTTATCCTTACAGATAAGAGTAAACTCATGTCATTGGAACCAAAGACATTATATCATACAGACAAAGTGCGTGACAAGATTCTTGAGGCAAACTTGCAGTACTTTGCATGTTCACCAAAAATGTTCAGCAGTCACAAGTTCATTCAACAATTACATCAACAAGGAGATTTGCAATCTTTTTAAGGTAATCTTTGGTGAAAACTGGTGACAACCACACTGATGCCATCATAGGAGTGAATTAAAGTTGCACACTATTTCCAATTTTGTTTGTTATTAGAAGCTGTTCTTGATCGAATATCTTACTTTTGTCAAAATCACGGTCATTAAATTGTGTTTCATCAATCTTTGATCCCAATTTTTCTAAAGTATCAAGTTTGGGTTAAGAGGTTATGTTTGTTTGTTTGTCACCAGTTGAACGTTCCACCCCAATTTCAGACGATAGACTCGCCCGTCTGCCGACTGTAGAACCTGCTATGTTTGCCTCACACAGCCCAATGGCACAGTATAGGATGCACTCCATCTATATGATATAATGTCTTCAATTGGAACTCATTTTTTGGTAATTTTTTTGTTTGTTTTGCCACAGCAATTTCAATCATTGAATCCAGCCGGCCGATCATTTACTTCATCCTTAAACCAATCGTTAAAACTGAGTTTGACTGATTCTATCGGTCGAAATGTGTGACACTTGGTCGTTGCTATGGTAACCATAGTTGAGAGTCCCATTAGTTAAAGATTATTCATGAGTAACCTTTAAAAAACGGACACTATAACGATGGTTACCACAGCAACGGCCAAGTTTTACAAATTTCGACCAATAGAATCACTCATACACAATCTTAACGATCGGTTGAACGATGAAGTAAAAGATCCGCCTGCTGGATAGAAACGGCTGTAATAAAAATATCACAACGGACCTATTTCAAGTACCGACAAATTCAAACTAATCATTTGTTTTTCTTCATTTTAAAAAAAAAAAGTATTCAAAATTAATTTACTTCCGAGTTACCAAAACTAGAGGACGGAAAAAAACATGGATGGAACGAGTACAAATAGCTGCTGTGTGCTTGAGCATAAGATTCCACCAACTAAAGTGACGGAACAAATAAAACACGAAGAAATTGAGAGCACAAAAAATAAAAAACGATAACACAGATCAACGACCAAAAGTTGAGGAAAACCTGGGAACAGTGTCAAGCAAAGAAGAAGATGGAAAATCGATGAAAAACAAAAAAAGATGTAGAAAATCGAACTTGTAATTTACCTCTCTTATTGTCAATGTGCGCGACATCATCTGAATGTTCACTTGTGACTGACTCGTCGGCAGATTTTCACTAGAACGTGATCGCAACAACTGCCTCGAGCCTGTGATGACTGCACGACTCTTCAGAGTCATTTCTGTTTTCACAAAGACTCTTTGAATGTAGGCGGAGCTTAGAGCACGAATCCCGAAAGCAGCTCGCAAAACCTTCCGTGGACTCACCTGGAAAATGAGAAGATGACTTTTAAGATCAATTTTTATTTCTTGAATCATTGAAAAGAACAAAATGTATTGGATTAGAAGCAAATACGAGACAAAAATTAAATCAAACTCATAATAAATAGCCAATCTTGTGATTAAAATGATTCAATTAAAACAAACTCAAAGAGCCATAGGCCTTAAATCAAACTCATAATAAATAGCCAATCTTGTGATTAAAGTGATTAAATTAAAATTTACTCAAAGAGCCATAACTTTTATCCTCTGGACCATCATTAGAGACATTCAATGTTAAACAAATAAATGTGAGTAACTAATGATGATCTAGGATCGAAAGGCCTATGGCCTTTTGAGAAATAAATGTGAGTAACTAATGATGATCTAGGATCGAAAGGCCTATGGCTCTTTGAGTAAATTTGAATTTAATTACAAGATTAGCTTCTTATTATGAATTTTATTTCATTTTATTACTTCTTGTTGTTTCTTGTAATTTTATTTTTGTTTCTAGGAACAGGAAAGATACCTACTAACATATACGATAAGAAAATAAAAAAAGGCTAACAAGAGACGAAGTACAAGGGTCCTTTTGAAATGATTCCAGGGTTGATTACTTTGTACCGTGGACACCACATCGCGCTGCTCAAATAATCAACAGTTTTGGGCTAAAATTGATGAATTTACGCAAAAAGCAAAAATTTCAGGAACGTCAGCACCTACGAACATACTCCAGGAAGATGTCCTGAAAGTTTCAAGCTGAAACACTCAAAAATAAAGCCGGAAATTACGATGTACAAAACTTCCCATAAGCCTCAATGAGTGTGAGTGAGGCAGATAGACATATTACAACTGGGACTCACTCTCACTCAATAAACTTATTGCGAAATGAATTTCAAAATTTACAGCTTTAATTCTAAACCAATTTTGCTCCTTTTGGGCTCTAAATATCCATAAAAAATTTTTACAAGTGCTTTTTACAAGTGGATTTTGCGTTTTATCTTTGTTATCAATTTAAAATGCCACAAACACGACTTTCCCCTAAAGCGACTAGTGGCGCTATCCATTACATTGAAATCTGGAAAAGTTTCGCCAGGAATCACCTTAACATGGTCAGTTCTAAGCATTATACATAAATTGAGCAATGATCAAACCAAAATAACTGCGCCTCTCGAATCACCTTAAATTCCTGATGTTGAGAAACCCCTGAAGAAAATTGAGAACACAAAGAAAAAGTTGAATTAAAACACATGTCAGATGTTTTTAACCCTTTCCACCCCGATGTCGGATATATTCGACAATAAAAAAAAATAGTTGAGTTCCACTCTAATTTCAAATCCATCCAACAAAAGTCAGCACAGAAAAGAAAAAAAAATTGAAAAAAAAAAAAATAAAATAAAAGAAATTAATTTAAAACAAAGGAAATAAAAGTAAAATAAAATGAAATAAAAAAATAAAAAATATATAAATAAAAAAAAATAAAAAATTAAAGAAAAAAGTTAAAATAAAACGAAAAAATTAGGTAGCAGTTAAAATAAAATAACAAATTACAATAAGATAAAAAAAAATTAAATTAAAATCAGAATTTTAAAATAAAATAAAAAACTAAAATAAAATAAAAAATAAATAAATAATTTAAAAAAAAAAAAAATAATAAAAAAATTATCAAAGCAACTAAAAGAAAAAAGAAACATCTCGAGAGTGGAAAGGGTTAATGAGTTGTAAAAATTGCTAGAAATTACCGGAATTTGGCGACAAAATTTAGTTAGGGCAGCATCGACTCCTAGGTCATTTATTTCTTTTGACCAATCCGAATTTTGTGACGAGGAGTGTTTATAGAAAAGGTTCAAAATAGCCATTGCTACTCGATACAAGACTTTGATTCCTTCGAACAAATAACAATCCATCACCCTAACCTGAAGAGCATTAAAAAAAAAAGTTAATTAATGATGATTAAAAATAAAAATAAAATTAAAATTAAAATTGTAATTTTTTATTATAATTGATTAGTGGCAAAGCGTGTACTCTGGCAACAATATATTTGGCTCATTAAAACTTGTGAAAAATATCGAAATATCAAGGGATTGGTGATGACCATCAAATTCTAAATAAAATTGTAATTAAAATTGTACGTGTAATCATAAATGATCAGTGACAAAGCGTGTACTCTGGAAACAATGTATTTGGCTCATTAAAACTTGTGAAAAATATCAAACTATCTAGGGATCGGTGATGACCATCAAATTCTAAATAAAATTGTAATTAAAATTGTAAGTGTAATCATAATTGATCAGTGGCAAAGCGTATAATCTGGCAACATTGCATTTAGCTCATTAAAACCCATAAAAAATATTGAACTGCCTAAGGATTCGTAATGACCATCAAATTCTCCCTTTTCCATGGGCTCAAATGGGAAAGATGCCCTGTTGTCTGATAGCAAGCTTCGCCTCTACAGTTGATATTGAAAAGTAATTGTAAATGCAACTGTGACAGCAATTAAATTGTAGTAGTAAGTTCCTACAAAAGTCATCTTTGAAGGGTTGAAAAGCATATTTTTATTTTTTTTTAAATACGATACGTAACGAATAAACTTTACAATCAATTCTGTGATCTGCATCAAACAAACAGCTAAAAATGCACACTAAGGAAGCTGATCGATCTTCATAAACGAGCATCATCAGAAAGTTCCATTTGTTTCTTTGTTTCGAACAGACTTCCAAGAATAGCATTGCTCCCGTAAGAAAAACACAGTTTTTTTGTTTTTTTTCCAGACAACAAAGGGTACATTTTAGTTCCATTCAACATTCGTGATGCATCTTCACAAACCAAAATTTTCAGGAGAGCAAATATGAGATGCTAGGGTCAAAATTATGGTTTTTTATGTTTTGATGCTAAGCGCTCTCGAGGAGGCTTAATAACAAGAGTTACGTAAAAGAAACAGGTGTACAGGAAAATACTGAAAACAGTACTGGTGGAGATCGTAGAAATGCATGTAAATCGACACAATTTGCGCATTGCCTATTAACTATCCAAACCTATATCATTACTTTTTTCAAACTCACATTATTTCTGTATAAAACTTCAAAACGCACCATTCTGTTGATTATTTAATGTTCCCACGTCTTGGTCTTTAACAGACGGCCATAACCTCTTGTATGCAGCGGTACCAAAATCTCAATTTTCATCCGATTGAAGATAAAGTCGGTTTATCAGAACACATATGACTTGATTTTTGATGCAAGGCGCATTTTCGTCCCGTTCCAATACTTACATACATGGGTGAAACTTGAGGACTTCCAAGGAAAAAAGCGGAAGTAGATGATGATTTTAGAACATTTTTCCCATCAAATTACGAAAAAGGAAAAAACTAAGAACCGTACCAAATGATTAAAAGGAAGACCCTGCAGAATCCACCAGATCCAGTCAGCATAGATACGCTCCGCTCTCGAAGGACTCGTACAATGCCTTGATAAATGAACAGCGGCAGATTTCTTAGGAACGCAAAAAAAAAAGAGATTAGAAAAGTAACATAAAAAATAATTTAACATTTACCTACATCTGTAGATAAATCCAGTTAACTTGCTGGGCTGCTACTTTCATATAATTCTTTCTTGCCATTCAAAATGACCCATTACGGAAATTCGTCATACACGTGGACTGTTGTCAAAACAATATCATGGAAACATATTTTGATGCTTGCATAAAGTCAAAAGAATCAAAATGATGAGGACCTACTATCATTCAACAGCAAAGCTGCATATCTCTTCTGCTCTTCCAGAGCATCGCCAATGCTATTTTAAATGGAAAATCAGACTTAGAAGCAGACCTGTTGATCTCGCAGACTACTTATCGCCCGTGTGAAGCAAGGCTCTCAAAACGCCCTCTCTCCTCTTCCTGAGCATCGCCAATGCTCCCAAGCCGTTTCACTGATAACCACACATGACACACATGGGCAAAACGGTGATGTTGCCAAAACCCCGCTTGTAACCCCTCTGTCCATTCAGCTTGGCAAATCGAGTCGATCGCCCTCAAGGGTTTTCGTATCTTTTGCAATTCGGGTCGTTTCACTCACAGCAACTCATGACTCATCACATGGGCAAAAAGGTGATGTCGCCAAGACCCGGCTTGTGACCCCTCTATCCATTCAGCTTGGCAAATCGAGTCGATCGCCCTCAAGGGTTTTCGTATCTTTTGCAATTGGGGCCGTTTCACTCAAAGCAACGCATGAGTCATGACTCATCACATGGGCAAAAAGGTGATGTCGCCAAGACCCGGCTTGTGACCCCTCTATCCATTCAGCTTGGCAAATCGAGTCGATCGCCCTCAAGGGTTTTCGTATCTTTTGCAATTCGGGTCGTTTCACTCACAGCAACTCATGACTCATCACATGGGCAAAAAGGTGATGTCGCCAAGACCCGGCTTGTGACCCCTCTATCCATTCAGCTTGGCAAATCGAGTCGATCGCCCTCAAGGGTTTTCGTATCTTTTGCAATTGGGGCCGTTTCACTCAAAGCAACTCATGAGTCATCACATGGGCAAAAAGGTGATGTCGCCAAGACCCGGCTTGTGACCCCTCTATCCATTCAGCTTGGCAAATCGAGTCGATCGCCCTCAAGGGTTTTCGTATCTTTTGGAATTGGGGCCGTTTCACTCAAAGCAACTCATGAGTCATGACTCTTCACATGGGCAAAAAGGTGATGTCGCCAAGAACCGGCTTGTGACCCCTCTATCCATTCAGCTTGGCAAATCGAGTCGATCGCCCTCAAGGGTTTTCGTATCTTTGCAATTGGGGCCGTTTCACTCAAAGCAACTCATGAGTCATGACTCATCACATGGGCAAAAAGGTGATGTCGCCAAGACCCGGCTTGTGACCCCTCTATCCATTCAGCTTGGCAAATCGAGTCGATCGCCCTCAAGGGTTTTCGTCTTTTGCAATTGGGGCCGTTTCACTCAAAGCAACTCATGAGTCATGACTCGTCACATGGGCAAAAAGGTGATGTCGCCAAGACCCGGCTTGTGACCCCTCTATCCATTCAGCTTGGCAAATCGAGTCGATCGCCCTCAAGGGTTTCGTATCTTTTGCAATTGGGCCGTTTCACTCAAAGCAACTCATGAGTCATGACTCATCACATGGGCAAAAAGGTGATGTCGCCAAGACCGGCTTGTGACCCCTCTATCCATTCAGCTTGGCAAATCGAGTCGATCGCCCTCAAGGGTTTTCGTATCTTTTGCAATGGGGCCGTTTCACTCAAAGCAACTCATGAGTCATGACTCATCACATGGGCAAAAAGGTGATGTCGCCAAGACCCGGCTTGTGACCCCTCTATCCATTCAGCTTGGCAAATCGAGTCGATCGCCCTCAAGGGTTTTCGTATCTTTTGCAATTGGGGCCGTTTCACTCAAAGCAACTCATGAGTCATGACTCATCACATGGGCAAAAAGGTGATGTCGCCAAGACCCGGCTTGTGACCCCTCTATCCATTCAGCTTGGCAAATCGAGTCGATCGCCCTCAAGGGTTTTCGTATCTTTTGCCATTCGGGTCGTTTCACTCACAGCAACTCATGACTCATCACATGGGCAAAAAGGTGATGTCGCCAAGACCCGGCTTGTGACCCCTCTATCCATTCAGCTTGGCAAATCGAGTCGATCGCCCTCATGGGTTTTCGTATCTTTTGCAATTGGGGCCGTTTCACTCAAAGCAACTCATGAGTCATGACTCGTCACATGGGCAAAAAGGTGATGTCGCCAAGACCCGGCTTGTGACCCCTCTATCCATTCAGCTTGGCAAATCGAGTCGATCGCCCTCAAGGGTTTTCGTATCTTTTGCAATTGGGGCCGTTTCACTCAAAGCAACTCATGAGTCATGACTCATCACATGGGCAAAAAGGTGATGTCGCCAAGACCCGGCTTGTGACCCCTCTATCCATTCAGCTTGGCAAATCGAGTCGATCGCCCTCAAGGGTTTTCGTATCTTTTGCAATTGGGGCCGTTTCACTCAAAGCAACTCATGAGTCATGATCCTACATGGGCAAAAAGGTGATGTCGCCAAGACCCGGCTTGTGACCCCTCTATCCATTCAGCTTGGCAAATCGAGTCGATCGCCCTCAAGGGTTTTCGTATCTTTTGCAATTGGGGCCGTTTCACTCAAAGCAACTCATGAGTCATGACTCGTCACATGGGCAAAAAGGTGATGTCGCCAAGACCCGGCTTGTGACCCCTCTATCCATTCAGCTTGGCAAATCGAGTCGATCGCCCTCAAGGGTTTCGTATCTTTTGCAATTGGGGCCGTTTCATCAAAGCAACTCATGAGTCATGACTCATCACATGGGCAAAAAGGTGATGTCGCCAAGACCCGGCTTGTGACCCCTCTATCCATTCAGCTTGGCAAATCGAGTCGATCGCCCTCAAGGGTTTTTTCGTATCTTTTGCGATTGGGGCCGTTTCACTCAAAGCAACTCATGAGTCATGACTCATCACATGGGCAAAAAGGTGATGTCGCCAAGACCCGGCTTGTGACCCCTCTATCCATTCAGCTTGGCAAATCGAGTCGATCGCCCTCAAGGGTTTTCGTATCTTTTGCGATTGGGGCCGTTTCACTCAAAGCAACTCATGAGTCATGACTCATCACATGGGCAAAAAGGTGATGTCGCCAAGACCCGGCTTGTGACCCCTCTATCCATTCAGCTTGGCAAATCGAGTCGATCGCCCTCAAGGGTTTCGTATCTTTGCCATTGGGGCCGTTTCACTCAAAGCAACTCATGAGTCATGACTCATCACATGGGCAAAAAGGTGATGTCGCCAAGACCCGGCTTGTGACCCCTCTATCCATTCAGCTTGGCAAATCGAGTCGATCGCCCTCATGGGTTTCGTATCTTTTGCAATTGGGGCCGTTTCACTCAAAGCAACTCATGAGTCATGACTCGTCACATGGGCAAAAGGTGATGTCGCCAAGACCCGGCTTGTGACCCCTCTATCCATTCAGCTTGGCAAATCGAGTCGATCGCCCTCAAGGGTTTTCGTATCTTTGCAATTGGGGCCGTTTCACTCAAAGCAACTCATGACTCATCACATGGGCAAAAAGGTGATGTCGCCAAGACCCGGCTTGTGACCCCTCTATCCATTCAGCTTGGCAAATCGAGTCGATCGCCCTCAAGGGTTTTCGTATCTTTTGCAATTGGGGCCGTTTCACTCAAAGCAACTCATGAGTCATGACTCCTCACATGGGCAAAAAGGTGATGTCGCCAAGACCCGGCTTGTGACCCCTCTATCCATTCAGCTTGGCAAATCGAGTCGATCGCCCTCAAGGGTTTTCGTATCTTTTGCAATTGGGGCCGTTTCACTCAAAGCAACTCATGAGTCATGACTCATCACATGGGCAAAAAGGTGATGTCGCCAAGACCCGGCTTGTGACCCCTCTATCCATTCAGCTTGGCAAATCGAGTCGATCGCCCTCAAGGGTTTCGTATCTTTTGCAATTCGGGTCGTTTCACTCACAGCAACTCATGACTCATCACATGGGGCAAAAAGGTGATGTCGCCAAAAACCCGGCTTGTGACCTGACCCCTTTATCCATTCAGCTGGGCAAATCAAGTCGATCGCCTTCAAGGGTTTTCATATCTGCTGTTAGCTAACTATACTTAGACTTAGGAACAGACTCGTTAATGTCTCGGACTGCTTTTCTCCAACGTGGAGCAGGGCTCTCAAAAAGTCCGCTCTGCTCTTCCGGAGCATCGCCACTGCTTCATGAAATGGGAAACCAGTCTTCCGAGCAGACCTGTTAATCTCGCGGAAAACTTTTCGCCAACGTGGAGCAGGGCACTCAAAACGTCCTTTGTTTATTCCGGAGCATCACCAATGTTATTTTAAACAGGACATAAGACTCGAGAGCAGATTTGTTCCTCCTATATGGGGAATTTTCTACTTCAAAGTTTTGTTTCAGAAATGGCTCCAGCAACTCGTTAAAATGTTCCGCTGTATTATGTTTACGATCTATCTCAAATATGCTTCATTCACAATCACTTCTTAATAGAAATTGCGTAAAATTTCTTCCTAAAAATTCTAATCGGCAAAAAACTGCAATTTATTAAATAAGTTATTTGACTACTCACTACGGGAAGGAACCCCAAATTTTAGCCGAGAGCCGCCTAACGCTGTACAAACCTTCAAAAAAGGCTCTAAGTGAAAACGGAGACTTTTTTCATTGAATGAAAGTAGCTTCTAATAATTATGCTATTTCAGGGTTTTACCTCACAATCAACTATTAATGAGCCTGTGGCAAAAGTTTGCATCAGCTCCATTGACAAATTTGATTGAAGGAGCCCATACGGCATACACTTTTATTTGTAGCTGTTGTAACCTTTTTGCCAGTCAAACAAATTAAGAAGTTTTAAATACTTACAACATGTTTTCTAGTGATATGCATTACGGTTTTCCACGTTACTTCATAAAGGAGCTTAGTTTGTGTTACGAACACTTTGTGTTTGGAAGCTACTAAACTGGTAAGACTATTATAGCATTCTTCCTCTGCAACACAAAAAAAAGGAGACAAATATTAGATCAAATTGGCAACAAAATAATTTACTCAATGAAAATGAAAAAAATCATAACTGGAAATAGAAAAGAAGAGAAAGATATAATGCATCCTGGTACAAGGCTCAACCCAGATGGTAAGGTGGTATGCCAGGCTGAGACAAGGATTTTTTTTTTCCCCCCCCAAAAACAAAAAAAAAAGACAAACCAAACGAGTGGAAACAAGCAAAATTTTGAGACGTCCTTTTCTATAACTGTGGGTCAACACTAGAGGGGGGAGGGGATGTCCGGACCAGTCACTTGTGGCAATGCTTCACCGACCAACAATTGATTGTTGTACTGTGACCTTCAAAAGGAAGTACCCCCGTCAAAATTTTTCCTCTTTTAAATCTTGGCAATGTTTAAAAAATTTTGCGGTTTTCAAGTGTTTAAGGACTATTCAGAACGCCCCTTTTAAAGTACGTCATGAAAGTTTCATTGAAAATAAGGACAAATTCAACAGTAAGAGATTCGGCCAGGGTACTTTCTTTTGAAAGTTATAGTACAAAGATTCAATGAGGCTCTTGCTAACTTTTGCTAGAAGCGATTGAATGGCTAATTCTTGAGTAAAGTCCAGCGAAAATTACGACGAGCCCATTAAACAATTACGAAATTCACCAACCTACTCACAAAATAACTTTAAAGTTTAAGGCGGAATAGCGGAGCTAAACAATAAGTGCCATGGAATATTCCTATCAGTGGCGGCTCGTGCAATCTGGCAACCGTGCACTTTTGCCATTTAAACGTATGCAAAAAGATCGATACTAGATGAGGCGCTTCGCCTCACTAAGTAATCGATTATTTTACACAGTTTTAAATGGATGAAATCCATTGTTGCCACATTGCACGAGCCGCCGCTAATTCTTATCTAAAAGGCTTTCCTCTGTCAATGAGTGTTCCTACAGAGAGAGTAACGAATAAGACAAGAATCTCCCATTTTGAGCGTCCAACAACGCCGCCACTATACGCTCGCTCATTTAAAAAAGCATTTTTTGAGTTTAGAGGTGGATTTCGTGAGTTCTTTTAATGCTCAGTTATTTTCGCTGGGTTTGACCTCTAAATCGACCCTTTAAAGGTGATTCTTTAGCGTTTACTGCCGATGTTTGCCACCAGAGCGCTACCGTTCGAATAATGTCAAATTACAGGCCGGGTGTAATTTATATTTAAGAAAACGGAGAGTCAGTTACTAAGTACTACTTCATCAGTTACTAAGTCAGTTACTAAGTCATCTGAAGAACGTCTCTGCAAAATATGTCGTCCATAACTTCAAAAATAAGGCTGAAAGTACCAAAAAATGGAAAATCGCAAATCAATTCTGTTATCGAAAGGCGATATTCCATTTTTTGGTACTTTCAGCCTTATTTTTGAAGTTATGGACGAGATATTTTGCAGCTAGGCGTTCTTCAGATGGTTATCTAGTGACTGACCTTCCGTTTTTTCAAATATAAATTACTTTCCGCCTGTAATTTGACATTATCGAACGGTAGCGCTCTGGTGGCAGAAATCGGCAATAAACGCTAAAGAATCACCTTAAATTGCTTTGAGCAAAAGCTTGCAACAGCCCCCATTTAGACCCAGGCCGTTTTCGGTTTTTTCCCTTTACATTCCGTTTTCTTAAAATCTTAAATATAAATTACTTTCGGCCAGTAATTCGATATTAATCGATCGGTAGCGCTCTGGAGGCAGAAATCGGCACTAAATTCTGAAGAATCACCTTAAATTGCTTAGAGCAAAAACTTGCAACAGCCCCTATTCAGACCCAGCACATCGCAACGGTTCTTATAATTTTGAAAAAAAAAAAAAAAAAAAAAAGAGGGGGAAAAAATGGGAGGGGGAAAAAACTTGCGTAATTTCTTTTTTAACGACCAATAGATAGTTCGTGACTAAACCATTAGAGCAAGCTTGTCGGCATTTCTCATCTTCTAACGAACATTCACGGTTATTTGGCTCTCATTTATATGAATAAAAACATATTTTTCTCCGCTCATTATAACACACTATCCACTATTTACGACTTGTCACACAATTCGTTGTAATTTATTGTGCACATTCTTCTTTCCCTCGCACAGAGAATTAAATTTATTCAAGTACTGCACCTTATGAGAAGGCCACCAGAAAGCAGCGGCTCTAACTTCCGTGTATAAATAACTCCCGACGGATTCCGAATATTTCGCGACAAAGTAAATGCGAGGGATTAAGCTCTTGGCTAATTTGTTTACAAGTCACGCGAGATTTAACTTTTTTTTTTTTTGGATAATACATTGTAGATTTGTAAACGATATTGCTGGGCTCTTAGGACTCCAAGATATCAAGATGTTTGGCACTTTCAAAACAACAATGAGGGGCGAAGGCGAGTCGGATTCGACCCTCGATTATATTTTGAGCTTTAGAGCCTCATTTAAAAATTAAGACCATAGGCGTAGAATGTATACTGAATAGGGCTTGGGGGGGGGACTGAACCCCTCCCCACTTTTTTTTCAAGCCTCAAAAGTCTCCCCCCTCTTACTTTCTTTTTGCGCGAAAAACAGGAGTGGCAGAGGTGGCTTGAATTAAAAGAGCCCGAATACGAACAAGCAAAAAAAAAATATATATTTTTTCAAAAGGCCCCCCCCCCCCACTTTTGACACCCACGCTACGCCTGCGCCTATGAAAAAGACAAACAAATAATTTATTCTGCACTGAAAAAAAAGCGACAGTCAAAACACCGGATTCTAGTCATATTACTAGAAGCACACCGATATGTGAACGCAACTAAAAGTCTAGAACTTTGACCAGAAAATTCTGGTGTTAAAATCAGAATATGATCATAGAACTAGAATTTCCTAAACAATTTCAAGAACTGTGCTACAAACCATGGGCGCCCGCAGAAAATTTTCCAAGGGGGGCAAAATTGTTGGAGGGGACCCCCCCCCCCCGAGGAAAAAGGGGAACTTTTTCTTCTTCTTCCCCCCCCCCCCCCAATCCAAATAGTGAACAATTATTAAGCCACTGTCGGTGTTTCCAAATAATAATAATAATAATAATAATAATAATAACTTTGACGTGTTTGATATTATGAATAAAGGGACAAAAGATGGTAATAATAGTAAGAAAAATGTATAATTCTACTATCCCTTGCAAGAAGTTAGTTAAAATTACAAAATGAACTAATATTTAAGTTCGTCAACTATTCTTCCTTTGATTTACATTTCAATTTCTTTTAGTCCTTTCATTTTTCTTCTGAAATTTTGACTGTTTTGAATTCCAGGGGGGGGGGGGGCAAGTGCCCCCTTGCCCCCCCCCCCCCTGCGGGCGCCCATGCTACAAACTCTAGAATTCCGTTAATTGTACTTTCCCTAACAGTGGCGTAGCGTGCTATTTGGCAACGTCGCAGTTCGTCCATTTAAACCCATGAAAAAGATCGAACGATAGGGTGTTCGGTGAGCACCTTCGCATTCGACCTTTTATACAGGTTTAAATGGACACAACGTTGCCAAGTTGCACGCTACGCCACTGTTCCCTATTGTCACGCTTCTGGTAGTCTATTTTTCAGAGTGCCTATAACCCACGAAAACATTATGGGACCAATAAATGTACGGTCCGGACGGTCCTTGTTCTTTAACGTTAGGGTGCAGCCCTAACCAATCAGAAGCGAGGATTCGCTACTTAAGGTCGAGAACAAGGGACCGTCCGTACCGTACATTTATTGGGCCCAGGGACCAATAAATGTACGGTACACCCGGGCTTTAGATCGCACCTAAAAATGGCGATTCTAACCTCACATTTCTTTAACGGCACATCGGAATGTTGGGTGCGCGCCCAACATTACGTTACTTGGGGCGGGTCTAGAGCCTCTCTAACCCACCCTAAGTGCTATTTTGAGGTTAGTTTTGTGGTTGCGCCATTTTAAAACGGTCCGATGCGGTCCGTTGGCTGGTGGCCGATGCTTGTTGAAGTACTTAGGGCGGACTTGGGGCTGACTTGGGGCCGAGGACCGTGTGACCGTACATTTATTGGTCCCTGATCTGCAATCTTTCCGTCCGCTGATGGAAACACCTTTGAGAGCCCTTGACTTTAAAGTTAGGAGTGTGACTGTAACCCACAAAAATATTCTGATCTGTAATCTTTTTTTCCACCTATGAAAACACATCCTGAGCCTTTGACTTTGAAGTTTGGCGGAATTGATACTCACCAATAATCTCATCGGTTGATTTTTTGTTTTTTTTTGTTTTTTGTTTTTTTGTTTTTTTTTTTGGGTTATCAGTCTTTCGACTGATTTGTCGCACTTCTCCATCTCTTCCTATCCTGAGCTAGTTGTTTCATTTGTATGTATCTCTCACATCCTACGTCCTGAACTTTTTACAGATCAAAACATTTCCGTGCATTATAGTCATACTGCATAACAGGACTGTGTAATCTTTTTTATCAACCGGGAAAATCATCGGTTAATAAAAAACATTCTAAGCAAGATCCGTGAAACGGCACCGCTGCTGAGCAGAAAAAGAAGTTCGCAAAGTTTTCTCGATAATAAAAAAAAGAGGTGGTGGGGGGGGGGGGGGGGGGGGGGAGGCTATTTATGAAAATTACTTTGGAAGAGGCGAAAAAGATATGAAATATTCGAATGCTCATTCCAAATATCGGCGAATTCATGCTTGATATTTTGGCGGAATACCAAAAAACAAATAAAAAAATTTAATACGTATTGCATTGCCACCGGAGTCATCGCATCACAGGGCGCGGTGAGTGACTGCGCGGGGAGGAAGAGGGAAGAGTGGGGGAGGAGGGGAAGGGGGAGGGAAGAGAAAGGAGGGGGAAGCTGTGAGTGCACTTGTTATCAATGAGATTGCATTAGACCAATTCGTAGTTGAATGAGGATCGTATAAAGAAGAAGAAGAGCACATTCCAAATATCACGTCGCACACTGGATCCGAATGGAATAGAATTTTCCGAAAATAATTTTACCAAAAGAAAAAAAGAAAAAAAAAGAAAAAAAAATCAAGATTATTAACAATAAAAGACAAAGATGCCTGAAAAATGCGTGAAACAATCGAAGACATTATAATCGAACGCCAGCTATACCAATCAAAACTCGATATCTCAAAGAACGATATCAACCGGCGATTTGCGTTTAAAATGCTCAGTTTTGTGAGCCGTTTTGAGTTATGAATCTCTCGATAGGGGTCGCGCCTCAGAGTTTTTGAGACATCCCCTCTTAGGAGCAAAATTGTTAAAAAAAAAATTTAAATTGTTGAAGAGCTTTAAAAAAAATGTTTGTCCAAGTTTACGTCAAAACCGATTTTTGTCTCTTTTTTTTCTGAAAAGTACTTGCATTTTGGAGTATATATTGGCTTCCTAGATTTTTAAATTCCCACTTCTAAAATTGGAGTTTCTATTTTTTGGAAATGGGTTGAAATCGAACATTGACCTTCGATTAGATCGAAAAGTAGAAACGATATCGACCTACAGTTTGGGCCAAAATGCTCAGTTTTGCGTGCTCTATCCAACAATGTATCGCAAGATAGAGGTTGTCATTTGAAAATTTTGAGTTAGGGGGCAGAACCTCACTTTAGGGGCGCCCCCGGAAATTTCGGATGCGCCAAAAAGTAGGTTTCATTAAGTTATAAACATACCCCTAGTTTCGTTTTTTTTTTTTTTTTTTTTTTTTTTTTTTTTTTTTTTAAAGCTGCAGCCGTTCAAGAGTTCTCCAGGGGTGTCCAGACTTTTTCACCACCATGTATACATAATTATGTCTTTAGGAATCATTCATTTTAGAGGTTAAAATGAGTTAAATTACATGATTTCTGCAAAAATATAAAAATTCTGAAATGTTTTTTATAAAGAAAAACTAACAGCTACTTTTCATATCCGAAAAAATCCAATTTTGGACCCAGTGTGCGGTGTGCACCACTCATTCCCCCATTGCATTGCGAGCAGGCATACAAATAGTCGGTCGCAAACTCGTAACTCGCAGGCACATCATTTTCCAAGCTCCATGCGGTATGTGATATACATACAATCATTGAATCATACAAACGCATAAACATTAAACATGGCCCAGCGTAAATAAGTACCCCAATTTACAAACACAACTTTTCGTTGAATGCTATCAACAATAATTTGTATATTGTATAAGTCATTCAACAAGCAACTTTTCGGGCTCGAATCTGGACAAGGCACGTACAAATTGTTTTTTAAGGAGGTCACGTTTCAGTGAATCAGTGTGTCACAGAGACCAAGAAGGGACACAGGGCCGGATTTACCATTACGCAAAATACGCAACTGCCTGCGTAGGGCCTCAGACCTAAAAAGGGACCTCACTTCACGAAGGGAGGAAGAAGAGAAGAAAGAGAGAGAAAAAGTGAGAAAATGAGAGAAAAGGATAGAGAGAGAGAGAGGGGGAAAGAGCGAAAAAAGAGAATAAAAAAGGCAAAAAGATAAAATAATGACAACTTTTCTGGGGGGGGGGCATAAAACTGAATTCCAATGCCTTCTTTATATAAAAAAAAAAAAAAAAAAAAAAAAAAAAAAAAAAAAAAAAAAAAAAAAATAATAATAATTGATGGGAGAACTGGAGAACCCCCAACCCCCTGTGGTAGATGCCCTCAGACCTCTAGGCATCCTACACTTTTTCTAGGGGGCCTTGAATTCAAAATTGCGTAGGGCCTCAAGAGATGTAAATCCGCCCCTGAAGGGACGGTGCACAATGCATAAAACCTCTTAACCCTTCACTGCATGATTTTTTTTTTTTTTCAAGCAAATGTGGATTTTTCAATGTATTATGTGGTCAAATACATGGGAAAAATAGTGAAAAAAATAATTTGACGGGTTTTCGGTCAAAATTCTCTTTTTTCTATTTTTTACTCGTTTTTTTACAAGTGATATAACACCATAAGAAATGGCGGGAATTTTTCTTATTTATTTTTTTTTAAAATTTTCAATTTTTTTTTTTTTTTTTTACTTTAATTGGATTTTTCAAAAAGCCAATGCCGGAAACTTTATAAAAATAATCAAAATGTGGTCAGTTTGGATACGGGGGCAAATTTCCACCCTGACATGATTTCGATCACGAACCCTTCACTGCATGATGTTTTCTTTCAGCCAATTTTTTTTTTTTTTTTTTATGAGCTCAAAACATACCTTCTCCCGCGTTGACCCACCATGCGCCAAAGGCATATCTCAAAACCTGTATTTTATATGAGCGTTTGAAGAATTTGTTCCACCGGTGGAACTTCATGCAGGGAAGGGTTAACTCTTTCACGGGAAGTGGTGCATATGTGTAACATTTTTGTAACATTGGATTCAATGGAATTTAAATAGACACTCTCCAAACAACTGTGTGACCCATCCTGGCGTCCAAGTTCTTAGAAAATCGTCCTCTTTTGAACGGTCTGAAAAAATCTCAAAAAAACTAAAATCCCGAAATGTGTGCATGAAAGAGGGTTAGGGACCAAGCCCGAGTATACTCGTTTTTCTTCTCTAGTCTATTTCACACTGTTTCCATCTTTATTCCGCATAAACGCGATTATGGATAAAAAGCATCTACAAGATAAGGTCTCTCTCTCCCTCTCTCTCTCTCTCTCTCTCTCTCTCTCTCTCTCTCTCTCTCTCCCTCCCTCTCTCTCACTCTCTCTCTCTCTCTCTTTTCTCCCCCCTCCACCCCTTCTTCGCGTAAGCAAATAATGCTCACCGTTTACTCTTTCTAGATCACCGATGACGCCGATATCAGCCTCATCAGTCATCATGCACTCATCAAAGTCTTCAGCGGGGAGATTACGGTCGCGAGGCCTTTAGCTTTTACCAATCTGCATCTCCCTCCCCCCTCTCTCCCCTCCCCTTCTCCGCGTTAACAGACCCTTCATTTACATATACATACAACGGCAACAAAAGACGTTAATCGCTCAGCGCTTACAGTTGATGACACTGGCAGTTAAGTTGGCACAATATGACCCGCATCCCGACCCCCCCCCCCCTCTCGCTCGGAACAGAATGCAGCTTTAAAAAAAAAAAAAAGTTTATGGACGCGAGCTATAAAAGCCCGCGCCGAGTCAGGGCTTTTGCAGGGATACCATTATTTAGCCCTTCCCTCTCTCCTGGCGCGGCGCACGTAAACGCTTCAGGGACTGCGGGACTGGAGCAGGGATTTCTCCTCCCCCCTTTCCTCCAGAGCGCGGTGGTTAGGATGGAATTGGCTCGCTTCCGCTGTAGGCTTAGAGGACTACGTAACTGAGGTCATTTTCTGAGTCTGAAGCGTACTGAATGGGTCTCTGAATGAAGATGGATTTACCGCTTACAATGAACAATATTTAGGTCATTTTCCACCCAATGAATGACGGCAGCCGACGAGCGCGATAATATCCAAGCGAAGCACGAGCCATGCACGTCGCACGAAACCCCCTGCAGTTCTCTGTGCAAGTTGCGTGAAACCGCCAATGCGTGATATAACTAGACTCCTAAGTCCTAAGTCAGGCGAGAAAGCAGGGAAATGGGCTGAACTATTATCACAGAATAATACAATCAGAAGGGAAACTCCCATAAGAGCCAATGGAAACAAGATTTGGAATTTACTGGCACGAACTGGCAACTGTGCCTACTCACTTCTCAAGATGGCGGACATGCTTTTTCAGGCTATACAACCAATCACAACTCGGCCAGTTGCCGAAGATCTGCCGAAGATTGCCGAAGATACTCACTTTCGAACATGGCGGCCCGAAGTAAAGAATGTTTCAAAATGAATTAGAGTTTCCCTTCTGATTGTATTATTCTGTGGTACTGACTGCATGCTGAAAGGGTTCTGACCAAAGACATTATAGAAGAAGACTGGCCCCTCCTGCTATCTCTTTGCACGGGGGAAAAGTGAAGCCGGTCTTGGCACGTGCTGATGGGCAGGGCACTTCCCCGCGCGGGGGTATGAACCAAATTAACATTAGCTCTTATGGAGCCTCGCTCTTCAAACCTATTTTAGTCAATTATTCTTAAGAATAACCGTGTCGAGTCTCACATATGTTGTACAGTATAGTATACCATAAATTTAAACCGAAAATTTGGATCAATTTAAAGCGTTCGTTCTTTAATAATCGAAGTTAAGGATCGGTTGGTCATTGTTTACTTTAACACCCATAATCTCTCTGCTGTGCTTTCAATCGTAAATATCTAGCGGATAAATTGACCGAAACATTCGTTTAAGTTCGTCAATCTCAACGTTGGCATAAGCTGCATATCATATCTGCGTACTTTTGAAAACTAACAGTAATTAATATTCTTTTGAAACAGTTTTATGTATCGACTCCATAAGACGCAATGTTTATTTGGTTCATATCTCCGAGCGGGGAAGCCCTCGCCTATGACAGTAACCGGCTTCAAATCTCGCCGCTAGGGGCCAGTCTTCTATAATGTATTTTGTTCTGACTCAATTTTGGATGAGTTTAAAGAATGGGTATGTTGCACACTTAGGCTAGAGTGTTTTAACCCTTTGAGACACGCATTATGAAAAAGTAGTCACATCAATCTTGGACCCATATCAGTGAACTAGTTGAACTTTTCTCATCTAAATTGACTTGCATCCCTATTTTTTCAAACTCCCATAAGACTCCATGTTAGACCCTGTGCACATATGCGTACACCATGTCGGAAAGGGTTAAAAAATCACTTCATACGTAAAAAGCCGTAAAAATGACAATGGCAGCATCAAAACACACGACAATTCATGAATAAACTCACAACTTGCGAAAAACACTGGACAATATTCACCCCTGTATCTTTCCACCACGTGCACGATATTTCGCGGGGTTAGCGCGGCACATCATTCAGATAATCATGGCCGACTGTCATCACAGCTGACTTCATAAATAAATAAACAGTAAACACTGTGTGATGCGGCATCACATCCCAACACTGACTCACAGGGACCTGAGGGCGATCAAAATATTTAACAGGAGTTGCTTGAGAATTTTCTGGATGCCTATTTGCCTGAAAGGAATGCATTTTAAAGGTGAATTTACTTCCGAAGCTACAATGGCAGGTATTCCTGCTTTCAGAGAATTAAATTTAGCATCGATATTGAGAGAGAGAGAGACCTCATTTCATTAACCAAAACAGCCAAAGGTTCTTGGTGGGTGGCATTGGATGTACCTTGAGAAATACAATAATTTTGGTCATTGGGCGAGGGGCCATAATAATGATTATCACACGTCAAGTCCATAGAGCGCACCTCCTCCGCAGATGCATTCTGAATCTGCACATCGAATTCTGACGTCTCAATATCCTCAATTCCTCACAAAAGATTGTGAAAGCTACGGAAACCGATATTTGTGTCGAAAACTTATCAAAATGAAACAATAAGACACAGGAGTTCCAAGGATGATTCCAACTTCCATCACCATCCTTGTAACTCTTGCGCGTTATTGTTTCATTATGGTAAGTTTTCGACACAAATATCGGTTTCCGTACCTTTTACAATCTTTTGTGAGGAATTGAGGATATTGAGACTAAGCAATTCGAACAGACACCGTCAGTGTTTACTGTTTATTTGTTTATGAAGTCAGCTGTGATGACAGTCGGCCATGATTATTTGAATGTGCCGCGCTGACCCCGCGAAATATCGTGCACGTGGTGAAAAGACATAGAGGTGAAAAGTGTCTAGTATTTTTCGCAATTTGTGAGTTTATTAATGAACTTCGGTGTTTCCTGATGCTACCACTAAAAACTTCCAAGATCCACTCCTAAACTCGATAAACACTTTTATTTGCGCGAGCGTAATGGTGGCATAGGGCAGTAATAACGGGAGATTTCTATGTTACTTTTGTCACTCTCTCTATGCTGACAAGGATGATTCACAGAGTAATTATTCATCAGAGTAATGATCCACATGACCACATCCGATGAACGGTACCGTGACACCTAGTGACACCGGTGTCAAAGGAAAGTCGTGTCTTATTGGTCACTCCTCTTATTGGAGTCACAATATTATTAGATGGGTATTAGGGGATGACGGAAACTTTTTTAGTGCTGCCATCGTTATTTCTGGAGGTTTTTGCACCAGAATCGACTATTGTATCGCTTAAAGCAAAAATGTGCAACAGGCCTATTTGTAGGTGGGACATTAACTATATTGACCCTTATAAGCTTCAAGACATCAAGCCAAATTCAGGGGCACAATGGCTCTTGAATCGCTCGTGTCCGCCCACCAATGGCGGCTCGTGAAACGCGATACATCGATGCCTCCTCAATTTAAAACTATAAAAAAGTATCGATTTGCTGGAGGTTCAATTGCACCCCCTGACGATCGATACTATTCTATAGCTTTAAATGGAGTAAACATCGATACATCGCATTTCACGAGCCGCCACTGCCGCCCACTGTGCGGCGGGGCCATGTTTTGATTGAGCTGTGACCGCGTTGTTAGAGTTGTGACGCGATGACATCGTATGCCTCCCGCAAAGCAAACTATGAAAGTGATTCGTGGAAGAATTCAATTGCAGCTCGACGATCATAGCATTCAGGGTGCTAAATGGCGTTCTATAATCGCTCGGCTCCGCCCACTGTGCGCGGGGCCATGTTTGTTAATTGAGAAATGTACGCTTGTGAGTTGCTGACGCCGACTGAATGACTAGTAGCTCAGAGAGGAAACAGATGAATGATCAGAGACAGAGATTGCAGCGGGATAGGATGAGTGTAGAGCGTTAGAGTGACTCGATGACGGATGAGAGAAGCGCTGCGGAGACCGAGAGACGAGAGAGAGAGAGAGAAGAGAGAGAGAGAGAGAGAGAGAGAGAGAGAGAGAGAAGAGAGAGGAGAGGAGAGAGAGAGAGAGAGAGGAGAGAGAGAGGAGAGAGAGAGAGGAGAGAGAGAGGAGAGAGAGAGGAGAGAGAGGAGGAGGGGGGAGGAGGGAGAGAGAGAGGAGAGAGGAGAGAGAGAAGAGAGAGAGAGAGAGAGAGAGAGAGAGAGGGGGGAGGGGGGAGGGGAGAGAAAGAGAGAGAGAGAGAGGAGAGAGAGAGAGGGGGGAGGGGAGAGAGAGATAGAAAGAGAGAGGGGGGAGAGAGAGAGAGAGAGAGATATTCTAATCAAATTGATAGTCGTGTATTACAGATGACACGATGTCCGACAAACTGCACTGTTGGTGCCCTATTGCGCCGCCCGGTCCGGCCGACCACCGGCCGTCCGGTGTCCCGTGATGTACAGACGAAGAGCCTCGACGTCAACCTGCATCTGAACTCTGAGGACGAACGACGAACGATGAGCGGGGCGGCGCACTTTGGTCTGAGATCGTAAATAAACTGCGTAAGAAATACCCCACGAACACTTTCTCACATCAAACTTAATGTGGGGGAGACCCCTCTAGACCCCCCTGTAATATTCTGGGCGAGGCCCCCAGACCCTCCTTTAATATTCTGGGGGAGACCCCCAGATCCCCTCCAATATTCTGGGGGAGGCTCCTAGATCCCCCTAAAATATTCTGAGGGAGACCCACGGACCCTCCTTAAGGGGTTAATTTTACAGCAGACTGGTTGCAGAATGCTTTGTGCAAAATTTAAATTAAAATTCAAACTAAAATATTCGAATTTTTCCCAATGTTTACCCATTTTCCCATCGATTTTGATACAAACATTTTATCCTCCATTAATTGCTTGAAATTTAAGTTTCGAAAAAAACAAAAAAAGCCCCTCTGAGGAATGTTAAAAGCAACTTCTCAGCAAAATTTGGATGCATATGCGAACGATTAGTTCAAAAGTTATGCTGGGATACAGACATCTGCGCTATCACAATAACTAACTTCTCAATTTCTGACTTTGTTACTTGTGAGAAAGTAAAAAGAGGCAAAAGAATCAGTGATAGAAAAAACATTAAAAATCATCGTTTTTCGACCTTTATAACTTGATTTAAAACTTTTCAATGTGATTTTTAGGTTCAATTTACTGAATGAAAGTGTTCTTTGTGATTGAAATTGGTCTTGAAACTTTGAAAGTTTATAAAAAATAATTTGACGAGAAACTTACTTCCTGATTTTTTACCGCTTTTTGAGGATCTCAAACCTTAGTTCAGTGCGACTTATGATTAAAAACGGAAAAAACGTGTGTTCACTTTCGTTTTTGCATTTTCTTCCCAAAGTTTATACTTACACAACCTTAACCAGATAAATTGAGGAAAAAATATTGAGAAAAACAAAACTGTCAAACCTTCAAGGTCACAGGGAGATTCTGATGCAACGAAATATTTTATTTCTTACCTGCAACAAACAAAACAAAACAAAAATTACAAAAAACGTTACAAAGTTACAAAAAGTTTCAAAGTTACAGAAGCGACAGAAATAGAATGGAATAACCAACGAACTATAGCGATAGAGAGGCTGTGATACATGTTATAAGTCCTATCTCAAAGTGTGACAGCATGAGCGATCTGATTCTAGATTGTTTGCCTCACTTTTTTTTAACCTTAAATTAAAAATTGTAACTAATCCATTCGAAATTGGTTATAAACGAAAGTGCAAGTGTTTACGAGTGGCTATCTGAACACAGAATTCGAATGCAACTATCCAGGTGAGAAAAGTTTGCATATTTCTGTCGTGAGTCAGTTTCTTCATCGTGCAAATCCTTCCAGAAAAACAGTTACATCGATTTCTGTGTCCAGAGAGCGAGCCGCTCTTAAACACTTGTACTTTCGTTTATAACCAATTTCAAATGTATTTGTCACAATTTTTTTTTTTTTTTTTTTTTTTTAAAGGTTAAAAAAAGTGAGGCAAAAAAAAAACCGAGCCTGTGTGAAAAACGTCGATAAGAGATTTCGATCACGGTTGCCTCCATATACTGCCTGAACATAACGTTCCACAAATCCTCTCTATCGCTATAGAGGGTTTTCGTAATGGCGGCAGCCGGTGAAGAGCGTTCCAAACAAAGACAATTTGTCTCTTTCGCTCTCACGTAACCTTTACCCCCATGTACCGCCATCTCACTCTAATTTCAAAAATCGTACATAGAGACATCTTTCGTAAATTTTTTTGGCTAAAATGAATTCCTCGAGGCAAATTAACGCGATTTTGATAGTATGTCGTAAAACAAGGCCCTTTATACGAATTTCGAAACTAGAAAGAGATGGGTGTACATGAGGGTCACGGGAGAGTGATGAGTAAGATAGTTCGGAACGCTACGCGAGTTTTATAGCGACCGATGAGTGCATTGTTACGGTTGTCAGTGGCGTAGCTTGCAATTTGGCAACATTGGATTGTGTCCATTTAAACCCATGTAAAAGGTCGAATGCGAAGGTGTTCACCGAACACCCAATAGTTCGATCTTTTGAATGGATTTAAATGGACGCAATACATCGTTGCCAAATTGCACGCTACGCCACTGACGGTTGTCGGCTAACCGTTGACTTCGCACTAAAACCGTCTATAGCTCGTTGGGAATAACAGAGGAACAAAGATTACAGGGAGTCGTTTTTTTTTGCCACTTTTTGAAGATCTCAGACCACAGTGCGACGGTGCTGCTGCGGAGATTCGCGGCGGGACACGCGAATTAGGGCTACGGACACGGGATAGCTCGTTTATATATGTATATATGTATCCTCTATCTTGTACACAAAATGCCGGTCATCTGGTCATCCTGTCATCTGCCCGCGCCTCATTCCGATCAGATTAAGATGGATGAGTCTTTGAGAATGATGCCCCGATCTGAAATCGCTGTGGCTATCCTTATATCCTTAGCTCAGCACAGTGTTGCCAGATCGAGGTTAAAAAGCTGTGTCGTCCCCATTTAAATCAATGTAAAACGTACGGGTTTTTCACCCCAATCTGGCAACACTGGCTCAGCATCAGCTCACAGTTTAACGAGGAGCAATTTGCATTTGCAGTCGGTTTTTTTTTTTTTTTTTTTTAAACCGCAGGACAGATTAAGGTGAATCTTCTGTTTCACGCGTCAGGCATCCCGGATTGATCGCCAATTGAATCACGATAGATGGAATCTTGGTCTGGCTGATGGCAAACTTTATAGCTATAAATAAATAAATGATAAAGACATTTAGTGACAGTCAAAGGAAGCAGTGGCGTAAGTAGGCGTAAAAACCCTCGCCGCGCCGGCCACACTTTCAACACTAGCGCCCCTATGAGAGATCTGGGGAGACAAGACACCCCCCAGAAAAAGGAGGATCCCCGGATATTTTTTTCAACATTACCTCTCCAGCCTCAGAAGCCCAATTTTGAATCAATTCATTATAGGAATGCCATCATGTTCCAGCAGCGGGCCGATCATTTACTTCATCGTTAAACCGATCGTTAAGACTGTGTATAGGTGATTCTATTGGTCGAATATTGTGAAACTTAGCCGTTGCTATGGTAACCATCGTTATAGCGGCCGTTTTTTAAAGGTTACTCATGAATAGCCTTTATAAAACGTGACTCTTAACGATGGTTACCATGGCAGCAGCCAACTTTTACAATTTTCGACCAATAGCATATCACTCGTAGACAGTTTTCACGATCGGTTTAACGATAAAGTAAACGATCGGCCCGCAGACGAAGAATTGCTTGCTCAAATCAATAGAGAAGAATCTACGTACTTTTTCTTATTTTTTTTTAAAGGTATGAATTCTATCGACTGGTTTGTCGCACCATTCAGTGGCGTCGCGTGCCATCTGGCAACTTAATTCAAGCAACCTTCTGAGCTCCGTGTGCATTATCGACTGACGAAACTTCTGCGTTTGCTAGAACTGACGAAATAAATTATACACATTTTTGAATAGTTAACTATTCCTGCACGGCAGTGTTTACTTTGCCTACCCTAAAAATTGAAGGAACTCTAGGCGAAAAACACTATTTATAACATCAATATTGTCTCGATAGCTAAATCTGTCCATTCAACGACTACTCCTCCAGTCACATCAAAAATCCAGCTGTCAATTTCATCTCCATTCATTCGTCAAGCACTACGAGAAAATATAAGGTTGGAAAACTTCCAAAGATTATCGGTTCAGTTCCTACTCCACCTCAGAAACGAGCTCTATGGCAGACTTTTGAAATGGACTCATTTTCACTCCCACCCCTCTAGATAAGAGATCCGAATTCTGAGAATTAAATGCTTAATAGTTAGTGTCGAATCTGAACCGTTCAAAATAATAAGGCAGCTGCAAGAGTCTGTTTTGTGTCTTTTATAAAGAAATGATAGTACTTGATGAGCTGAGAACAATGGTGCCTTTGGTGTTTTCCTAAAAGTCCTAGTTTTGGAAGATACACACGTGTAAAGTTGTAAAAAAATCGTGTGCGTAGTGACGTCTCTACTCGGAATTCCCTTTTTAAAACAATGGCTTTTGGGCCGAAATCTCATTTTCGGAGCGAAGGGGACTAAATTAGAAACCAGAGGCATTTTTGTTCTCAGCTCAACAAGTACTTTCATTTTCTTGATAAAAAAAAAACAACATCCCTCCCCCCCCCCCTCTCTCTCTCTCTCTCTCTCTCTCTCTCTCTCTCTCTCTCTCTCTCTCTCTCTCTCTCTCTTTCTATTTTCTTTTTTTCATTCATCTTTACTTAATAATATTTAATTAATTACCTATCCACTATGCATTCATTTACTCACTTGATTAATCATTTACTTGTTTAAATAATATTATTTTTTAAATTTAAATCTGTTTCTTTTGTGTACCTTAAAATTAGTCACAGTTCATGAGAGCCAAGAGGCAGAATGGAAGAGAAGGCTGATCAGTCTTAATGGGTCTGTTGCGTACTTTTGCTATATCAGTAGGACACATTGTTTCTAACGTAAAATTCGACGAAAATAAAGATACGCACATTAAAACTTTGAAAATCCACTCATTAACTCAGAAAATACCTTCCATTTCAAACAACCCGCGCTACACTAGACACTATATCACTACATAGATGGAACCATCTCGTTTATGTAAACATGAACAGAACTTACAAACATTGGAATGTTCGTTTAGATGCGTATATTTCTTATATTATTTTGTAATCTTCGATAAACCGAAAAGACCAGACAGCAAATGCATCCAACAGTTTATGTATTTAGAAGGGAATTCCATCATTTTGTAGTTACGATGTTGTTTACTTACGCACGGTGGTACCGTCTATGTAGTAGCATACCGGTGCAAATATTGTCTAGTGCAGCGCGGGCTGTTTGAAATTGAAAGTGATTTATTGAGTTAATGAGTGGATTTTGAACGTTTTTAATGTGCGCATCATTACTTTCGCCGAATTTTACATAAGAATCAAGGTTCTATATTGTTGTAGCAAAAGTATGCAACATACCTATTCTGCCTTTAGGACGCAAATACACATCGGAATGAAATTTAGATTCTTGATTTAATTATTGATTATGGTGTACTTTTCCGTGAGAAAAACGCTGGTCGCAATAAAAAAGCTCAACATCGCTTTTAAAGTACCGAAAAAGACACCGAAAGTTCGTTAAGTAAATAAACAATTCTCATTGGCTGTCTCACCTACTACGTCACTAGAACCGCGCAGTACCGCCGAGGCATTGAAAATCATCTGTATTTGTGAGACAATTCCCGATTATAGTGCAATGTTTCTACTCTCTGTTATCTTCTTCGGTTTCTGTCATAGTATTTCACATTTAATGATGGTATATAATTTGTATTTTTTTATTTTTTTCTGTATGTACTCACTTTTTTAACCCTTAACTGCAGATGAGCCCAGATCTGGAACAATTACTTTGAAGCCTTATCTAAAAGTAGGGGACTTGAGTTGTACTGTCGTTGCATGGTGGGTCACATGTGGAACAGATATTAAACGAGTAAGAATTGTCGATTTTGTCCTAGAGCGCGTAGCACAGGATAGAGAACGTGCAGAGTGGTTGAAAATAGCTTACTGAAAATCTGATAGAGATTTTCCGATTTTCATTGTTATGTTTGGGAGTAACGCAGGGTTACCATATACAAAAAAAAAAACAACTATTGAAACTTACTAACTTATTTTTTACTACTTTATTTATTTTTTTTTTTTTTTAGCCTGAAAACTTTATTTTCAGTTGCATGGATACCTAAATGCGGGTAAGCCCATATTTTGAACAATTAATATTCAGGCTCTTTACCATTGAAATATAATGGAAAGAATTTTTTCACTACTTTTCCCTGTCTCAAGGATCAAAATTGTACTGAAAAAAAATTATTTTATTGAAAAAAAAAAGTCATGCAGTAAAGGGTTAAGTATTTCTGTTTTAGTATTTGCGTCTTACATAAACTGCATTCTCTCTCTCTCTCTCTCTCTCTCTCTCTCTCTCTCTCTCTCCCTCTCTCTCCCTCTCTCTCCCTCTCTCTCCCTCCCTCTCCCTCCCTCTCCCTCCCTCTCCCTCCATCCTCCCTCAACATTCTCAAAAAATAACTAGAATAAGACGCTAAAATTAAATTTCGAATTTTAGCCACACATCGACGGAACGAAGAAAAACCTAGATGATTTTCAGGAAGGAACGTTCAAACGAAAACAAATTCATCACCATAACGATCACTGCATGCTCATAGAGGAGTGCGGAAATAATTCTCGGAGTCGGAAAATCGGAAAGGGAGGGGGGAGAGGCGAAATATTTCTCTAACCGATATATATATATTTTTGGCGGGAAAAAAAAAATCGGCAGCGATCAATTTGAAAACAATTTTCATTATTTTTAGAAAGGCATGAACACTTATTTTAGATTCAAGGTCCTTCCCGGCGGTTTTCAACTCGTTTCGAGTAGAATGTTTTCTTTGGCAAGAGATTTTGACATGAGTCTAGAGCATAGCGAGCCGTCTCATTCATTACCGCGGCCTGAAAATATTTTTATATAACTCCTATATATAAACATATATACATGCACGGAGTAAAATATGTTAAAAAATAAGACCCGAAAACACGAGCGAAAAGAAGAGAAAACACGTGTTGATCAAACGTAGAACATTTCTTCCACTCTTTTCTCTCTCTCTTTCTCTCTCTCTTTTTTATGAATGACGATGCTTTTACAACTCATTAATGGTGTGTCATAGAATGCGAGTGAGTAAGAGGTGAGATTCCATACCTCACATTTTACTCACGTGCACATATGCAGTCGGTGCATTCCCTGTGTTGTCAGATTTAAGTGTTAAAATCCGTATATTTTACATTGATTCTTATTGAGTAGTAAACAGTCTATATCCATACATCTGGCAACACTGTGCATTATTTCCTCAGATACTCAAGGCGGGAGTTTTTCACACCTGAACGATTCCGTGAGAAGAATTTGAATGAAGCTTCAGAAATGAGAACTGAGGACTGAAGAGGTTCGGGCAGTAGCGGCCCGTGAGATTTGGCAACCATGCATTTTTCCCACTTAAACTTAGGTAAAAAATCGATTCAAGCGGAGGCTGGCAGCCTCCTCGAGTTTCGATTGTTTTCCATGTATTTAAATGGGATAAAAACACTGTTGCCAAATCGCACGAGCCGCCACTGGGTTCGGGTCAGCGAGTATTCTGAAATTAAAGGAGTGTGTACTGTGTAGAGTTTGAAATCTTCGGACAAGTATTCGTGAACCAGGGGCGTCAATTAGACAGAGGGGGAAGGACATGGATTTGCCACGTCTCGAAAAAGGAAAATTCGAAAAGCAAAAAAAAAAAAAATTGTCTAATTTAGCGCGTATAAGTTGAGAAAGCTTTCAATTTCACGGAAGAATGTGTAAGTACAACACGTGTAAATTGCCCAAAAATGTTCTAAATAGTAAGTGAAAAAGAACAACAGGGTCGTCAAGGACCTCGCGGTTGTCAGAGTTTCAGGAGTCAAGCGCATAGGCATTTTGCCCCCCCCCCCCCTCCCGGCGAAAAATGAAAAGACACCTGCGCCCCTGCTTTCTTATTTTTGACATCTTTCGAGAGTGAATATCACTGAATAGATTCTAATTTAAAAATTTTCGTACAGAAAGAGAGAAATAAAAAATATAAAATTAAAATACACGAAGAAAAAAAGTTCTCATTAAAAACTCAAATGGTTTTTTTTTTCTCTCCCCCCCCCCCCGGAAAGAAAATATCGCCTTTCCAAAAAACATACTGGTATTTTAAAGTGGAAGTCTGTTCTTCCTTAACAGAATAATCTGACATTTCTGACCAGCACAATCCGATGGTATATTCCAGAATAGGGCAGTTGCAAGGGTCTGAAACGTTGTGTTTTTATGAAGAAAATGAAATTACTTGATGAGCTGAGAACAGAGATGCGTTTGGTTTGGAGATGCCCTACACAGCATAGTGTATCACTTGTGATACAAGAAGTAAAAAGCCCTATAACAGACATTGTAATATACATTTTTATTTATTTCAAATTGTATCACCAGTGCCACATTATAAGAAAACATAAAAACGGGATCAAACATTTTCCAAAAGACTACCAGCACTCATTATAATGCATTTAATAATAGAAATCATGGCGGAGGGAAAATTTGCCCCCGTTTCCAATTCAACCCCAATTTCATTATTTTTACGAAGCTTTTGGCATTGGCTTTTTGAAAAATCCAATCAAAGTAAAAAAAAAATTGTCATTGAAACTTTTGATTTTTTTTTTGCTTTCCCCACAATTTTTATGGTGTTTAAGCACGAAAAAAACGAGTAAAAAACAGACAAATGAGACTTTTTACCGAGAAACTGTTCAATTATTTTTGTTGCTATTTTTCTCACATATTTGACCACCTAGTGAATTTCAAAAACCATTTTTGGTTGCAAAAAAAAAAAAAAAAATCATGCAGTGAAGGGTTAAGTCCCATTATTGAAGAGATTAGATTTTGGCCCTAAATACATTGTTCAAAATGGGAATTCCGCGTAAGGACGTCACGATTTTTTATAACTTTAAACTTGTGTATCTCCAAAACAAGGGCACTTAAGAAAAAACCAAAGAAGCCTTTGTTCTCGGCTCATCGCGTGCAATAATTTTCTTAAAAAAAAAAAACTTCAGACCCTTGCAACTGCCCCATTCTCAAAAATGCCAGATTTTCTTTAAAAGAGCTTTTCATCACAAATTTCTGACCATTTCAAAGACGACTTTTCCATTAGTGTAGGTTTAATGGATCCGCTGACTATAAAACAGAAATCGAAATTTATGAACGGAAAGCCAAGAAACCGGATCGATGGGCAAGTCCAGATTGAAGATTGAACTGTAGAAACACACGCCGAGACTGCTCGAGGAGGAAAAGCTGAAAATTATAGCTGAAAGTATCAACATCCGCGCCACCTCTGAAAAACACGGATCGAAGGATGATACGGCGTACATACATACCACCTTCCTTGGTATTATGAATTTTCATGTTTCTTCGGACAGCCCCCGTATTTTTCGGTCATGCAATACACAAAACACGATACTCCACATCACTGTGTTACCTACCCATTGAGCAAACTTTATTTCTCGCGTGCGCGCTGCCTACTGCATACCTCGACGAGCTATATCTACATAGCAATATCTAAAAAGGGGTTATACTACGTGGCTATGTCACAGGTCTATTCCAAAGTATGACTGGATCTAACCTTTTCAACCCCAAACTTTTACAAACCCTTCTCACAAACTCTTTATCAATTCAATAAATAGAATGGACTTTTCTCGTTAACCCTTTCCGTCGCAGTGTCTCATAAAAGGGACGACATTTTTACATGGAGCCTTATGAAAATTCGGAAAAATTTACTCACACATGAAATCATAGAAAAGTTCGTTCAATTTAATGGTACAGGTTTCAGATTACAGTGACACCTCTTTCATAATTCATGACAGAAAGGGTTAAGTTTTTTTTTAAAAAATACATTTAAAACCATGTTAATATGGTGACACATTGTACCGCTGGTAGATAAAGGGTTGGCTCTGGTTTGTTTGACTCTTATTTTTTAACCTTAAATCAAAAATTAAGGACTGGTCCGTCTGCAAGAGAGCGGATGTTCAACAACCGCACTTTTAGAATCAAACGGCTATTCTGATTTCTTGTTTCCTCAATATACTACGTACCAAAATTTCGTAATTAAATCAGCAAAATTTAGCTCACAGTAGATAAAATCACAGTATACTTATCTTACACAGTACCGAAACTCAATGTTAGAAAAACGGCAAATGCCCCCTGGTGGTGGATGGTTAACACTAACATCTTCCATTTGATTTGCATTAGACGCACGGTGGCGCACTGTGGATCGTCCCCATGGTAAGCAGCGGACATAGGGCCAAAAATCAGAGTGTTGCTATAGCACATTTTGGGGCATTTTTCTTTCATTTAGGGTACCTACATTAGCAAAATGCCATGAAATGTTCTAGGAAATGATTTTGGAGGCTCAGGAAACAGGTTAATGCAAAAATTTGTCCTTTCATTATTTTGTGTGTGAAATTTCGAAGTGAATTTCGCACATTTACCGTAGCTCCACGTCTAAACCTTGCATCAATTTCAAATCAATGCTATTTCTTCATGTTTAAGGGATGTTTAAGGTTACAAAAATGCTGTTATTGTATTTTTTTTCTCAAATTTTGACCATGAAATGTTGATTCTAAAAAATTGCCTAAAATTTCTCTTTTTACGGATATAAGTGGAGTTTTGAACATGATTTCGGGAGAATTTCCAGTTCACAGACCCATCAAAATGTTCCTTATACCCCAGGGATCCTAGATCAACCGCCAGTAAATGCCCGATTTTGCCCGGCCGCTCGTGGGGCTTAGAAATGTAACAATAGAACTCGTGATTTCGCGCGCGCAAAAACCTCAAAATCCAGCCATATGCTCCAAGTTCTTCCTCCATTTACAGGTAGAGCCGATTCAAATCAACGAGCACTTTTTCCAAAGGCTGGATTATATTTTTCAAGTCATATTTTTTCGAAATATGTAATTATTTCGAGGGAGGGGGAGGGGGTCAACTGATGCAATATTGCCAAATTTCAGAGTGCGTAATGCGTAATGAAATCTCCCACTCACGAGTTTGTAATATTTTGAGATTCAAGTTGAAATCTGGCAACTAAAATCTATAAAGTTAAATTACTTTGTCTTCAGCTGCACCAACTAATGTAGATACACATCGACTTACAGTGTTGCCATTTTCTGGTGGAATCCCGTCAAATTAACTTCACATCTTAGACATAAATTACGCGAGAAAACAAACAAAAAAATCAAAACTTTTCTCCAAAGCTCTTTTTGCCTCTTCTTTCTTAGTATCTAATAATATTTTCTCGCGAAAGTTTTGTTGAAGCTATTTTTGCTCCTCCTTTTGTATGTATTATGAAAAATTGTAAGTTCAAAATTTGTTTTCCTTTTCTGACTATCATCAATAGTTCAGGTACCTTCAAAGGGATATTGTGAAAAGGATAAGTAGTTATGGGGGAGGGGAGGGGGCAGGGGTGTTTTTTTTGGGTGGGAGGACGGCAATTTACTGTAAAATAACGAATTTAATCAGCTCTATATTAAAATAGTCACTAATGATAATTAAGTCATTAATTATGCAAGATTTCACAATTTACAATAAGAGGTTATCTGGCTCTAAAATTAATATATTCAATTCTTAGCTTAAATATGAATAAAGAAATGAAATCTACGTCAAATTTCAGTCAGGTTACATGTGCCGGATGTCTTTCTGTAATGTTTTAAGCGTGCAGTGTACCTATGTCCGCTGCTCCCCATTGACACGATCCACCGTGTGGCGCCCCCTGATGACGGATGGTAAACAACTCAATTTTCCCATTTGATTACATTGAAAAACGACATTCGCCAAAGCGCTCCTATAGAGTTTCGCTACTGTGTAGATGAGTATACTGTGGATAAAATAGTACACACGGCACTGGCGGATCCAGGAATCTATCCTTCTCTCTCTCTCTTCTCCCATTAGAACGCGTATGATAGAAAAGGACGGATCACGGACAGTCACGTGATTTTCGCTCCCTCTTCTATCCTTTTCTAACACGTGCATTCTAATGGGAGAAGAGAGAGAAGGACAATCGGGTGAGGGGAAAGTGGTGTCTACGCGCTACACCTTACTCAACAGCGCAGCGCAGCGTTTCAGAAAGAACAACCACAAACGTTACGATATAGAAGTATCTGAAAATAAATTTTTCAGTTTCTATTCATCATCAGAATATTGTTTTTATTTATTTATTTGATTTAAGACTGTTTATTTTGTATGTTGTGCGAATTACTTTGCATTTCATAATTTTTTCCGCCTCCAATTAGAAGATTTTTCTGGGGGGGGGGGAATAGTTTTCTGCCAAAAGGGCTGATGTTACACTTTTCCAAAACGGCCGTAATTTTGGTTGGAATGAATTTAAGGGGGGGGACTCAATAAAATATGAAAGATAGGGGAACCGTCAAGCAGCAACATTATTTGGAGCTGAAAGCACTCAGCGAAGTCGACCCCAAGCACTTGTATAATACATTTAACGCATCACAATGGTCTCAAATCATTTTAATACGGCCAAAAATCAGGAAAGGGATATCTCATTAACCTATATTATTAAAAACTTCCAAGACTAATTTTATAATCACAAAGAACATTTAAATCAAGTAATTTAAACTAAGAAATGTCACTAAAACGTTTTAAATTAAGCTTTACAAGGACGAAAACTATGATTTTTGAGATTTTTTTTTCACAGATTGTTGGCCACTTTTTGACGATTTCAGACCAAAGTGCGTCGGCTCGACGACATTGCTTTTGAACAAACATCAAAATAAGGCCGAAAATCAGGAAGTAGATATCTAATCAATTTATATTTTTTAAAAATGTCAGGACTACTTTTAAACACCAAAGAACATTTAAATCGAGTAATTTAAACCAAGAAATGTCACTGGAAAGTTTTAAATTAAGCTTTAAAAGGACGAAAACCATGATTTTTGATACTTTTTTTGTACAGATTTTTGGCCACTTTTTGACGATTTCAGACAATAGTGCGTCGACTCGATGACATTGCTTTTGAACAAACAAACGAATAAACTCGGCTGACAGTTTTTTGCTTCTGGATCAGTAGCGCACCGAGGGTTTCTTCATCTCTCTCTTTCCTCCATTAAAAAACGTATGTTAGACAAGGATGGACAGCGGGATAAAACCCCCTCTTTCTGTCCTTTTCCTACTTATACATTCAAATGGGAAATGAGAGAGATGGAAGAGATCCTCGTTGCGCCAGTGTTCTGGATAGAAGTAAAGGCGCTACGAGCTAGAGAGAGTGCTAATAAATCCTTTCGACTTGAAAAATGAGCAAAGTTCGGAAGTGGAATGGAAGAGAGGAGAGCGGAGCGGAACGGTGGAACGGAACGGACAGGGACTTAACAGGAAACGGGAAACGTGGCAAGCGAAAAACTGTTGCTCTCGAAGGGAAACACTCGTCTGAAACCAGGGTTGCCACGTTGAAACTGGGAAATTCGCTTATTTACCTCGTTCGGAGATCGGAGCTCGAATGAAATGGCACCCAGAAAAATCATCACGATCATATTGAAACTCTTTGAGGCATTTTTCCAAACAGACGTAGAAGAGACCGATAGAAGAAAAGCACCTTCAAGGAAAACACACGCAATATTTGAACCACACAGAAAAAACAGAGTGGTGGTTCTATCTATAGGTAGTTGTAAGTCGGTGATAATGGACGGTTTTAGTGCGAAGTCAACGGTTAGCCAACAACCACAACAATGCACTCATCGGTCGCAATCGGTTGTGATAAAACTCGCGTAACGTTCCAAGCTATCTCACTCACTCTTCCGCGACCCCCATGTATACCCACTGCGATTTTGATAATGATACGTCGTAAAAAAAAAAGCCCTGTATACGAATTTCCCATGTATACTCATCTCTTTCTAATTTCGAAATTCGTATACAGGACTTTGCTTTAGGACATATTATTATCAAACTCGCGTTTAATTGCCTCGAGGAATTCATTTCAGCCACAAAATTTTACGAAAGATGCCTCTACATACGATTTTTGAAATTAGAGTGAGATGGCAGTACGTGGGGTCGTGGGGGTTATGTGAGAGCGAGAAAGACAAACTGTCTTTGTTTAAAACACTCATCACCGGCAGTCGCCATTACTGAAACCCTCTAGTGTCTAGTGTAGCGAGGGCTGTTTGAAATGGAAGTGATTCCCCGAGTTAATGAGTTGATTTTGAAAATTTTTAATGAGCACGTCGTTATTCTCGCCGAATTTTATTACGTTGTAGAATCAATGTGTCATAATATATTGCTGTAGCGAAAGTACGCATGCAACAGACCCATTGGGATATTTGTATCTTCCGCAGGAATGGGGCAGTTGCAAGGGTTTAAAATGTTGTGTTTTTTGTAAAGAAAATGAAAGTACTTGATGAGCTGAGAACAAAGATGCCTTTGGTTTCTAATTTCGTCCAATTGTTCCGGAGATGAGATTTTGGCCCAAAATACATTGTTCTAAATGGGAATTCCGCGTAGTGACGTCACTACACACCCACTTTTTTACAACTTTACACGTGCGTATCTCCGAAACCGGGACATCTAGGAAAAACCGAAAAGCACCATTGTTCTCAACTCATCGAGTACTATCATTTTCTTTGTAAAAAACACAACATTGTTGACCCTTGCAACTGTCCCATTCGATTGCGTACGGTGAACCTCTTTTTACTTCTTGAAGTTTTGAATAAAACACGCTGACTTTATTACGTTTCATTTCTCTCTTCTCGATGGTGCCTGATTCTTCTGGCATCTGACAACCCTGCAAAATCCCAACTCTCAACAGGTCGAAATCCCTTCGGCCGAGAGTGCGAAAATAAATGGCAACGGACGATGTGTGACGGCGGGGAGGAGAGGGGAGGGGGGAGGGGGAGACAAAGGGATGAAAAATGAGAGGATTGATCGAGCGAGCTTTCCGCGATTGTCAGATTTCCAAGGGAAAAGGATTTTCGGACTGGCCGAGATTTCAAAATTCAGTCGAGGTCGAGATTGTACAGTAACGCATTCTAGTCTTACGACGCAATGTGCAATCTAATAACGTTGCATTTCGTCCGCAAAGACCCATGAAAAATGTCGAAATTCAACCTTTCTCAAGGGTTTCAATGAACAAAATGCAATTTTACCAGATTGTACGCTACACACCAAAAACCTCAAGTTTTAGAACAGCCGACATAGCAGCCTTTTAAAATAGCTTCGCTCACGCAAAAAAAAAAAAAAAAAAAAAAAAAAAAAAAAAAAAAAAAAAAAAAAAAAAAAAGTTGGTATGATTTACCATCATGACGACTGATTGCTGCACCTGCCAAAAAAATGCGGAACCTGCCAAACGATTAATGAAACCAGTTTTAAGAAAATACGTTTTTAATTTTTCAAATCTTTCCCGCCAAGGTTTTGCCATAAGCAAGGCATCCAATCTATATATTAGATATGAAAATGAAAACAATAAGCGTACCGTATACAGGGTGTACCAGACCACCCGGATAGGTACTTTTTTTCGAAAACGGCTGGGCGTAGAGAGCTGAAACAAAAAAGTCAGATAGGGAATTGACCCCAACGAATTCAATGAAAATATTTTCAAAGCCCCCCGAGGTGCCCCTGGGGGGTTTTGGGGGGGTTCAAAACACATTTTTCCATTTTTGGCGGGAAAAAGCCTTTAAAAGGTACAAAAATAAGTTCAGATCCTGAAAGAACAACTCATTGCCGACATTTTTGTTCCAGTAAATTTTTCCATAAAACCCCAATTTTTGGGGTTATGGTCCCTTTTGGGGGGAAATTTTCATTCGGCCACTGTGACCACACTATTCAATATTTTTACAAAAACTAAAAACCATCTGAAAGAAGAGATCAAGGCCTTTCGATTGATGTGCCACATAATACCTAAAAGTGAAAAACTAAGGCCCCCACTTAGATTCCAAAATTTTGGGGTCTTTGGGCCCCCCACGTAAAAAAAGTCAAATAGCAAGGTATGGCTTGTGATACATCAATCGAAAGGCCTCAAAGAGTAGAATAAGATGGCGCAATCCAAAATCCTCTACAATCATTACTTTCAAAATGGCGGCCATTTGAAAATTATGGCTGTTCAAAGGTAAGTCCTGGGAAAAGAGTCCAAGGTTGAACGATACATGGCTTGAAAGGCCTTAAAAAAAGCAAACGAATGGCGCAAACCGCAAATCAATCCGCCTCTTCAATCAAAAGTTATGGCCGATTGAAACTTAAAGGGCTCAATAAGGCCTATTTAAGGCTGCTTCAATTTTAATCGGCCATAACTTTTGATTGAAGAGGCGGATTGATTTGCGGTTTGCGCCATTCGTTTGCTTTTTTTAAGGCCTTTCAAGCCATGTATCGTTCAACCTTGGACTCTTTTCCCAGGACTTACCTTTGAACAGCCATAATTTTCAAATGGCCGCCATTTTGAAAGTAATGATTGTAGAGGATTTTGGATTGCGCCATCTTATTCTACTCTTTGAGGCCTTTCGATTGATGTATCACAAGCCATACCTTGCTATTTGACTTTTTTTACGTGGGGGGCCCAAAGACCCCAAAATTTTGGAATCTAAGTGGGGGCCTTAGTTTTTCACTTTTAGGTATTATGTGGCACATCAATCGAAAGGCCTTGATCTCTTCTTTCAGATGGTTTTTAGTTTTTGTAAAAATATTGAACAGTGTGGTCACAGTGGCCGAATGAAAATTTCCCCCCAAAAGGGACCATAACCCCAAAAATTGGGGTTTTATGGAAAAATTTACTGGAACAAAAATGTCGGCAATGAGTTGTTCTTTCAGGATCTGAACTTATTTTTGTACCTTTTATAGGCTTTTTCCCGCCAAAAATGGAAAAATGTGTTTTGAACCCTCTCAAAACCCCCCAGGGGCACCTCGGGGGGCTTTGAAAATATTTTCATTGAATTCTTTGGGGTCAATTCCCTATCTGACTTTTTTGTTTCAGCTCTCTACGCCCAGCCGTTTTCGAGAAAAAGTACCTATCCGGGTGGTCTGGTACACCCTGTATATACGGCACGCTTGCACCGCTGCGCGCACCGTTGAATAAAAAAAAAACGCACCAGAAGAAGATTAAACTAGAGTCCCTATATACTATGAGAGTTGCGACAAGACTCTCAAAATGAAGAAGAAGAAGCGGATCACTGGAGCCCCCAAGAGGCAAATTGCAAATGGCGGATGGCCATTTGCCTCTTCGCTGTTGCCACTGTTTCGCTATCTCTTATAGGTTAGGTTCAGATTCTCGACAATAACGGTCGTTATTGAAAGAGATAATGTTCTCCAAAATAACATTCAAGCAGAGGAAAAATTCACAATAATTACCGCGGTTACTCTTACTTCAAATGTGTAATGAAAGCGAGTTCGCGAGAAGTAAACAAACCCTCCGCCATTTGCATTTGTCTCTTGAGGCTTTCTATGACAGCCTAAATCTGAGAGCCTATCAGAAATGGATTCAGCAATGGCGCAACTCTCATAGTATATAGGGACTCTAGATTAAACCAGCTTGTGATTGGTGAATCGGTGTTAGATGATGCGGCCACTTGTGCCGTCTTTCAACGATCAAACACCGGTTCCGCTCTGACATAAAAGTTGCATCATGGGTAATTGTCTTCCCTGAGTTTATAAATAGAAGGGGCGCAGCGGCGGAGCTCTCACCTTTTCGTTTATCGTTGTGGTGGTTGGTAGTGAAGTTTCAGTCTTGCGTTAACTGACTTAAACCTACGGATTAACCTCTTTCAGCCGATCTCAAGCGGAAACCTGTAAGTTCATTTTTGCATTTATTTGTCTTCATCCCCCAATTTATTTTTCTTTCGTCTTGCGCCTTTTCTTGGTTGAAATAGGATCATATCACCTTTAAGTACTGTTAGGTCTTATGGAAACTACATGTCACCGAAATTAAATAGGTATTTGAAAACTTAAAAACATTAGAAATTATAAAATCAAAAATAAAGTATGAAAATCAAAAATCATGGTCTAGGTGGCACTGCTGCTTACTTTCTACGACAGTGAAGCCATAAATTTTTATTGACTAAATTCAAATTAAAAATAAAGTGAAATTGTGAGTAACATCAAAGTCACTTAGCTGACCAGTGAAGTAAACTGAGCCTTGCCAGCTTGAAGAGACTCTCCCTACATAGCTATTAAAAACACAGCTAAGGAGAAAGGTTTACCATCGAAATATAATTTTATTTTGAGATATGGTACAAACACTGTTTTGCTTCAATTTTTTTTAGAACCTACATTAAAAGCATTGTATGTGTATTATTTAAAGACCATTTTTTTCCCAATTTTTTTTTCTTTTTTTCATTTTTTCATTTTTTTTTATAAAGATTGTGCTAACCACAGCAATCGAAAGTCCTTCTAGTATGGCTAAAAAGTTTTGAGAGTATTTTATGTTTGAAGTTTTTAAATACTCGAATTATTTCTGAACAGCGCGAGCAAGATTTTTTTTTTTTTTTAAATAATAATCTTGATGAATTTTAGAGTTTCTTTGAAGTTTGATACCACACAACCAGTGGCGTACCGTGCAGTTCGGCAACGTTTCAGTTCGTCCAAGTTTGAACCCATTCAAAATATCAACCTATTAAGTGTTCAGTGACCACCTTCGCATTCGATCTTTTGCATGGGTTTGAATGGACATGCATTGTTGCCAAATTGCACGCTACGCCACTGGACCCAACTATGCTTTCAATCGCTTGCCGCTAAAAGTTTCCCGATTCAACAACAATTTTTATTCCAAAATATTTATTTTTCTTAATAAAGAAAAAGTTTCTGCTTCGTACGGTCGATTTCTAAATGGATTAATTTGGATTTTTACTCCTTCATTTTCTTCGCGCATATACGCATCAGTGGCGTAGCGTGCAATTTGGCAAGATTACAGTTTGACCATTTAAACACATGAAAAAGATCGAACTATTGGGTGTTCGGTGAACACCTTCGCATTCAATATTTGACATGGATTTAAATGGACACATTACAACGTTGCCAAATTGCACGCTATGCCACCGATACGTATTTTCACTCTTAAATAGTCTTTATTTCCTCTTCTTTGCAATTTTGGTGCAGATCTCCACACAGTGGCGTAGCCTGCAATTTGGCAACGTTGTATTGAGTCCACTTAAACCCATGTAAAATGTAGAATGCGCAGGTGTTGACGGAACTCCCGAAAGCTCGATCTTTTTCATGGGTTCAAATGGACGAACTGCAATGTTGCCAAATTGCACAATACGCCACTGTTCCTTTTTTGCTTGACGGACAAATTCGGCCGGGAAGGATTTTCCAAAATGAGTCGAATCATACCGATTGTATGATTCTATGGTTCGACCGTTGCCAAATTGCACCCCTTCATTTACAATCATTAAATGTATCGAACCTGTCGGGTGCACAGAGCACCTCCTGGACTCGATCTTTTAAGAGGGTTTAAATGACAAATTACAGTGTTGCCGGATTTCACGCCACACAACCCGCGTAGACTGACTTGATTGGTGACGTAATCCTGCGGACGTCACGTCAGCACTAGCGATTCATTTTTTGTCGACCAATCAGGTCTCAGTTCGAGATCAGATGTCATTGGGGGCGTACTTACTGCATGCGGAATGATATAAATGACGCAGCTGCGAAAGAATCGGTTTAGTGTCTTGAGTGCAGCGCATCAGTCATCAACTTCGGCTGCGGTGACAAACTAATTGTAAGAGTAAGTTTACACTGTCAAGTAATTCGGTGCAGTGTTTAATTTTATTTTATGTTTTTAATTATATTCATTTTCTACAATTGCCGTGTTAGTGACGATGAAAGTTGGAAGTTTTTTTTGTTTTTTGTTTTTTTTTTCCCCCTCCCCCGTTTCTTATCATCTTTATTATTCTTCATTATTTTCCAACAGCTGCTGCATACGTGTATCGTCAAGTATAATCAATTCCTAATATTTTGGTTATTTTGTTTTTCTGTTTTATGTGCAGAGTCAGTGTGGTTACAAGCGATCACTTTCGGATTTCACTCAAGGAAACACATTTCGATTCTACCAAGGAAGAAACGAAATTGCCCAGGACCACAGCTAACTAAGTCAATCTTTTCAAGTTCTTTTCATACCAAACCAAAGCTTGGATTGCACTGGTTCGGGCGGGTCACACGATCTCCGTTTTAATCAATTAGATCTATTAGATCTGATACAATGCTCGATTAAAAGTGCTAAGCTGCGTAGCTCGGCTTATAGTAATATATTAGCAGTAATAGCTGATTCCGTAAAATGTCTAGATTTAGCCCGAGAGAGAATGACCCGACTTGCGGGAGCTCAATTAACATTAAATCCAACCCCTTCATTCATACGAAGTTCGCCCATATCCCACTCACAGCGCCCTGGAAGCATTAGTGGATCAAGCGTTCTAAAGTTTGCCTATATCCCACTCACATAGTGGTCAAGCACTTTAGTATTTGCCCATATCCCACTCACAGCGCCCTGGAAGCATTAGTGGATCAAGCGTTCCAAAGTTTGCCCATATCCCACCCACTTAGTGGTCAAGCACTTTGGAATTTGCCCATATCCCACTCACAGCGCTGACAGGGCCATAGTGGATCAAGCGTTCTAAAGTTTGCCTATATCCCACCCACATAGTGGTCAAGCACTTTAGGATTTGCCCATATCCCACTCAAAGCGCCGAAAGGGCCATAGTGGATCAAGCGCTTCTCAGAATGCAGGGGGAGCACACAGCATTGCCTAGTTTACAATAGCGGATCTGGTGAACCTTAGCACGCGCCACTACGGTCAGGTCAAAGTTTGAATTCTAAACTTGAGAAGATACAGAATTAAACCGGATCTACGTCAAGCTAAGTCAATTTTTTTTTAACTTAAATTTAAAATAATAATTAGTAGTTCAAATAATTAATTTAATTAATTCCGTAATTTTTTAATGAATTTGATTTCAATTATTTTTTAATTTTTTTATTTCTAAAATTAATTCGATTCATTCAATTACTTAATTCATTCAATTCGTTCATTCATTCATTCATTTACTTTTTAATGAATTTAATTTAATTAATTTTTGCTCTTTTTCAAAGTAAGCCAGTCGATGAATTTCCAAAGCATGCTCGAACCAAAACTATCTTGAAATGCGTGAATACAAATGGGTGCTCAAAGGGAGAGTCATTCGGGGATATAAGTCATTCACTGCAAACTTCAACCAGGACGATAAGCTAACTATCGCAATCATAAGGTCGTCCCTGGGCCGTTCCTGGAGTTCTGCCGAGCGTGTCGCTCTCGGGCTTTGGTTTCCACGTAAACAGATTCGTTTCGGATCTTGAAGTGGACTCAAACCGGGCATTTTCTCTGACAATGCTAAGTGACAAGTAGTTCCTAGTGCTCTTTGGAAATCGGTTGATCAGCGAGTTCTAAAGCAAGCTCGGACCGAAAGTATCTTGCTATGCGAGAACAAAAACGAGTGAAAAACGGCGCTCAATGGTCAGGCTCTCTTCATACGCTACCAGTTTACGCAGTACGATAGTCTTGTAAGTCGACCCCTGGACAGTACTTGGTATGGCTTCCGACTTGGCCCTTTTGTTCACTCAGGCTGTGGCTGGCTCCCCGTAAAAGCCCATACGTCGGATCTTTAAAACGCGGAATTCAACCATGGTCAATTTTCATCGGATATCACCTGATCAGTGAAATCCTAAGCTCTCTTGATACAAGTATAGTTCGTTCAATGTTCGGAAACTCATTGGCGTTACTTTATATACAAACTTTTCACTTTCTTTTTTTTTAACTTTTTTTAAACTTTTTTTTTTTTCTCTCTCTTTTTTTCTTTTCTTTTTTCTTTTTTCATATACTTGACTTAATTTTTTTCTTTTTTTTCTGTCTTTTTTTTCTTTTTTTTCAGATGACTGCAGGAAGCTGGGAGAACAAGCCAGGAACGGAACAGGCCTGTGTGTGTGTGTCTGTGTGTGTGAGAGTGTGTGCGTGTGTGTGCGTGTGTGTGTACTAATCGCGTTTCACCGTTAATCTTCGTTCCCTCCCAAAGACTCCTCCACTTTCTTTTTTTATTCGCTCGCAATCCGCGTCTCCCTCCGCACTTCCCTAGATCGCGTATTCGGACCGCGTTCCGATACGGACCCGGGTTCCGTAAGTGAGCATAGAAGTATACGTATGGGAGGGGTTTTTTCCACAACTCAATTTTCCCCTTTGCTTAACAACAAAAAAAAAGGGACTCTAGTGTAGCAACCTCCACGTGGTGAGTCCTGGGTAGATTGAGGCTGAGAAAACTAGAAGGTAAACTCGCCTTAATCGAGCTAAGAGCTGCACACCATACCTATTAAAACACATTACTAATATATTTTGATTTTTGTTCACAGAGACCAAACAAATTCTGAATTTGTTCACAGAGACCAAACAAATTCTGAATCCGAGGTCCGAATTTCTTCGCATAATCATTCATCAAAATTGAGCTGAATGGGGCTCTTGCTACCTTTTACTTTAAGCATTTGAATGGTTAGTTCTTGAGAGATAAAAAAAGATATGATTCCGGTCTAATTTATCTTTCTCTCTGAATGTGTTGTTTTTTTTGCCTCATTTTTTTTGCCTCGTTTTTTTTTTTTTTGCCTCATTTTTTTTGCTTCATTTTTTTTGCCTAATTTTTTTAAAACCTTAAATCACAAAAAGTAATTAATTCAGTTGAAATTGGTTTTGAATGGAAGTGCACTTGTTGAAAGTTGCGATCTGAACACAAAACAAAATAATCAAAAAAACCAAAAGAAATTCATCAAGAAGCAAAAAAAGCGGCGGCTCGTGCAATTTGGCAACCATGTATTTTGCCATTTAAAGCTATGCAAAAGAATCGGTTTCTTGGGGGTGCAATGCACCTCCTAAACATCGATTATTTTATATAGGTTTAAATGGAGAAGATACGTTGTTACCAAGATACACGAGCCACCACTGATGGGATCAATGAGCCTGTTGCGTACCTTTGCTACACCGATAGGAACCATTTAAACCTATGCAAAAGAATTGATTTCTTGACGGTGCAATGCACCTCCTAAATATCGATTATATTTTATATAGGTTTAAATGGAGAGGATCCGTTGTTGCCAAGACCACTGATGAGCACTGATGAGCACTGATGAGCACTGATGAGCACTGATGAGCCGCCACTGATGAGATCAATGAGTCTGTTGCGTACCTTGCCACACTGATATGAGCCATTTAAGCCAAAGCCAGCCATTTAAGCCAAAGCCAAGTAATTTGAGCCATTTAGATGAATGAGTCTGTTGCGAATCTTTGCTACAGTTATATGACGCACCGAATCTAACACAAAATTCGGCGAAAATGACGATGCGAACGAACATCAAAAACTTTCAAAATCCATCATTCATTAACTCTTGAAAATCAGTTCCATTTCAAACAACTCGCGCTGCACACCGCCCTAAGCTATATGGTACAGCACCAGAAGCTTCGGAGCTCCAGCTCCCGTGCATCGGTCTTCAACTGCGATGCACTGGAGCTTGCACCGGAGCAGCACCAGGTCCATTACACCGCTACGAAAAAAACACTTCGGTGCTGCGGCATCGGAATGAAAAAACAAGCAGGGAAAATTCCAACACGCAGGTGTTGGAAAAGCGCATGCTGTAAATCGACATTTGACATTTGATATCTCAAATATGAAAAACTATATGGACCTTCGGTTTGCGCCAAAATGCTCAGTTTGTTACGCCTTTTCGATTGATGTATCACTCGATAGGGTTCGTCTCTCGGAATTTTTCTGATAGCCCCCCGTGGGGGCCAAAAACGTTAAAAATGTTTGGGGGCTTTAAAACCAAATTTTGACTAAATTTTTGTTAAAAATTGACTTTTTTCTGTAAAGGGCTTGCTCTTTAGAGTATGGCTTTAAAACCAAATTTTGACTAAATTTTTGTTAAAAATTGACTTTTTTCTGTAAAGGGCTTGCTCTTTAGAGTATTTTAGACTCCCTGTTTTTTAAATTTCGACTTTTCAAAGAGATGTAATCATTTTTTGAAAATGGGTCCAAATCGAACTTTGACCTTCGATATATCGAAAACGAAAAACGATATCGACCTTCGGTTTGCACCAAAAGTCTTAGAATTATACGCCCTTTCAAACGATGTATAAGATAAGGGTTGCTTTTTGAAATTTTTGAGATAGCCCCCCTGGGGGCCCCCCAGAGAGGGCCCCAAAATCGGTGATCCCCTGAAAAGATGTCCCCCTCAAAATAATCGAACACGTGTTTCAGCGTCTTTCGAAATTAGCCGTTCTCGAGTTATTCGGCCTGGCTCCTTTTTTAATTGACACCCTGTATAACGGACAAGAGTACTTACATCGATTCGACTGGACTGGACAGGAAGGAGATTCCGATATTCTCTTCCATCTCTCTCTCATTTCCCATTTTGAATGTATAAGTAGGAAAAGGACAGAAAGAGGATGTTTTATCCCGCTGTCCATCCTTGTCTAACATACGTTTTTTTAAAGGAGAAAAGAGAGAGATGAAGAATCTCTCGGTGCGCTACTGTTCTGTATACATCAGAAAATGTCAATGGCTTAATGAATTCACGTCTGAATTGAGTCGAGATATAGCTCTCTCTCTCTCACCCCCAAATATCAAATCGAGTCATTTCTATCAAAATCCGGATAGTTGAGATTCTAAATAATTCAATCTTTATACAATCTCCCTAAGAAAAAAGAATTGACTCCCTAAAGCGCTGCGCTGATCATTTGATCAAAATGAGGTAATCGATTACGCTTAAAATGGAAGGTCACCGATGTCACTGTTGAAGGGTGATCTTTAAAACAAACAAAAAATGAGAGAGAAAAAAAGTTGACCCAATCCTTCTTGGAAATCATCCCAAAACAATTACATCACTCCATCGAAAAATGTGAGCTCGCCAAACCAGACCAAAACAATTTTGAACTATAATATTGAATTATCAAGAAAGTGATTTCAGGATGTCTGGCATTGACGTCAGAACAAAAAATCACTCCAATAGCGGCTCATGAATTGCGTCGCACCCTCCACCACCATATTTATATGAAACCAATAAAAAAAAATGTTCCTTTCAAAATGGCCAGAATTGTTATTATAAAAGTTCCCGAAAAGAAATTCTGGCAGTTGTCACGAGAATTCTGGTCATTTTAAGTTCGAAATTTCAGAACTTATGACCAGAATAATCCAGTGAAAAATGCCAGAATTTCATGATCCAATAAATGGTCCGAGTCCAAATTAAAAAGACCAGAATGGCTCTGCTAATTGTGACCCACTCATTTTACCGCCATATTTGAATTTTTGGAAACGTATTTCTTGAATATTCGAGTGCATTAAGAGACTTTTCGATGCTTGCAGTGTGATTTTTACCCGATTTTAATCCTACGAATTGACGACCCATAACGCTGTAAATAAACTTTGCGACAGACTAATTATCCTGAAAACTGCCAGAATTTCTTTTCGGCAACTTTCTACTCAAATACTTGCCATTTCTACACTGAAAAAAAAGAAGAAGAAAAAAAAAGATGGCAAAAATACCAGAAGCACAATAACGATATGTGAACCAAGGTAAAGGATATGGTATCCTTTTACCAAAATGTCTAATATTTGTACCATAGTTCTTGAAGATTTTGAGGAAATTCTGGTACTGAGACCATATTCTGATAGAAACACCAGAATTTTCTGGTAAGAGTACTAGACTCGCCGTGGGGTTCACAAATCATTGTGCTTCTGCAGGTAATATCACTAGAGTTTAAGAATTACTTTTTTCAGAGTAGAGAAGCATTTTTCTACACGTAGGGGCAATCTGTACCAAAGAAATATGCTTTTTGTCACTTTAATCAACGCTCATCTCGATTTTCGACTCCAAAGACATTGAATACAATTTCGATCATCATAATATTAGAAATGGGGCTCTTGCAAACTTTCGCTACAGGGGATTGAGGAGTTGCTCCTTGTACAAAAATCAGTAAAAATGACGATGAGTGCATTGAAAAATCACGAAATTCACTCTCAAAATCGGGCTTAATGGCGGAGAGACGCAGGTATCATGGGAAATTCCTATCTAATTTGAGACATATCTCTGAGTTTCCGTAGAGAAAGTGACAAATTAGACAGGAATCTCCCATGATACCTGCAAGGAGCCGCCATTACGATCTAGCCGTTATAGCAGTTATGTCAGTATATTACTGAATTTTAGACTTCCTCGGAGTGATTTTCGCTGCTTTTTACATCTGATCGGACAATTCATTTGCTCCCAGCAAAAGTTTGCAAGAGCTCCATTAAAATTTAAAATGTAAATAGCTTAAAGCCGTAAAGCGTAATATTGAAAATATCATAAGCGGCGGTAGCCGCACATGCCCAGTCAGAAAACACCCCTGGGATTAAAATAACTACAAAGTTTTTAAAAATGAATTTTTTTTACAGTGAAAATACAAAGGCTGTCCAAAAAGTAATGCAACGATTGCGTTTTTGAGCGAACGGAAAAAGCTAGCGAATTTTTGTTCACGGATTCGTGTTGTCGGTGTAGATACCGATAAAATGAGACCTTGTTGAGCTCATTTGATCAAAAATTGACCGAGATACAGAGCTTTTCCCGAGGGATGTTGCGAAACCGCCTCCAGGATTTTGGGGTACTTTTCGCAGTACGAAAAATCAGCAACAAAGGTGCTGCTCATCGCATTTTTTGACTGGCAAGGAATGATTTACCAAAATTTCGTTCCAAACGGACAAACTGTTGATAAGAATTATTATTGCAAAGTTTTAGGTACGCTTCGTGAGCATATTGCGAAAAAGCGCCCTGAACTAAAGGAAACTTGGATTCTCCATCAAGACAACGCGCGCCCCCATACGGCTGCTTTCACGAAGGATTTCATGGCGAAAAAAGGAACTGTCACCCGCTCCCACCCCCCCCCCCCCTACAGCCTGGACCTCGCACCTTGCGATTATTGGCTTTTTCCTACTCTGAAAAAAGCTTTAAGGGGTAAGAGGTTCGACTCCATTGGTGAAATTCAGACTGAAGTTCAACGGATTCTCAAAACTCTCGCTCCGGAGGAATTCCAAAAGACCATGCTGGAAAAATGGGAAGAACGGCTTCGCTTGTGCATCAAACACGAGAGAAAATACTTTGAGAAGGAAGAAAGGCGTCTGGAGTCTTCAGATGAAGAATAATTGAATGTAAACATCATGGTATGATAAGCTTTTTTGTCAATTTTCTAATACACGTGGTTTTAATCGTCACTCGTTTTTTTTTCTTTGCAAAAAGTACCCCAAAATCCTGGAGGCGGTTTCGCAACATCCCTCGGGAAAAGCTCTGTATCTCGGTCAATTTTTGACCAAATGAGCTCAACAAGGTCTCATTTTATCGGTATCTACACCGACAACACGAATCCGTGAACAAAAATTCGCTAGCTTTTTCCGTTCGCTCAAAAACTCAATCGTTGCATTACTTTTTGGACAGCCTTTGTATAAAGTTTTAACCAATAAACTATAAAAACTCAAAGCAAAATAAACACTCGGTCAGCCGATCATTCGTAACGTGTTCTAAACATAAAAAAATTCAATTTTATCCATGGACTTATAGTTTTCAAGGACGGCAACAACGCACCAGTGAGATGGAGCTGCTCCAGCGAAACGAGATGACGACGAAAGGGGGTGGGTGAGGGGGTGGAAAAAGGGGTTGCGAGGGGGCGGTAATTCTATTTTACTGACACTCGTATTCGGGGCATTATTCGATGCTCCGCTTACAGCTTTCTCGACGAGACGCGCTCGAGCATCGCAACAGGGGGTAGAAAAAAAAAAATTTCAACTTTTCACCAAGGTCGTTCAGTGGCTGGTCCGGACTTTGCTCCGGTTTGAACCGGAATCGGATCCAGTTTGAAAAGGCTTACGCGGTGAGGCGCCCCCACGACGCACTGTCGCACGTCCGGACGTCCTTTTGCCAGAGAAAGCTCGGAAACTCGTCCCCTGGTGGGCAGTAATTCTGCGAACCTCAGACTGTGTAAGGTAATTTCACAAGAGAATGAAATCAAAGTTCATAAAAAAAAAAAAAAAAAAAAAAAACAAAACAATGTTGCCGGTTTAGGATTTTCCGATTTCTGGTAAAATTTTAAGATAAAATCAATTTCCTGCTGAGTTTACAAATCCCAGAGTATATATATTTGAGCAAAATCATACTTTTCATTGCCTGAGAAAGCTCGGAAACTCGTCCCCTGGGAAGGGGGGGGCAGTAATTCTGCGAACCTCAGACTGTGTAAGGTAATTTCATAAGAGAATGAAATCAAAGTTCATTTAAAAAAAAAAAAAAAAAAAAAAAAAAAAAAAAAAAAAAAACAATGTTGTCGATTTAGGATTTTCCGATTTCTGGTAAAATTTTAAGATAAAATCAATTTCCTGCTGAGTTTAGTTATCCCAGAGAGCATATAGTTGAGCTAAATCATACTTTTAATTGCCTGAGAAAGCTCGGAAACTCGTCCCCTGGGAAGGGGAGGGGGCAGTAATTCTGCGAACCTCAGACTAAATCTAAAGACTAAATCTAAGTTCATAAAAAAAAACAATGTTGCCGATTTAGGATTTTCCGATTTCTGAGTAAATTTCAAGATAAAATCAATTTCCTTCTAAATTTAGATATCCCAGAGTACCTATAGTTGAGCAAATTCTTATTTTTCGATGGGTCAGTAGGAAACTTTTGCTACAGCGTTATGGAGGGTCGATTCCTACGTAAAATAGCGAGAATATCACATTGAAAGTGTCGAAAACTTGAATAGTCTCTAAATCCGCCCGCAAACTTAATAAATGCGTTTACCATAATTCAAAGATGGCGGTCGAATAAGCGGGTCACAATGGGGAAGTCCCGTCTTATGGTGCAGCTTCCTCTATGCTGAATAACTTTTCTCAGCAGAGAAAGATGCGATTAGATAGGAATCCCCTTATTCCCTATATCCCGTTCATTCTATACCGCCATTTTTGAATTTTGCTAAACGCATTTATTGAGTTTATAAGCTTTCAATGTTATTTTCACGCGATTTTACGTACAAATCGACCCTCCATAACGCTGTAGCAAAAGTTTGCAACAGACCCATTACACTGCAAAAATCCACCACGCTATAGCGTTAAAAAAATAATATCACGCGATTTTACGTAGAAATCGACCCTCCATAACGCTGTAGCAAAAGTTTGCTACAGACCCATTATACTGCAAAAATCCACGACGCTAAAACGTTAAAAAAATAATAGACTTCGTAATCGAAAAGAGACAGCTTGCCTTACTCTAGACTTTATAAACATCAGACATTTATTTTATCGACATTTATTTAATTTTTATTATTATTATTATTATTATTATTATTTTTTTTTTTTTTTTTTTTAATTTTTTAATTTTTTTTTGCATTTTTATTTTTATTCATTTTTATTTTTATTTTTAATTTTTTTTTCTTTATTTTAGACTTCGTAATCGAAAAGAGACAGCTTGCCTAACTCTAGACTTTATAAACATCAGCCATTTATTCTATCGACATTTATTTCATTTTTTTTTTTTTTATTTTTTTTTTTTTTTACTTTTAGTTTTATTTTTTTTTTTCAGTTTTATTTTTATTTTTAATTTTTTTTTCTTTATTTATTTATTTTTTTTTTGACATTCTATCTTAATTTGAAAAATCCTGAATTCTAAATTTTCATTCAGAACCTTGAATTCCATTCATAATCTACATTTTCATTCATAAAATGATGTCCGGAAAAGTCCATAATTCGACCCACTGTGAATCGTAAAAGATGAGTGATTAGAACCAAAAAGAAAAGCAAGGTATTGAATCTGCCAAAAGAGAGAGGGAAATAAAACTGAAAACTGAGGGAGAGGGATGATAGATTACCTGGCATGAAATGAAGTAGAAGAGCTGCGATAGGGTAGATGGCAGGGCTGTAAGTGATATCGGGGCAGGCGTACCCCAGGACACAGACCACTCGATCGGTGACTGATCGCCCTTTCCTCGTCAAATGATACGATAGCCTGTGCGACGAATCCACAAACGGCGGTAGAGGAGGTTTCTCGGGGAGTTCTGAAACAAACAAACAAACAAAAAACCATTCAGAATTCTATTAAATAAAAACCTATAATGCTATTGCTGTATGTTCATACAAAAAAAAATTGACTCATTAACCCCTTATGGACCAAGCCCGAGTGTACTAGTTTTTCTGCTCCCGTCTATTACACATTGCTCCAGTATCATGATTCCGAATAAACGCGATTCTCGATGTAATACTAAAAATATGAGATTCCGCCTAGCGCCTTCAATCCGTCGTATAGGCAATTCCAACTCCCCCGAGTACGAACAGTTAACTACCTTCCCTATATACATGGTGTCAATTAAAAAAGGAGCCAGGCTTAATATCTCGAAAACGGCTCCGAATTTCGAAAAACGCTGAAACACGTGTTCGATTATTTCGAGGGGGACATCTTTTGAAGGGGTCTCCAATTGCGGGGCCCCCCTCTGGGGGTCCCAGGGGGGTCAAGTCCCATATTTCAAATGGGGACCCCCATTTTTTATTTGATAATCGGTAAGAGGGTAAAATTCTAAGACTTTTGGCGCAAACCAAAAGTCGATATCGTTTTTCGTGTTCGATACATCGAAGGTCAAAGTTCGATATGGACCCATCTTCAGAAATTCGTAACTTTCCTTTAAATAGTCCACATTTCAAAAACTTTGGGTCTAAAATGCTCTAAAGAGCAAGCACTTTTCAGAAGAAAAAATCAATTTTAACAGAAATTTAGTCAAAATTTGGTTTTAAAGCCCCCAAACATTTTTAACGTTTTTGGCCCCCACGGGGAGCTATCAGAAAAATTCCGAGAGACGACCCCTATCGAGTGATACATCAATCGAAAAGGCGTAACAAACTGAGCATTTTGGCGCAAACCGGAGGTCCATATCGTCTTTCATATTCGAGATATCGAATGTCAAATGTCGATTTACAGAATGCGATATCAGAGTCCCTATGTACTATCGACGAATCAAAGATTGTCGCGAAATTTTCACAAGCTAAGTTGCGCCTTCTAGGTTCTGGTTCAGCCACTCCTCATATTCCTTACACCTTGCAGGTGACAGGCCAGTGCGGGTGGGGTGGAAAAGCCGTTGCAGATCAGTTCCCCACTCACATTCATAACGGAAAAAGTGTGAAACTCTCGCGACAATTTTTAATTCGTCGATAGTACTATGAGAGTTGCGACAAGACTCTCAAAATGAAGAAGAAGAAGCGGATCAATGGAGACCCCAAGAGGCGAATTGCAAATGGCGGATGGCCATTTGCCTTTGCGCTGTTGCCACTATTTCGCTATCTCTTATATAGGTTAGGTTCAGATTCTCGACAATAACATTCAAGTAGAGGAAAAATTCACAAAAATTACCACGGTCACCGTTGCTTCAAATGTGTAATGAAGGCGAGTTCGCGAAAAGTAAACAAACCTTCCGCCATTTTGCATTTGCATCTTGGAGCTTTCTTGACAGCCTAAATCTGAGAGCCAATCAGAAATGGATTCAGCAACGGTGCAACTCTCATAGTATATAGGGACTCTAGTCAGCACCTGCGAGCATACTTCAGGAAGATACCCTGAAAGTTTCAAGCTGAAAAATTCAAAAATAAAGTCGAAAATGATGAAATACGAAAATTCCCAAAAGCCTCAATGAGTGCGAGTGAGGCAGATAGACCTACTATCACTCGCGCTCACTCTTACTCACTAAGCTTATGGCGAAACGAATTTCATAATTATTTACGGCTTTAATTCTTAACCAATTTTGCTCAATTTGGGCTAAAAAAATCTAATAAAAAAATGCGCAGGCGCTGACAATGTTGGATTTTGTGTTTTATCTATGGTTTCAGTTTAAAACGCCAAAAACACGACTTTTCCGAAAAGCGACTGTTTGCGCTATCCATCGGATTGAAACCTGGAAAAGTTTCGCCTGGAATCACCTTAAAACATTTGAAACATCAAGAAGCGAGACTTACAAACGCTTTAATACTTTGCGGCCGTGCGGTAGGATCCACCTAATAGGGCTGTTGCACAATGCACACTTTTGCTGTGAGCGATTTAATGATTGATTCAGATGAAAAAATCTCCAAAAATAACATGGTAGCACTAAAAACTCACGAGATCCACTCCTCAACTCACAAAATGATTTTAAATGCGCGAGCGTAATGGCGGCGTATGGCACTAATAATAATAATGATGAGAGATTTCTATCTTAATTTCGTCACTCTCTCTATGCTTTCAAGGAGGATTCACAGAGCAATTAGGCACCAAAGTAGTGATCCACATCTGATTAATGGTACCGTGACACCAATGTCAAAGGAAAAGTGTCTCTAATCGGTATTTTCTTGATGGAGTTACAGTATTATTAGACGAGAATCTCCCAGTAAGTAGCACTGCCCTACGTCACCATTACGCTCGCGCAAATAAAAGCGTTTATTGAGTTTTGGAGTGGCGGATTTCGGAAGTTTTTATTGCTGTTATCGTGATTTTTGGAGATTTTTAGACCAGAATCGACTATTAAATATCTTATGGCAAAAGTGTGCAACAGCCCCATTGGGGGGGGGGAGGGGGGGCGGACAGAGAAAAAGAAAAATCAGCGTCCCCACAGTGAATCTTGGCAGAAAATTTCCCCTCACAGTTCCTAAGTTCATACGAATTAAAAGCACCACTTTGAATTTAAAAAAAAAAAAAAATAACGAGGAAAAAAACAATAAAAAAAAATACACGTTTTCGAATAATTGCTGTTTTTTCGTCTGTCTTGCGTACTTCCCGTGCCGCAAATCCTGCGTGACAAATATCGTGAATTATCGAGATCATCACTTCGACTCAAGGTCATTGAGTAGGTGCGTCTGGTGAGAAATCACGGGGAATGAAGTCTGTGGGACCACGCGACCAGTGTGTGAGGTGTATAATTATATTATTTTTCATTTTCGGAATTACGGCGCACAATGGGCTAACATTTTCAAAAAGAGGCCAAAAATCAGAGAGTAAATTTCTCATCAATTTATCATTTATAAACTTTAGAGACCAATTTTAATCACATAGAACACTTTTAACAAGTAATTTAATCCTAAAAAAATGACCCTGAAAACTTTTAAATTACGCTTGGTAGATCGAAACCTATGGTTTTTGATTACTTGTCCAGGATTTTCGAATATTTTCAAAAATTGGCCAAAAATCAGAGAGTAAATTTCTCATCAATTTATCATTTATAAGCTTTCGAGACCAATTATAATCACATAGAACACTTTTAACAAGTAATTTAATCCTAAAAAATGGCTCTGAAGTTTTAAATTTCACTTAAAAGGTCGAAAACTATGGTTTTTGATTACTTTTTTTCACGGATTTTTTTTTTTTGACCAATTTTTTTTTTCTGATCTCAGACCATAGTGCGGCGATGAGTGTCTGAGTCATCAACCGCGAAAAGGAGCTAAGACTCTTCCTTCTTCCTAGAACAGAGCTGCCGATTTGATTAGATTTAATGGCATTTTGAAATTCACCAAAGATTCCACCGGTTGAAAAAATATTACAGAGTTTAGTTCAGTCTATAACTGTAATGCACGAAAATACTAGCGTCTTTTATCTTTTCTCAACCGGTAGAGTCGTCGATAACTTTGAAAACTTGCGGATATTTTAATTGATTGACGGCGTTTCCACCGATTGAGAAAATATTACAGATCAGAGTGTTTTCGTACATTACAGTCATATACTGAATTGAACTCTGTAATCTTTTCTCAACCGATGGAATCATCGGTGAATTTAAAAATGCCATTAAATCCACGCAGATCGGCAGCTTTGTCCTAGAATGATGCGTTTCTTCGGATTAGTACGGATATTTACCTTCCGCCAATTCGTTTTTCATTTCGCAGACATAAAACTAAAACTCGGGAAAAGCGCTCGAATTCCCTGGACTCAGAGTCTCAGACTCAATTCCCTTGAGTGTCTGATTTGAATTATTCGTTCTAATCGCTCGCTTGAATTTTCAATTTTCCTATTCCTCCTTTTACTCCAGTTCATCGATACTTGGACGTTGATTATGCGATTAAAATGGAGCTTAAAATAGAAGTTATAAGTCCAAGGTTGCCGATCACTCAAAATACTGAAATTTCAGTCAATATTGTAGTTGATGCATCCTATGATGCACTGAGCTTCAAAACAAGGGCAGATCCAGCAATCTGGTAACTGTGCATTCTTCTCATTTGAGTGCATGAGAAAACATTGCAGCGATTCTCCACGAAAAGGTCCTGAGAGTAAAAAAATTGAATTTGCAAATTTCCAAAAAAAAAAATCATCCCATGAGAATCTACATGTCATGAATGTAATGGAACCATTTTTTTTTTTTGTTTTTTTGTTTGTTTTTTACCTGTTTTTTTTTCTTCAATTTTTTCATTATTTTTTTCCAGTTTTTCTGTTTTTCCTTGTCATTTTTATTTCTTTTGCTCTTTATTTTGTTTTAAATAACTTTTGTTTGAATTAACTTTGCTTCTATTCAAGAATTTCCATCATTCATAATCAAAAAAAACCTAATCAGAAATATGACTAAACAATGGGGAAAATGATAATTTAAGCAACAAAAAAAAAAATAATAAAATGACTGCAGAGAGATTAAGCTTTGTAAAATCTACACCCTGAATCTATTACCTTTGAATTTTGAAAGAACAGAAATCAATTCTTGGAAAAATTCGTAACTAGGTGACGTCAGTGACGATTTTCTGTGACGTCCGTGACAGCGAAAAACAGTCAATAACTTTAAAAATTCGCATTATTTTTTTTTTCAGGTTGGCATTTTCATTAACTTTATACCCTTTGGGTTCAGTCAACCGAAATGAAACATTCTTTTTTTTTTTTTTGTGGTTTGCTACAAAATTTAATTTAAAGAGATCTCAAAGGTGGGTGCATGGCTATTTTTGGTGACGTCCGTGACAGGTCATTTTCTCAATTTAGTCGAAAACTGTTTGATACAATTTTGTGAAAATTTCAGGGATTATTTTTACACCACCAACTTTATTAGGTAATTTTTTTTGTTTATTTCAAACATAACTTTGAAAGTTACATTGATTTTAATTATCAAAATGTGACGTCCGTGACAAAAAATAATCACTGCTTGATTAGAAAAAGGTCCACAGCCTCCTCAAGAATCGATTGTTTCTCATAGTTCAAATGGGAAGACTCCGTGGCTGCCAAATTGCTGGACATGCGCCTAGAATTGGACTGCCAAATTGCTGTACCTGCGCCTAGAATTGGACTATCAAGTTTTATCTTTTTCATTAAATGCTGAAAACTTTGAACATCGCAACTGATCTATTTAGCGATAGCAACATTCGTTCAGCCCATTTCCCGTTTTGGCCGAAAGAACGATTCGTTTGATGTAGTGATCCAAATCATCTCGCAGACTTCAATTTTCATTTCAAACGCGTAACTCCAGAAGACCGAGACAGCTGCCACACCTTGAACTGAAGTTGAATCACTGCGAATAGTTTTAATTACCTGTAAAATTATCATACCGCAGTGCCGGTGTTACGACACAATTACTTCCCATCGATTTGATGAATTACAAGATATCTTTATGTTCGGCAGATGTTTCGTCTGATCATATAATGAGCAAAATAATCGGTTACTTTGACTTTCTATCCAATTATTTTACCCATGTTTGTACTCAGAATCCGAGTCTGCGACCAGCGCACGAATTTAAGCAAATCAGAGAGAAAAGAAACCCAAAAGAAAATTGGGTGCGAGGGTGCGAGGGTGCGGGGGTGCGGGGGTGCGGGTGAGGGGGTGCAGGGGAAAGAATCCGAGGGTAACATCATAGCGAAGAATGTGGTTGAGCGCGCGTGTGTATGCAAATGCAGAATAACGCGCAATGTTGCCAGTTTTCAGGTCAAAACCATGAAAAACACATACGGCCGTGCTGAGGGAAATCGCTGAAAAACGAAGTTTCATTCAAGCTGTTTCTGCAATACTCCTTTAACTAAATAGACATCTATTATACACGAATGGAAACCCCAACATGAATTGCGAAAACAGCGTAAATAAACACTTTCTTTTGAGACGTTTTTCTTTAGAACGGCCTGACCGCCTGGCAACACTGAAGATCACAGACCGCCAAACCACGCACAAAATAGTATACAAGTTGTGTTACAGTTGGCAAGGGGTCGATAAAAAAGGGGGCGTAAAGGGAGGGGGAGGGGGGTTTAGGAAAGTAGGGAAGCGAAAATTGAAAACAAATGAAATGAAAAAGAGAAAAAAAATGGCGAATGGTGGCGGGAGAAGGCATACAGAAGGAAGGGAGGAGGAGAGGGGTCAGTAACGAGATTTAACATCGACCATGTTTTTTACGGGCAGTTTCGGTATATACATACACTTTATACAAGGTGTCCCAAAATTCATAGTAAATATTTTTACCACGTATTTTTGGGGTCAAAATAAGACTTTTTTCCCCTATAAATATGGGTCCGAAATTGTAGTCTTTTCGAGTTACAGTGTTGCAAAGTTTCTGAAAAACAAATTGAAAAATTGTCATAACTCCCTCGTGAATTGTTCTGAATGCTCGTAAATAGGTACTCTTATGCAATTTCAGGCGCTCTTGCCGATTTTGGCCGTGAAAATGCTGTATGAGAAAATTTGAGGGGGGTTTCGGGGGTTTTTCTTGATTTTTCTCACTTTTTTTGGCCAAATTATGTGAAAACATGCTTTTGGTTTCATTAAACCCAAAAACAAGTAGCATTATTCAAAAGTTCGTAAAAAAATATGCATTTTTGGTCCTTACAAGTTTTTCCATTTCGCAAACCATTTCCGAGAAAATCGTCCCTAAAGGTGGAAAAGTCGGCCAAGAATTGACAAAATCAAAGAAAAAGCGTTTATCGGCCGACTTCTCCAACTTCAGGGACGATTTTCTCGGAAATGGTTTGCGAAATGGAAAAACTTGTAAGGACCAAAAATGCATATTTTTTTACGAACTTTTGAATAATGCCACTTGTTTTTGGGTTTAATGAAACCGAAAGCATGTTTTTACATAATTTGGCCAAAAAAACTGAGAAAAATCAAGAAAAACCCCCGAAACTCCCCTCAAATTTTCTCATACAGCATTTTCACGGCCAAAATCGGCAAGAGCGCCTAAAATTACACCAGAGTGCCTATTTACGAGCATTCAGAACAATTCACGAGGGAGTTATGACAATTTTTCAATTTGTTTTTCGGAAACTTTGCAACACTGTAACTCTAAAAGACTACAATTTCGGACACATGTTTATAGGAAAAAAAAAGTCTTATTTTGACCCCAAAAATACGTGGTAAAAATATTTACTATGAATTCTCGGACACCCTGTATACAGCGGGGTGAAGAAACAGGTGGGGAGGGGGAGAGGGAGGGGGAGGGGTGGTATGGCGTGGGCGCTCAAAAATGTTTCGCAGTCGGATTCGACCGCATGCAGCAGCCGGCTAGGCATTAAGCGATGATAGGGAAATGGGGGAGGGGGAGTGAAATGGGGGGAGGGGGAGGGAGAGGGGGGATGGTGGTGTGAGTCCGAGTGTGAGAGCGATGATAATGAAATGAACTGATCTATTTTGGCAAGCGTCTCGATACCGACTGAATAACTGAATTCGGCGTTGCCAGATCTCGCGGGGTTTTCCATTAAAAGCATACGAGAAAATGAATCGGGAAATTTAAATTGTTAAATTTGGCAACGCCGACCCGCGCTCCGTTGCGTTTCGTTACATTGCACAGTGGCATGTTCTTCTACACTCATCGCGTGTATGAACGTCGGTCATTGGATTGGAAAATCAATGAAAGCCGGCAAAAATCGATAATACATGTGCAGAGCGATGCGACCCAGGGCGAGGGGTGGGAGTTCGCAGTTTTTCAGGCCTCTCCAAACGATCAAAATTGGATCCTCAAAGTAGCGTTGGGTGGGCGTTAGGTGATCAATGCGCTTCATACATCATTTTCAATTAATCCCAAATGATCGGACTTTATGACGTCAAAACTTTCAAAGTGTTGTGTATCGTGACAAGAAATGAATATGCGGCGGATACAGGAGGTGGCGGCGAAGGGGGCGATCTCCCCCCCCCCCGTTCAGCCAAAAAAGGGGGAAAAGAAGGGCCTTTTTAATCAAACAAATTAGCGTCTTCAATAGCCTCGTTTATGCGAGCATCTCAACCCGGGTTCTAGAACCCAGGTTCAGCTGAACCCGAGTTGAGATGCTCGCATAAACACTTCGGATCTCGCTGAACTCGGGTTCGACTCGACCCCGATTCAAACCCGAGTCGAGTCGGTGAACTCGGGTTGAGATTTCACGCATAAAGACCTCGGAGTTCAGAACACGGGCTCACGCGGCATCGATGTCACCAATCCGAGCGAGGTTAAACACGCGTCTTATGCGGTCGCACTTGTCCATACCACACCAAGCATCGCCGCCATTTTCGTCAAAATTGTAAACAAACACAGTGAAGAAGAAGAAAGAAATCCTTTGAACTCGAGTTCAAATATACGGGTGTTTATGCGCTAACCCGAGTTGGACCCAGGTTGAAACTCAACTCGGGTTGACTCAACCCAGGTTCAGATCTCTGGCATAAACGAGGCTAATACTAAAATTATATTTCCCTTATTGGAAAATGAATTCTACGTATGCGGTCTGTAGAAATGAATTTTATTCGATAAGTTCGTCATTTCCGAAAAAAAATCGTGGCGGATGGAGTCAAAAGGGTGAGAATAAGATGAGATTTCAGACATCGGTTGCATCAATTCGAAATGGAGTTCACCTCCGGAGGTGAATTCAAAATTTCCAATTGATGGAAGTCAACGGTTTCAAATGAGTTCAACGAACAAGACGAATATCATCAAAAGAAAATACAAATCCATTATTCGATCGCGAAAATTCGGTTATAGAAGTGTGAGGTTAGATCAGCCATTTTTAGGTACAGCCCAAACTCCGTCCGCCCCGAAAATTTTTTGGGCCCAGGGAGTGATACACTTCGAACTATGGGGCTATTGGGGCTCTTGCAAACTTTTGCTGTGAGTAAATGAATAGTCTAATATGATGTGTAAAATCAGCAAAAATCACGAACATCACAATGAGAAAGTTTAAAATTCAGTAATAAACCTACATAACTACTTAAATGGCAAAATCTTAATGGCGGTTCGACGCAGGTATCATGGGAGATTCCTGTCAATAACGTCACTTTCTCTAGGGAAACACAGAGATACGTCTAAATTTCGGTAGGAATCTCTCATAATACCTGCATCCCTCCACCATTAAGCCCGAATCTGAGAGTGAATTTCGTGATTTTTTAGTGAACTCATTGTCATTTATACAAGTTTTTATGCAAGAACTCTTCAATTTCCTATAGTAAAAGTTTGCAAGAACCCCACTGTGCGTCGAATCGGCGATGAGAAAAAAAAGAATTCAAAAATTCAAGCTTAGGGGCTTCGGGGATTGGGGTGTGTCGCGTCGCTGTGACTGAATGAAAAAGGCATTTTCTTTCGAGGGGCACCAAGAAAAAGAAAAGTGTGATGACAATGAAATGAACGCCGAGTAAAATTTCTGCTCTGACAAGAATTAACTTTCATCCGAAGCACCAGCATCAGGCGTGATCGCCTCGCGCAAGTCCAACTTTTAACTGCATTCGAACAATTCTTCTTGTCACGAAGCATCAGTTAACAGAACATGCAGTTAAACGGCCATGAATTAGATTGAGGTAAGTACATTTCCAATCGAGTTAACTTTTCGCAAGAGAGGAGGAAAAAGTAGAAAACTTTCGAACGCAAACGTGATTAGACTGCAGTTTCAGTACAGCGATACTAATACATCGTATCTATAATACCGTTCGCGGACCTCTGGTTTCAAATTTTCAGTGTTCAATGTAATTTTCCTTTTATATCACATTTTTGAACAGAAATGTCTGCTATAAACCAAGAAATCAAAGCAACCTTTTAGCGATTATGAATTCTCCATCCTTAAACCTCAAACAAGCTTATCTTATTGCCTATGGTTCCACGACTAGCTAAAACGGCCGCAATCAATTTAAACGATGCATTTAGTTTACAGAAAAGCCAAAATTTTCGCCCATTCTACAACAAAGATAACAATTGGGTGATTCAAACCTCCAAATGCATCGTTAAATCTTTAATCGCAGACAAGGCGCAGGGCTCTCAAAACGTCCCCTCTGCTCTTCCGGGGCACTGCCAATGTAATTTTAAATGGGAAACCAGACTTACGAGCAGACCTGTCTTTTTGGTGGGCTTCTTATCGCTGACTAGGCGCAAGGCTCTTAAAACGTCCCCTCTGCTCTTCCGGGGCACCGCCAGTGTAATTTTAAATGGGAAAACAGACTTACGAGCAGACCTGTCTTTTTGGTGGGCTTTTTATCGCTGACTAGGCGCAGGGCTCTTAAAACGTCCCCTCTGCTCTTCCGGGGCACGGCCTGTGTAATTTTAAATGGGAAAACAGACTTACCAGCAGACCTGTCTTTTTGGTGGGCTTTTTATCGCTGACTAGGCGCAGGGCTCTTAAAACGTCCCCTCTGCTCTTCCGGGGCACCGCCTGTGTAATTTTAAATGGGAAAACAGACTTACGAGCAGACCTGTCATTTTTGTGGGCTTTTAATCGCTGACTAGGCGCAGGGCTCTCAAAACGTCCCCTCTGCTCTTCCGGGGCACCGCCAGTGTAATTTTAAATCGGTAAACAGACTTACGAGCAGACCTGTCTTTTTGGTGGGCTTTTTATCGCTGACTATGCGCAGGGCTCTTAAAACGTCCCCTCTGCTCTTCCGGGGCACCGCCTGTGTGATTTTAAATGGGAAAACAGACTTACGAGCAGACCTGTCATTTTTGTGGGCTTTTAATCGCTGACTAGGCGCAGGGCTCTCAAAACGTCCCCTCTGCTCTTCCGGGGCACCGCCAGTGTAATTTTAAATCGGTAAACAGACTGACGAGCAGACCTGTCTTTTTGGTGGGCTTTTTATCGCTGACTAGGCGCAGGGCTCTTAAAACGTCCCCTCTGCTCTTCCGGGGCACCGCCTGTGTAATTTTAAATGGGAAAACAGACTTACGAGCAGACCAGTCATTTTGGTGGGCTTTTAATATCTTGTTGATTTCGCGGCAGTTTTGGCATCACGGGGCAGTAGCAGGAGTCTGAAATGTTCTGTTTTTCATATAGAAAATGATAGTAATTGATGAGCTGAGAACAATGGTGCCTTCGGTTTTTTCATAAGCGCCCAGGTTTTAGAGATATGCATACGAGGAATTCCCATTTAAAACAATGTATTTTGGGTCAAGATCTCATCTCAGGAACAATGGGACTTACTTAGAAACCAAAGGCATCTTTGTTCTCAGTCCCAGCTTATCAAGTACTTTCATTTTCTTTATAAAAAACACAACATTTCAGACCCTTACTGCAACTGCCCCATTAAGCATTTTTGAGGAGGTAGAATTCATAATCGTAAAAAGGTTGCTTTAATTTCTTGGTTTATTACAGCCGAAATTTCCGTTCAAAACTACGCTTATGAGGAAACAGTGAACACGAGTTTGTTTGGAATCAGAGGTCCTCGGACGCTAATCCAAACGATATATCGCTGTGTCAAGCGCTTTTCCAGCTTATTTGATCATATGTTTGTAGAATAACCTCTCTATAGCCACCTCTGTGTGAAAATAATCAATCTGTCATATCACGACTAAAAGAGAGCAACAAGGAATCCTCTCCAACGATAATAAAAATTAATACAAGTATTAAATCTTACTTGCGTAATTTATTATTATCAAATATTCATTAAATAAACTATGAATCAATACTCTAACTATTGTTACTAATTATTAACGTAAAAAAATAGTGACCTCGACGTGGTATGACCGATTGATTATTTTCTAATATTTTTTACATTCTTTATTATTTTCTATTAAATCTATTATTTTTTCTATTATTTTTATTTTTTCTATTATTTTTATTTTTTCTATTATTTTTATTTTTTCTATTATTTTTATTTTTTCTATTATTTATTATTTTCTATTAAATATTTTATTTTTTCTATTATTTATTATTTTCTATTAACCCTTTAAGGACCAGGTTAGTTCAAGAGAAGACCTCTCCTCCGTTTCTACAGGGGGGTAGTTAACTGTTCGTACTCGGTGGAGTTGGAATTGACTATGCGACGAATTGAAGGCGCCCGAAAATGAAAACTGAATCAATGTTAAGTAGACGAGAGGAGAAAAATGAGTATACTCGGGGTTGGCTCGTAATGGGTTAAATCTATTATTTTTTCTATTATTTTTATTTTTGCTACTATTTTTTTTTTTTTTTTTATAGCAGTCCATGCGTTCATAGCTCGTTGGATTATTAGCCTCTGAAAATACCCTTGAGTCTACAAATAAGAGCGTTTTCGAAAGTTCATTTCCAAAAATGGAATTTCTCATACCCCTCTTTCAAAGAGGCAACACAGCACATCTCGCTTTTACTATGATATTTTTCATCTTGTCGTGTCGTGTCGCGCTCGGCTCGAATTGTCGTCGCCCTGTTTCGCGTTCCGCGCGTCGAGCCATTACGCAGGGACCTTAATTTACCCTGCGCGCTCTCTCATCGATTCAAAATGAAGAAGGAAACGGACTCAAGTTTTTCGTCTCGCTTGATCTTTACACCGTCTTATCTTAAGGATGCGAATATGACTTTCTTAAGACA
>VMOF01000035.1:6895116-6900285 GCA_011764245.1 Trialeurodes vaporariorum | reverse complement strand
AGAGAGAGAGAGAGAGAGAGAGAGAGAGAGAGAGAGAGAGAGAGAGAGAGAGAGAGAGAGAGAGATTCCAGTATCCGCCCATGGTCCGGGCAAAAGAGCTTCCTTTGATCCCCTCTCGCACAGCCACGCGAGATAAGGACACTTTCTTCTCACAAACTTCCTATCAAATCCATTAGACATCTGTTGTAACGAAACATCACTAGTGTTCAACGTTTTGTTTTTTATTGATCCGCTCAAAATATTCATAACATCTGGCAACGGTAACTATATCAGTTATTTTGAAGTCTGCGACGAAAACTAAGGTGAGAGACATGAAAATCCGACAAGGTCGACTGAACCGCGTTACCGCGCAGGTTTTCTCTCTCGCTCTCTCTAGATGTCCCTTTTTTTTTTTTTTTTTAATTTTGCTAAACGCATTCATTGAGTTTGTGAGTGTTTTTTGGATCTTTTATGCATCGGTAGAGAAATATTTCGCCTCTCCCCCCCTTCCTTCCCAATTTCCCGACTCCGAGAATTATTTCCGCACTCCTCTGTGAGCTTAGTGATCGTTATGGCGATGAATTTGTTTTCGTTTGAACATCCATGCCTGAAAATTATCTAGGTTTTTCTTTTTTCGGTCGATGTGTAGCTAAAGTTCGAAATTTAATTTCAGCGTCATATTCAAGTTTTTTTTTGAGAATGTAGAGGGAGGATGAGGTAAGAGAGGGAGAGAGAGGAAAGGAGACAGGGAGAGAAAGAGAGAGAGAGAGATTCACCTCCTGGCTTTTTATGGAATTCGATGGGGGCAGTTGCAAGGGTCTGAAATGTTGTGTTTTTTATAAAGAAATTTAAAGTACTTGAGCTGAGAACAAAGATGCCTCTGGTTTCTAATTTAGTCCCATCGTTTCGGAGATGAGATTTCGGCCCAAAATCCATTGTTTTAAAAGGAAATTCCGGAGGGTGAGGGAAGAGAGGGGAGGGGGAGGGGGGAGAGAAGAGAGAGAGAGAGAGAGAGAGAGAGAGAGAGAGAGAGAGAGAGAGAGAGAGAGAGAGAGGAGAGAGAGAGAGAGAGAGAGAGAGGAGAGGAGAGAGAGAGAGAGAGAAGAAGAGAAGGAGGAGAGAGAGAGAGAGAGAGAGAGAGAGAGAGAGAGAGAGAGAGAGAGAGAGAGAGAGAGAGAGAGAGAGAGAGAGAGAGAGAGAGAGAGAGAGACGAGATAAATTCGTGGATCCGCCTCTTCTGATGAGACGAGCTATACATCGGTTGGCAACGGTGGATGCTAGGAACTGCTAGGGCAAATCGACCGGTCTTTGTCACACTGCTCCCGAAAGTCGAGTCAATCGGCGGAATGTCCCGCGGGGGTCGAATCTCGCACCGCTCAACTCGGCGAGGTGTACGCGTGCGATGAGGCAGCCGCGCCGCGCTGCGCTGCTCTCCCGCTCCCGTATATTCTCGGTGATTGGTGAGGAATTGGTGAATCGGTGAATTATAATATCGGCGGTGCGGGCGCGTCAGTGGCTGCGCGCGAGTAGATTTACATTCCAAATACGGAAATGGAAGTATTAGGAATGGAAGTGGAAGTCCGTCTTCGGGCATACCACTGGCGCAACCAGGATATCTTCCATTTCTCTCATTTCCCATTTGAATGTGTAAGTAGGAAAAGGACAGAATGAGGGGGTTTAATCCCCTTGTCCATCCTTGTCCAACAAACGTCTTTTAATGGAGAACAGAGAGAGATGAAGAAACTCTCGGTGCGCTACTGGGGCATACCATACATCTTTGGCTTAGGCCTCACAGTTCACTGTCGCCACATTTCTCGAAATAGTTGATAGTTCGCTCCAATTTTTGGGGTTTTCCAATAGCTTACTCTGGAAGGGAAGGGGGGGGGGGGGTTGTAAGAGCTCCTCAAATTGGAGGTGTTTGTCATTGAACTATTGGCGAATCTGTCATAAAAAAAAGGAACACACCTTAACTTTGTGACTGAAAACCTTCCGAATGTCGGTCTGTAGGAAACTTTTGGGCAACCAACTTTTGCTTCAATGCAGTGCTATGGGTACTGTTCTTCGTAACATCGCTGGAAAATCGCATTTCAAGCATTGAAAAGACTCAAAAAACACTCACAAACCCAATGAATGCGTTTAGCAAAATTCAAAGATGGTGGTATAGTGACAAGGTCAAAATAAGCGAGTCCCCATGTCATGGGTCTGATGCAAACTTTTGCTACTGCGATATACAGTGTTGAATCTGAAGTAAAATCACGTGAAAAGTCCATTGGTGGTATCGGAAAGTCATAAAATGCAGTATTAAGGGGTGTCTCCACCTGCGAATTTAAAAGCGCTAATAAACTGATTGAGCCAATGAGCTGCCTTGAAGTCAATAGGTCGAGTCCGATGTATCGACAACAAAGGAGCTCATTGGCTCAATCAGTTTATTCGCGCTTTTAAACTCGCAGGTGCAGACACCCCTTTAAACTCACAAGAGTCGTTTAACTGAAACCCAATATGGCGGTAAAATATCGAGCAACCTGTGTGCACGCACCGTGAACATCCATGATGGCCAGTAGGGGAAAAATGGAATGGGTTACTATGGCCAACGTTAACAACCTCACAGCATGGGAGGTAATGAGTTTGCTTGCGCTGTGATTGGTTGTGATCGATGATGTGAGGTTGGCCATCTTGGATGTTCATGGCGCTTGCATTCAGGTTGCTCGATATTTTACCGCCATCTTGGATTTAAGTTAAATGCCTCTTGTGAGTTTGTTATTGCATTTTAGGACTTTCTGCTGCCACCAATGGACTTTTCACGCGATTTTACATGAAAATGATCACTCTACTGCGCTGCAGCAAAAGTTTGCAACAGACCCATTGGAGCTTCTGCTGTGATGAATCACTTCTCTCAGCATAGAAAAATACAATTAGATGGGGTTCCCGCCCGTCCGCAGTGGACGATTGTGGACATAAAAAAGACGACTGAAGACACATATCAATGTTCGCTCGCTTACGTTGAGTGGGTAGTTAACTATTCCTACACTGGGGTGCTGGTTTTGCATACCCAAATTATTGAAGGCGCTCGAAGAAAAATTATTATCAAAACATGATCGATTTGGAGTCGCAATTGTTGTGAATAAAAACGAGAACTGTGTGAGGCAGGTTTAGTCTCAGAAGCAAATATACTCAAACGTGGAGTTAAGAGGGTTAGTTCAATCAACCGTTCTTGTAATTCAACAGAAAGTATCATTGATTCAATGGGAATTTCGGTAACTTTGAAAGGAAAATAGTCATTAACTGTTACCGAGTCAATGGGGACATTTTCTTCCAAAAACCAAAATTGAGGCATTGGTACCACTGCATAAAGGAAGTCATGACGAATATTTAGAGACCAAATATGTCCAAAATGTTGTCGTGAAAACGTATGGTTAAACGAAAAATGAGAGAAAGGACCTTAATAGGGAAGATAAGGTCCTTTTTCCTGGACACGGTCAGTTCACATCTTCACCAGTTTCAAACGATATGAAAACTCTTGAGAGCGCGCGCTAGACTCCATTTGCCAAGCTGAATCGACAGAGGGGTCACAAGTAGGGTTTTGGCGACATCACCTTTTAGCCCATGTTGCATAGAGGATTTTTTCGCCAATCTGCCATATTCGAGAGATTCAACTCATACTCTTTGCGAAAATTAAGCCGGCATGACGAAAGAAAACAGGAATCGATTTTTTCTTCTGGTTTAAATTGGGTCACGTGACAAGATTACGCTCGACAACACTAGTTGATCGTCATGACTCTATACGACTATATTATCAGGCCTGTCGGGCAGGTCGGCCTTTGTCCTCAGTCCTGTCACGTGACTCCAGATATAAACCAACAAAAATAATCGATTACTGTGTTCTTGTGTCTTGTCATCTCAATGCGGCATGAGAATCTATGCAAGGGAATGTTCTCAACAGGGATTTTAGAAAACGCGTTGTTTCCAGCCACAAGCTTGAGATAAAATGCTCTTTATTAAGCACAAAAAAAAACTGTTATCATTATATGACTTTCCGAAAATTGGAAATTTTGTAAACGGCAAGAGCGAAATCGAATCAGTTACGCTTAGATCAAACCAACCTGATATAAAATAAATGGATACGATAAATAACCACATGATTTATGACCATCTAGTTATTTTGAGGTTCAAGTAAATAACAAAATTTAATGAGACTTGGTATCTATATTTGTGGCACACTGACAAATTTTTAGGCACGTGGCCGCCACTTCACGCTTTCTATTTTGATGGAAACAATCTACGGCAGCATAGTGTAAAGACGCAACTGTGAGAGGACTTTCTGAAAAAAAAAAAAATTCCTGCAGTGAAAAAAATTCAAATACGAGGAAGAGGATGACATAATTTTTTTAATATTGCAGCGGTCTAGTCAGAAGTAAACAAGACCTACAGAGCTGTCGTTTTGCGTATAAATTATATTTTTCAATTCACCGATGATTCTACCGATTGAAAAAAGATTACACGGTTTAGTTCAGCGTATGACTTTAATGCACGAAAATACGCTGATTTGTAATGTTTTCTCAATCGGTGCAGGAAACTCCGTTAAGGTGATTCTTCAGCGTTTAGTGCCGATTTCTGCCACCAGAGCGCTACCGTTCGGTTAAAGTCAAATTACAGGCCGAAAGTAATTCATTTTTAAGAAAACGGAGTGTTAGTTACTAGATAATCATCTGAAGAGTGTCTCTGCAAAATATGTCAACTTCAAAAATAAGGCTGAAAGTATCAAAAAATGAATCATCGCATTTCGATACAAGAATCGATTCGCCAAAATTTATTTTTTGGTACTTTCAGCCTTATTTTTGAAGTTATTGTCGAGATTTTCCGCAGAGACATTCTTCAGATGATTATCTAGTAACCGACACTCCGTTTTCTTAAAAATGAATTACTTTCGGCCTGTAATTTGACTTTAATCGAACGGTAGCGCTCTGGTGGCAGAAATCGGCACTAAGCGCTGAAGATTCACCTTAATGAATTAAAATATCCGTTTTTTTTTTTTTTTTTTTTTTTTTTTTTTTTTTTTTTTTTAATAAATCATCGACGACTCTACCGATTGAAAAAAGATTACAGATGCGAGTATTTTTGTGCAGTACAGTCATACATTCTGAACTGAACTCTTTAATATTTTATCAATCGGCCGAATCATCGGTGAATTTA